>CM065138.1:21717500-22917500 GCA_033026305.1 Cirrhinus molitorella
TTAGCGCTAACTGGAAGCTGCCGCTTACTAATGTAACATATTTCTCTGATGAATCATGCTGTAAGCTAAGTGTGATACCATAGTCCTAACTGGATGAAAAACACTAAAATGGTTGAATATTTCATGTTTTTGAAAGCCTCTATGGTTCATCTATGTCCAGGATATCTGGAACTGATTAGCACTTTAATTAAAAATAAGCATAAGTATAGCTGCTCTAAATTCAGAAACCAGACAAAATGTACTTTCAATGAGAAACACAAATAAAAGTACTTTCCAGGTTAATTTCAAACTTATGTGATGTGTTGATTACCACAGATATATTCATATTCATATTCATATTCATCCCTCAGTGTGTATAAACCGATTGGAAATGTGTTTACGGTAACTACAACAGACTTTACCTTGAATAAACATTTTCAAATATGCAACTAATCACCCTAACATGTGTTAGCATGAAACTAGACCTGACAGAATCGCTTAGCAATCCTGTGATGTCATGACTTGCTAAAAAGTAAATCTTGTGTTTTTTTTCTTTCGCTTAAGATGTGATGTAACTGTCTGCTGTTTACAATACAGCTTTTCAAACTCCACAGGTATTCATTGCTAACTTACAACCAGACGTTCCTCCATCTAGAAAAGTAGTCCTGCCTCAATAAGATGATTTAGAAAACACTTTTTCAATGCTGCATCATTTCCACTTTCTGGCCTATTACCTGCTTATTACTCTAAACATGTTTCCTGTTCATTTATAATACACAATGGGGACAAAATTGAGTGTTTACTTCTGCTGCAGGTCTAGTAGGCTCTGCTCAGCTCTCTGAAGCCCTTCGAGGTCCTTCATCATCTTGCCAATGTGGTCCTTAGAATTCCGGCTCTGGAAGTAGGCGAACCAGCAGCCCCCCACTCCAATCACGATAGACACCACCAGCATCAAGTCCTTCAAGTGACTGTGTCTGCTCACTGCCAAAAAGAGCAAAAACAACACTTGAGTAACAAAGTTGACCTTAGAAAGTTCACCTTAGAATTACTATTCTGTCATCATTTTCTCACTATCATGTTGTTCCGAACTTTCTTTTTTGCTTTGACTTCCCTTTATTTGTAAAACACAATAGGAAGTTCAGCTGAACGATGAAGTTGCTCTTTTTTCTGTGAAACGAATGCACCTATTACACCTTACAATCTGTGTCTTTGGCATGTTCTTTATACAGTTCAAAAGTTTGGGGTTGGTAAGATTTTTTAATGTTTTTAAAAGTCCCTTATGCCATCAAGGGTTCATTTATTTGATCAAAAATACAGTAAAAACAGTAATATTGTGAAATATTATAAATGGAAACTATACTCTCATTCTGGTGTAATGATATTACGCAGAGCCTGAATATAGTCCCCAGCTATTTTACCATTAGCTTAGTGGCTTAGTGCCGGGTCAAGCTGGAAGTTACCTAGCTGGCAGCTAAAAAAATTACGGCAGCAAAGTTCCTTGATTATTACACCGGAGTGAGAGTATAGTTCCTATCCATATCAGCCTAGAAAATTGCAACTTTTCATTTTCTGTCGGTCTTAGTACACAATGTAACTATAGAAGAGTCAAGTTTTAAATAGGAAAAATATCAAAACTCTTTGGTCATTTTTGAGCGAGATGCTAACACTATAATCAGATTCAATTATTTATGCTAAGCTATGCTAAAAGTGCTACCATCAGACCCGGAGATGGGCTGAATGGATTCGAAAAAGCTAAAACTCATCTGTTTAACTCTAGGGGAGTTGGAAAATGAGCCTATTTTCCAAAAAAAAAAAAAAGTGGAGTGTTCCTTTAATAACATGCAATTAGGAGTTAAGTCATAATTGTGAGATATATCAGTTTTTTTTACCTTCAACACTGGACTTTATAACTTGCAATTGCGGATATATATATTTCGAATTGCGAGATATATACTAAACTCACAATTGCGAGAAAAAGGTCAGAATTGTGAGATAAAAACCTGCATTTATGAGGAAAAAAAGGCAGAATTTTGAGTTTTCATCTCGCAATTCTTACTTTATTTCTCGCAAATACAAAATGTGTGAATTTGTATCACACAATTCGGAGAAAAAAATAATTGCGAGGTATAAACTAAACTCATAATTACGAGAAAACAAAGTTTTTATCCTGCAATTCAGATTTTATAATTCACAATTGCAGATTTAAGTCTCAAAATTCTGAGAAAACAGTAAAACCACGAGTTTTTCTCTACAATTCTCACTTTATTTCTCCCAATTGTGATTTTTTACGAATTCTGAGAAGAAAAAAAGTCAGAATTGAGAGATACAAATTCGTATTTAGGAGAAAAAAGTTAGATTTGCATGTCTGTATTTTGCAATTCTGACTTTATAGTAGTTTTATACTAGTTTTTATCTCACAATTCTGACCTTATTTCTCCTTATTGTGAGTTTGTATCACATTTTTGAAGGAAAAAAGTCAGAATTGTGAGATACAAACCCGCATATACCAGCAAAAAGGGCAGAATCTCGAATTATTATCTTGCAATTCTGACTTTATAATTCGTAATTGCCGATTTATATCTCACAGAATTGTGAGATATAAAAAGCTAAATTTGCAATTCTGAGATTCTGAGATACAAACTCGCATTTATGAGGAAAAGGTCCGATTTGCACGTTTTTATTGTGCAATTCTGACTTTAAAACTCGCAACTGCAGATTTATATCTCACAATTTTGAGAAAAAAGTCTGAATTGCAAGATACAAATTCGCATTTACGAGAAAAAAAGTCAGATTTGCACATTTTTATGTTGCAATTCTGACTTAAAAACTCTTAAAAACTTAAAAACAATTGTGCATTTACATCTGACAATATTTAGAAAAAAAGTCAGAATTGCCAAGATACAAATTTGCATTTGCGAGAAATAAAGTCAAAATGGCTTTTGTTTTATCTTGGAATTCAGACTTTATAACTTGCAATTGCAAGTTTATATCTCACGATTCAGAGGAAAAAAGTCAAAATTGTGAGATAAAATGTTGCAAGTGACGAAAACGGGCTTCTATAGAAAACAGATGAGCTGCTTAATATTTTTGTTACAAGCATGATGCATTTTATAATGATTCTATGATGAATAGAAAGTGTCTTTACTGTCACTTTTGATAAATTTTAATGCATCCTTGCCGAATAATGACAGTGACAGTAGTGTATGAATGAATATACACTGTGTTGTCATGTACACTAGCATATCACATGCTCTAAAGACAGTGATGTCATGCGGGAATTACGACTTGTTTTCAACATACATTCCATTGGTGACCCCAGCTGACCCCGACATGGCCGAAGCAAATTAGTGTTTTCTTTCCAAAGCTTATGTCTGCGATCATCTCTTAACGTCCATTTCCAATGTTGTTTTTCATACTAAAAAAAAATTCAGTTATTTGACTGAAGGGTTGAAAATGCTTTCATTATGGCGATCAAAATTGGAAAATATATTGCTATAACGCAAAAAATAAAACCAGAATATTCTTTTTAATACACTGATTTTACCAGGATGTGCAGTGCGAACTGACTCAACTTTCAATGAACTAGCAAAAACACAAGCCTAAAACTATGAAGAAGTTATATGGAAAAGCGCCCAGGATTTTTTGGCAGGAGTAATACATCAAATCAGGGTCTGCTCAGGCTGATTGTCTTCCTGTCGCTACAACTCGAGCCTAACATATGTTGCTGTTGCACAACGCTGTGATATAAAACACACGCACAGAGCGCTTTTAGCAAGAAGAACAGTAATACAAACAAGTAGTAATCTACTTAGAAAAAGTCCCAGAAGCGATGAAAAGCCCCCAGCTTGGATCTAACCGTGCAGAATGTATGAATACACATCTGTCTTAATCTATTTCGCACGCAGAAATGACAGCAATGAGCGACTCAAGAGAGGTGTTCCCCACAACGGTGGCGACATCAGCTGCGTTACGGGAGGATTTGGATGACTGGATTAGCAAGTGCTATTTCCATCTGCGATTTCACTGCTCACATCCTGCCCAGGAAAATGGCAGGTGACGGGGCATATAGCGGTGCCAAGAGTATTTGTGAGCGGACGGTGTTGAATCCTTCAACCTTGACGCTCAACCATCTTAAGTGGCTTGATTTGGGGTCAGGTTAAATCTCTTGAGGCTGGCACATGATAGACTTCCGTCTTGGATTTCCTATTCAATTACAGCACTGGTGTGTGATAAAAGAACTTTTTGAATGTATACAAAGGAGTGTTTTGTTTGCACACATAATCTTTGAGCAGGTCTAGGGATTTTTGGATGGCAGAGCATCGTCATTTCTTCACTTGTAAGTGCTAAGGCTAAAATCTGTAAACAGACACTAGGCAATTTTCCATTAGTGATATAACACCATGAGACGCTATAGTAAGATCGTCTGGAACAGTGAAGAACCTTCTACTGCGGATAGTATAAACAGTGACCGGAGAGGCAAATAACTGCCATAGCTGAGATTATTTAAGAAGGTCCAGATGGAATCTGGAACCGGGAGGGATCAACCAATCAGACGAAAGACCAGACAATTCACAGACGCACTGGTAATGAATCGATCTTACCCACTGTTGCCAGTTTAAACTTGCCAACAAAAGATATCAATGATGTCCCACTTTCCTGAAGCACTGAAAAGGAATACGGCTCTAGCAGCCTTGTGCTTTATCATGTTTCATATACCAACAGTGCATTAGCGACATGCAGACATTGTGTAAGCTAAAATTCTTGCAGCAAATATCACGCAGTCTTTGACAGCCTTTGGGATTTAGGTGGTGTTGTGTCTAATGCCGTTACAAAAGCACTTTTCTTACCGCCAACGTCTCTGATAGGTCTGATGTTCTAGGTAGAGACATTCACATGAACCATCAATCATATGATGGAATGGCCTCAACCATTTCTATCGCTCTCTCTCATCTATTTATTGATAACATTTCTCCCATCATCCCTCTTTTTTCTGTTTCACCAGCTGTACGTGTGTATCATGCTGTAACGGTTGACATTAATGGGACATACCTTTTTCTGTCTGGCTCTTGTCCTCAAATAAGCCTGGCTATTTTAAGATGCAAAAGATATTTGCCCATGAGAAAAGAAAATAAAAACTAAACCTTCCCTCGATTTCAGCACGTAACCAGCAGTCTGGACTTCATCCAGAGAACCCTTTGCAAACATCAATCCAGAAAAACTTGTTATGCCTCAGAACATTTCCAAGCTAGTGTTTTTTATAAAACCTCTAAAACAGAAAGGAGAATCGAGAAAATGGTTCCAATGATTTCGTAGAAAAATACTGGATATTATTATATGGACAAGTCTATTTCTGGAAGATATATTAACAGCTATGAACAAAATTAACAAAACTAGTGATTCTTCTATGAATATTTGAGTGATGAGCAAGGCTACATGATTAATGAACCGTTCAAGTAAATCAGATTTACTAACTCTTGCCAATGAATTCATTCAGAAATTAATTAAACCTACCAAAAAATCTGAATTAATTAATTCATATAAAAAGTGATCTCTCCAAACAAATCTACATTCAAAATTAATTAATTAATTCAAATGGACAGTTTAACCTGATTCACAGAAATTAATCAATTTTATGAAATCTAGCCCCTGAATCTGAATTGATGGACAGTTTCAAAAGGATTCACAGAAATTAATCAAGCTTGCCAACTCTTGCCAATAAATCAGAATAGATTTATTTAAATGGACAGTAATCAAACTGATTCATGGAAATGCAAACCTAACCAAATGCAGACAATAAATCAGAATTGCAGCTGAATCAAAATGAATTCATTAAAATGGACAGTTTAAACTGATTCGCAGAAATGAATCAATCTTGTGAAATCTAATAGATAGAATAGATTAATTTAAATTGACAGTCATCAGACTGATTAATGGCAATTAATCAAACTTACCAAATACTGCTACTAATTCAAAATTGATGAATTTAAATGGACAGTTTGAATTGATTCACAAAAATGAAAAAATACCAGTTTTTGCCAATGAATCAGAATTAATTTATGGACAGTTTCAGAAGGATTCACAGAAATGAATCAAGCTTATCATCTCTTGCCAGTGAGTCAGAATAGACTAATTTAAATGGACTCTAATCAAACCAATTCACAGAAATGAATCAAACTCTTGCCAATGAATCAAAATCGATTAACTGAAATGGACCGTTTAAACTGATTCACGGAAATGAATCAAACTTAGCAACTCTTGCCAATGAATCAAAATCGATTAACTGAAATGGACCGTTTGAACTGATTCACCGAAATGAATCAAACTCAATAACTATTGCCAATGAAACAAAATCGATTAACTGAAATGGACAATTTGAACTGATTCACAGAAATGCATCAAACTTAATAACTCTTGCTAATTAATCAAAATCGATTAATTGAAATTGACAGTTTGAACTGATTCACAGAAATGAATTAAACCTACCAGTTTTTGCCAATTAATCAGAATTAGTTCATTCAAAAGAAATGATGTGATCTTGAAATTATGTGATCTTTCCAAATCTTGCAGGTGAATCAAAATTATTTAAAGAATTAAAATGGACAGTTTAAATGGATTTACAGAAATGAATCAATCTTATGAAAATTAGCCCCTGAATCAGAATCGTCTGATTCAAAATGACAGTTTTAAAATGATTCACAAAAAAAAAATTAAAATTATTTTACGACTGAGCAATGAATCAGAACTGATTAATTTAAACGGAGAGAAATCAAACTGATTCACAGAAATGAATCAAACTTACCAACTACTGCCAATCAATCAAAATCAATTAATTTAAATGGGCACATTAAAGTGATCCATGACAATGAATCTACTTTTGCTTCTTAAGTTTAAATCAGAGATGCTAATTAAATCTCTCAAACTCACAAGTCATGAGACAATGTATGTAAAATATAACCACAAATATATGCTACTCACTTGGAGGTCCAAAAAGCACTGTGTCCAGAGCCTTCAGCTGCAATTTCTGTGCATGACTGCGGTCTGGTATCTTCAATACAGACAGAAGCAAGGTGGCATTTTTCACTGCGAGTCTGTGAATGGAAACAGACACAAGTGAATCAATTATCTTGATCACTGAATTTTAGTCCGAAATGCCAACTGTAAGCTTCCTTACCTGGGCAGAGCTTTGCCACTGATGTCATTCTTCCTGAAGGAATCAACATACTGAGGTAACTCCACACAATTGACGAGCCACTCTTCAGCTTTTTCTACTGTCCAGTTATACACTATAGACAAAAAAATCGTAATTGGCTAGTGGTAAAGGGTGCAAGAAGATACTGAGAATATTACCATGGAATATATATTGCATGAATGTTTGAAGCTTGATGCTTTCAGTTCCACAATCATAAACCTTTCACTTCTACTTGCATCTGAAATGATGTTGATTTATAATCTGGAATGATTTTGAAATGGCTCTAAAATGATTAGCTGCTGTTCACTGAAATAATTAGCTTGTTTAGATGTGTGCAAACCTTCAGAGGCCTTCCAAGAGTTCCACATGTCCTCCACTGTGATCAGCAGATCTGCTCTATGGAAGCTGTTGTGTTTTCCTTTAGGATCATGGTACTTCAAGTCTTCCCTTAGAAACTGTTTGAGGAAACAATAACTGGATGTTAGCATTTTCTAGTGTGGTGGTTCTCATCTGATGGGTTGCGACCCAAAATGGGTCACAGGTTTGTTCTAAAAAGAAGAAATTGTTGAATGAAGTCTTTATTTTTGTTTTCTTTAAACAGCTGAACCACTGATGTCCATTCTACCTTTTAAGGTCTTAAATGTTGTAGTTGCATTGCTGTCTAAGCAGGGTCAGAAATTAGATTTCTCAGATTTCATTAAAAATATCTTAATTTGTGTTCCGAAGATGAACAAAGGTCTTATGGGTTTGGAACGACATGAGAGTGAGTAATTATTGACAGAATTTTCATTTTTGTGTGAACTAACTCTTTAAGTATCGCAAAAACAAACAATTTTCAAACGCAAGGAGAAAAATCCATCACCAGGAAAATCTAAAACTCAGATCGCATGCTAGTCTAGACTTGATTATTTGTCCTACTAGAAGGAGTTTCTTTTTACAGCACTGTTTATTTGCATAAATCAACATTTGGCATGAGATGTAAAGCTATAGTAAACAGTTGATTAACTTGTAATATTTGTCTTGGGTTGTTATGATCCAGTAGTTCTACTGTGGAGCCTCAGACAGCCTACATTATGCAAATGCTGACTGGTCCAATCACCTCACGATTCCTCACATCAGCTCTGACTGTGGTAAAGGTTATACTCACAGGACTCTCTATGGCCTTGGGCAGGTTGCTGTCGGTCAGCAGTAATACTGTTTACTCAAAGTGCTCAGATGTGGCATTCTCATGAAAAAGGAATTGCTTTGTGTGATTCAAAAAGAACACAGAATGCTTTTTATAGTCTATGTTCATGAAACATAATCATGGTGAATCATTTTTGAAAGCATGCAAGTGTCATGCCCTTTCACTAATGGGGGCGATCAGATCTAGAAATGGATTTTGGATTGCCTTTAATGTACAAAAAAAAGCTTGTACCTTTGATAATTAGGTTGCATGATTATTGCTTGATAAAAAAATGTTATAGGATAAAATACTGTATAAAAGTGTTTGTCTAAAATATAGTGACAACAATCACTTATCTAAATTGGGTCAGTTCAATCGAGTCACGCTTTCCAAAGATCATTTGCTTAAAACATACAAATCTACCCACCAATCACAAAATACTGTGACTATGAGGGATGATCGAAATGACCAAAAATACATGATCAATGGCAGTAACAACACACACACACACACACACACACACACACACACTATATTTGTGGTAAGTTTTTTTAAACGGTTGAAAAATGTTTGAAAGAAGTTTTTAAAGAAGTCTTTTATGCTCACCAAAGCTGCATTTATTAAATCAGAAATACAGTAAAACAGTAATATTGTTAAATATTACCACAATTGAAAATATTTAAATATATTTTAAAATGTAATTTATTTCTGTAATGGCAAAGCTAAATCTCTACATTTATAATTAAAGGGATAATTTCATAATAAAAAGATGTATTTCTCATTTATACACCACCAGTCAAAGGTTTTTAAAGAAGTCTCTCACCAAGCCTGCATTTATTTGATCCAAAGTACAGCAAAACAGTCAAATTTAGAAATATTTTTACTATTTAAAATAACTGTTTTCTACTTTAATATATTTGAAAATATAATTTATCCCTGTGATCAAAGCTACATTTTCAGCATCATTATGCCACACATGATCACATGATCCTTCAGAAATCTTTCTAATATGCTGATTTGCTGTTCAGCAAACATTAATATTATCAATATTTAAATCAGTTAAGTACATTTTTTTAATCAAACAGGATTCTTTTTCAAAGAAACCTGAAAAAAACTACTCAGATGTTTTCAGTGTAATAATAATAATAAATGTTTTTTGAGCATCAAATCAGAATAATACAATGATTTCTGAAGGATTGTGTGACTGGAGTAATGACTCTAAAAATGTATCTTTGAAATCACAGGATTAAATTACCTTTTAAAATATATTCAAAAAGAATATATATATATATATATATATAGATTATATAAAATATTTAAAAATATATATATTTTGCTGTACTTTGGATCAAATAAATGCAGGCTTGGTGAGCAGAACAGACTTTAAAAACATTAAAAATCTTATGACTGGTAGTGTATGTTTGCACCTCACTGAAGAATGTAGTTTACAATGAGAAAAATCACATTTGAAACACACTCAGACTTATACCAGTAAAGCTGTACATTACAAGCCAGTATGTTGTACTTCACTATGCTGCACATACTGTCAAAGTAGCTTTACAGAGATCTATGTCTCCGGTAAGCAAGCCAAAAGCCACTGTGTCCTTTCAAGCAAGCAATTGTTTGTACATTGGGCACTGTGCACTGTGCTGCAACGTTAACCTTTCAACACAGCAGACCACAAAACCACACACAAACACTGCAGCCCTCACCCCATCCGTCTCCGTCACATCCACGCTGCCATCTGCATCATCGTCCATGTCTTTGTGGATGCTGCGGATGGCCTCGAAACTCAGCAGAGCGTTTTCATCATGGCAAAGAAGCTCATCGATACCACACAGTTCTGAAGAGAGAGAAAAAAAATTACAATTCACACTTGAGGAATCATTTCACTTTTTTTGCCTTGGCAGCCTTGGTATTTTTCCCATAGGCATTTTGAAAAGCTAAATATATGGTATAAGTTAAACTGAAAATTCTGTCATTAATTACTCAGCCTAATGTTGTTCCAAACCCATAAGACCTTCGTTCATCTCCGGAATACAAATTAAGATTTTTTTTTATGAAATCCGTGAACTTTCAGCAACACAACTACCATGTTCAAGGCCTAGAAAGGTAGTAAGGACAACGATAAAATAGTCCATGTGACATCAGCAGTTCAACCGTAATTTTATGAAGCTACAAGAATCCCATTGCAATGCATTCTGGGCAAACTTGCTAGTTAAGCAAATACAATTACTGAAGAAAAAAAAATATGGAGTGTCTTATTGTATCTATTATACTTGCACAAAAAGCCAAGTTAAAAGCCTTCTTTGAAAGCACAAAAGGCCTATTCAGACACAAATGACCTTGACATGAAAATGAAATTCATGCATCATCCATGGGAGATGTTTAAATCAAATTCAGATTCATTAAAAAGGGCCTCTATCATTTTGACAGCAAAAACGCCACGCGTACTTGTCTATGAAGTTTGGAAACTTAGCAAGGATGCGGAACTGATCACTTAGTGATGATGTACAGCTAAAACTGAGCCAACAGCGGTGCCTTTGTACGGGTCCAATGTTTGAGCCCATTGTAACAGGAGAGTTCAGTTTCAGGGTGACGTTCATACGGTTGGTAACATATCCACGTAAGAGCCATAGACTGACTTTTAAACTATTTATAGATTGAGACAGCACAGCTGCTGAGGTATTGTAGATATTGCTGTTAAATGGCAGGTGGGCAAGAGTAGATGTCCTGGAGTTCACCTTCATCTCAAACAATTAAAAGACTTGATTATGGGAGCAGGTACTAACATAAGAATTCAACCATTCCAAGCTTTTTATAAACTGGGCTTATCTGACATTTTACAACTACAGTATAAGTGGATTTAATTAAAAATGCTTATTTTACAAGTCCACGATTAGACTGTGTTCTTTTAAGCTCATCTGTTTTGACAAAAGAAACTTTTAAGGTCATAAGATCTGCACAGTGCACAGCTATTTTTGTCCCCATTTCACAGAAGGTAAAACATAGAGCCTGTGCAAAACCACTAAACAAACAAGCCACAACCACAGCTCCTCAAAAAGCATCTGTCATCATACAAACACATTAGCACTCACTGGGTTTCTGCATTATTAAGAAACATAATGACTCTGAGAGAACCGTTTGAAAATGTTGACACCACATCCAGTTTAGCTTGCTAATTAAACTGAGCTAACCAGACCTGGATTAAGCAGTCACATGTGCATCTCAACCGGGTACAAATAAAGTAAATGGCATCATTTTAACTGAGAAAGAGGCATCTGACATGCATGAGAAAAAACAACAACAAAGCAGAGGATCTCAGGAATTTCCTCACACGTTATCCTTGAATTCCCTGGAGTCATTCCCTCCACCCAATTCACTTAAGATGTTATCCAGCATATAGCCGGATTCAGATCAAATTCATTTCACTCCCCATAAGTTCTGTTATCATTTATGTCATCACCAAACTCTTCTGTGGAACACAAAAGGAGCATTTGCAAAGTACTTCCTGTAGTGTAATCTGGGCCAACTTTAAGACACAAGCCTGGCTACTTGCAGATTTTGCTAAACTTTATTTTTAAACCATGCTGTGATGAAATTTACAAACTCGAGCAAAACCAGAAACTACTATTGTCTTAGTGGCAAACGCTATTACAGCCTACAATCTTCGCTCAGTCAATGATGTTAAACTTCTGTGTGCAATGTGCGTTGGACTATGGAAAGCCAGGAAGGTCAGGAGTTTTAACTAAAGTTTAGCTGGATCTTTTCAGTTTTAGCTCTAGCAATTCATAAAGCCACAAGGATAACAAAGTTTTTTTGTTTCTAATTTATACTGAAAGTCATTTGGATTTGAAATGATGTGAAGTAAGCAAATTATGAAAGAAATATACACTGACCAAAATTATAAACGCAACACTTCTGTTTTTTTTTGCTCCCATTTTTTATGAGCTGAACTCAGAGATCTAAAACTTTTTCTATGTACATAAGAGGCCCATTTCTCTCAAATATTGTTCACAAATCAGTATAAATCTGTGTTAGTGAGCACTTCTCCTTTGCCGAGATAATCCATCCACCTCACAGGTGTGGCATATCAAGATGCTGATTAGACAGCATGATTATTGCACAGATGTGCCTTAGGCTGGCCACAATTAAAGGCCATTATTTCGATGAGGTCAAATGGTTGCACTCGGTGAGCTACCGGCGCTACCTGTTGCTATTTTTACCGCAACACAACACGAAAACACAATACTGATATGATGACCACAGCTACTGAAAAAGCTAAAAACCAAATCTCGTTCCATCAATTTTCCCACAAGCAGTCTAAACGTCCCCGGATATCGAGTGAAATCTGCACTTAGGAACTCATTCAGTGGCTGTGGCATCATGACAAACATTGGCATATTTACATCCTGTCAGGATGGCATCTAGCGTTTATTGTCTATGCCGTTTATAAGCTGTGGTCTACTAAAAGCCTCAAAGGCATCAGGGCTAAAGTGGAGAGAACAAAGACGCAGGTCTTTAGGAAGTTTTATTCGTCCACAGGCATCTTCCCATTCTTTTCTCCTCTTCTTATTGCTAGGAAATCAGTGAAGACTTACATTGCTGCTCTTGTTGCCCTTCGACTGAAAATTACAACCAAAGCTGCACAATGTGGCATCGTATCAGTATTTTATTTTCAGAGTTGTGTTGCAGTAAAAATAGCAACAGGTAATGCCAGTAGCTCACTGAGTGCAACCATTTCACTTCATTGAAATAACCAATAGTGCAAAATATGTATAAAACTATGTGGATTTTTTAAGTAACATGGGTAATGGGTTTTCTACTACATATTTCAGTAAGAGACATAATTTATGTTATATTAAGCCATACAAGTCTTAATACCCATGTTCCCTTTAAACAGCAAGGACAAATGGAAGCATGCTGTTAGCATGTGATAAAATCCTAAAGGCAATGAACGTCTCCTTTAAGACTATCAATTTCCTCCATTTCTTTTCCTGTATCTCTGGCTAGAGAGAGCATTACTTGGTAAAAGAATGAGGGAAACGGAGAGGCCTAGGATAAGGAGAGGAGAGGGGAAAAAATGGAGGGATGTTTGGTCTGCTTCGCTGAATGGTGAGGCCTTTAAAAAGATCTGAGAGGACCGTCTGAGTTTGTGGAGCCTTGAGGATTTACAGAGCTGTTGTAAAAAGACCCTTCAACATCATCCTATGGCCCAGCTGTGTGAAGTCACACACGGGTCAAGATCAAATGGGTAATTTACACAATGTACACTAGAGGTTTGAACACTTACACATAGCAGTGGATCAAATACCACTAACTGTACAGCAGTAATGCTGAAAATATTTTTTTTGTAGGTAATGTGATATTCTGGGTTTAATACAAGTTTAGGTCAGTCGACAGTGTTGGTTACCACAAAAAGTAATTTTGACTCATACCTTCATTGCTTTAAAAAACTAAAACTTTTAGCTTCAATGGAAATGGAAATTCTGTCAGTAATTACTCACCCTCATGTCATTCCAAGCCTGTAAGTCCTTAGTTTATCTTCAAAACACAAATGAAGATATTTTTTAAATAAATCCGAGAGTTTTCAGCCCCTGCATATACAGCAACGATTTAACGATTAACCTTTTCTGTGTAAAATTATATTATAGAGTATAGACCATTTTACAAGTTGGTTGTCAAGATAACACAACACCTAAACCCTAAAATGACAGAACAAAAATATTTAAACAGCTTTACAACTCCAATAATACTGAACAGAAAACTTTATAAATAGTATTCTTCACATTACTACTTTCAAATCCTTCAAAAGTACTCCAATTCAGAAAATATTTTTGTGGTAATCCACATTATGCCCAAACGTTCAGATTGCATGTATTGATCATGAAATATCAAATGTGATGTGTCATTTTGCATTTTGATAAAACAATCTCCATAGTGGTACAACTTTGCAGCTCTCAACCCCAAAGGGAGATAACACTGAAAATCTAATTATTCCCACATTTGCTATAAAAGGAGAAATGTTCTGGGCAATGCATTCCACTAGGAGCTGAGATGCTAAGTCCTTTTCTAAAACAGTTGGATAAAGTCAACACAGCCCTGGACCTAATACATGCAATTTAGAGCCTTTTCCAGTTGCATGCAAAAAGATCCACCTCAAAGACGGAAATAATGCCCATTTTGAATTAACCCCAGTGAAGCAGAGGGCCTGGGAAAATGGATGATGACCTTTGAAACCACTTTAAAGGCAGCTTGATTACAATATTTATTTAAGCGAATAATAACTAGAACAACAGAAATAGTAACAGAAAACGTCAGTATGTCTCCAGTCCATTGGTCACCTCTATGTCTATCAGAAATCAGGAACAGACAGAACCCTTCTAGAAGATTTGAGTGATTCTCAAAGTCAAGACCATGAAAAATCCACTAAACTCAACTAACTGACCATTGAAATCTGACCACAAAGGTCACCGCACACCAGACTAGCAACTAAAATTACAGTTTTCTGAAAGTCAAAGGATGTTTATTTATCTTTTCTGAGCAATGAGGCTAGAAAAGAGTTGAAGTTTGGAAGAGCCAATGACACTGTTGAATATATAAGAGTGTTTGGTCTACATTTTATTCTTTCCAGATTTTTGAGTGGAATACAACCTGCCTTACTATCTTTCTGGGCCTTGAACGTGGTAGTTGCGTTGCTGTCTATGCAGGGTCAGAAAGCTCTTGGATTTCATCAAAAAATTATTAACTTGTATTCTGAAGATGAACAAAGGTCTTATTGGTTTGGAATGACATGAGGGTGAATAAATAATGACAAAATGTTCATGGGATCCTCTGCAGTGAATGGGTGCCATCAAAATGAGAGTTCGAACAGCTGATAAAATGTTACTAAGAAACAAATCCTTCATTAAGATGCCAGTCAGTCCAAGCAAATCTTTATTTTTGGGTGAACTGTTCCTTTAATTCCAGAATCCTGACACGTAATTCAAAAAGTCAGTTCTTTTCATTCTTGGTTAGCACATGTAAGTGCAGCATTTGGATTGTGAAAGACTGGTTCGACATCGCCCATGACTAAACAAGTGAAGCACTTTATCTTATCTAGCAGCACACATAAGAACGGTGTTCATCATGCATCATTTCTCAGAGTTGGACATTTCTCCCTACAACAAACACTGTTCCACTGGGATTATGTAACACATAAAATGCACACTATACAGGTGCATAAAACATGGGAACTCCACTGAATGATGATTTCCTACCGGATAGTCCATTGGCAGACTGTAGGTGGTCTGTCAGGCTGGGTTGATCTGCTGCACTCCTCCATAAGAAGCCCAGCCATGCAATGTACATACAGTGTCTGGCAAATCTCAATAGATCCATGCTAAACTTCAAATAGAGAGAGAAAGCATTTATAAGAGAAGTACTTATCGGGCATTGAAAAATAATGAAACATTCACTCACATATAGTATTATGACATACACACATTGTTTAGTAAAATCTAATTGTTTTAATCATTTATTACTGTCACATCTATATTTAGGATTCTGGTATTTATTTTTAATTGCTAGTAAGTAATCCAAATGCAGAAACTTCTTCAGTTTCGCTAACTATGCCAGTACTTCTTCAAATAGTGATTTGTCACTGATACTATTTTGCTACATTCTAAAAATGCTGGGTTAAATACAACACAGTGCTGGGTGAAATACAGAGGTAGACAGTAGTGAAGTATTTTTACTTTACTTAAATACATTTTAAAAGTATCTGTAGTTTTGTGAGTGTTTTTCTTTGCAAAAACGTTTACTTCACTACATTCCATAAGATAATATCGTACTTTTTATTTTTACAGCACTACATTTCATAAATAAGTTTTCTTGTTTTTTTGTTTGTTTTTGTTTTTAAAAAATGTAGTACTTTCTTGTACTCAAGTAAAGCTGTGAATTACTTTTACCTGAGTAAGAAAGGTAACATAAGAAAGGCCTAGATTTATAACGTAATTAAGTATTAAATTATATTTAAAGGAACACTCCACTTTTTTAAAAAACAGGCTCATCTTCCAACTCCTCTAGAGTATACTCTCTAGGGATGGGTGGATCGATCCTGAAGTATCGATATATCGATACTGACATGAGTATCGAAAGTATCCACCCTCAAACAAAGGACAGAAAAAAACATTATTTAAACAAATTTAAATGGTAGCCTACATAGTTTGTGCAATTACATTTATTTAAATTAAAAGTTCAAATTGATCATGTTCTATTCTGTAATGTTAATAGAAATTATTCACTGTCAGATTAAAAACACTGACAGACCCTTATGAAAATAAACAATTTTTTTACTAAAATGGTCAACTGTACTATTTGTAGATTTGAATCATGTGTAAACAAAAAACATATCTGAAACATGTGTAAACAAAAATATAACCTAATAAGTTACCATTAAGGTGTATTGCATGTGTAATAATCAAGGAACTTTGCTGCCATACCATGGGTGCAGCAGTCGCAATGATATGAGAGTATTTGGAATGAGAGTATAGTTCCTATCCATACCAGCCTAGAAAATTGCAACTTTTCATTTTCTTTTCATTTTCTTCGCGTCGGGCGTTTATTGGCCTCCACGTCGTGCATTAAAATCCTTTAAATGCACGGCAAACCATTGATTATCCCTTACGAATTATAGCATTTATTTCAATAAATTATCGATCGATAGAGAGAAAGAGAGAGAGAGAGAGAGAGAGAGAGAGAGAGGAGAAAGAGAGAGATGACAGTTGTATGTGCGTACCTGCCTGCTGCGCTTCCAAGCGTATGTGCGTCTTTCTCTACAAACAACGAATTAATTCAGAAACAGCGGTTTTACCACCTCGTTGCTGAGGAATATAATGTAGCGATCTAGCATCTAGGCTTATAAATAAGGATCGCAGGGAAGTGCTGACAAGTTTATGTATGTACGTTTATTTCCAACCTACTTTGTTTTTTTTAAAACAAAAAACATTGTAATTTTTAAGCAACAGCTTAAGGTTTAACCCAGCGTCTGGGTCAAAACAACCCAATCACTGGGTTTGTCCATATTTCACTCAGCGCTTGCGTTTTTTTAACCCATCATTTTTTGTGTGTACTAATCACTATCCCAGCAGGGACAACAGACTTTTCTATTAAATATCTATCAGCAATTGCATTTGGTTTAGATATCAACTAGTCACTTCCATTAGTTTGTATTTCAGATAATACTGGTACACATTTTTACTAGTACTGGTTCTACATTCTAAAAACTGCTGGGCAAATGATGGGTTCAGCCTGCTGGGCTGGGTCATTTTTTTTTAATTTTTTTAACAACTTTTACCCAGATGCTGGGTAGTTTTTCTGCACTCCAAAAAATGCTGGGTTATTTTTTATTTTTTTACCCAAATGCTGGGTTCAGCTTGTTGGGTCATTTTATTGGGTTATTTTTAACATATTATTTACCCAGTAGTTTTTCAAAGCTTAAACTAAGCTACTGGGAAATTTTGGGTTATTAAATGTTGGGTTATTTTTTCTACCCAACAGCTAGGTTGAGCCTATATCTGACGAAACAACCCAGCTGTTGAGTTACAGTGAGAGCACTCTTTTATTTCATTTATAAAGTCTTTACTTTGCTGTAAATTATATTATTTACGCAATACAACATACAAGGATGAGATGTCAGTCAGCTAAATGTGTCAGCAGCGGTCGTTTCACATGATGGAAATGTCTTAACATAAATTGATTTTATTCACTGTAATACTGAATACTGAATATGTTCTCTAATCCCAGTACTGATTGTTTATGGGCAGGATATGGAGTTGGCCACGGCATCTTTCAGGTACACATGAATAGCAGCCCATCATCGGCTTAGATTTCGCCGACACATCGGCATGAGAATTAGCACTATTTCGGTGAAAATTATTACAGAGAGAAGTTGAATACACTTAAATTAAAATGCTACTTTTAAATGTTCCATTTCTGAAATGCTTGTTAAACGAGTTTGCTTGATAATAAATGTTAATCTTTTGATTTTTGCTGTTACCTCTATAATGCTGTGATTTTTAATTTCCAGCCCATTTTAAGCCAGCAATATAATATTTTTTAAACAATAGTTCACCTAGGTAAAACAATCCAGAATGTTGAGTAAAAACATTTAACCCAACCAGCTGGATCAAAATAACTCAGCCTATGCTCAGTCCAATATTTACCCATCGCTGGGTTGCCAAATAACCCAAGTTGGGTTGTTTTTAACCCAGCATTTTTTTAGAGTGTACTAGTACTACAGCTGTAGTATCTATTTATGGGTGTCCCAGATATTACTAGTTAAATTTACAGTTATTTTAGTTCGCGAATGTAGTGATTAGTTAGAATGGCTATGTTACAGTTTACTTATAAATCCAGCTAGAAGCCTAAGATTAAAAATGTACTAAATAGTTAGGACTAATACTGTCTATTCAATGAATGCTAGTAAAGCTAAAATAGATGTATGTGCTAGTTTGAATGGTTACAAATAACTATGCAATAAACTCTAGAGAATAAACTAGTCACCACTGGAATATGTACTAATGTCTAATAAAAAGTCATTAGCAAAAATGACAAATATACTAGTCACTGTTGGATTACGTGTGAGTAGCCTAATTTAAAAAAGGTGATAATAATAAGCACAAGTATCATAAACCTAGAAACTTCTTTGTTTAAAGGAATAAGTGCAAGGCATGGTTCCATATGGTTAGAGTTTTAGTGTAGCCTAATTGTTCATGAAAAAAGCCTCCAAATGTAGCCGCACACTTCAGTCCAGTGACGCGTGGCAAGTCACATTCGTTTGAAATATTTATATATTTGGTAAACTTACCCCGACGCCGGATGATCAAATGTATCTTAATATTAAAATAGCGGTAAATATGGCTCTTTTGTGGTACGATTAAGTTCCGCCTTTGTGCATTCTGAAACTTGGACTGATACGAAAGGAAATCAGCAAAAGTAACACGAGCTGTGTTTTACAGTTGTCGTCATGATGCAAATGCACATGTATCCTCACACTCATCATGTTATTGATTTGAAAATATCAGATTACCTGTCAAAATCCGAAGGCTGGAAACTGCTGGAGTCGCTCGCGACAAATCAGATGTAAAATTTTCTTTTGATCTGACTCAGATCCATTAGGCAAGCGATAGGACGTTATTCTAATCACCGGGATGTTGTTTTAGCTCAGGTGCAAAAATGTTGTCATTTTAATGGTCCAACAAGTTTAAACAACACTTCAAAGATGTTCGACATGCATTCTCCACATCTCCCGCTTATAGTCTGCGTGATAACCCGCCCATGTCAATAATATCAAATCTTGTCAAAAATATTTGTCCATCACTGGTTTCACGCGCTATTCGAACAAAACGCCCAAAATGAAAGAATTGTTTTCCAAATGTATGACACAAAGTATGTCCCGGATTTAGATATTAAATTTCGAGGTTCATTACATGGTTTTAAAGTCCTCTTTCTCGAGTTATCCAAAACCCCTCGGTGTTAAGAATCCGTTTGGTGTTGGTTTTGGAGGTTGTCTAATGGTAAAGCAAATAGTTTCTTGGGACATAAATTGTCAGGGTTTGAGGTTTGTTCGCAAAAAGCAGAAAGACACAGCCATCTAGTGGCATGATATTCAACCAAGGAGTTAAAAATGAAGAAACTCCTCCCAGTTTTCCTGTTTTACCAGAGCATAACCATGTATCTATCTATCTATCTATCTATCTATCTATATCTATCTATCTATCTATCTATCTATCTATCTATCTATCTATCTATCTATCTATCTATCTATCTGTATCATTCTTTCTTTCTCTATCTATCTATCTATCTATCTATCTATCTATCTATCTGTTGGTCTTTCTCTTTCTTTTCTATCTGTCTATATCTATCTATATGTCTGTCTATCTATCTATCTATCTGTATCTTTCTTTCTTTCTTTCTTTCTTTATTTTGTGTATCATTCTGTTGATTTAAATGAACAAAGGATAATTTTATTCAAACATCCAACATGTCAACATGAACATTTTTCAAAACCTCTATTTTTGTTCTCCACAAAGACGTAGCTTTTACGCATTTGTACGATATGGGCCAATAAATGAACTTATTTTTGGGAGGGTTAAACTATTCATTTAAGGGTTCACATTAGTGAATTTGGTGGAAAATATGATAAGTTATTTCTTTTGCAGAAGAAAACAAAACCCACGGCTCTGTGTAGGCTATGATTCAAGTCTATATTCTTACGGCTCCTCCTTAGCTCAGGTAGTTTCAACATGACTTTGCGGTTGTGATGATACGGGATTTCCCTGTGATGCATATGTTCTACACTTGCAAACTACCAAGACGACGCGACAAAACCAGAACGAAGCTCGTACAATAAACAGAGCTGACAGTGCACGCGAGCGAAGTGCTTGATTAAAGTGGGAGTGCGCGCTCTTGCAGACAGACTGTTACGCCCTCTTAAACATTGTCACAGCCACATTTACTTTGGTAAACTTCCTCAAATATGCCGTTAAGCCATTAACTTCCTCTCTGAGGGGTGAACACTCTCACGTCCTACAGACTTCAACAACTAACTTCCACAGCAGCGGGATTACGGTCCTCAAGAGCATCTGATATGTTTGGTAAGATATGTTTGTTTAATAATCCTACGTAGTCCTGTGATATATAGCTTACAGTTTGTTAAACAACATATGTATGTGTTTATTCATTTCTGAATTGGTTTGTTGAAGAGAAATTGCGCAGAGGCTGATTTATAATTTGAATGTGTGAGATTTTGCTAAATATGCTGTAATGTTCTCGCTTTCGATCGCGGCTGATGAATAAGCAGTGGCTTGAATTTTTAAATCAGAGAGCAGGAATAGGGGCCACTCCCATAGACAAACACACGGGCACTTTAAAGCACTGTAATTAAGAGTAGTGACAAGTACCGTTGTATACGAATAAATGTCAATTTGCTGTCTTCGATGTTTAACTCAATTCATAATGATGCCAAACTATAGTTGATGAGTTCACTGACCACTTTAAATTTAAGTGGGCTACTGACGAGAAACTATGAAAACACATAAAGCAGAGTACAAATGACGAATTATTGTTAAATTAGTATATGTATGGAAAGATATACATTATATATTATCACAAAAATGTAACCTCTTGGTGTGAAGACCTTTCTGTGAAATGTAGTTGTGCATGTTGAAACATAAAGTCCGTTGAGAAAATGAATGGGAAATTATGCAAATTTGGAGAAAAAGAAAAAAAGGCAGTTGGGTTTTCCAGAGGGAATGAGGAACTGAGAAACATCCTCATTTTTATATCCAACAGAGCCATGCAGAAGTTGGGATACTTTTCTATTTCCGAACCAAATAGCTTCTTCCATTACAGAAGTCATATTTGCTTTAGCATAGTTTACTAACCTACCACAGCCATTCTAATTGGCCAAAATAATAGCCCATCTGTGAGATGATCTTCCACACTCAGAGCAGTTATTGTTAACTTCCTAATGTGAAAATACCGTTACAAAACAGCTGAATATCTTGAATGACACAAGGGGCTCAATGAGGCACACTTTTCTGCGGTGAGTCACTGGAAAGATGGTGAAATGCTGTGTCATAAATTGTGGTGACAGTTCCCATGATCAGTTTTTTTCACCTGCTTATATGGAGGAAATACAGGAATGAATATGCAATTACACAATTCCTCTGACAGTAATGCTTTAGTTTAATTTTTAAGATGAAATTCTAAATTCAGTAGGAATGGATAAATGTAACTGACCACTTCTAGTTTTAATTTCTTTCTGCATACTTTGCAATCTAGTGTAAGTTCTCCTTTTGCTGCCAAAGTGTAGTAGCCATTAGGACTGCCTGTTCCTCTGTTGGCTTATACATGATTTGCATCATTTGGCTCTGTGATAAAGTGTGATAAGCTCAAAAAATTATATTTGAACACGGGCCATAACCACTATAGATAATATTCAGATAAGTCATCAACCATTATAGGTTTCCGATAGTTGAAACTTAAAATGTTCAAATATTATATTTAGTCGCCTCATTCTACATCAGTGACTTAAACACTACCCCAAGTATGAGTTTAACGCAGTCAATGCAATTCTATAGCACTCCATTTTATATAACATTGAGCAGTTCTGCTGCTAAACATTTGTATTGTGATATGACAAAGCTGTGTTGTAAGTGACAGGACAGACTCCACCCAGACTGAGCTGTCAGTGCTGTTTCTTTGAGCTCTTGGTTCACTAACCACATTGGCTAACGCCTTGCAGAGGAGGGCAGGGCTCAGAGTATTTCTCTTTCTGAGCGTCTCTGGAGATTGGGCAGAGTCCGTCTCACTCCTTTCTCCTGGGGTCAAACATCTGCCATACTCTTGGAATAAGTGAGAAAGAAAGAGAGAACTGAGCTTTTCAGCCGTAAACTCCACAGCTCTCAGTTTCTTGTTGATGTGCGAGAACACAAAACGCTCTCACATTTGTTATAAACAACATGGCTTGGATATCATGATTGAACTATTGAGGAAACAGCCTATCATGTAACAAAAATTTTAATTATTAACAGACAATAACATGAAAAGAGTCCCAAACAGCTGTTGAAATATTTTAGAAAGCGCTTCGCGGATAGTGTACTTCACACTGGCCTCTGATGTAACGGATAAAATTGGTCAGTAAATCTACTTTCCAGCTTCCTTTCCACAAAAACAGCAATTACCCATGTTGACTTTGCACAAATGTTGAATATCCACATATACAAATGTATACATAACACCTGTTTTGAAAATTTCCAGCGTACGTCTTTTAGAACATCTCAATTTGCGTGTCATATTTCCTACAGAGAGCCATTTGATTCATTTTTATGACCCACTTGGTCATATTTCCTCTGAATATGTCCCATTTGAAAAGAAAGCACACAAGCTCTTGTTTTTGTGCATTTCTGAAGAAGTGAATGGGTGTAATCCCCTAATTTACAAGTGGGAATTCATTTGTGTTATAATATATCCACAGCTTATCAATAAAAATGCAAAGGGAGATAGAAGGAACTGGGGAAGGCTGTATATTCAAAACATTGTTTTTAAAAACCAAAATAACCTCAACACGCTACACATTTGCATGAACACAAACAATTGGAGGTTCTTGGTAACCTTTTTCTTTTGTCCCTCTCTCTGCGTGTTTGTAAATCCATCTTTTCAACGATCCATTCATACTGTACATCCTCACCTTTTAAAATATGTATGTGCACTGTGTACACAAATATTAAATTATTAAGTTAAATTATGGCTGAAAACTATGTTGATAATTATTTTAATGTAATATTAAAAGTTATAGTATGGTATTTGTAAATAAATTACTAACAAAACAATTAAAACTGAAATTATTTTTTAAATTAAATTTTAAGTGAATTTAAGGCCTGTTTAATTTGAATAAACAAACAGATGTATGTAAACAAATAAATAAAAAAGTAAATAAATACATATGACAAAAGCACACAAGAAATATATATATATAGAACTGAAAAATAAATATAGCTGCAGCTATTATAACAGCAATTATCAGGGTTCAAGCGCTTTAAGGCATTTAAGCACATATGAAAAAGACATTACATATTATTTAGCAAGCCTGTAACCACCTAAATCGATTATTAAAACTGCATTTTTGGCAAATCCAGACAATAACCCATAGAAATCTGAAGTTTTCTAACGTTGATGACAAGACAATTATCCCACGAGACAGGAGAGATGAGACAATTTTGTAACTTTTTTTTTTTTAAAGAAATCCTTAATAATGAAATATATACGGACAAATAGTATTTTATTCAACTGAAAAACACAAAAAAATATAGGTGCATTTTGATATGAGTTTAAACTTATGAATTATATGCAGTAATAGACATGTAAACTTACGCTAGCCTACATGATTCTGGATAAATTAAAAAACACGATTCAAAAAAAAATGGAGATCACGATTCTCTCATGATTCTGAAAAAACACAGATGTGATTCTAGTGATTCTGACACAACATTTATTATTAAGTCTTTTTTATATATATTCCATCAAATTAATTAATAAAGACTTAATTTAGTATTGGAATCTCCTGAATGAATGATTCATTGATAAATGCGTTTTTAAACGTGCACTTGTCGCCACCTCTTGGTGGAAGAGGATAAACATTACAATACATACAGGTGATACTTTCGTTTTGATCGCTATTATAGATATTAAGTGTTTATCCCCAAACTATAAACTTTTATTCTAGTACTTATGTTATTTAAATGTCTGTAACACAGAAATTATGATCATTATGTGATTGAAAGACAGGAATAAGATTGCGTTGAAGTTCGAACAAAGATCGCAATCTTTTTAGGATTAATCGTGCAGCTCTAATGTAAACAGCGCACGTACTGTCAAGTTCTCGCGAGACCAGACAGATCTCCTGCAACGTTATTTATGACTGATAAAGCGCCAGCTGTGGTCTGACCTCTCTAAAACTTTGCATGCTTGTTTAGAATCACCTGTTGCATGTTCTCACCAGGTTTTGTGGCCAATTTCAGTTTCAGATTTCTCACAGACCTTTAGGGTCATGAGTCAAACAGGCCCACCATGTTTCGTTTTGATCGACCACTGTTAATCTTGTTCAATAGGTGATCAAAGTTCATCTGCGACAAACCATTTAGGAGCCCTGAGCGATTTTATACTTTTGAGTGCTGTAGCGCCCCCGTCAGGCCAATCGGGGCAAGCCTTGATGACGTTGTAGACTGTGCGAGTGCTACCATCCCTCCAAGTTTCAAGTCTCTGCGACTTATGGTTTGGTCTGCCCAATCAGTTTTATGTGGAGATTGCTAAACCTTGGTCACTCTAACAATTACAATAGGGTTCCAAACTCTAATATTGACTTGATAACCGATATGGTACTGATATATTGTGCTTTTATTCATCTGTTGTCATGGTGTCCTCTAACACAGAGCAACGTCTCTTTCTCTGCAGACTGCTAAGTCAAGTGGTCACCTTTTTATCATGCAGAGCATCAAGTGTGTGGTGGTGGGGGACGGAGCAGTCGGAAAAACCTGCCTGCTCATCTCGTATACGACCGGCGCATTCCCCAAAGAGTACATTCCCACCGTGTTCGACAACTACAGCTCCCAAGTCACTGTGGACGGCCGAACCATCAGCCTCAACCTGTGGGACACAGCAGGCCAGGAGGAGTACGACCGTCTTCGCACGCTGTCCTACCCCCAGACCAACGTCTTCATCATCTGCTTCTCCATCTCCAGCCCCCCGTCCTACGAGAACGTCAAGCACAAGTGGCACCCAGAGGTGACGCACCACTGTCCCAGCGTGCCCATCCTGCTGGTGGGGACCAAGAGCGATCTTCGCAACGACGCGGATGTGCTGAAGAAGCTTAAGGAGCAGAACCAGGCGCCCATCACGCTCCAGCAGGGCCACGCTCTGGCTCGCCAAATCCACGCCGTCAAGTACCTGGAGTGTTCGGCACTCAGCCAGGACGGCATCAAGGACGTGTTTGCAGACGCAGTGCGTGCCTTCCTCAGTCCTCAACCTGTGGCTCAAAAGAAGCCCTGTATACTCCTCTGAAAATACAGAGAGGATAGAGGTATTTTAATTGAATTACACAAAGGAATGGTGGGAATGTTAGGAATCATAGGTTTTCAATGACAAAGAAACACAGCCTAAATCTGTGAAATTAGAGAAATACATGCTTAAGTAAAATATTAGGTTTTTACACTGTACTGAGATCCCTACTGTTTATTTTTCAGAGAAATTTAAAGGGAGAGAGTGTGTTTTGGGATTTCATAAGACCACTAAACAGTTTGATACCATGTCTTAAGAATACATAAAACAATATAGAGGAAGTAACCCTTAAACACATTTCACAAGGGTTCTAGTTCCTTTTTAGTGTTTGGAGACGTATTAATACTAATGGTCAATGAAGTTTTTTTTTTTTGTCTTTTTTATTTACAATCTATCTGAGAATTTATTAGTACTAATATAGTAAATCTTTTTATGCCCAAGGCATTTGTTCTGTGACTAGGGTGTCCTTGAGGACAGGCCTTTAGTGTAATTAGTGACTTTATCTATAAATACCATAGTCTTCACACAGAATGCGTTCTTACGCACAGCTGAATGTAAAGGAAACAAAGCAGGGTTATGAGACGCTAAAAGATGCGTGCACTTTGACACTGCATCTGTAAAACGCAGTGCTTGTGTGTGAGAATTTTAACAGCAGAAACAATATAGTGCAACTGTGCATGCCCATATTTCAGAAGCCTTGGTTTCAAAAGTATTTTTCGTATTCATTTTTTCCTGTAAGGATTTTAAAATATTCTTTGTTCAAGATTTTTAAGCCACGAACCAGTGTTGCCAAGTCTGCTGTTTTCCTGCAGAATTGGGCTATTTTAACACTGTTGCCATGAGTTGTTTTTCATGTCTGTGTATTGAAGCAACCCCAATAACTTGCTATTTATCCCCTGGAATGCGAATTTTACCAGGGGAACCTCGATAAAAATCTTATATTTTACCCCCAGGAACACGATTTTTACTGGGAACCGGTCTAGTCTAAAGTAGCAATTGAGTGAGTTTTGTTGTGAAAACTTGGCAACCCTGCGATGAACCAAAGCAACCAGCTGGTGAATCACAACATTACAAATTTGAAGCCAAAAAACTGAAAAATCGAAAAAAAGACAAAGATACAAGAATGTGTACTTAACCTCTTTGATGAGGGAAAGAACCACAATCCCATGAAGCATTATAAAAAGACATTGTTTATTGCAAAATATGCATATATATACAAATATTTAAATAGTTTGAGAGCACAGGTAGACAGTAGACGCATTTCCATTAACCTTCAACAGAAGTTGGGGTTTTGGCAGTATTTTTCAGTCCTAAAGTTTTGTATGTGTTTTTTTATATTTTGAACTGTCAAAATACTTCTCAAAATGCTTGTTACGGATGTGAAAAAGCATAAAATTGAACCTGATCTGGATTTTTTTATGACAGACGAATGTTTCGGAGACAATGTGTAAACGTGATTGACTCAACGTGAGGTTGTATTTAGTTTTAAGCCATTAACCAGTGTTGCCAAGTCTGCAGGTTTCCTGTAGAATTGGGCCACATTAACACTGTTGCCGTGGGTTGTTTTTCATGTCCACGCAGTGAAGTGACTCCAATGTGATATTTTTCCCTGAAATGCAAATTTTGCCCAGAGAACCCCGACAAAAAATGTGTATTTTACCCCCAGAACGTGATTTTTACCAGGAACCCCATCCGAAATGCGATTGGGCTAGTTTTGGGCTTGTTTAGCGTAGCAATTAGGGCGGGTTTTGTTGTGAAAACTTGGCAACCCTGCTATGAACCAAAGCAACCAGCTATGAGGTGAAAAAACGGTTTTGACACATAACATCAGCTAATGAAAACGGCATCAATTCGCAATAGTTTGTTTTATCGACATTTTAAAAAATATCACAAAAGTGTAATGGAAACCAGGTTAGTATTACCTATTTTGCAATGCTTTATGGGAGTTGGTGGTCACTGAGAGCTCATTAGCTTGTCGTGATTCTCTGATTGGTGGATATTTTATGCAGAATCATGGGTAATATATATATATATTTTTACCAAGAAATCTGTTTTGACATTGTTTATTGCAAAATATGAATGTATTTACAAATATTTAAATGTTTAAGAGTATAGAAAGATAGTTTCATGTCATTTGCAATGCTTCATGGGAGTAGTTGGTCACTGAGAGCTCATTTGCTTGTTGTGATTCTCTGATTGGTGGATATTATGTGCAGAATCATGGGTAATGTAGTTTTTTTTTTTTTTTTTTAAACCAGGAATTCTGTTTTCGAACATGATTTTTTTAAAAATAACTTGCAGGCTAATGGTTTAAACAAAAGCATACATTAACAACCTCATAGCTCATGGCAGGTTGTCTTTAAAGATTTCTAAGCTATCGTTCAAAATTAATTCCTCTATGGAGAAAATGAATAGGATTTTTGCTTTGGAACCCTACTGTCACACTCTATTCTAAAGCAGCACAGTGGAGCACAAAAGCACGTTCTATGTGAACCGTTCCCTTAGACGTACCTGATCTTATATGTGTGATGAGGGTGTTGTTGCCTGGCAGCTTGTCGGCTTTACTTCCTTGTGGTGGGGAAACTGTCTGGCAGTCCCTTCAGGAAACAGAGGTCCCAGCATGCACAGCGCCACATTCAACTCTTCATTCTTTTCTTCCTCAGCACTCCAGGGTGGGGCTTCAGAACCTTTTTAGAAAACAAGGCACTTTCTTCACTTGATGACTGATTTGGGAACAGCTTGTGTCCATTTAATTAGCACAATCCTAAATGAGCCATTAACGTTAAGAAAGGAAGCTTTCAATTGGCCAAAGATTCAATTAAGCTTGTAGATTTCATGGCTCAGGGATTCATCAAAAAGCTCTTTTACCTGCATATGTTTGGTTCAGATGAATGTATGACTTTACAGTACTTTCTATATACAGTATATTTTCATCATATTTTTTTCCATAATATTTAGCCTGTTAACATTAGATCAAATGTTAGCTGAAAGTCAAGAAGATCATATTGTGGCTCATTAAGGACACGTGCAGCTTTCTGAATAACTGCTGAAGTGCTCAAGTCTCCTTAATACTTTCACAGCAAACAGAGAAACACTTCATTGTGCATGAATCATATGTCATAACATGTGTTGCTCAATCTGTATGTGTGCTTTTGGTCCTAAATGTATGAGAAATCCCAAAGTCATGTGAAAGCAATACTTTTCAAGCATTGAATAATCAGCTGAGAGTCGTGTGGATGCTACGGGTCAGTCAGTCTCATGAAACAGGACCCTCACAGATCAGTCTTGTTGCATTAAAGAAAAACAAATGTATCAGCATCTCATCTGGCTGAAGTGACATTTTTCATTCCTCCTGAAAACAGAGGATGTCATTTATACTTCTATGGACTTCCAGATTTCAAAATCTCCATATATTGCCTCAGCTTTTTGATTTTATTTATTTTATTTTTCATTTTATCATTTGTCTTGTACACATTTTTTGCCTCACTAAAAAAAGAGGTAATTTCCCCCATGCCAATTTTATATGAAATATTTATCAGTTTGTAATTTATACAAATGAATTACATTTTTGTTTTGCGCTTTGATTACAATTTGTATCCTAATAAAATTCAAACAGCTTTTTTTCAGCTATTTTATCATCCTACTACAGTTCTGTATTGCAGTCATTTCTATCAATGTTGCATTTGTAATTTTATAACAAAATGTGTAAGAAAGTTCACTTCTTTGCCAGTTGTCACAGATTTGTTGTCTTCCTAAACTACCATTAAAAAGTTCAAGGTCAGTTAGATTTTATTTAGTACTGACCTGAATAAGAATAAGATATTTCAAATAAAAGACGTTCACAATACAGTCCACAAGAGAAAATAATAGCTGAATTTATAAAAATGATCCCATTCAAAAATGTACATACATACGTTCTTAATTGTGTTGTTACCTGACTTTTTTTTTTTTAGTGATAGTTGTTCATGAGTCCTGAACAGTTAAACTGTTCTCTGTTCTTCAGAAAAATCCTTCAGGTCCCACAAATTATTTGGTTTTTCTGCATTTTTGTATATTTGAACCCTTTCCAACAATGACTATATGATTCTGAGATCTGTATTTTTACACTAAGGGACTTTATTGCAACTATTACAGAAGGTTGAAACGCTCACTGATGCTTCAGAAGGAAATATAATGCATTAAGAAAACTTTTGGAATTTAAAGATCAGGGTAAATGTAACTTATTTTGTATTTTGAGAGCATGTAAGTATCTACTGTAGCTTCTGCAGGGCAGTACTAAATGAAAAAAAAATATATATATATTTAGGAACAATCTGAAAAAAGTATACATCTTCATTCTGTTCAAAAGTTTACACCCCTGTTTTTCCTTCTGGAGCATCAGTGAGTGTTTGAACCTTCTGTAATAGTTACATATGACTGGATGGATGTCAAAATCATACAGTCATTGTTGGAAAGGGAAAATTCCGAAAAGCCAAAGAATTTGTGGGACCCGAAGGATTTTTCTGAAGAACAGCGGGCAGTTTAACTGTTCAGGACAAACAAGGGACCCACAAACAACTATCACTAAACAAAAAAAAACTAAACAAAAACAGCTTTGGATCATTCAGGTAACAACGCAGTATTAAGAATCAGGTGTATGTAAGCTTTTGAAAGGGGTAATTTTTTGTAAACTATTCAAATATAATTTTCTCTTGTGAACTATGTGTAAGCGTCTTTTATGTGAAATATCTTATTCAGGTCAGTACTAAACAAAAAATAACATACATTTTGGTAAAATAATTTGATCAATTCTGCCAGGTGTATTTAACATTTTGACTTCAACTGTAAATGTCTTTATTGTCAATTCTGATCAATTCAATGCGATAATAGTATGAATTTCTTTTAAAAAACTTTTGAATGGTATTTTGAGTTCTAAAATATCAAATAATAAGTCCATGATACTACTAGATGCGATTTCAGTAAATTCTTTTATTTAAAAACATCCAAGCATATTGATTTACAGATTAAAAGAGGAAGCAGCTATAGTGTATTTAAATACAGCGTGCCAGATCATTTCCCTATCTGACTGTGATAGTGACACAACACTGAACATATAGAGGCAAAACAGAGTGAACCTGATATCTGCTCTCTCTCTCTCTCCCTCTCTCTCTCTCTCTCACACACACACACACACACACACACACACACACACAAATGCCTGAAGCCTTTGCAGTTAGTAGTGATTACAGCAGAGCTGTTCAGACAAGTCAAAGTTCATCGGAGCGTATTTCAACTATACTGTAACGTCCACTCTTTTCTTTATAATCTATACTTGTGCCAAACCTGACTAAGAAAGAAAGTAAAAGCCTTTTTGGCAAACAACAGAAATAAGTATGTTATCAGCGTATGTTTACTTACTCTCATGTTGTTGCAAACACACATACAATGAAAAGTCAATGGGGTCCAAAAAAATATCATTACCATTAATAAACGAAAACAGAATTTCGATTTTGAATAAACTATCCCTTTAACTATCTGTCTGCTAGATTCAGTTTAAAAAATTTTTTAAAAGGTCAGAGCTAGTCAGTGGATTTGTAGCATCAGGAATGCTGGAGAAGGGATTTCCTTTAGTGCTCTTCAGCATGCAAGCTTCCTTTATCAGTGAGTAAATAAACAACACTCCAAATTTGGCATCGGAATGACATTCGGTCTTAACTCTTATAGTCATCACGTATTTCTGTTGTCACTCATTATGGGTGCTTTTCCCCGCATGACCAGAAATCGCCCTACTCTCTGTTCTCTGACCACTCTTATTTGACTGTGAAATGAGCTCCTGGTACCTCTGTTTGTTTTTCAAGCGCTAACAGTGACTCTTTTGTTAGTTTAGCTTCATTCGTTCACCCGTTCCTGTGTAAAGTTTTGATCCTCACTAACAGCTTCTGCTATATAATGACCATCTTTTCCTGATATATCTGAAATTATTTTGAAATGAAGAAGTGAAAACAATAGAAAAAAAACGCAGGTTATTTGTGAAGACTTTACATTCAACACTGCATTTTTTTTTTTTTACAAAACGTATTATTCAACTTGCAACCTCTATGTATCGAAATTACCTTAAAATAAAAATTTTAAATAATGTGGGCTCATCGAAATTAATTTAATTTTTACATAATTGCTATAAAACATTATATTAGTATAAAATATAATTAAAATGTATACAGTTCTGTTTTATGCTCATCACGGCTGCATTTACTTGATAGAAGATACAGACAAAAACAAAACAGTAATATTGTGAAATATTATTACAGTTTTAAAAAAATGGTTTTCAATTTTAATGTTTTAAAATATAATTAATTCAGCCATTACTCTAGTCTTCAGTGTGACATGATCCTACAGAAATAATTCTAATTTGCTGATTTATTACTTTTATTATCAGTGTTGGAAACAGTTGTGCTGCTTAATATATTTTTGATGAATAAATGTTAAAAAGAACAGCATTTAGTCAAAATAGAAATCTTTTCTAACAATATAAGTCTTTGCTATCACTTTTTATCAATTTAACATCCTTGGTGAATAGAAATATGAATTTCTTTCAAAAAATAACACATTTTTAAATGGTAGTTGATATTGTTACAAAGGATTTCTATTTTAAATAAATGCTGTTCGTTTTAACTTTTTATTTATTAAACAATCTTGGGGGGGGGGGGGAGATATCACAGGTTCCAATAAAATATTAAGCAGCACAATGTTTTTAAAATTGCAGTGAATGGGTGCTGTCAAAATGATATGTTTATCGGAATAGATTTGGAGAAATTTAAATTTGGAAAAATCACTTACTCACCTATGGATCCTCTGAATGGGTGCCATCAAAATTCATCCTTTTAGAATTGATTTGAACTAAAATACAAGTTCTCTATCCATAGCATCGCTTTCTCCAGTGAAAACCCTGACAGCAAATTTCATCCGGCCTGATTCTGGCCCACACTCCTGCAAATCCGCTCTGTACCAGACTCGGCCCGGATCCGCTCTGCGATAGTAGACCGTGCCCACTGAAACCAGACACGGGCCGGATCCGTCTAGGACTGTGATACAGCACTGAAACGGATGTGACTGTAACGCGGATTTGCCGGTTGAAAACGAATCTGGCACAGAGTCAGATGCTGTCTGGGAAAGCATCTGAATCAGGAGGGAAATTTGCACTGATCAACAGGGGATAAACATTTCCACTGGAGGAAGAATTATTATAGATTTAGGGCTGGTTCGAATACCATTTTTTGCGCTTCGAAGCTTCGGTGGAAATCAATATCGAATATTCGAAGCTTCGGTGGGAGGGGCTAAGCATATAATAAAGGCTGAAATCTCTTAGTTGTCTGCATTTGTATTATGTCGGGAATCGTTCATCCAAACGATTTAACGCGTCACGAATGTGTTGCTGCAGACCCAAGGGAATTCCGCTCCAATATGCTCACAGCACGAGTCTAGGGCAGTGGTTTTAGAACCCTGGGTCGCGACCATTGGGTGGGTCGAGGGACTTAAAATATAGGTCGCCAGGGTGATTTCCGGAAGATGTATAGGCTAAGTTATATGTATGTAAGAAGTTCAAGACTCTGGGAAGGATGCGGCAAACGTACTTTAATAACAAAATAAACATGAACAAAACGAAAGTAAACGGCAGCCGCCTCACGCCAGACTCCATCTGTGTTTGCGTTGATCAGTCAGAATCCACTCACCTCTCAAAACGCCGGATTTTTTGTTCAGTCCTGAGTTCTGCAAGCTGATTAATCCTCTCATTATAACAAAGCCTGTAGACGCGCTTAGAATGCACGTTCATGCCGCCAAGAGGTTTACGCGATCGTTAAAAAGAAACCAAAATTAAAACGCGCACGCGCATTCAAAAGCAATTTTAATACTAGAGCGATTCCCCAGTGCGCGCAAATTAGGCTATATAACATATCTAGGCTTTATAACTGTTGCTGTGAGTTCTTTATAGGATATAGGCTGCGTGGCGGACACGTCGCGGATTTGCTGCGTGTTGAGTTTTCTTTCTGCGCCTATGTTAACAGATTAGAGCAGCCACAGTGTCTGCGGAATACGCGCTTATATCAGGTGCGGTCCAAACGCACCGCAACCGCGACCCCGCGACAGAATAGAAGTGAAGCGGATTTTTCCCGCAGCAGTCACGTAACAAACCCGCTCCACGTCCGCCACGCAGGCAGTGTGTCTCAGAGGCTTCGGTTGAAAACGGCATGCATCTCCACTCACATGCTCTGTTAGGCAGGCTAGACGGCTCACATTTCAATGAACAAAAATATTTCTTTATATTTCAAACTTTAAAATAAATCACAACCAGGTTGCAAACTATAGTGACACCTACACTCTTTTCTCCGTGGCTTGCTGACAGCTCTCCCCCTCCCGTTCAATAATATGACATTCAAGCGCGAATGAGAACTGTTCGCGGGGGAAGTCACGTGTTGAGAGAGAGAGAAAAAAAAAAAGAATATTCGAATCTCAGAATTGAAAATCGAATGCCAACCCACCCAACGAATATTCGAATATTCGACTATTCTAGTACAGCCTTTTCGCTTCATAAGAGTTAAACTAATGGCCTGGAGTTGCGTGGATTACTTGTAGATTTTTAAATGGAAGTTTATATTGTCACAAAAGATTTCTATTTTAAATAAATGCTGTTTGTTTGAACTTTTTATGTATTAAATAATCCTAAATATATATATATATATATATATTAAGGAGCACAACAGTTTTTAAAATTAATAAATCAGCATATTAGAATGATTCTGAAGGATCACGTGACACTGAAGACTGGAGTAATGATGCTGAAAATTAGGGCTGTCAAACGATTAATCTCGATTAATCACATCCAAAATAAAAGTTTATGTTTATACACTATATGTGTGTTTACTCTATATATTTATTATGTACATATAAAAACACACACATACATGTATATATTTTAAAAAAACTAATTTATATGTATATATATTTACACCTGTATACAATTTAAATTATATATATATATATATATATATATATATATATATATATTATATACAAATCTAAAATATTTTTCCTTAATATATACATGCATGTGTGTGTATTTATATATACATAATAAATATACACAGTACACGGACATATAGTATGTAAACATAAACTTTTATTTTGGATGCAATTAATCGTGATTAATCGTTTGACAGCCCTACTGAAAATTCAGCTTTGCATCACAGGAATAAATTCTACTTTAAAGTATATTAAAATAGAAAACCTCTATTTTAAATCGCAATAATGTTTTACAATATTTCAGTTCTTTTCTGTATTTTTAATCTAATAAATGCCTTGATGAGCAGAAAAGACTTCTTTAAAAACATTCAAAATATTACTAAACCCAAACCCGAACGGTAGTGTATATAATGAACACATTACATGTACTTACTATAGTAATAACAGTAAATTATGCAAAATTACAAGCAACTTACCCTAAACCAAATCCAACCCTATCCCTATAGTAAGTATTATGTTAATAATAACTATTATTCAGTACTTAAAAAACAATCCCAATAAATAAATTAAAAAATCTCTATTATCAGCCATTGTTGCATCTGAGATTAGCACAAATGATCCACTTACTTTTCATCCAGATATTTATTTGACACCAATTTAAAAACAGCATTTTGGTACATCATAAAAACATTATTATACGCAGTCATGTTCACAACATCATGCTGAACTACTGCACTTGAGTTTTCTCATTCAACCAATGGCAACATCAAATTTGAAATGTGTCTTAAAGGCCCATGTTGTTCACGATCAATAACCGCACTACATTTGACCACAGAAATATGTACAAACTTAACAAAGCTCTCTAGCAAATAAAGGTACACAAGAAACGCTGTGCAAAAGTGACTTTTCACATGATTTATGTTAGCATTTACAAAGGAAGAGAGCAATATCTGGTGTGATTGAACTGAATGTCTTTCAATAGCGTCAGCAGTCAGTGTGTATAAGCTCAATGCGGCACTTGTGAAACAACAGCTGCAAACCAACTGACACAACATCAAAGTCCATCGCAACTCCTTATAGTTCAATTACTTTTACATTAAACAAATAAGCAAATATTTAAAACTTCACACAGTATGAATGAACCTGATAAACCAATTAGAAAGAGACAGACATGGCACTTAAGTAAAACTAAGTAAAAGAAATTTATTTGAACGTAATCAGCCGCTCCAATTACAAATGTAGCACACTACTGACAATGATCTTTCAACTGAGTTAAAAACACTGGATGTCTCTTTCTACACGTCCATGCTTTGATCAAGTGTCGACCCTAAATCAGCATGAGTGCTGCTCTCAGAGCCCTAGTGTCTCAAGTTTCAAGGAGATGATGCAAGTATTCACTTCCTGTGTCAGTAGCGCTTTCCCTCTGGAGGTGTTGCAACCATCACCTCCTTACCTCCAAAGTCCCAGTAGGCAGTCATGTGGAAGGCCATGTTGGACAGCACCACCAGATACTCACAAAGAGCAAACGATGTGTAAACTGCCACAGAGAGACAACAGAAATGAATGAAGTGTGGTAAATCAACGTCATTGAAATGGGAAAATGAATTATTATTTAAATTAAAGGAATAATTTAGGCTAAGAATGAAATGTATCCACTCTCAGGTCATCTAAGATGTAGATGTAGATATGTTTATCAGAGCAGATTTGAAGAAATGTCCTCTGCAGTGAATGGGTGCCGTCAAAATGGCTGATAAAAACATTCCACAAGTAATCCACATGACTTCATTCAATTAATTAAACGTCTTGAGAAGAGAAAAGTTGTGTTTGTAATAAATTCATCCTTTTAAACTTGATTTTAACTAAAATACAAGTTCTCTATCCATAACATTGCTTTCTCCAATGAAAAAGCGTCTGAATCAAGAGAGAAATTTGCACTGATCAACAGGGGATGGACATTTTCACAGGAGGAAATATTATTATAGATTATAGACTGGTATTTTCAGAATCAAGTTAAAAACATAAATTGTTTTTTACAAACATAGAGCTTTTTCGCTACGAAAGACGTTAACTGATGGACTGGAGTCGTGTGGATTACTTGAGGATTATTGTGATGTTTTTATCATCTGATTGGGCTCTCGTTCTGACGGCACCCATTCACTGCAGAGGATTCATTGGTGAGCAAGTGATGTTAAATTTCTCCAAATCTCCACATGAGTATACACTACCAGTCAAATTTTTTTTATGTTTTTTAAAGAAGTATTTTCTGGTCACCAAGCCTGCCTTTATTTGATTCAAAGTACAGCAAAAACAGTACAAATTTGACATATTTTTACCATTTAAAATAACTTTTTTCAAACAGAATTTATTTACTCTTTTTTTATTATTCCTCTGATTTCAAAGATGAATTTTTAGCATCATTACTCCCGTCACATGATTCTTCAGAAATCATTCTAATATTCTGATTTGCTGCTCTAAAAACATTTATTAATATTATTATTATGTTGAAAACAGCTGAGTAGTTCAGGTTTTTTTGATGAATAGGAAGTTCAGAAGAACAGCATTTATCTGAAGTAGAAATCATTATAAATGCCTTTATCATAACTTTTGATCAATTTAAAGCATCCTTGCTAAATAAAAGTATTAATTTCTGTAATTTCTTTCCCAAAAAAACAAAAACAAAACAAAAACTAAGTCCAAGCTTTTGAATGGTATAGTGTATAGTGTTACAAAAGCTTTTTATTTCTATTCATCAAATAATCCTGAACAGTGTACTCAACTGTTAAATATTAATAATAATCATAAAAATGTTTGCTGAACAGCAAATCAGCATTTTAGAATGATTTCTGAAGGGTCACGTGACACCGGCTAAAGACGGGAGTAATGATGCTGAAAATGTAGCTTTGATCACAGGAATAAATTACATTTTACAATATATTTAAATAGAAAGAAGTTATTTTAAATAGTAAAATATTTCACAATATTACTGCTTTTACTGCATTTTGGATCAATTAAATGCAGGCTGGGTAAGCAGAAGAGACTTCTTTAAAAAATAAAAAAAATGTTACAGTTCAAAAACTTTTGACTGGTAATGTATTGTCAGTGATTTTTCATTTTTGGGTACACCATGAAAAATGGATATTTAATTTGAGATATACATGTATATATCTCATATATATCTTTATTCAGCAAGGATGCATTCAAGGATGAAATCTGTTCTTTTGAACTTTCTCTTCTTCAACAATATTAGGCAGCAACAACGTTTTCAACACTGATAATAGGAAATGTTTCTTGATCAGCAAATCAGCGTATTAGAATGATTTCTGAAGGTTGACTTGTGAGTTCATGATAAGCATGTAATATCACCAAAATGGAACATGTGTTGAGTGGAACATGGGTGGGGTGAATGACAGAATGAAGGCGAAGACGTTGCACTCACTTCCTGTTTCACAGTATGTGTTGTGCCGCCTGTAGAAGTAAGCAGCCAACAGACAGAAGAAAAGGTTGAAGAGGAAGAGGCGGGACTTCAGCCGGTATGACTTCATCTCCTGATGTCAAAGAGGGTTTGTGTAGATGCAGTGGAGAAAGAGAGAAGAAAGATGAGAAAAAAGGAGAAAGAAGACACACAATGTCATCAGTTCTCTTCTGCAACATGATGTGGGGCAAGCAGGTGGGACGAGGCTCTGTGAAAACACAGCAACCACTTCCCCCGAAGCACCCAAACGCAGCTGCACTTTCACAGCAATACAAATATAAAGCTACGCTGTGGTCTCTGACACGTCAACTCCTATGATTCTCACCCAGCAGCACAAGCAACACCTTTTATTAGAGCTGTGCTCATGGTGTCAAGATCACTGGGGTGTTAAGAATATATCTCAATAATTACTATTAGTGAATGTTTCAGCTGAATCTAAAAATGGTCATGCATGCTCGTTTTATCCAATCAGAAAAGGATTTACATGTATGGATTATTTAAAAGCTAAACTTAGACTGAAATTACAACCTGTCCAAGTAGGTGCTACATTTGATTTGAAAAAGTATGTCTTTATAGTATGAATGAAACCCAGGCTTATTACAACAACCAGTGAAGAATGTAAATTTGGATATCCATAAGAATATTTTGATAATGTAAATCAACAACTGAGTAGTTCAAATAAATAAGTTGATATAATATAAAAATAAGATAAAAATAAAACAAATAAACACTTCAAGGTTTCCAACAGGGCTTGCAATATAATTCTATATTTTATAGAGCATATAAATTATAGCATATATTTTATAAAGCATATATAAAACCAGAGCAGGGCAGCTGACAAATTAATTTATAATACATTTTACATAAGAGATTGGCTTGTACTGCCCTCTGCTGGTCTGTAACAGCTGTTGGCAAATAAGTACAGTTGATGTCAAAAGTTTACATACACTTTGCAGAGTATGCAAATTGTTAATTATTTTACCAAAATAAGAGGGATCACACAAAATGCGAAAAAGTTATTTTTTTGAAAAAGATATTTCACATAAAAGACATATATATATATAGTCCATGAGAGAAAATAATAGTTGAATTTATAAAAATCCAGTTTAAGAGTTTACATACGCTTGATTTATAATATTTTTGTTTGTTTGTTTAGTAATAGTTGTTCATAAGTTCCTTGTTTGTCCTGAACAGTTGAACTGCCTGCTGTTCAGAAAAATCCTTCAGGTCCCACAAATTCTTTGTTTTTTCAACATTTTTGTGTATTTGAACCCTTGCCAACAATGACTGTATGATTTTGAGATCCATCGTTTTACACTGAGGACAACTGAGGGACTCATGCAACTATTACAGAAGGTTTAAATGCTCACTGAAGGGCCAGAAGGAAAAGCTATGCACTAAGGGGTAAAAACTTTTGAACAGAATGAAAATGTGTACATTTTTCTTATTTGGCCTAAATTTTTTTTTTCTTCCATTTAGTACTGCCCTACAGAAGCTACAGTAAGTACATGTTTCCCAGAAAACAAAACAAGTTCAATTTACCCTGATCTTCAAATTCAAAAAGTTTTCACCCCATAGCTATTAATGCTTTGTGTTTACTTTTGGAGCATCAGTGAGCGTTTGAACCTTCTGTAATAGTTGTCCCTCAGTTGCCCTCAGTGTGAAAAGATGGATCTCTAAATCATACAGTCATTGTTGGCAAGGGTTCAAATCCACCCAAAAACCTGAAGGATTTTTCTGAAGAACAGCAGGAAGTTTAACTGTTCAGGACAAACAAGGGACTCATGAACAAACAAACAAACAAACAAACAAACAACTATTATATTATAAATCAAGCGTATGTAAACTTTTGAATGGGGTCGTTTATGAATTCAACTATCATTTTCTCTTGTGGACTATATGTAAAATTTGTATGTAAAGTATCTTCAGATCAGTACTAAATAAAAAACAAAATGCTTTTTAGTATGACCGCTTTTTTGGTAAAATAATTAACATTTTGCAGATTCTGCAAGGTGTATGTAAATTTTTGACTTCAACTGTACATGGCCAGAACATTACCTCAAGTATTAAGTCATTACCTCTGCATTGGGGGAATACTTGGAAATCGTTGACCACAGCTTGCAGGTGCACATCATGTGGACCAGGGAGCTGCCAATAAACAAGATGAAACCGCTCTTATGGACACCTGTGAATTATATATATATATATATATACACAGCATTAAAAAACAAATTGGACCTATAAAATGCTTGTTTTGTAGGTAAAATCAATATCCACCTCTTTTTTTAACGTGAATTTAAGCCTATGGGCAAGACTTCAAGTTCAATTATCCACTATAAGGAACAATAGGGTAAATGGTAAAACCTTTTGCACTACAAACCAGTGTGCTTATAATTAATATAATACATTACAATAATAATAATATGGTAAGACACATCAATTTGCAATATCAAGAAGCAAAACACAGCTGGACACAGATGAGACAGGAAGCCAGAAATGTTCCTTTCATTGAAAAAATCTTGTTTCACTGTTTCCTCAAAAATGTTAAACAGCAAATGTGTTTTTCATATTGCTAATTATTATAATTAGCAATAAGCATATTAGAACAATTTCTGAAAGATCTGAAGTAATGATGCTGAAAATTCACATAAAATACACTACCAATCAAAAGATTTTTCATGTTTTTTTTAAAGACGTCTCTTTTGCTCAACAAGCCTGCATTTATTTGATCCAAAGTACAGCAAAAACAGTACAACTTTAATATATTAGTACTATTTAAAAGAACTGTTTTCTATTTGAATATATTTTAAAATGTCATTTATTCCTGTGATTTCAAAGCTGGATTTTTTAGCAACATTACTCCAGTCACATGATACTTCAGAAATCATATATATGCTAATTTGCTGTTCAAAAGCATTTAATATAATTTTGTTAAAAACAGCCAAGTAGATTTTTTTCAGGTTTTTGATGAATAGAAAGTTCAGAAGAACAGCATTTATCTGAAATAGAAATCTTTTTTAACATTATAAACGTCTTTATCACATAAAATTATACTGACTGCAAGCTTTTGAATGGTATAATGCTACTAAAGCTTTTTAAGATTAATGCTGATCTTTGGATCTTTCTATCCATAAAAAAAAAAAAAAAAAAAAAAAAAAATCCAGGGAAAAGTACTCAACTGTTTTAAATATTGATAATAATAGTAATAAATGTTTCTAGAACAGCAAATCAGCATATTAGAATGATTTCTGAAGGACCATGTGACACTGAAGACTGGAGTAATGATGCTGAAAATTCAGCTTTGTCACAGGAATTAATTACATTTTTAAATATATTCAAATAGAAAGCAGCTTTTTTACATAGTAAAAAATATTTCACAATATTACTGATTTAGTTGTATTTTGTATCAAATAAATGCAGACTGGTGAGCAGAAGAGACTTTAAAAAAACTTTAAAAATCTTGATTTTAATCACAATAACATTTCAAAACAGTACTGTATTTTTTTAACAAATAAATGCAGAATGGGTCAGCATAAGAGACTTATACCCAATATTATACCCAAACACTCATTTGCTTTACAATTATACTTTTCACTTCAAGTCGTTATTCTTTTTTTTGTTTGTTTTTTTATTATAATTATTATTATAATTATTTATTATTATTATTATATTATTATTTTTTTTTATCTTTTTGCATTACAGTGGAGAGTTTGAGAGTTTTGGACTATAATACACTACTGAGAGTACAGAGGGTTTGCTTTAAATGAAAAAAAAAAAAAAAATCAAATTGAAAAAGAAAATTGTTTGCATCTTCAGCCACTTACAAACATTCCACATTTAACGAATCAATAACAATTAGAACCACATTTAAGCTATCCCTGTATTTTCGTGGGCTTCAGTCCAAAAAGACACTTACTGTAGGTCTCTGTGGAGGAAACGTAGGTGAGTAGAAGCAGCCCAACATTTTCACATAAAGCTAAAAGGAAAGTGAAGCCACTCAAAAGCTGCTCCTTCAGCCTCCAGACGCGTCCACGGTAAAAGCTCAAATATGCTGCTGCTACCAGGAAACGCGGCGCAGAATGAAGGCCGATGCTGAAACGCCAGATGTAGCGCTCTGGTGTCAGACTGATGGCCGCGCTGATGGAAGGGAGGTAGTTAGCAACCTGTGAGAAGTATATTTAAAAGATCTTTGTTACAAAGTCACTGCAAATTTTGCAATACATACTCACTTTATGCTTTGAGGGCATGTGGTTCTGAGTGACACGGGGATGTGAGTCCAGCAGTGATGGTCTGGTTCTCTCACCTGGCAGTGTGTGTAGGTCGCATCATTGTAGTGGTAGAGCATAGCCAGCACGACGCAGGCGATGAGGCCGAGTAGAGGCAGACATACTGTGATTACTGCTAACCGGGTGAAAGACACACGGATGAGAGGCTTGTCTCGATCCACAGATCCGTACGGGACCTGTTGCATCTTCCCTCAACCAATTACAGATCCAGATGTGTCAGCAGCTACAGGCCGACGCTACGCATCCCATTACAAGTGCAATGCTGTGATGACAGTATCTCTAAATTACATGTCTGTTAATTAGCCTGATCTGAAGTTGCGGAATTAAAGTGGCTGTGGATTATGACTTGAGTTAACGCACATGTTTAGCAACTGTTCGCTCACTTCCGGTGCTTTGTCGTCCGGTTTAATAGTAGAAGACCTTTAAATGAAGCGATATTTAAATCTGAACCGATAATTAAAACAGTAATAATTCCTTTAAATCAAAAGGTTGTTAAAAGTCTAGAATCTCCGACTGTTATTCTGGCTGTGAGAGTACAGATAACAAACACTTCCGGTTATATGAGCTAGTAGTATTTTTCAAAATAAAAGCTGCGTGCCATCATTGAAACGTTAATTTCCACAAATTTCAGTAACATAATTAGTAATACACTGCCAGTCAAAAGTTTTTGAACAGTATTTTTTTTTTATAATTAGACTCTTCTGCTCACCAAACCTACATTTATTTGATCAGCAAAAGCAGTAATATTGTGAAATATTTTACCTATGTAAAATAACTGATTTCTACTTTCATATTTTAAAATGTAATTTATTCCTGTGAACAAAGCTACATTTTCAGCATCATTACTTCAGTCTTCTGTGTCACATGATCCTTCAAGAAACATTAATTTTCAATATTTAAAACAGTTCAATAATTTATTTATTTATTTATTTTTTAGGATTCTTTGATGAACAGATATATCCAAAGATCAGCATTTATCTGAAATACCTGAAAACAATTCTGTAATAATAATACTAATCATGTGACTGGAGTAATGATGCTAAAAACTGAGCTTTGAAATCACAGGAATAACTTAGATTTTAAAACCTATTTGAGAAAAAACATTTATTATAATAGTATATATAATAGTAAAAATATTTCAAAATTGTACCGTTTTTGCTGTACTTTGGATCAAATCAATGAAGGCTTGGTGAGTAGCAGAGATTTTAACATTAAAAAAACGTACCATTCAAAAGCTTTTGACTGGTAGTATAATTAGTAATATATTTGTGCATTACTGTCTTTTTTAAATATAATTTATGAACACTTTATGAACACGCTGTACAAATCCAATGTAAAAAAAAACCAAAATTTTTATTCATCATACAGTGCCTTTTCTTTTGTTTCACCACATATTTTAGGGAATGTAGACCATTCTGTGGGGGGAAATTATCTTTACATTGGCTACATTATGCACAATAAAGCACTGATCCATTCAGTTCCAGTAAATATATTTATAATTCTTGCACCAGAGAAACAAACTCAGACCATTACGTTCTCCACATCAAATCCACAGTGATATGACAGTCTTAATAATGTAACATGAACAGAAACCAACCATACTGACATGATTTTAAAAAATGTATTGCTAACAGACATCCAAATCACATCGCTTCCAGTCAGTACATCAATTCACGGAACTGTTTTTGTCAACCTGGTGCATCGCTGTAGATTAAAAATGGGCCCTCAATTTGTGTTAAATACAAGCAAAAAAATTTCTTTTGAAGAAAAACAAAACATGAGGGACTCATTTACTGCCCTGTTCTGAAAAGACAAAACAAAAATCCAAATCCAATCTGCCCTCTCTTGTTCCAAAAATGCACTCTCTTGGTTCATGTAGAGAGGACTAAAGAAAACATCTGCGAGAGGTGGGAGTGTGGGAATGTTAAAGTACACAAGTCAGGGTCTCTTGGCCTAGTCCATTAGAGATGTTCTCCAACTCTACTCCACAGCGTTCATGGTTCCTCCGATTCCCACACTTCCTACAGTGGGAGGCAGTCAGGAGTCACTGTCCGAGCCATTGCTGCTATCCCGACTGATCTCAATCTGCAGCGAGGGGAGGTTGTCCAGTCGGCTTTTCTTCATCTTGTTGGACTGCTGCTCCTTCTGCTTGATCATTGCTCCCCACATCTTCTGCAGCTGAGAGTCATCCTCTTCTTCGTCACCAACTCCATCAGATTCATCGTCATCTCGTCGCCTTATTCCTCTTGAAGACGACGCTCGGGACGAAGCCTTGTCATCCTCTCCGTCGTCCCTATGAGATGGGCCAAGGCGGCTCCACAAGCCTCCTGCAAAAACCAAACAAAAAAACAAACAAACAAACAATTACTGTTAGTTCTAGGATTGGGCCGATAGACATCACGTTGTTGAGCCGGCATCGGGATCCCATCGCCCCTTCCCCCACAAACCGGAACCCCTAAATAGAATAAATACAAGACGGGATGAAATATATTTTTCAATTCTTCCTCTCGCAGTTATATTGTTGGGTAATTATACTGTATATACAGTAGTGGTGCAACGGATCACAAAACTCATGGTTTGGATCACATTACGGTTTTTGAGTCACTGATCGGACCATTTTTCGGATCAGCAAAAAGGGGAGGAGACAAATGTAATTTGCTTTCCATTTATTACAGTAGATTTTTTAACATGATTATGAGTGGGTCCGGAACTTTATATGATTGGTTAATTTAAAGATAGCAATACAATAGAAAAAAAAAAAAAAAAAGATGGTGAAAGAATGAAATGAAAGTTTGTTTTTTTGGAAATTTAATGTAAGTAACTGAATGGAAAATAAAACAGCATCGTCTTCACTGTAAGAATTAAACATGTTTGTTTCTTATAAAAACTACAAAAGTTCATCCGTCAAGAGCAGTGAGTGATTTTGTCTTTGGTTGTTTGATTAACATTTGCCGCAAAGACGGCAAAAGGAATATTACTTGTGGCCGCTTTAAGAGCTGCACGGATCCAGTTTACTGTTACACACGTATTTTCATTCTCAACTGTTTGCGTTAATTTGAGACAACTGACGAAGGATTACATGAATAATCACCAAACGCCGCATTTTGACCTATATTTGCATGTATTTGACCGTTCAGGTAACATCTTAAGCTAAACGTTTACTTTACTTGTCCGTGTTCTGTTCCGTCTCTGAGCGCATACACCGAACAGCGCACATATGCTCGATGTATTGCCGCATTCATACGGCTTTCTCGTGCCACTGTGCCTACACACTGTAACAGTTTTGTCCACCACCCTTCTTCCATCATCATTATATTTTACAAGGAAGCCAAATGCTCCCATACATGCGATTTGAATGACGCGGGAGGCTTTTCGAGTTCTTCTGTTCCTTCTCTAGCCATTGTTGACTGATTAACATGCCCTGTTCACGTGAACACGTCTTCTCTGTTTAATTAATTACTTAAAAAGCAATATCGGCAGAAAAAAAAACTGTCTTTTTCTCTGCGATTGTTAAAAATGTAGGATTAAATTTAGGATTATCTACAAATTTAAAAAATTCGTTATTAATCCGAGGGTCACGTGCGTGCCCAACCGTGGGTCGTGATCCGCACGGATCACGGATCAACTGCGATCCGTTGCACCCCTAAAATACAGGGTTCCCACTCTAGCCAAATGTCAAATTCCCTGACTTTCACTGACTAAAAAGCTGAATTTCCATGACCTATAATGAACAGATCCATCCATTTGCAAACTTTATTTACTTGTTTACAGACGTTTTTAGTACAAAACTATGGAAGCCCGTTTCTGCCACTAAATGAAAAAAATATAAAGATAAAAACACACAATTTTTTATTTTAATTTTTTTTTCTTGCAATTGTGAGTTTGTATCTTGCAATTCTGACTTTTTTTTTCTCAGAATTGTGAGATATAAACTCATTTCTGAGGAGAAAACAATACTAATATGTTCTCTCAATTGCGAGTTTTTATCATGCAATTCTGATTTGACTTTTTTCCTCACAATTCTGACTTTATTTCTCTTTATATCTCACAATTCTGAGAAAAAAGTCAGAATTGTAAGTTTGTATCACGCAATTGTGAGAAAATAAGTCGCAATAACCTTTTTTATTTAGTGGCAGAAACTGGCTTTTTCTGTACTATTTCTACAGAAATGAATTTATGGTTTTTATGATTTCAGGGGTAAACACACATTTAGTTTTTGCTTTTCTATAATCTACTTTTCACACCCAGTCTTTGAAGTGGTCATTTTGTAGCCAAAGCTCATAAAATGTACATTTTCCAGGCATGTTTGCCTTAGTTATCAGGTACAGCCTGGTGACTGCATTTGACTTAAGTGATTGCCAGTTGACGTGGGGGAAGGGAATAAAATGGCACTGAAAAATAGCCTAACCATAAAACAAAGTTTCTGCAGATATGGACAAGTGAAATTTAAGACTTTAAGATCTTTTTAATACCACCTTATATGAAATTTAAGACCTAAATGGAAATAATTATATTGCATACATACATGTAATATTTAATGTGCTTAATGTAAAAAGAAAACAAAATTTCATCGCTGTCATAAGTTATATTTATTACTACGATATACAGTGAACTTTTCATATCAGCAGACAATATTTCACAAAAAATATCCCCATAAAAGTAACATATCACCGAGACTTTTGGTGGTGTAAATAATTTATTCTGAAGCAATATTTTCAGTGTTCTATCAGCTTTTACATAACTAAATCTGCATATTTTTATTTACCTTTATAAAGACCTATTTTTTAAACTTTTAAAATGTATGCGTCGCCTTTCATGTCAAATTATTTACTTAATAAATTCTATAGGGCTGCTACCAGTCAGATTAAATAATTTACACTGCAAAATTAAAACTGCAATAAATTATGTTATGAGATTAATGTTTTAAATGCATTTATGAATGTACAAATAAGAAATGTTGGCGGGAAACGCATACTTTTACTAAACTACCAGTAGGTGTCAGTAAGTCACTTAATGAGCGAGTCATTATGAGTTATTTCAAATGATTCTTTCAAAACGCTAAATCATTCAGTCACCACCGTGTTGCTTGGGGAATGTGCTGCTGGGATCATTGTTTGATACCATTTTCGGTAATGAAATGGAACAAAACAGTAAATAGTGTGTTTAAAATGTAAGTAACTTAATAAATACTTGACTAATTACTTGTTTACTGAAAATCAATGTAACATTTGCAATTGTGATAATATTCAGCAAAACTCAGTTGGTATATTACTGAACTATATCATGTTATAAACAAACTACACATTTTGAATTTTTACCTCAGCGTGTTTCTTCTGAGTTTCTGTATGTGTGCCATTTCTCTAATTTGTTTTTAAGTCTCTTACTAAGAGACAGGCAACGCGATTTTGATACCAGAAATACACCATCCATTATCAAATGCTGTTTACATTGAATGTATTAAAATAAGAAGAATCATTCTTGCGTTTCTTTTTTTTTTTTTTTTAAGTCAATCTTCAGTCTGTTCAATGATTGTAAACAGTCACTAAGTCTGTCAGACTGAAGCTATTTTAGCGGTAATGTGACCAAAATAATTTAAGACCCATCAAATCTGAATTTAAGACATTTTAAGACTTTTTAAAGGCCTTATATTTGGAAAACATTATTTAAGACATTAAGACTTAAGGACCTGGACACTGATAAAAATATGCAAAATGTGTAAAACAAGTATAGAAAAATTACATTTTGATAAATGGAAACAAAAATTTAAAGCAACAAACAAAAATCTCTGATATTCCATGACTTGGACCAGAAAAAATATTAAATACCCTGACTTTCAATGACTGAAATGGACCTTTTAAAATTCCATGATGTTCCAGAAGTTCCATGACCCGTGGGAACCCTGTATATAAATTGCAGACATCAGGGAGCCACTATTAATATGCTGGCCATTGAAACTGAATGCATGGTCGGTTTTTACTTTCACTTTTGAGATGCACAATCACACATGCTCTATGTATAGTAGAGTGGCAGTTACACATTTCACAAGTTTAGATGCTTGTTAGTGGTGCTCAGGATCTGCAAATCATCTGCCATCGTCCTCAATCATCTTTACTCCGTTTATGTGGTTAGTGACATGTACAGTAATTTCACATGCAACCGTTAGCGGCTCCCTTTAGCTCTCATTATTTGTTTGCTGTGCCTTTATAAATACAGAGTGACACTTCGATACACACCTCCAACCCCCAACAGACGATGTCATCATCCATCATGATGTTTTACTGTAGACATCGTCCGATGTCGATTTGGTAGACATCGCCGTATTAGAAAAAAAATGTGAAGAGAACCATAAGACCATTGACTCTCTACCTGTTTTCTTGTCTTTCGAGGACTCCGAGTAGAGACCACGGCTCTCGTGTTTTGCCACTCCGAGTCGGCTGCGCACATCAGTTAAAGGCTCTCTCCTAGATACTGCGTTTCTAGAGATAACGGGAGAGACAGAGCGACGTCTCTCTGGAGAGTGTGGTCTTTTGCCTAATCGCTGTCTCACATCTGTGAAGAGAAAATTGTTTTATTGCCCACATTTGATCAGCATGAAAATTGTCAAACTTAAGCACTCCTGCAGAAAACGTCAATCTGGGGGCCTCAGGATGACAAAGTATTTATCAAAATTTATCAAATTCAGTCATTGGTTACTCACTAAATGCCAGAGCTTTCTGACACTCCATAGACAGCAAGGAAACTATCACGGTCATGGCACAGAACTGTAGTAAGGACAACTAAAATAGTTTGTGTGACATCAACTATATACTTCGAATACTTTTTGTGCACAAAGAAAACAAAAATAATGACTTTATTCAACAATTCTTCTCTTCCCTGTAACTGTACGAGAGTACCAGGAAAAAAGTGAGTTGCTGTTTTTGTCACTCTTCTGAGGATGTGGATCATGTTCATCTAATCTCATTTTGTAATTGACTTTTCTTTTTTTAAAGACATTTTCTTTGGGTTGCCTGACCACTCAAAAGAGAATATAGGAAAATATAACAATTTATTTCCTGCTAGCTAAATTTCATATATATAAACAAAAATCTGGCTTTAAACCTTTCTTTTCTTTATTCAAAGTTGATCTAGACAAGTATATGAGAACCATCTAAAGCTCTCTTAATCCTAAAAAAAAACAAAAAACAAAAAAAAAAACACTAAAACATGCTTACTTCACTTTTACTAATGTAAAACCAGATAATTTTCTTTTGATTTGTATTTGTTGTATACTTTCATTCTTTTTTCTTTGTTTTGTTTTATTATTAACGGTACTAACGGTATCCAATTGGAGCGCTTCGAAAAAGTGAATCATTTTGTGGAGTTTCGAAAAATTTAGTTTCACCCTTCACTATATGTGCTTCTTAAAATCATTACAAGCAATGCAGAAATTAAAATAATGTCTTGTTTAATTAGTGAATCATTTCAAAGGAATGATCAATGTCACGATTTTGAATCAATTGAAGCGGTTTCGGTGCAAATGACTCACTCAATTGATTCAGCTTATCTGTTCCTCTTCGTGTCTCCAGCCATGTTTGCGCAACACTTTGCTCACTAGTTATGACAGTAACTGAAATAAGTGAAAAACAGTATGGTTTCTGAATTATTGAACTTTGCGTGAAAAGATATGTGCTCACTGAAAAATATAAACACGTTGTCTTTTAATAATTCAATCACTTTTCAAGTACCTCTTCAGGAATATTGCTATTTTCAAGGGTTATCCAGGCCTTACTTTTCAAAAAGTCAAATTCAAGCACTATAAGCACCTTGTACAAACCCTGACGAGAGTACGAGTCGAACAAGTACCAGTTTTAATGACGCCCTTACTACGTTTCTGTGCCTTGACCGTGTTAGTTCCCTTGCTGTCTATGCAGGGTCAGAAAGCTCTCTGATTTAAAACAATATCTTAATTTGCGTTCCAAAGAAGAACATAGGTCTTGCCGGTTTGGAACGACATGAGGGTGAGTAATTGATGGCAGCATTTAAATTTTTGGATGAACTATCCCTTTAAATCATTTTTTGTGTTCCATCAACAACTAACCTGTCTTGCTGCTTGTAGTTGCTGGGGGGCATGATCTCTGCTGAGAGTGTCCCTGCCTCTTCTCCTCCAGTAACTGCCTCACATCTGTCACTTTTTCTGATGTAGACTTGGACGAGCTGCTTTCTCCTCCACTGCTGCCGCCAATGCGACTCTTAACACTGCTACTTGTTTCAGTCCTTATGGAGTTTCTAAGTCAGTGGAATGGACAAAATGAGCAATTACCATCAAAACAAATAAGAGATGAAACTCGAATCCTTAAAAGGAACACTCCACTCCACTCACACTTTTCTAGGCTGATATGCATAGGAACCAGCGTTTTCCCTGGGTTTATGGTTTTGGGGGGGCGGGGTATATAAAGATGTGCATTATTCTGTACAAAAAATACAAGAGCAATATATTTTTGTTACACATTAAACCGTACTTTTATTTTGACAGGTTGCCGTGAAGTTTCTCTGTATACAGTACAGTTTTCTCAAATGAAACGGTAAAATTATCATGAAGTGACTGTTGCAGCTCTTCTGTAGATTAGGTTTATGTGTTAATGTCGTCATATTGTGAGAAGCAGATGCTGAAAATCACTGCGAGCACCACACGTGCTTCAGCATCTGTATAGTAAACAAAACAGCGTCTCCGCCATTCATACACACTGGGAAAACACTGGGAACTATTCTCCCATTCTGGCGTAATAATCAAGGAACTCTGCTGCCGCACCATGGGTCCACCAGGCACAATGATATTACACAGCGCCTGAATAGTTCCCAGCTAGGTAAGTTCCAAAGTGACCGGCCCTAAGCCACTAAGCTAATAGTAAAATAGCTGGGAACTATTTTGAGGCGCTGTGTAATATCATTGCACCTGCTGCACCCATGGTACGGCAGCAAAATTCACTGATTATTACACCAGAATGAGAGTATAGTTCCTATCCATATCAGCCTAGAAAATCGTGACTTTTCATTTTCTGTCAGTCTTAGTACACAATTTAACTACAGAATAGTCAAGTTTTAAATAGGAAAAATATAGAAAATCTTCTGGCATTTTTGAGCGAGATGCTAATGGTCTAATCAGATTCAATGATTTATGCTAAGCTATGCCAAAAATGCTAATTGATTGGCTGAATAGATTCAAAAACGGTAAAACTCCTCTGTTTAAATCTAGGGGAGTTGGAAAATGAGCCTATTTTCAAAAAAGGAGTGTTCCATTAAATGTAGCAACCACTGAATTGTTTTGAATCGAAAGGAAACCAGCACTCACCGAAGACTGCGAAGGTTAGTTTCTACCTCATCGGCATACATGGTCATCTTCATGCTTTTTTTGGGAGAGGGTGTGGAGATCATTTTCAGTTCCAGATCGTAGTCCATCTCATCTGAATCTGAAGATGCTGGCGACGGGCCCCCTAAGCGACTACGCAGGCCTCCTTCCCCGAGCCGTGGCCCCCGTTCCCTCTCTCCACGATCTTTGTACTCCACCACTCTATCATCAGCGTCCATGTCTTCCTCTCCATCTTCCTCTTCTTCCTCCTCTTCTTCTATAGGCTCTTCTGGCAGATTCACCAGGTCAGCTGAGAAAAGCAAAGAGCTCAATTGACAGACCAAAAACAACTGACAAAATAAAGATGTTTATGATTTAAGACAAATGTTTTTATTTGTACCAGAACAAATAACTAAAAAGAACCTATAAGACATTTAAAGTCAGTGTAAAGTAAAATTAAATGTGTGTTCCAAGTTTGTCAAACCACAGAAAACTGTTATTAACCACCCAGCCAAAATGTAACTCGCGATTGAGCTGCAAACCACTGATGCTAATGCGCTGTAGTTATTAGGCGTGTTTGACTTGAAGCAGCACTGCGCAGAATGATTCGTGTATGATGACAAACTACCGCGAGAGAGATTCAAAAGCTTAAGGAGCAGTTTGTTCTACTCTCACTATATTTTAACACACACCAATCGGTCTGTGTGCAGTCAGTGCTGCTTCAAGTCAAACACACCTCTTATACAGTGTTAGGGAAGGGGGCCGTGCTCAGCTACTCCATTTGGTCATCGAGTCATGATTTAACCCCGCCCAAAAAAAACACGAAAATTGTGAAAAACAGTTTAACGTTCTAACTTCACAATTAAGTACTACATAGTTCACAGTCTTTGCAGCATGTTTCAGCAATGCATTTCTAACATTTATAAAGTGTTTAGAAACAATTCTCAAAACTGACTTTACACAGACTTTAAGGTCAATACTAGACAAAGATACATTCAGGTGATACTTTTTAAATATGTTAGTTAAACCCATCTCGGAATAAAATTGTCTTTATGTTAAAAATAGTGCAATCCAATGAAAAAAAAAATGTTTTAAGTCATTAAAAGAGATTTACCAGAGTGCCGATGAGTGTAAGGTGGAGTGTGTCCCATACTGTCTCCAATCAGAGGCTTTTTGGTCTTCAGAATGTCACGCTGAATTCTGCGCGTGTGATACCTCCGTTTCCTACAGAAATGAACCCAACTCCAGATTATACAGTAACCCTACAACTAAATTGCTCAGAAAAGTTACATTATACTTCTCTTCAAAAGTTTGGGGTAAGTAAGATTTTACAAAAAGTCAACTGTAAATAAAAACGGTATAGAATTAGTGCAGCTCTGCCGAGCCTCAGGCCTGTACATTCTTAACAGACAAATTTTTTCAAGCCCTCAAATCTGAAGAACTGAAAAATGTAATCAATACATTTATTAACTAAAAATTTGAAACAACTAAAGATGGTATTGATTTGGCAATAAATGAAATACATTGCATATATAACAAAGCAGCATGTAAAACTGAGTTGAAAATGAAAGGCAAAAAATATAGTAAAAAACACCAAAAGATGAAAAATGGTTTGACTCAGACTGCAAAACATTAAGAAAACAACTTAGAAAATTATCAAACCTGAAACACAATGAACCAAAAAATGCTGACATAAGAAATTAATACTGTTCAAAATTAAAACAATACAAAAGACACAATAAGAACAAAAAAGAAACACCATCTGAAAAAAAGTCTACAGGAAACAGAAAATTCAATAAATCATAATCAGTTCTGGGATATGTGGAATAATCTGAACACAACAAAACCACAAGACTTACCAATACAAGATGGAAACATTTGGACAAAACATTTAGAAAATTTATATAAAGAAATTCCTCCAAAACAACTCAATAACAATTATGATCAGATCAAACAAAATCTACAAATTTACGAAAACACAATTCAAAATAATCAAAACCCACTCGACTTTCCAATTACACATGAAGAAGTGACAAACTCAAAACCCAAAAAAGTAAAAAATCTTGTGGTCCTGACAGCATTCTAGATGAAATGCTGAAACACAGCACACCTGAGCTTCAGACAGCTGTGCTCAAATTATTCAACCTTGTACTTAGTTCAGGCCGTTTTCTTGACATCTGGAGCCAAGGACCTACTACACCAAATTACAGAACTACTGACCACATTTACACCCTACACACCCTAATCAATAAACATGTAAAACAGACCAAAAACGGAAAGATATTTTCATGTTTTGTTGATTTCAAAAAAGCATTTGATTATATTACAAACTTTTACAAAGTGGTGTAGGGGGTAAAGTTTATGACATTATTAAATCAATGTATTCAAACAACAAGTGTGCGATACGAATTGGCAATAAACAAATTCTTCACCCAAAAAGAGAGGAGTGCGGCAGGGCTGTGGTCTGAGTCCAACACTGTTTACAGGGTTCCCACTCTAAGCCAAATGTCAAATTCCCTGACTTTCACTGACTAAAAAGCTGAATTTCCATGACCTATAATGAACAGATTCGTCCATTTGCAAGCTTAATTTACTTGTTCACAGACATTTTAGTACAAAAAAAAAAACCCACATACAGACTACTTTTCTACTATTTTCTGTTTGTCATCAAGTTCATAATTCGTCTATTTCTTACAGTTTATTTCTTCAGATTTAGATTTTCTAACGTCTACTTTACACACCCAGTCTTTGAGGTGGTCATTTTACAGCCAAAACTCTTGAAATGTACTTTTTCCTGGCATGTTTGCTTGGTTAACAGGTGCAGCCTGGTGACTGCATTTGATTTAACAGGTTAGTTCACGTAAAAATGAAAATTCTGTCATTAATTACTCAGCCTCATGTTGTTTCAATCCCGTAAGACCTTCTTTCATTTTCAGATGATCAACAAAGTAGTCCATTTGATATCAGTGTTTCAACTCTAATTTTACAAAGCTACAAGAAAACTTTTTTGCCTAAAAGAAAACAAAAAAAATTGTATTCAACATTTTCGTCTCTGTGGTACTCTTTCAAAAGCGCATCCACCAGTAAAGACGAAAATGTGAAATAAAGTAATTATTTTTGTTATCTTTGAGCAAAAAAGTATTCTCCTAGCTTCATAAAATTACATCTGAATCACTTTATTGATCATCTTGGTACTTTTATGAGCCTTGAACAAGGTAGGACCCTTGCTGTCTATAGGAGGGTCATTTGGATTTCTTATCTTAAATTGTGTTCCAAAGATGAAAGAAGGTCTTGTGGGGTTGGAACAACATGAGGGTGAGTAATTAATGACAGAATTTTTTTGGGAGGGGTGAACTAACCCTTTAAGTGATTGCCAGTTGACAAGTGGGAGGGGAATAAAATGGCACTGGAAAAGCCTATAACAATAGGTAAAACATGATAAAAAACTAAACATTTTAAGAAACAAACAAAATTCCCTGATATTCCATGACTTGGACAAAAATTCCCTGACTTTCAATGTCTGGAATAGACCTTTTAAAATTCCATGACATTCCAGAAATTCCATCACCCGTGGGAACCCTGTGTTTAACATTTACATTAATGAATTAGCGGTGCAGTTGGATTGGTCAACAGCCCCTGGACTCACTCTACAAGACAAAAACATAAAATTTTTACTATATGCAGATGATTTGGTGCTGCTGCCATCCACTCCACAGGAACTGCAGCAGCACTTAGATCTGCTGGAGAACTACTTTCAGAACTGGGCCCTGACAGTAAACCTCAAAAAGACCAACATTATGGTCTTTCAGAAAAAGCCCAGATGTCAGGAACACAGATACCAATTCAACCTAGGCAGCACCGCCCTAGAACACATGATGCAGTACACCTACCTTGGCCTAATCATCACTGCATCGGGGAGTTTCAGCATGGCAGTGAATGCGCTCAAAGACAAAGCTCGAAGAGCTCTATATGAAATTTAGGAGAAAATTCCAAAATATTGAATTACCAATTCCAATTTGGTGTAAAATCTTTGATAGTGTAATTCAGCCCATAGCGCTGTATGGAAGTGAGGTATGGGGTCCACTCAGTGATCAGAGCTACATCCAACAGAAGCCCTACACACAGAATTCTGCAAACTGATTCTAAAATTACAAAGAAGAAAAACCAATAACACATGTAGGGCAGAATTAGGCCGAATCACTTTAATCATTAATATACAAAAATGAACCTTCAAATTCTGGATGCATCTAAAATCGAGTTCCACAGAATCGCTACATTTTAAAGCGCTACAAGCCCAAGAACTGAACCCCGAAAATAGTCCCCTAAGTCAGCTGGTTCTGAGACTTACTAACCTGACTAACTCTACTAACACTAACCAGTCTAAGACCAGCACTGCTTCTCACTCAAACATCAAAATAAATCAATGTGTCAAACAACCTAAAAATATATATCTGGAACACTGGGATCAAGAAAATAAACACAAAGTAAATTACAATTATATCGAACTATAAAATCAAATTATGAATTGGAAGAATATCTCCAGAGTATCAGAGACACAAAGCATAGACAAATCCTGACCAAGTACAGGCTCAGTGAGCACTGTCTAGCCATCGAGACCGGCAGACACAAAAAGGGCTGGTTACCCAGAGAGCAAAGAGTGTGTGCTCACTGCAAGACAGGAGAAATTGAGACAGAGGTTCACTTCCTCCTTCACGGCCACAAATTTAAATCAATAAGAGACCTATATATAATAAATTAACAAACATCATAAAGAATTTTATAGCCATGACTGAAGAGGAACAAATAAAGATAATAAAGCAGTATATTGTTCTGTTAAATATATTTTTAAATAATTTATTCCTGTGATGACAAAGCTGAATTAAAAGCAGAAATAATTATAATATGCTGATTTGGTGATCTGATTTGATTACTATATAAAACACTTGTGCTGCTTAAAATCACAGGCCCAGAAAAATAGTAACAATATCATTAAAAGAGTCCATGTGTCCATCAGTGGTTCAACCTTAATTTAATGAGGCTACGAGAGTCTTTGTGCATAAAAAGTAAAACAAAAACAATGACTTTGTTCAACAATCTCGCATCAAAGCTCTCAGATTTTATAAAAAATATCCTAATGTGTGTTCCAAAGATAAACGAGCCTTTGGAATGACATGAGTAACTAATGACAGAATTTTCATTTTTAGGTGAAAAATCCCTTTAATATTTTTGTTAAAACTATGGTTCATTTTTTTCAGGACTCTTTGAATAGAAAGTTCAAAAGAACAGCATTTATTTGAAAGCATTTAGTCTTTACTGTCACTTTTAATCTATTTAATACATCCTTTCTGAATAAATTTTTTTTTTAAATATACCGTTGAAAGACAGTACAATTCTATAAAAAACCCCTAACAACGTTTGCAGGTGCCACATGATATTTTGCATCTAACAAATTTAAGTTTTTCTTACCAAGAGTTACTTAAGATGCCTTTCATGCCGCCATAATTCGGATTCCCGTATTTCATGTAGTATCGACTTCTCCTGGCCGCACCCAACTCCTTTTTGTCATCTGATGGAAAATAACAACCAAGATTGTTAAAATTTGTCACTGCACAAGTTGTAAACAGTCTGTTCTTTATTGGTCTCACGTAGCCAGACCTTCAGACTGATGGCAGAAGGTCTGGGAACTTTGTCCGCTTTGAATGGCCAAGGCCTGTCCATTAGGCCATATGACTGACAGGTAAAGCAACCAATCACGTTTTGTTTTGTGCCGCTCATGTTTAGGGGCGTGGAAAATGTCTCCACGTTAACAGACTGGTGTGTGAAACTCTCAGACATGTTTTAAAGATTTGATGCCATGAACTTTTCATTTTTCACATTATTTTGAACAGCATTTAGTTGATTCTAATAGGCGCTTTCGTGAGGCAGCTGGGCGTCATGGCATTTTTGTTCCCAGGCAGAATGTTAAAGAAACACTCCACTTTTTTTGCAAATAGGCTCATTTTCCAACTTCCCCAGAATTAAACATGAGTTTTACCATTTTCGAATCCATTCAGGCGAGCTCCGGTTCTCCCGATAGCCCTTTTAGCATAGCTTAGCAAAAATCATTGAATCGTCTTAGACCATAAGAATCGCGCTCAAAAATAAGACCAAAGACTTTCAATATTTTTCCTACTTAAAACTTGACTCTTCTGTAGTTACATTGTGTACTAAGACCAACAGAAAATGAAAAGTTGCGATTTTCTAGGCTGAAATGACTAGGAACTACACTCTCGTTCTGGCGTAATAATCAAGAAAATTTGCTGCTGTACTATGGGTGCACAGGCGCAATGATATTACGCAGTGCCTAAATATAGTCCCCAGCTATTTTACTACTAGTGGCTTAGTGCTGGTCACGTTGGAAGTTACCTAGCTGGGAACTATATTCAGGTGCTGCGTAATATCATTGCACCTGTGCACCATAGTACAGCAGCAAATTTTCTTGATTATTACTCTTTTATTTATTTATTTATTTATTTTTTAGAAGATATAGCCATAAGACTTGCCGAGTCACATGGTTCAAGTCCAAGTCAAGTCTCAAGTCATTGCTGTCAAAGTCTAAGTCGAGTCTCAAGTCTTCTTTGATAATGTTGAATCAAGTCACAAGTCATCAAATTTGTGACTCAAGTCCGAGTCAAGTCATGCGACTCGAGTCCACAACTCTGCCCTCAAGTATGTTTCTCACCCTGGGTGGCAAAGCGCAAGAGCAGCTTGTTGCCTTTGAAGGGCTTGGTTGTGGGCCGCAGATCATTCCGGAAGAGAGACTCTCTCTCTGCTTGGGAAAGCAGACTTGTCTAGGATCAAGAAAACAAACAGAAGTTGCATAATTATATTATATTATATATACACCAAAATTCTTATAACACTAGTATTTTCACCAGCTGAAAATGGTTTTAAGTCAGTTATTTCCATCTTTTGCTGTAGTGTGTCAGTAGAAAACAGTTTACATTTCAATACATTAATTTTGCTATTAATTGTAACAATTCAGTGAGTTTTTTGTTTGCACAAAGAGTCTGACAACAGCCAATGCTCCACACAGAGATCTGATCTCATCATCCAGTCTGTCTGGAATGACATGAAGAAACAGAACGAACTGAGACAGATCAGATCTCTGTGGAGCACTGGCTGCTGTCAGACTCCTTGTGCAAACAAAAAACTCACTGGATTATTACAATTAATGGCAAAATTAATGTTTGGAAATGTAGTCTGATATTTCCTATTTAAACACTACAGCAAAAGATAGTAATAACTGACTTAAAACCATTTCTAGCAGGTGAAAATACAAATGTTCTAATACTTTTGTCCACCACTGTATATATGAGAATGACCATCAATAATATGAGTTATAAATATAAAGGATGTTAGTAGTTTACCTCTGCAGTTTCCTGTGTTTTCTTTTCGGGCTCTTCTTCAATGTTGCTAGCTTTACCCTCACTGCCATCACTGCTCCTGCTCTTATCTGCTTTCTCCACTTCATCTTCATCATCTTCATCTACCTCACCTTCCTCCTCCTCCTCCTCCTCCTCCTCATCATCAGAGCCACGGTTTCGCCGAGCTGATCAGCAACAACGTAACAGGTTAGTTTCACACTCTCTGGTGGAACATAGTGTCTATTTCAAGGTTACACAGTACTCGTATAATGAGAAGACAAACCTTTCTGCGGCTGGACTGGAAGTTCAGATGGTTTCGAGTTGTCGGCATTGGTGACCTCTTTTTTGTCTGGCATCCGACTCAAGTTAATGAGAGCTCTGGTTGAAGTGATGTCGTCTAGCCACACCACGTTGCCTGGAAACAGCGTGATTTGACTATGAGTACCATGATCCAGCTTTAAACAAAACTTTACCCATTTCCAATTCAGATTTGTGTGAAATCTACACATAATTATGACAGTGTGGTAATATCACTGAGGCTGTACTTACAGGAAGTGTCATCTATCCACTCAATGTGGGCGGGTGGATACTCTTTAAAGTAGCCAAAAACATCCTGAGTGCTCATGTCATCAACTCCACACATGTGTAGGGCTTCCAGACGCACATTTGGGATTGCTAAAAAGAGAGCGGCAGAGATGTTTAAGGCATAGTTTACTAAAAATGAACAGCGGGTCATCATTTATTCAACCTAACGCCATTCCAAACCAATGTAGTAATAATTCATTTAGCATAATGATACATTACATAAAAAGTTGTTTCTGGTCTGTGCAGCTGCTTTTAACAATGAAATAAACACTTTCCACAACACAGAATATCAACACTTTTAATGAAAAACCCCAAAATCTGAAAAAGATTTCAAGACAAATAATATCATAGGTTGAAAGTATAGTCAATAATTACTCCCCCTTATATCATTCAGAACCCCTTTGTTCATATTCAGGACACAAATGACCTTATTCTTGAAACAATCACAGCTTTCTGACCCTGCACAGACAGCAATACAACTGACATGTTCAAGGCCCAGAAAGGTAGTAAGGACATCGATAAAATAGTCATGTGAAATCAGTGGTTTAACCGGAATTTTATGAAGCTGCGAGAAAACTTTTTGTGTTCAAAGAAAACAAAAACATTGAACGTGGTAGTTGTGTTGCTGTCTACGCAAGGTCAGAAAGCTCTCAGATTAAATCAAAAATATCTTAATTTGTGTTCCTCATGGGTTTGGAACAACATGAGGGTATTAACTAAAGACAGAATTTTCTTTTTTGGGTGAACTATTCCTTTAACTACTATTTTTGACAGTGCATAATTTGAATTGATTTGGAAGTCATGATTAAACGGAAAGAGCGAAAGAGCTTTTCTTCTGTGTTGTGACATACATCAGAGTGTAACAGATTATTAAAAAGAAAAAAAAAAAAAGTAGGCTGAACACTTGTGTGAACAAACCCTAAAAAACAGCCAGGGTAAATTTCAATTTCATGCTGACTTTAAAAGAATAGTTCACTCGAAAGTGAAAATTCTGTCATTAATTACTCACTCTTATGTTGTTCCAAACCCCTAAGTACTTTGTTTATCTTCAAAACACAAATTAAGATCATTTTGAAATTTGAGCATTTTCTGACCTTGCATAGACAGCAACAGAATTACTACGTTCAAGGCCCAGAAAGCTAGTAAAGGACACTGATAAATTAATCCATGTGATATCAGTGGTTCAACATAAATTTTATGAGTGTGTGTGCAAAAAAAACAAAAATGACTTTTAAAAAATGAAAGAAACTTCTATTCCCTGTCAGGCTTCAACGCCCATCCATAACAGTACCTTGCATGTAAGTTAACGCACGTCAAAGTCGTTATTTTTGTTTTCTTTGTGCACAAAAAGTATTCTTGTAGCTTCATAACATTGCAATTGAACCACTGATGTCACATGGACTATTTTAACGATGTCCATCATGGGACTTGAATGTGGTAGTTGTGTTGTTGTCTATGCAGAGTCAGAAAGCTCTTGGATTTCATCAAATACATGTTAATTTGTGTTCAGAAGATGAATGGGTTTGGAACATGAGGGAGAGTAATTATTGACACAATTTTAAATCTTGTGTAAACTATCCTTTTAGATGAATTGTTGAACTATAACGGTGTAAGATTTCTCACCTTTCTTCATCAGATCCCGGTCTAGAACAACATTCCTCTGCGCCAGATTTTCTTCTGCATGAAAATGAAATCTTCTTGCCCGCTTCTCCTTTTTCTCAATGGCCTCCTGAACACGTACAAATGTTGTGAACAACAGGTACATGAACAGAACGTGTGATATATTCACACAACCAGCTGACACTTACCTTAGACGTGACATCGATTCCAGTGATAAAGGTGCCAGCCTTATTTTCATAACGTCGGCTGGTGTCCTGTGGGAACATAGTTTTAATCATAGTGCTCCATGTGAGCAGCAAATACAGCAGAAGCTCTTCACTTGTTAGTCTTAGATTCAAGGTGATCACCTTTTCTCAATTTCTTAGCTTTGTACTGTCATGCCAAACCAAAATAATTTCAAGTATTAACCAATTAGTATAGAAATAACAGTGCGCCGAATAAAAAGTCTATTAGTATCAGGAAACTTGGGCCAGGGATTTACATCACTTTCACAATATCCTCCAAAACAACAGGCCATTCCCACACACTATGTAAATGTAGTATAACCCACCGTAAACCCATTACCATAACATGTTCAAAAGCAGAAATAGTGTTGCGACGAACTCAACACCGCGCTGGCTTCACCAACGACCGGCTTACTCTACTACGCGAGGCCGTGGTTTGAAAGAGGCCTACGGACTAACTCACCGGCAACAGCTCCTTTAAACTTCGCCGAACAGGGATTGACTCCAGCTCCAGCTCTCCCTCCTCCACTTCCATGGGCTCCGCTTCCCGAGCATCTCGATCCGAGTCTGATTCCGAGTCTGACTCTGACCGATCAGACGCGCTTTCGGACTTCACAGACACCCGCAGGCTGCGCACCGCCGCCATGATCACTCACTAAAATGAGCTTGCGGCTAACGGCTAATAACTCAATGAAGTGAACGGAGCCTCACGCTAGTTGTGCTAACGCTGCTCTCGAGCCTCGCGACACATACACAGCCCGGGAGACTGTTGCTGCTAGACTGTGACCCGCCCTCTTTGACTAAAGAAGATTATGCATTCACTAACATTCATATTTAGGATGTAATTTATTTATATGTGATACACAGAGAAAGAATCTTCATATTAAAGGGTAGAGCCGGTGTAAATGTCTTGTTAATTCAAATAATTTCTCACCTAAACTACATTACAAACTACATTTACAGGTAGCCTTGGTTGTATATTAAAAGTACAATCAGAAAAGCTTTAAAGACTTATACGTACAAATAGTTATTGGGAATGGTTTCAGGGGCCAATAGGATCTGGTATAATCGATTATTAAATGTGTTTTACATCAAAATAGGCCATAAAAACACATTTTCAGGATGGCTCAATGGACTCCTGCGTCATGGACGCGTGGTGGAGGCTCGTAGCTTTATAAAAATATAAAAAGGTTGAACCACTGCTGTTACAGTGACTATTTTAATAATGCCCTTACTACCTTTCTAGGCCTTGAACGAGTGTGTTGCTGTCTATGCAGGGTCAGGAAGCTATCGGATTTCATCAAAAATAGCCTATATTAATTTGTGTTCTGAAGATGAGCGAAGGTCTTGGAATGACATGAGGGTGAGTAATTAATGACGGAATTTTCATTTTTGGGTGAACTATCCCTTTAAGCATGGTTTAAGCATCCAAAAACATCACTGTTTATCAAATTGTAAGACTGCAAAAGTGGTAAGAGGCCCAGTAAATTATACAGTCAGTGGTTAAGTAGCTATGGCCTGGCTCACAAAAGAAACAACGGCTTCAAAATACAATATTTTATTTAACAAAATCAACATTGGCATACAGAAACCTTTACACGTGTAGCAGTACAATCATAGAGAAATAAATTAACACAGCTCATTTCGTGAAGCATTTTATACTATAAGGAAAGCAAAAATAATTTTACCAAATACCAGAATGGAGAAGAAGTCTCTCTCTAAAAGTGTCACATGTAGCACATTTTAGCCGTTTGTGACAATAAAGGTATATTCTTCTGCAATTCCTTCCATGAATATACACAATAAATATATACACGTAAGAGTGAGAGGTGGTTTTCTAATATACATAGGCATCAGTCATGGAAGTACCCATTTTAAAAAAGTTCAGTACTTCAAGTTTTATTCTAATAATATATATTATAAATAACTCTTCAAGGAACACAGTAGTGGCTGAAACCATCTTCGTGAGATTCATCAGATTCGTGAGAGTTACAGAGGAAAGCGATGTTGTGCTAGCCTATTCAATGATTTATTATTTTTTTTACCACTTTAGTGCATTTTTATGGAAGCCCATTTCCACTACTGAACAAAAAAAAATCTCACAATTCTGACTCTGTAAACTTGCATTTGTCAGTTATAAAGTCAGAATTGCTAGATATAAATTCACAAATCTGACTTTTTTTTCTCAGAATTGTGTAAGAGTACAATCTGGGAGATAAAAATTCACAATTCTGACAATTCCGCAAATGACTTTTTCTCAGAATTGCATGATATAAACTCACAGCTGCAAAAAATAAAGTCAGAATTGCAATCACAAGAATTGCAATTAACATTTTTCTTAAATGCGAGCTTGTATTTCGAGTTTATTTCTCGCAATTCTGACTTTATTTCTCAGAATTGCTACTTTATTTAGAATTGCGAGTAAATTCTGACTTTATAACTTGCAATTGCGATTTTATGACACAATTCTGAGCAATTTCATTTTTATCTCATAATTCCAACTTTTTCATGCAATTCTGACTTTTTTTTCTCAGAATTGCGAAATATAAACTAACAGTTCTGACTTTTTTTCTCAACACTGGGTGAGTTTATACATTTATACGTTTTTTACTTTTTTCTCAAAAATTGTGATATATTAACTTGAGGGGTAAAAAAGACTGATATGTTCTCAGAATTGTGAGTTTTTATCTCAATTCTGACTTAATAACTCACAATTGCGCCTTATAAACAGTATTGGGGAAAGTTACTTTCAAAAGTAATGCATTACAATACTGAGTTACTCCCTAAAAAGTAACTAATTACGTTACTTAGTTACTTTTTATGGAAAGTAATGCATTACTTTTGCGTTACTTTTTAAATCTGGGCAGGACTTGCATGTTTTTTTTTTAAGTTCTATTTTTGGCAAATGTAAAAGCCTTTTCACATTATATAATATATTTAATTATTGCAGGTTTGCGTCATATTCTGAGTTGAATGTCACAGTTTTTATTCATTTTGAGGAATACTGAATCAGTTTTTTGTGAGATGAATGAATGAATGTTCACATTTATTCTAGAACTAAAGTAACATCTTACTCGCGATTTCTTATGGGGACAGGAGAGCTTTCAATCAATAAATGGGGGGAAAATGTAACTGGCGTTACTTATTTGAAAAGTAACTCAGGTATTTTCTTGTCAATTAAAAAGTAATGCGTTACTTTACTTATCTTACAATTCTGACTTTATAGCTCGCAATTGCGAGTTTATATCTCACAATTCTGAGAAAAAAAGTCGAGATGTAAACTCTCGGTTGCAAAAAAAGAGTTGAGTTGTGTTGTAAGTTGCACTTGCCTTTTTTTTAAAAAAAAATCTTCAGTGGCAGAAACAGGCTTTTATACATTTTAGATTGATTTGTTATAAAATTAATTTATAATGATATCTTCTGTGACCAGTTTTACAAAAGGTTTTTCAGTCATTGAGCCAGTCAAGTGCATTTACGCACTGTCAAAAACAATTTGTTGAGTCAACTTAAAATAATTTGTTACCTGGCTGCCTTCAAATTTTAAGTTTTAAGTTGTCAACTCAAAAAAAATTAAGTCAACTTGAAATGTCACGTTTTACTAAGTGACAACTTAACATTTGAGTTGATTCAACAAAAACTTTTAAAGCAGTCGAGTAACAAACACAGCTGTTAAGTTTAACAAACAATTTTTTAGTTTAGTCAACTCGAATATCTAAGTTGTCCTTTAGTACAAATTAACATTTCAAACAGTTGTTTTTGTTTTGTTTTGTTTTTTACAGTGTGTGAGTCTCAAAACACTGTGGAATGTTTCGGGTGCTAGGAATTTTATTAACTCACAAGATATTGGATTATTTCTTTATTTTATTTCTTTATTTTTACAGTGAAAGACTTCAAAATGTGCAAAATCAATAAATGTGCTATATCAGTACCAGTTGACCACCTGCAGAAACTAGAGGAGATGCTAACAGTGTGCTTCAGCGTATGGTATGTGCTTATTCCTGTGATGTTCAGATTGGGAGCACAGGCTTGAGTGATGGGCCCCTCTTTCATTTCTCTCCTTCATGGTGCTTACAGTGTTTGATCTTCAGTGCTGATCCATTGCTTTTCTGATTAAAAGGAGAGTTTAAGGGGTTAGTAAATACCAAATAAGAAATATATTTTTGACATGAACATAACATAATAAGAATCTATGATTATGATTTATGCTAGTAATTTTTATGGCCCATTACAGATATACTGAGACATTGTGCTACAAATAATCATTATTCCTCACTGTGATGGATGCTTATAAGTTTCTGTCACGCTCTATTTTATTCTATCAGTAAAGTATTAAAATGCTTGCCATTTTTTATGTGACTTTTATATCACAAGACAGTCTTTGGCAACAGCTCTTTTAGTTTTAGAAAGAGCTGTCAGTTGTGGATCCTTGGCTCTTTCTTTTTACTTTGCTCTCACAATAGAAAGAAGACACTATGATCTTGTGATATGGTTATATGATTTAATGAATAATATTCTTGGAATTATATCACTGCAATCCAATAGGAATCTCTTGTTTTTCCCTCAACTCTTAACTCGTGTCTCTCTCCTGGTCTATTTTTGCATTATATCAGCATTATTTGCTATGGAAATGTTTCTAAAGCAGGAAAACACATTAGACTAGATGTCAAAATGACAAATAACTATTTGTAAATGTTTTTAAACTGTTATAAATCATTCTAGGGAGTCCATAGAAAGTTCAGATAAAATACAATAAAATATAATAAAATAAATCTTAAAAAACAATTTTTCTGAAGTTTTTAGATTTTAGAAGTCATTTTAATATAGATAATGCTGACGTTAATATTTGTATCCATTATTTTGAATTAAAGACACTCACTTTAATTTTAATCTCACTTTACAATCAATTTAAGAGACATCAAGGCAATTTCAAGCAAACTGAAATGTAGGGTGTACATAACATTTGTGCAATGTAGTATGTATTCTCTTCATTGATCAAGTATGATATTTCTAAAAAGAATTGTTGGAAAATATTTATATATAAATACAGCTTCAAGCAGCGATTACTGGGATTCAAGCACTTTATTTAAGTACAGATAAAAAAGACATTACATCATATTTATGTAACAACCTACATCAATAATTTAAAAGAGCATTGCTGGCAAATTCAGGTCTTTAACCATAGAAAAATTATGTTTTTTAACATTTATGAGAGTTATAGTGCCTTTTTTGCATCCTTGTTTAGAATCACCTGTCGCATGTGCTCACCAGATTTCGGAAATGGGCTTTTGGGCATTTTTGGACAGGTCCCTTTTCTAAATGACATTGTTATAGCTTCTCAAAGGGTAAATATAAACGTTTTTTGATAATTATTGACCTAGAGAGTCCAGAGAATTGCACTGCAGTGTTGTTGTTGTTTTTTCAGAATGAGCAAAAAACCTAGGACTACTTTGCAAAAGTAGTTTTTTTACATTTTCTCAATCATGTAACAAACGGTTTGATTGACAGCAGTGGTTCTAGAGGCAAAGTTGTTCAGAATGAGGAGGTCTATCTTTGATACAAATAACATGTGTATGTGTGAAAAACCATGCAATATACAATCGTTTACGCCCTTGAAAAATGAGACCTTTAGGGCCGTAAGTCAAACAGGCCCACCGAGTTTTGTTATGATTAACCTTAAGGATTAGTTCACTTTCAGAACAAAATTTTACAGATACTCACCCCCTTGTCATCCAAGATGTCTTTCTATCTTCAGTCATAAAGAAATTATGTTTTTTGAGAAAAACATTTCAGGATTTCTCTCCATATAATCGACTTCTATGGTGCCCCCAAGTTTGAACTTCCAAAATGCAGTTTAAATCCAGCTTCAAAGGGCTCTAAATGATCCCAGCAGATGAAGAAGGATCTTGCGAAATGATCGGTTATTTTCTAAACAAATTGAAAATGTATGTACTTTTTAACCTCAAATGTCTCGTCTCTGCGATGCACATGCGTAGTCTGTATGATCCGGGGTCAATACAGTTATGGTATGTCAAAAAACTCTCATCTTGTTTTCATCTTCAACTTCAAAATCGTCGTACAACGCTGTTTTAGCTTTTTTTGTAAAGGGAGAAAATGAGTTTTTTGACATGCCCTAACTGTATTGACCCGGATCACACAGACTACGCATGTGCATTGCAGAGACAAGACAAGACCAGAATTTGAGGTAAAAAAGTATCTAAATTGTCAATTTGTTTTGAAAATAACATTGTTTCGCTAGATAAGACCCTTCTTCATCGGCTGGGATCGTTTAGAGCCTCTTGAAGCTGCATTTAAACTGCATTTTAGAAGTTCAAACTCGGGGGCACCATAGGAGTCCATTATATGGAGAGGAATCTTGAAATATTTTCTTCAAAAAACATAATTTCTTTACGACTGAAGAAAGAAAGACATGAACATCTTGGATGACAAGGGGGTGAGTACATTATCTGTAAATATTTGTTCTGAAAGTGAACTAATCCTTTAAGCTTGTCTAATAGGTGCTCAGGTCATGTTTTTTGAGATACACAAATGTCCTACTATGTACCACTTTGGACCAAGCCCATCCAAAGTGGTATATAGTAGGGCATTTAAAAAGTTATGGCCATTTTGGTAAAAGCGTCCCTTTGAGATGTAGAATTGAAAGTTCAACTATTTTTGATCATTATTGATATTAAGTCTCAAAAGAATCTTCCAGCACTGGTTTGGTTCCGATTGGGCAAAAAACCAAGGACTAGTTCGCAAAAGTAGTTTAAAAAAAAAAAAATGCTAAATACCCCAAAAAATTCTGATTCCAATTACATGAGACACTTGAGCCTGCAATAAACTGTTTGGCAGTTATGAACGATTTCATACTTTTGATCGCTGTAGCGCCCCCGTCAGGCTGATTGGGGCTAGCTTTGGTGACGTTGTAGACGGTGTGAGTACAATAATCCGTCGACTTACGGTTTGGTGCACGAGCAGTTTTATGTGGAAATTGCTGATTCATGGCCATTCTAACATTTACAATATGCTTAAACCCCTAATGGACAATTAGCAATGGACATTAAATGTACACAATATAATTATACAATTATAGAAATTATAGAATGAATGGGTCTTCAGACATGAAATTAAAAGCTAGGAAGGAGGTCCCTTACAACAGTGATCATCAAATTTAGGGAATGTGGCATTAAAAAAAAAAACATCTGAAAAAAAAAGTATATGTGCTATTTATGAATTTCATGAGAAACTTACAATGGTTCTTGTCATCTTTGACATTCCCTTTGCTAATGTCCCTGTGAAATGAGAGTTCAAAGTTACCATTAAATGGTTAAAATTACATTGAAACAAGAGCAACCCCAAAGTCATAAAAGAATGAAGTCTTACAGCAGCGGACTGGCTCAGCCTGTCAAAGCGGAACTTCAGATTAGATCTGGGTGAGGTCTTATTCCTAAAATCTTTTAATAGAGAAAGATAGAGATATGCAAAGACGCATGACTCATTAAGATGTACATTTTGAATTCTAATATTAAATGTGAGGGAAGCATCTCAAATACCTGTTGGACTGCGGCACATAATCACAGGCGTTCCTGCGCCCTGTCCCTCTGTGCTCAGAGAGCCAAAGACAGGCGAGAGACTGGGAGAAATCTGAAGGCTGCTCTGAAGACATGAGAGAACAGAGTTAATATGCACACTTCCTATAGCAACATAAACAAACGTGAAGACACATTTACATACAGGCTCTTTCTCCTCCAGAGTCTCTGGGTCTCCTGCAGCACTGCTGAAGCTGCTGGTGCTGGAGGAGGAGCGAGAGATATCAGGTCTTCCACTGACCTCCTTCAGCTTGAGAGATGGCCTGTAACAAGAGAGAAAAAGAAAAAAGACTTATACTTTGTATTATTAATAGTGCCAAAATTAGCATGTAAACGCAGGCGATTAATTTTTCCAGTTTAACAGTGTTAAAAATATTTAATACAGAGGGTTGACCACCCCACTCACAACCGCTGCTTCTGTCTCTTTTTTTGTCTTGACAAGAAGTGTTTTTTATTTAGTTGCAGAACATCTTTACAAACATATCAAACAGGCGACTTTTCAGACCCGCACTCCAACATCATTTCAGCACTAGTGCGGAAAAGGTACCAGTGACAAAGGAGCTTCAACAGTGAACTGCGTTGTCAGGCCATATGTCAGTGAAAACGAATTTACCTGTCCCGTCAGCCATTACACTGTGCTCGTACGGTAGCATGCACGCTTTAAATGCACACACAAATGTGCTGGCATGCTCTGTAGCCTGTATCATTTCATATTAAAGTGCAAATGAAACTACAAGTATGCGTGTCAGATCCGCATCACGTTCAGAAGAGGCAGGTCTTAAAGTAATAGCAGCCAAATAACCTAATAACCCAGCTGCTGTGATGTCTATTAATCAAAATACAAAAGAGAAAATAGGAAATAAATAACTTTTGTAGCTTTAAGGACTTGTCTATGTTTAATTAAGTATTTAGTGTTTGATAACTTTCTGTACATTTCCTACTTGCTGAAGGGCACAAGTAAATAATGGGAAGACTGATTTCAGTTCACTTAAATTAGAAGTTGTTATTTTTTAAAGTCTAATATAAATGTTAAATTTATAGCAACTGTAATGTTGAATGTCTATAGAAAAAAAATCCTAGAGACATCAGTAATAGTGGTATCAGTGATACTCACCTTCTAAAAACAATTAACAAATATTTAAAATATACTCTCTTTATGTCGTTTCTACATTAATTTGAAGATTGAATGTGAAATTATTGCAACATAAAAGTATAAAAACTTTAAAGTTAGGTTGGATGAATCACGATTCATTTCAGAAAATGTGTGATGATTATTACATTTTTTTCATCAATTGACAGAACTAATGATTAGCTATTAAGAATACACATTTATTAAGTAACGAAACAAAAAAATTACCTTTCATTGCTCACAATCTCTGGAGAGCTAGGATTGGACGACGTCTCTGATCTCACTTCCTGTGAGAGATGACCACTATCTAGACTTCTTTGATCACACAGGACACTAAAATGACAGAAAAACAGAAGAAAAAAACATTTATTAGTTGTTTAGCATTTAGCATTGTAGGATTCCCAGAATTGAATAAAAAAGTGCACTTAAAGTAAAATAAAATATGTTTAATGTCATTTTTATTTACATTTATCAAATGTTATGATAAATATAATACTATTTCATAAGCTGTCAACTAAATAAAAAGTAAATGTTTATATTTTATGTAATATATATATCCATAATATTTGCAAGATATTTGAATAATAATGAACCATTTAATCACCTTAATGTTATAATTTGCTTTAGCATAATGACAATGAAATTATTACATTTAGGAAACTATTATTCAATTTGTTTGTTTTTTATAATATTACGTTTATAATAACATAATATTTTTCTTACACAGTATGTAATTTGTATACATGAAAATATTAGCATCATAAAGTTTAAAAACCCAGCTAACAAAAATATATGACCATTTTGTTAACGTACCCACTACGTTTTGAAAACATTATTTCTGAACATTATCTGAAAATTCAATGTTTAAATGTTAAATGTTTAGAAAAATTTTCTTTTTAATGTATTTAACATTCCACTGTATAGTTTAATACAATAATTATGTGAATTTTATGTGAAATAGAACATTAGTCCAACTAAAACATTTTAGAAATAAAACATTCAATAAACGATTACATTTCTGTGGTAATATTTTGAGAACATTATTAAAGACAAGATTACTCTGAGCAAACATTTTCACGTCACTGGAAGAATGTTTGTTCATAACTAACATAAAAGTTCTGAGAATGTTTCCTTGTTAGCTAGAATATACTAACTGACTATATATCAAAAGAAATTTAGATTTATGCAATTCTGAAAACTATAATAATTGACAATGGTTTATATATGTGACCCTGGACCACAAAACCAGTCATACGGGTACATTTTTTGAAATTGAGATTTATACAAGCTTTCCATTGGATGTATGTATGGTTTTTTTAAAATAGGAAAATAATGAAGAAAAATCTGTAATCTGAGGGTGCAAAAAATCTAAATACTCAGAAAATCGACTTTAAAGTTAAGCAATGCATATTACTAATCAAAAATTAAGTTTTGATATATTTACGGTAGGAAATTTACAAAATATGTTCATGGAACATAATCTTTACTTAATATCCTAATGATTTTTGGCATAAAAGGATAAGAAAAAAGGATCATTTTGGCCTATATAATGTATTTTGGGCTATTGCTACAAATAAACCCGTGCTACTTATGACTGGTCCAGGGTCACATATGTATTTTTATGTATTTGTCACACCTGCGTGTGTGGCGCTCTGACTGTCCATCCATACTGGTGTGCAGCCGTGGGAACAACCCTGAGCGTCTCTTCACTGGGCTCTTCAGAGGAGACTTGGCGCTTGACGTCACTGGAGACTAAAAATATATCAAAAATTAGTTTTTTTTTAGTCGTATGCAGGGAAACAAATCATGTTATATTAAAATAATTAAAGCAAATTAAGTTATTAGACTGTGGCTTTAACCACACTAACTTGGCTATTCAACTGTAGTTTATTTGTGTATCTGTGTATTCTTGTGAACATAATAAGCTGCTCACAGAGTTCTTGGCAGCCTCAGTGTTGCTGTGTGTCAGACCGACCCCGCTCAGGCTGGTGGGTACGCCTCCTCCCGCCGGAGAGCAGCGGCCGTGTTTCTGGGAGCCCACCATCGCCTCCATAGAATGACTGCGCACACGCATCGCCCGCTGAGAGAGAAAAAAAGATGTTAAAAGGATGGTTCACTAATTTTGACAAGCTGCATGTGGCTGATCTTTTTGACTTTATACCTTAATAGACTCCAGTATTCCTCCATGTCCTCCGTTTTCCATCCTCTCTTCGTCTGCGCTGAGAGGATGACCCATCATCGCCTGTGTGCGCTTGTGTAACTCATTATGAAGATTATCTAGCAGTTCTGTTCGCGTTCGCTCCTATTTGACAAACACAAAACATATCACATTTTGTTGAAATTGATTGAATGATACGCAGTACATTTAAAAAAAAAAATACAAAATTGGGGGTTAGAAAGAATAGAAAGAAATACTTTTATTAGCAAAGATGCATTAAATTGATAAAAATGTGGCAGTAATCGCATTTATAAATATTTCTTTTTCACAAAAATGTATTTTTTTTAAACTTTCCATTCATCAAAAAATCCTGAAAAATATATCCCTGTTTCCACAAATATATTATGCAGCATGTTTTTTTAACATAATGATTGTTTCTTGAGCAATCAGCATATTAGAATGATTTCTGAAGGATCATGTGACATTGAAGACTGGAGTAATAATGCTGAACTTTCAGCTTTGCCAACACAGCAATGAATTACACTTTAAAATCTATTAAACTAGAAAACTATTTAAAATTGTAATAATATTTGACAATATTGCTTTCCTTATGATCAAATAAATTCAGTCTTATTAAGAATAAAAGACTTCTTTTAATAATCTTACAGACCACAAACACTTGAAAGGTAGTTTATAGTGTACAAACTAAATCAATTGCTCATTTTCCCTTTTAATTGTTGTAATCTGTGAAAATTCATTTTATTTATTCATTTTATTTATTCATGTTTTTATGACTACCAGTCAAATGTTTTTGAACAGTACAATTTTTAATGTTTACAGCAGCTGAGTAGAATTGTTTTCAGGTTTCTTTGATGAATAGACCGTTCAAGAGAACAGCATTTATCTGAAATAGAAATCTTCTGTAACATTATACATATCTTTATCATCACTTTTGATCAATTTAAAGCATGCTTGCTAAATTAAAGTATTCAGTTTTTGAATGGTATAGTGTATAATGTTACAAAAGCTTTTTATTTCAGATAAATGCTGATATTTGGATCTTTCTATTCATTAAAGAATTCAGAAAAAATGTACTCAACTGTTTTAAATATTGATAATAGCAATAATACAAAATGTTTCTTGAACAGCAAATCAGCATATTAGAAAGATTTCTGAAGGATCATGTGACACTGAAGACTGAAGTAATGATGCTGAAAATTTAGCTTTAAAATCACAAGAATAAATTACATTTAAAAGATATACAGGGGTTGGACAATGAAACTGAAACACTGGCCAATATAGCGTTGGAGGTTTCATGGCTATATTTGCGCAGCCTGGTGGCCAATCTTCACTTATTGCACATTCCACCAGTAAAAGCAAAGTGTGAAGGTTGACTATGTGCACCCAATGGTTCAGACATTGTACCCTAAAGGTGGTGCCATGTATAAGGATGATAATGCACTAATACACACAGCAAGACTGGTGACAGAGAGGTTTGATGAACATGAAAGTAAAGTTGAATATCTCCCATGGCCTGCACAGTCACCAGATCTGAATATTATTGAGGCACTTTGGGATGTTTTGGAGGAGCAAGTCAGGAAACGTTTTCCTACACCAGAATCACAGTGACCTGGCCACTGTTCTAGAAAAGGAATGGCTACTCTGCATGACATGTACTTGTCAATCCCAAAATGAAATGATGCTGTATTGGCCACAAAAGGAGGCCCAACACCGTACTAATTGTGGTGTAAAACCAAGTGTTTCAGTTTTTATTGTCCAACCCCTGTATATATATATATCAAAATATAAAATAAATCAAATAAATGCAGGCTTGGTGAGCAGAAGAGACGTCTTTGACAGTAAAAAAAAAAAATGTTACAAATCTTACTGTTCAAAAACTTTTGACTGGTAGAGCATTTATGGTCTCTGACCCCAAATAAGTAATGTAACACTTTTAATGGAGAATGTCTAAAGAGATTTATCATATTTGGTTTATAATCTAATCCCATATGATTAGGAAAAGCCAAGAAGTATCAAGCTATTTAATTTTTTTTTCTCCAAGATATTAAAATTGTCTTGGGTTTCTGAGACCCCCAGTACAACATAAGGATTATCCATTCAGAGATTGTGGCAAAACAAAATCTTATCAGGCTTTTGCTCTTTATATGTACATCAAGACTTTAATGCGGTAATAAATGATGCTCTATTGTTTCCTCACCTCAAGCTTGGCAAATCGGCTTGACCTGTAGCATGCCAACTCTGCATTGATTAACTTGGTCAGCAGAAACTCTCTGAATTCTGGACCCTAAAAGAGAATACAATGACACTGCAAATATAATATGCAAAAACAGCCTTCAAAGACAATGACATGACAAAATCTGGCCTGTAATAAGCAAATGTGACCTTCAGAAAAACAATAATGTGACTGCAAACTGGCAACCCCGGAAAATATAATTTTTTTAAATCAGTTTTTGCTTCACTTTCCCATAAAAATATTGCAATATTCCTAAAAAAAAAAAAAGTAAATAATTTACTGGAAAAGCAAAAATTAATATATTCATTCTTATTTTCAGAGAATATTCTCTGATTGATTGATTATATTAATTTTTGCTTTTCCAGTAAATTTATATATATATATATATATATATATAGTCAAACCAAAAAATGTTCAGACACTAGATATAATTTTTGATAATTTTTTACCTGTGAGGTGCAGGACATTATAGTTTATTTATGTAAGTGAAGATAGCAAAATAAAGTAAACTGTGATATATTATTAACAAAAAATTATTTTCAAATATTTTTTCAAAATGTTACACTTTGACCTGACCATGTTTTGTTACATAACTTTTTTTAAAAGTTGTCTGACATTATCAGGATGAATTTGTTCTGACACAGTTTAACTCTAAGTTCTTCTCATATTTTATTACCATTTTCTAAAGTTTAGTGAATAAACTGTGATAATTTGATACATTTTAAAGGTGTCTGAATAAATTTGGGTTTGACTGTAATTAATTTGTGATTATTAAGATGAGTTTGGTCTGACACAGTTTAAAGCTGAGTTCTTGTCGTATTTTATTACCATTTTTGAAACTATAGCAAATAAGCTTCTCTGATAATGTGAGAAATTTTGGTTTGACTTTATATATTCTTGTTTAAAGCATAACAATAAAAAAAGAACAAATTCCAATGTGAAGTGAAATGTCCATAAAAATCTTAAAATCTTAAAAAAAAAAAAAAAAATCAAAAATGTCTTTATATATTATGCAAATTTTTTTTTTAAAGATTTTTTTATATTTAAAATGAAAAACAAGACAAAAATACTGATTAAAAAATGTAGGGTGGACACTGTATTGTTTACTTTTTTGAAGATGGGCGGACTGGGAAGCGGAGGTCCGAACTGTGGCACATCTTCACGTGCTGTGACAGACACCTGCATCATATAATTACAATTCGACACACAGAATTACCACAGACACTTCCCGTAATCTGCAATAAAAACATTCTTTCTGCTCAAACATTTTCCAAAAGAAATTCTGATGACAAACCTTGTATGTGGTGTCATCTGTTCCAGGGTTTTCCACTTGAACTAGAATATAGGCATGGAGGAAATTGGAAGCGATCATGTCAGGCACAAAAGGTGTGGGCTCCTCTTGAAAAACCGCAGCCACAATGTCATTCCCAATGTGGCGCTTCCTTTGAACCTATGTGTAGGAAAAATAAACATACAGGGAATCACATACTGTCTCTAGAACAGCATACCAATTGTCCCAATGATGGAAATGTGTAGATTTCGATCATAGTGAGCACCTGTTGTGTGTCTCCCTCTGTGTAGGGTAGTTTGGTAGAGACGTGAAACATGAGTTCCTGTCCTCTAAAAACAGTGTAGACTGACTGAGACCCTGTCTGACCGTGAGACACATCCAAACCACCTCGAAACCTGAAGACAAAGAGTGAAAAAATGGTGTATTAAAGGATGAGTTCATCCAAAAATGAAAATTCTATCATTAATTACTCACCTTCATGTCATTTCAAACCTGTAAGACCTTTGTTAGTCTTCGGAACACAAATTAAGATGTTTTTGATGATATTCAAGAACTCTTTGACCCTCCATAGACAACAAGGGTCAAGGGTTCAAGGTCCAGAACGGTACCAAGAACATCAACAAAATAGTCCATGTCAAATCAGTGGTTCAACCGTAATTTTACGAAGCTATGAGAATACCTTTTGTTGCGCAAAAAAATCCCCCAAAAAAAACTACACTCTTAAAAATAAAGGTGCTTTAAAAGGTTCTTCAAGCAATGCCATAGAAGAACCATTTTTGGTTCCACAAAGAACCATTCAGCCAAAGGTTCTTTAAAGAACCATCTCTTTCTTACCTTTTTATAATATGAAGAACCTTCTTTCACCACAAGAACATTTTGTGAAACAGAAAGGTTCTTTAAATGTTTAAGGTTCTTTATGGAACCATTTAGACAAAAAAAGGTTCTACTATGGCATCATGAAGCACCTTTATTTTTAAAAGTGTAGTGCCATTTTGGACTATTTGTCAATGTTTTTACTATATTTCTGGACCATAAATGTGGTAGGACCCTTGCTGTCTTTGGAGGGTCAGAGAGCTCTCGGATTTCATAAAAAATATCTTAATTTGTGTTCTGAAGATGAACGAAGGTCTTACGGGTTTGGAAAGTCGTTAGGGTGAGTAATTAATGACAGAATTTTCTTTTTTGGGTGAACTATCCCCTTTAAAGTTGAACTTTATTCAACAATTCTTCTCCTCCGTGTCACCCAAAAATAAAGGTGCTTTAAAAGGTTCTTCAAGCAATGCCATAGAAGAACCATTTTTGGTTCCACAAAGAAGCATTCAGCCAAAGGTTCTTTAAAGAACCATCTCTTTTTTACCTTTTTACAATATGAAGAGCCTTCTTTCACCACAAAGAACCTTTTGTGAAACAGAAAGGTTCTTTAAATGTTTAAGGTTCTTTATGGAACCATTTAGACAAAAAAGGTTCTTCTATGGCATCATGAGTGTAGTGCCATTTTGGACTATTTGTTGATGTTTTTAGGACCCTTCTGGACAATAAACGTGGTAGGACCCTTGCTGTCTTTGGAGGGTCAGAGCTCTTGGATCTCATTAAAAATATCTTAATTTGTGTTCTAAAGATGAACGAAGGTCTTACGGGTTTGGAACGTCATGAGGGTGAGTAATTAATGACAGAATTTTCTTTTTTGGTTGAACTATCCCTTTAAAAGTTGAATATAAAGATTTTGTGTGTAGAAATCAATGGCTGCCCTTTTATTTCTTCACATGTCCTAACAAATCACATTCATACCCTTTAAAGTCCTGCAGCTCTACACAGTCTCCCAGCACTCGGAGGAACTCTGTAAACGCTGGAGTTTCTTCATTGTTCCCAAACAACTCCTCCTCTGAGGTCTGTGGGCATCAGATTGTATCACAAGGCATCAGTGAACAGCAAACAATGAAGAAAACAGCAGGAAGAAAAAGGAAGTGTGGAAAGATAACGGGACATACTAGATTAAAAAAACTCACATACGGTAACAACTTATTGATTTATTGCTTTGGTGATTCAGATCGAAGCAGCTTGATTAGAAAGCTTCTGTTAAAGTGTCCTTGAATACCTCAGCCTGGCCATCTTTGCTTTTTATCCACCTTTTTCTTAGAGTAAGAGTGGACATGGCCATTTGTAAATTTGATGGGTCTGGCTTCCGGTCTCATTCATGTCCAGCTATTTTTAGCTGTACAAAACAGCTTGTTTTGCTGCTTGATATTGCAAATTGGTGTCTTACCATATAATTTTAATGTATTATCTTAATTATGAACACACTGGTTTGTAGTGCAAACTGTTTTACTGTTTACTGCACATTGTTATTCTTCTCATTTTTTCCCTATAATGGATAATCAACTGGAAGTCTCACCTGCCCAAACTTTTGGTAGACGACGCCAAACTTAAATGTGTTGTTTAATTCATGCTCATCATAATTCACTATTAATTGAGAGCCCTGTGAAAAAAAACAAACATAAACAAAGATAAATATCAAACAAATATTATGCAACAGTTTTTATCTCTTAAATCATCTCGCCACTGACTAAAATGCTTTCTTTAATAAACAAGCTGCCAAAACAGGTCAACAGTGCATTGCAAAACATACTAGTGATTTTTAAATGTGTAATGGGTTTTTATCTGACACATTAATATCATCTCGGCTAGAAGCAATATTGTGTTAATGAAATATGTAATCGCCTCACAGACTAATCATAAAAACTAATCTGAGGGATAAACATCATGTAATTAAAAAAAGTTCAAATACATTATTCATATTTTAAATTAAAACATATAGTGGCCCCCAAAATATTTTGTCCTAATTTTGAACAGTGTATCAGTTATTATAGATTTTAAAATATAAGTTATTTTTATAAAATATTTTGCTTAAGAATTGTGCTAAATGTAGAAACATTGCAAAAACGTTGTGGGAATTATAAAATAAAAATAAATAATATTTTTTTATGAGCTACTGTTTAAATGTTTAGGGTCTAAACTATGGAAGTCCATTTTCGCCACTGAATAAAAAATAAAAAGGTAATTGTGACTTTTTAATCACACAATTCTGACTTTTTTTGTGAGATATAAGCTTGCAATTGCATGTTATAAAGTCAGAATTGTGAGATATATACTTGCAATTGCGAGTTATAAAGTCAGAATTAAACTTGCAGTTGCGAAAGTCAGAATTGCAAGATATAAGGTCACAATTCTGACTTTTTTTCTCAGAACTGCATGAAAAGAACTAACAATTTTAAGAAATAAAGTCAGAATTGCGAGTTTTTTTCTCAGAATTGTGACATAAACCTGCAATTTTTAATAAACTTGCAATTGTGACATAAATTCTCACAATTCTGACTTTTGTAACTCGCAATTGCGAGTTTATATCTCACAATTCTGACTTTATAATAAAAAAAAAAGAGTTTATTTCATGCAGTTTTGACTATTTCTCAGAATTGTGAGTTTATGTCACGGAATTCTGACGTTATAACTTGCAATTGTGTCTTTATTTCTTAGAACTGCAAATTTATATCTCAGAATTCTGACTTTATGACTCGAAAAATGGTCAAAATTGCAAATTTTAAACTCGCAATTGCGAGAAAAAATTCAGAATTTTGAGACAAAAAGTTAGTGACAAAATTTGAGACAAAAAAATTGTGCCGGAAACGGCTTCAATACTATACAGTTTTTAAAAGTTTTGGAACAAAGACTTGCTTGCCAATTGGCTGCATTTATTTGATTTAAAAATACAGTAAAAACACTAATATTCTGAAATATTATGGCATTTTTAAAATAACTGCTTTCTAGTTCAATATATTTTAAATTGTAATTTATTAGTGTTATTTATTCATTTTCAGCAGTAATCATCATTGTAATATGCTGATTTGGTGCCTAACATTTCTTAATAATATCAGCATTACAAAGAGTTGTACTGCTTAATCTTTTTGTGGAATAATTTATTTAAAATACAATTTGTATTTGTATCTTTTGACACTTTTAATCAATTCAATGCAGTCAAACTGAATGAAAATATTGGTTTATTTTATTTCACGTAAATTACAGTCCCCAAACTTTTAAACAGTAGTGCATATAATATTATTTAGAATAATATTACAATATTAATAATAAAATGACTAATCTTGAACTCACCTTTGGGTACAGCACAGGACTAAACCTCAGACCTACAATGTCTTCACATAGTAGCTATAGTGAAAAAACATGACACAAAAACACAAACAGCCACTTAGTCAACAAACATTCTTCAGACCATCTATCGTTCACTCACTTAATTTAAAAAGTGGTCACATACACTACCAGTCAAAAGTTTTTGAACAGTAAGATTTTTCAGTACTTTTTAAAGAAGTCTCTTTATTTGAGTACAGCAAAAACAATAAAAGTTTGAAATATTTTTACTATTTAAAATAACACTTTTCTATTTAAATATATATTTTAAAATGTACTTTATTTGTGTTCAGTACTCCTGTGATTAAAGCTAAATTTTCAGCATCATTACTCTAGTCTTTCGTGTCACATCATCAAATCATTCTAATATGCTGATTTGCTGTTCAAGTAACATTATTATTATTTTTATTATTATTATTATTATATTATTATCATTATATTATGTTATATCTTAACATAACAAAAGCTTAATAGTTTTATTTAGCAAGGATGCTTTAATTTATCACAGCTGTTTTCAACATAATAATAACAATAATATATATATATATATATATATTTTTTTTTACACAGCAAATCAGAATACTAGAATGATTTCTGGAGTCATAATGCTAAACATTCAGCTTTGAAATCACAGGAATAACATAGGAAACAGTTATTTTAAACAAAAAAATATTTCCAAATTTGCTGTTTTTGCTGTACTTCAAATCAAATAAATGCAGGCTTGGTGAGCAGAAGACACTTCATCTTTAAAAACATAAAAAATCTTACAGTTCAAAAACTTTTGACTGGTAGTGTACTTTTTATAATTATTGTCATTATTTTTCACTTATAATGTCACTCTTTTTTGTACTCAAAAAACACTCAAATAACAAAACACTCAAAAATAGTGTTTTTCATTAGAATTTTTCACCCTCTATTTGACCCTTAGAAATAAATGCGCCTGAAAGAAACGGCACATTTGAAATGCAAAACGCCACTCCGACACGGATTCTGGGTTTACTGTCATATCCAGTATATATATATATATTTTAACATAATATACTTTGACCTCCTCCATCCTTCAATAACACCCTCTTTGCAAAGCTGCATTACATGAGACAGACCCACAAAACAATGCGGTGAGAAGAATAAATAAACAAGTACTTGGATGTTTAGATATATTCACTGGAATCCACTCAGTCTAACCTTTTAAATGCTGGTACATATGCTTTTCTTACTTAGATTTTTTGTCTTGTTTCCAGCCAAAATATCTAAAAAATCTTAAATCAAGAAGGATTTTCTAGACAAGTAAAAATTATTGTCTTGTTTTCAGACAAAATATGTTAAAATTAAGTGATTTTTTGCTTAAAACAAGCTAAATTATCTGCCAATGGGGTAAGCAAAATAATCTAGTTTTCTGCTTGAAATAAGATTATTTTGCTTAACCCATTAGCAGATTATTTTGCATGTTTTAAGCAAAAACTCACTTAATTTTGACTTATTTTTCTGAAAACAAGACAATAAGTTTTGCTTATCTAGAAAATCCTTCTTGATTTAAGAATTTGTAGATATTTTGGCTGGAAACAAGACAAAACATCTAAGTAAGAAAAGCATTTTTTGCAGTGTAAATAACTGTTTAAATTTTAGAAATGATTTTTAGTTGTTTACATCAATCGATAAAGCTTAAGGGCCTGTTTTTAAGTGATTAAAATCTGTAGACCATCTCGGCAGGGCACAATCATTACCTTCGCTAACTGAGGGACACTGGGGAGCTCAGTCAAGCCCGCCAAAGAGATCCTGTCATAGATTGTCTTTGATGGAGTCCTAAGCGAGGCAGAATTTGATAGAAAAATGCAATCAAACGTTCCAAAATGTGCCAATCATGTAATTACACATAAGAGATTGAAAGGGCTGTTATTACCTGAGAATGATGTGCAGGTACTCTTGCTCCTTCACCTCCTCGTGTCTGAGGGACAGTACGAGGTTGCCATGGTTACTGGCCGTGCAGTAGAAGTTCAGATGTTCCTGAGACCGCCAGATAAGAGGAAGCGGTTTAATTGCAAACGAATCCATCGCCAGGATAAAGAACACTGCGTTAAATTGCACCGACTGCTGATTATTACAGCTCCGACAATCAAAAACGACCTGTGAGTGAGCCGTTTAAAATGATCTCACACAAATATTTGCCAAAAGCCATTGTCTGCTGCACTGGTTGACTGGTTTTACCAAACATAATTGTGTAACTGACTTCTCACCCTGCCCAGAAAGTGCTTGCGGTATGCGCGAATGGCATAGTTGCTCTCCAGTCTGTATCCAAACTGTCCTGAATTACTTCCTTCTCCATCTTCCTCATAACAGAAGCCATTCTCCCAATTCGGGATGGCAACAGGGGCTTCAGTATCTTCTATCCAGTAACCCCCAAACTGAGGCAGGATGACCTGAGGGTATGGCTCACCCCGCTGTAACACCTTTGAAAGAGAAATCAAACAATTAGGAAGAGAGTGACGTCTGATACGCAATACAAAGACATCACATAAAGTGTTTCTGGAAGTATATTATTATAGTAACAGATTTGCTGTACCTCCTCTATCCGTGGGTATGGAATGTAATCATCCTGCAGGGGTAAAAACAACAATTTTATAAGGTAATGCTGTAAATGGAGATCTTCACAATGTTTTGAAAAGATGCTTGTGCGTGACAGGAAGCGTGTTATGAGGCATATGTTGCTCATGCAACCACATAATATGAGAAATTACATGCAGTCCACACAATGCTTCACAGTCATGCTTACAACAGATATTTTTATGATGCTCTCTGGAGAATCTGAATGAACACATGCATTTGAAGGTATGCATTTGTTTCTTTAGTGGTTGTCTTTGTGGTTATTTTGCTTAAAAGATGCTTTTTGTACTGTATAAGATAGGGTCCAAATGTCTGAGCCCAAGTGAAAATGCTTCTATTTTGCATTTGTCTATTTTTAGGGCTGTCAAACAATTAATCGCGATTAATCGAATCCAAAATAAAAGTTTATGTTTACATACTATATGTGTGTTTACTTTGTATGTTTATTATGTACATATAAATACACACACATACATGTATATATTAAAACAAAATATTTAAATGTATTATGTTTATACCTGTATACAATTTAAATAAACAATAAATATAAATAATTTAGATATAAATCTAAAATATTTTTTCTTAATATATACATGCATGTGTGTGTATTTATATATACATAATAAATATACACAGTACACAAATATATAGTATGTAAAGATAAACTTTTATTTTGGATGCGATTAATCATTTGACAGCACTAATTTTAACACATTCCAGTAATTAGAAATTAATATTATTAGCATAACAATATATAAAAAAATATATAGTGTAATATATAGTGGACCGCAACGGGTTGAAAGTTTCAATGCAGCTTCAAAGGGCTCTACAGCCGAGGAATACGGGTCTTATCTAGTGAAACGATTGGTCATTTTGTAAAAACAAATTAAAATTGATACAGATGCATTCGCATCGCTGAGCTAGTGCAAGATGAGCATTTGTGGTTAAAAAGTATATAAATCTTCATTTTTTTTTAAAGAAAATGGCAGATTGTTTTATTACATAAGACATTACATGTCTATGGCTGTAATTATGTAGAGCCCTTTGGAGCTGCACTGAAACTGCAATTTGGACCTTTAACCTGCTGATTCCCACTGAAGTCCGCTATTTGGAGAAAAATCCTGGAATGTTTTCCTGAAAAACCTTAATTTCTTCTTGACTGAAGAAAGAAATACATGAACATCTTGGATGACATAGGGGTGAGTACATTATCAGGAAACGTTTATTCTAAATGTGAACTAATCCTTGCACCATTTTTTGTTGCATTGTTTTCGACATTCTAAACCTCTATTTAAAATCCAGGTTTAAATTTGATTTTCCTAGTTTTTATTCCAAGACTTTTGGACCCACTGTACAGTATATAATGTTACATAAAGTACATTTATGAAGAATGCCAGCTTCATGCAATGAAAATACTCCAAGTACGAAACACAGACAAGCACTGAGCCGAGTTGTAACCTTGGTAAATGTTTTCAAACCCTCTGACCTTTAATCTTTGTGGCCTCATTTCCTCCACCTCAGAAACCTGCTAAAGTGTCAGGGTCGAAATGTCAAAGGTTGCAGTGTTAGCAACTGACAGTGGAGGAGTGGCGAGGCACAGAATGTGATTACCACAGCTATAGTTTCGATTTACTAAAGCAGAATTAAGCAAATTAGCACTTATAGCAGCTACTCTACCTGTCCAGGTAAAAAATATACAGTTAAAGTCAAAAGTTTACATACACCTAGCAAAATGTAAATTATTTTATCAAAATAAGAGGGATCATACAAAAAGCATGTTATTTTATGTATATGTTTAACATAAAAGACGTTTACATATAGTCCACAAAAGAAAAAAAATTATAATAATAATTAACGATTATTTTCCTTTGCAGACTACATGTAATCTTTGAAATATCTTATTCGGGTCAGTACTAAATAAAAAATAACATGCATTTTGTATGATGCTTCTTCTTTTGTTAAAGTAATTAACATTTTGTAGATTCTTTAAGGTGTATGTAAACTTTTGACTTCAACTGTATATACAGTGGGTACGGAAAGTATTCAGACCCCATTAAATTTTTCACTCTTTGTTATATTGCAGCCATTTGCTAAAATCATTTAAGTTAATTTTTTCCCTCATTAATGTACACACAACATCCCATATTGACAGAAAAACACAGAATTGTTGACATTTTTGCAGATTTATTAAAAAAGAAAAACTGAAATTTGGGGATCCTCTGCCATTCCTCCTTGCAGATCCTTTCCAGTTCTGTCAGGTTGGATGGTAAACGTTGGTGGACAGCCATTTTCAGGTCTCTCCAGAGATGCTCAATTGGGTTTAAGTCAGGGCTCTGTCTGGGCCATTCAAGAACAGTCATGGAGTTGTTGTGAAGCCACTCCTTCATTATTTTAGCTGTGTGCTTAGGGTCATTGTCTTGTTGGAAAGTGAACCTTCGGCCCAGTCTGAGGTCCTGAGCACTCTGGAGAAGGTTTTCGTCCAGGATATCCCTGTACTTGGCCGCATTCATCTTTCCCTCGATTGCAACCAGTCGTCCTGTCCCTGCAGCTGAAAAACACCCCCACAGCATGATGCTGCCACCACCATGCTTCACTGTTGGGACTGTAGTGGACAGGTGATGAGCAGTGCCTGGTTTTCTCCACACATACCGCTTAGAATTAAGGCCAAAAAGTTCTATCTTTGTCTCATCAGAACCAGAAACTTGGAGTTCTCTATGCAGGCTTTCACATGTCTTGCACTGAGGAGAGGCTTCCGTCGGGCCACTCTGCCATAAAGCCCCGACTGGTGGAGGGCTGCAGTGATGGTTGACTTTCTACAACTTTCTCCCATCTCCCGACTGCATCTCTGGAGCTCAGCCACAGTGATCTTTGGGTTCTTCTTTACCTCCCTCACCAAGGCTCTTCTCCCCCGATAGCTCAGTTTGGCCGGACGGCCAGCTCTAGGAAGGGTTCTGGTCGTCTTCCATTTAAGGATTATGGAGGCCACTGTGCTCTTAGGAACCTTAAGTGCAGCAGAATTTTTTTTGGTAACCTTGGCCAGATCTGTGTCTTGTCACAATTCTGTCTCTGAGCTTCAGGCAGTTCCTTTGACCTCATGATTCTCATTTGCTCTGACATGCACTGTGAGCTGTAAGGTCTTATATAGACAGGTGTGTGGCTTTCCTAATCAAGTCCAATCAGTATAATCAAACACAGCTGTACTCAAATGAAGGTGTAGAACCATCTCAAGGATGATCAGAAGAAATTGACAGCACCTGAGTTAAATATATGAGTGTCACAGCAAAGGGTCTGAAAACTTAGGACCATGTGATATTTTAGTTTTTCTTTTTTAATAAATCCGCAAAAATGTCAACAATTCTGTGTTTTTCTGTCAGTATGGGGTGCTGTGTGTACATTACATTGAGGAAAAAAATGAACTTAAATGATATTAGCAAATGGCTGCAATATAACAAAGAGTGAAACATTTAAGGGGGTCTGAATACTTTCCGTACCCACTGTATATAAATAAAGGATTTCACTTCTTACCTCCATTTTGTCCAGCATTTCAAAAAACTGAGTGGACTGTTGGAAAAGAAAATAGAATACAATATTTAGGCTAACCTTTAACATGCCAAGTATTTTAATCTTTTTAACATGTCACAAAGCCAGCACGCTGTACAGTCTACTAAGTGTGAATGACATGCATGTGGTTGAGAAGTCTCGTAATCCCTTGTGTATTACTGGAGCAAGCTGCACTTACTGTCAGTTTAGGCTATTTTAGTTGCCAAGTCTACAGTATGTCAGAATTCCTCTGGGAAATACAAGTTAATCTGTTATATTAATACACATGCTTTGTAATTGCTGATCTCACAGAATGAGAAATTATGTTTCCTGACAATCTGTTATAAATATATAATACAAAAAAAATGGAGGTTCCTCAGGGTTCTGTATTGGGTCCCTTAATGTTATATATGGGCCTTTCTACACAATTGGTCCGAAAAGAGTTGGAAACATCTTGAAAAAAAAGTTGTTTTCTCAAAAATTTGTATGTATCCAAGCAAAACTGTATAATATCCAAAGTACACATTTCTAGTAATTGTGCAGTTTATTCTCATATTGTAATTTAAGAAAGTTCACATAAAATGTAATAAAAAAATAAAAAAATAAAATTGTTCCCACTATACATGTGACTATTATACATTAAGTGCAAAAACTCTTCAGTTCTTATAAAATGTGATAAGAGTTTGCTTTTCCTTTCTTTCTCCTTTGAGGAACATATGGACTACCTAGAGGATGATGTCTAAGTCATGGTCTACTGAGTAAGCAGGGCACATCACCAGTCAGGTTTGCGCTAGGGTCTCAAGGAAAGAGGGAAGAAAGACGTTTTTATATGTGTGAACCAAATGAGTCAATAATTGCTGCTTTATAATAAACTATTTATGAAATGTTATCTGGAGGCTTGACTTCATGCCTCAATTTGCTTTTTGCAGCTGTAAGCTCTCTGAGCAAATCTTTTTTCGGTGCTGATTCATAACAGGCCCTGAGAACCAGACGTGCCGCTTACCTTCATGGCGGGAGGGGCGGTTCTGGGGGGAGAGGGAGGGCAGTCTGCCAGGGGCACATTGGAGATGGTCAGCAACTCCTGCTTCCTGCAACACAACGACATCATAACTGTCATTTCACGCTTTTAAAATACCATTAAAACATCAAATATACAGCTACAAATGTAGAGTAACAATGTGGCATCAGCAGCTGAAAACTATTGTCAAATATATCTGGCTAAATGTCAGTACAATAGGCTAGTGAAACATAAAAAGTGATACTAAGTGCACTTCCAAAAGCTGACAATTGAATTTTCTATGGTCGTCTGCAGTGTCGTCTTCACATGGAGAGGATCCTCGCTGAAAGCCTTTCTATTGCCTCAGTCTCATTTCACTCTTCAGGAATGTACCTCTCCTATTTGACCCTCATATGATTTCAAGAGCATCAATAAAAAATGGGCCAAAGATGGGCAATCTGTTCTTTAAATGAGTTCTCAGGACAGGGGGCTGACAGGTTGAGGATCTACCGGCTCCTGCTCGAAATTAATTTTCCTTCACTTTCCAGTTTCCACCTCTCTCTTCATAAGTGAGGTACGGACAGAGAAACAGAGAGAAAGGGGGAGCAAGGGGGAGGTTAGAGACAGAAATGAACAAGGCTCTAAAAATACCCAGCCAATCCTTCATAAGCTCTCTGTAAATAGATCCCATAAATCCATCAATATATTCGTATTAGGGAGTAAGTGACATATCGTTCATTATGCTGGACAAGGTATTTTGCTCGCATACTCAACACTCACAAAACCCGCTAAAATGATCCAGTCTGCATGTACATATGCACACAAAACGTCTGATACTTCAGCTCAGATTTGGACCAAAATGCAAACAGAAAACAGTAAATGGCACCAAATGAAGAAAACAACACATCCTGACCAGGAGAATTATCTTCACACCTCTGGTGCTTATTGTCACATTGACTGTCATTTCAGTCAACATGAAAACACCTTTCCAGGAAAACTCGGCAAGAGTGATTGTGGGTAAATTCACATAAAATGCTTTTGTATAAAAAATCTATATTGTTCCATCCATCGTTCTATCCATCCATCAATCAATTGTTCTATATATCTTTCTATATTGTTATATCCATCCATCCATCATTCTATCAATCTATTTATATATGTATCTGTCTATATTGTTCCATCTATCTATCTATCTATCTATCTATCTATCCATCCATCCATCCATATTGTTCCATCCATCCATCAATTGTTCTATATGTATATCTAGATTGTTATATCTATCTATCTATCTATCTATCTATCTATCTATCTATCCATCCATCTATCCATATTGTTCCATCCACCCATCAATTGTTCTATATGTATATCTAGATTGTTATATCTATCTATTTTGTTCCATCCATCCATCGTTCTATATATCTAAATAGATTGCTATATCCATCCATCCATCATTCTATCTATCTATCTATCTATCTATCTATCTATCTATCTATCTATCTATCTATCTATCTATCTATCTATCTATCATCCATCCATCCATCGTTCTATCCATCCATTTATCCATCGTTCTGTATATCTATCTAGATTGCTATATCCATCCATCCATCCATCCGTCATTCTATCTATTTATTGTTCCATCCATTGTTCTATCCATCCATCAATTCATCCATCAATCAGTCGTTCTATATATCTTTCTAGATTTTTATATCCATCCATCCATCCATAAATCTTTCTTTCTATCTATCTATATTGTTCCATTTATCCATCAATCGTTCTATCTATCTATATTCTTCCATCCATCATCAATCGTTCTAACTAGAATGTTCTATCCATCCATCCATCCATCTGTCATTCCATCCATCAATCGTTCTATATATCTAGACTGTTCTATCCATCCATCATTCTATCATCTATCTATATTGTTCCATCCATCCATCCATTGTTCTATCCAGTCTATCCATCCATCCATGAAATGTTTATATAAAATCTTCTTAAAACAAATATAACTTAAACCCACAGTAAAAGGACACATTTCCTCTCAGAAATATGAATCATAAATATATTAATATTAATCATAAACATATTATTATTAATCAAATATTAATCAATTTGCTTGGAAATAAATATTGATTCTAAAATCAAGACGTTACAAATGATGTTAAAACATAACATTACAAATCAAGTCAAAATGACTGAATCATGTACAGTACTGACACAAATCACCATAAAGCTTTTGAAAATTTCCTTTTTTTTTGGCAAGAGAGCACCAAAAATTACTAAGCACAACTAGCTCATAAAGTGTGCAGGACATGTAGGCCCAGAAATAATTGAGTACAAGTCCTCCAAAACATTCCCCTGGAGTTTCAATTTCCAGCCAAACTTTGTGTCAAAGAATCCAAAAACTGAATCATGAACTGCAGTCTTAAGTACAAGCTTAAATAATGCATGAATCTTTTGACCTCTCTCACACACACATACACACACATATCCCTCTCCACCACATACAGATATATACGACCCACAATGACGTTCACCCACCACTGGCCGTCTGTCTCCGTCAACCTCCGTCTCTCACACCGCTTGCGTGAACGGTGGAGGAGTCCGATAAGAGCGGCAGCGGCACGGACACCTGCTCTCCGACAGCGCACTCTGGACCTGAACTCAGACATGGCCAAACCAAGGGTTCAGTCTCAGTCCTAGTCCTTAGTCTCTCGTCACATCACATCGACACCAGCTCTGGCTAAATCTGCATCGTCACAATCTCAAAAGATGAGGTGCCGTCCTCGCCAGCACAGACTGTGTGTGTGCATCCTTCACCGAGAATACCTCTCATTCTCTCTCTCTCTCGCTCTCTCTCTCTATCACCCTCCCTCTCAAATGGCATTTCACTTTGACACCTTATTCTCGATTAAGGAGCTTTGATTGCTTAACCTCTGCTCTCCTGTTATTTTTCTCAGACATTTCCACTATTTATCAGTTTTTTTCTCACCACATATACATTTACTCAAATATGCTGTGTTCTGTTTTTTTTTTTTTCTTGCACCTTTTTTTGGTTTGTCATCTTGTGTTTTATATCTTGGAAGCCCACAGTATGGAATTATTGCTATTCCAGCTCTTTTCCTCCATTCGATACAGCGATTATATGGTGTCTGTAGATTTTGTTCCTGCCCTGTAGGCACATTTTTATCTGTGACAAGACTCTCAATCTCTTTAATGTCAGGTTAACCTTTCTCAATATCTTAAAAGACACCAAATCCTGAACTATTAACTGGCATTCCATTATATTACATTCATATTTATCTAAATAAGAATCCTAACTCCTAAGTGATATTTTATATACGAAATTCAGCTAAATTATTGTATGGTGAAGCTGTGTTGTCTTAGACTCTTCAAACAGAAAGTCATAAGGAGATTTTCGAGGGCTTTGTTTACACCCGCTGCAATTATGAGCCCATTTTCATCATTTAATTTCACCTGCTGTGCAAATCCGCTCCTACTTGTTATGATTTCGGCCGGAGCGAAAGAGAGTGCATGTGAGTGACAGGCTTCCGTAACATAAAGAGCATTAAATGCTTCAGGGGATTTGCTAGCTGAAGGCAATTATCGCTGTGTGTGCAGGACAACACTGGTGTATCGCTCTGTGATGAGGCATTCAGACTCATCAAGAGCTGTGTGCCACAGACTAATGGCTGTCAGACAGATATGCCAATACAACAAGTGTTACAATATATAGTGTGCAATATGATGTGCAAAATGGCGCATTCCAAAAACATTCTTGACATGCAGTGATGATATGAACATTATTTATGTGGTGATATGATACTGAATCAGACAAGGGTGTTATCTGGTAAAAACAGGAGATTTCAGTTGTTTCTTGTAAGCCATCAGACAGTGCTGATGGTAAAGTGCGGCTCTCGGGAGTAACACACTGCGTTGAGGTGGGTGACAGACGCTGGGGTGGGGATGTGTGAGAGCAGGGATGTTGGGTGGGGGTGGAGATGATATTACACGTGAGCAGATCATAAAATGTGGCAACTGTAAGGTTTAGGTGTCATCAGGATGGTATTCAGATTGCAGTTACTTTGCTGAAAGGAATAAATGGGTAGTTCCCTCAAAAATGAAAATTCTGTCATCAATTACTCACCCTCATGTTGTTCCAAACCCGTAAGACCTTCGTTCCTTTTCAGAATACACATCAAGATATTTTTAATGAAATCCAAGAACTCTCTGACCCTCCATAGACAGCAAGGGTCCTTCCAAATTCAAGGTCCAGAAAGGTACCAAGAACATTGACAAAATAGTCCATGCAACATCAGTGGTTCAATCGTAATTTTATGAAGCTACGAGAATACTTTATTCAACAATTCATCTCCTCTGCATTAAGCATCATTTTGGAGAGTATCACAACGAATGCACTGACTTTCCTCGTATGTGAACGCATGCTGCTGAAGTAGAAAATTACAGTGAATTTTAATGGTAAAAAACTGTAAAAATGCTACAGTAAAAACCTGTTAAATGGTTAACAGTATTGGACATTGCATGTAATTTTACAGTAGTATACCATTTTCTGAAGTGGAAAAAGAACATAAAATTTACAGTGAATAACCGTAAATTGACATTCCCAGAACTCCCTGCATTACATTTTTTAAATTTGATGATTTTTTTGTTAAAATAACTTTCTTCTGAGATTTTTTCTTGTTGGTTTTGCAGATTGGGGTTGTATGTTACATCTTGTGTTGTTAAATTACACTGTAAAAAATGAGTGAATTTAACAGTAAAAATGCTACAGTAAAAACCTGTTAAATGGTTAATGGTAAAATTTACAGTGAATAACTGTAAACTGACATTCAAACAACTCTTTCTTCTTGTTTTTTTCTTAGCAGGTTTGTACATTAGGGTTATCATGATGGTGTTTAGTGTTTGTTTGAATGACACTGTGCACCTTCAATATATGTTAATATTTAAAATATGCTTGTGATGGGCTTTGGTTCATCATATGACTTTCTCATCACCACCTGCTTGGTGGTTATCAGTGTATTACAAAGGTACAAAACAGATGTCAGTACTTCAATAGGTTGGTACATCAACATTATATCTGTCAATGGATTTACTGTATTAAAATGTAAAAACCATAAAACTTAAAACATTGCTGCCACAGCTGCCCTTTTTTTTGCCATAATTTTACGGAATTTTTTTTTACAGTGTAAGGTGACGCAGAGGAGATTAATTATTTGAGAAGGAGATTAATGTTATTTTATTATTATTATTATTATTTTTTTTTTTTTGCACAAAAAGCATTCTCGTAGCTTCATAAAATTACGGTAGAACCACTGATCTCACATGGACTATTTTGTCAATGTACTTGGCACCTTTTCTGGGCCTTTAATGTGAAGTGACCCTTGCTGTCTATGGAGGGTCAGAGAGCTTTTGGATTTCATTAAAAATATCTTTTGTGTTCCAAAGATGAACGAAGGATTTACGGGTTTGGAAAAACATGAGGGTGAGTAATTAATGACAGAATTTTCACTTTTTGGGTGAACTAACCCTTTAAAGGGGTCATTGGATGCTTACTGATTATTTAGGGTCTTAATGAAAAGTCCATAACAAACTATTTCCTTAACACTACATAACACTCCTTTTACCTTGTCAAAATCAGCTCTTTTCACAGCAACCCATTTTGTTGCATGTCTCTTTAAATGCTAATGAGCTGTGCTCACCCCATTTTGCTTGTTTTAAGGAAAAACCCGCTTAATTATGACTTCTTTTTTGCTGAAAACAAGATAATAATTTTTGCTTGTCTAGAAAATCCTTCTGGATTTAAGAATTTTTAGATATTTTGGCTGGAAACAAGACAAAAAATCTAAGTAAGAAAAGCATTTTTTTTTGCAGTGTGCGTCTTCAGCGGCTCAGATGTTGGGAGTAAATGATGACTGCTATGATCATTATTACATCCAACATCAAAACACCTTAATCGCTTAGGAGCTATTCTTGTCTACACCCCTGCTCCGGCGTTGAAATAATGGCGGAATGTTTACAGCCCATTATTAGCAGTAGCTCATTATAATTTAAAGAGATATGCACTCGCTGTGAACGGAACTGTTTTTGATAAGGTAAAAATGGTGTTTTTTCCCACAAGCACTGAGGAATTTTAACCATAGTATGTTGCAAACATTTCATGAAGACCTTAAAGAATCATACTAACTTGAAAAATGGGCATCCAATGTCCGCTTTAAATAAATGTCACAATTACATTAATAAAATACAATTAATGGTATTTGGACTTTAAACAGTCGCTTCTGGACAAAATACGAGGCCATAATCCATAATAATGCTTCCTCCAGTCAAAAAGTCTATTGTCTGTTTTGCTCTCACATATAAATCTACTAACATATTTATTTAAAACTATTTTGACTTAATTAATTGTGAAATCTGTGAATATTATGGATAGAGGACTCAAGTTTAAAGGTAAAAATATTAATAATGGATTTGTTTATTAAAAACAGCTTTTCACTTCACAATACATTAACTGATGGACTGGAGAGGTGTGGATTACTTGAGGATTATTGTGATGTTTTATCAGCTATTTGGACTCATTCTGGCGGCACCCATTCACTGCAGAGGATCCATTGGTAAGCAAGTGATGCTAAATTTCTTCAAATCTGTTCTCCTGGAAAAAACAAACTCATCTACATCTTGGATGCCATGAGGGTTAGTTTTGAGCAAATTTTAATTTTTGGGTGAACTATTCCTTTCATTGTAAGTGCAACATAAGCTATTATAAAACGTTTCATTTAAATTCATATACATATATTTAAAAGCTGTAGAATAAAGCTTTTTTAAGCATAATTTTTAGCTGTACAAAACAGCTTGTTTTCTGGTTTGATATTAATTAGTGTGTCTTACCATGTTATTTTAATGTATTATCTTATGAGCACACTGGTTTGTAGTAATAACAGTTTTACCATTTACTGCACGTTGTTATTCTTCTTGGTATTTCCCTATAGCAACTAATAAACCAGAAGTCTCACCCATAGGCTTATTTCCATGTTGAAGAACAAGGTGGATAGTCAGATATTTTCTTTCAGCTGCCTTCTAAAACTTTTGTGGAAGTAGCTGTGGTTCTTCCTGCCTTGTAAATGCATTTAAATTCATTATATATTTCATAACAACCATATTGAGAAATGAATCAAACTGACACTCTCTTATATTTTGTATGACTGGCTGTTCCCTGCAGATATCTCACTTTTAGGTGCACGCGGTCCAGAATTAATTATATACTCTGGCTCAAACCCTGAGGTGACAGAGAATGTTTACAGCAAGCATTGTGAGCCCACTGAACTCGATTGAAACCAGGTTGGATTTGTTGAGATGTGTCAATTCAAAATCCACTCTGAAACTCAAGAGTTTGTTCAAAAAAGCTCACAGGTGTTGGTCCGTAAATATAGGTAAACTTGTATTGGTCATAAATAAAAGATATATGTGACCCTGAACCACAAAACCAGTCATAGGTGAATTATGCTGTAATATTATTTTCATAGTTGGGACTGTGTGAGAAAGTGTTCAGCCTCTTTCCATCATTAGAGCTTTTGTTTCAAAAAGCACAACCTGCAGGTGCCTGTTGTTAAACCACAACGTGCAACCACAATTTATACCACAACAGATATGCGGTTGCTATTGTGTGAGCATTTTTTCCAGAGGAAGAGGTGAGGGGCCATGATAACTGACAGCTAATGGGCAGGAAGATACACGACCAGAGCCACATGCTTAGTATTCAAGGCCACTGGTCTGCCAGGCGCACACGTGCTGGGAGAACTGGCCCCCTGCTGCTTTCATACCTGATACACACATGCAGTCACAGATAAGACCCTGAAGACAGAGCACACAGACCCAAGAGCACTTGATCCTAAAACGTGACAGCAACAGAGATTTGAGTGGGTAAATATCTGGAGTCTACAGGTTTCTATCCGCCCTTCTCTTCTCAGCAGGGATGTCACATAAACCGGCATTGGTTTTCTAGTGTAGTTCATACACAGTCTCCCTCTTTTTCACAATTTCTTTTCATTAAAACCCCAAAACATACTGCTCTAGCACAAGCACTAAAGATGAAGGTATAAGGCTGATCCAGAAGTCTCTCTCTATGTTGCCTTTGAAGACTTTTGTGTGTGTGTGAGCGTGTGTTTGTGTACACGTGCCCTCTATTATGACACTGTGTACCAAAGCGCATTCAATTTATCAGCGTGGTACCAACAGGCAGCTGTGTTCCCAGAGGCCAGATATAGTTTGATATTTCATATATCACATCATATATGGCTTAATGCATCACTTTGACCCTGCATGACCATTATAAATGGACCATGAACGATAACTATAATGATAACTACTTCCATTTTCCATCTTAACTTGCTTTCTTTCAACATTAATACTTATGATTCATGCTGGAATTTGCACTCTGCCTCAGTAAACAGCAAACCTCTCCTATATATATATATATTTATGAAGAGTTCAGATGCAAAACCCCCTAAAAGCCATCTTGGTCAAAAATGAGATAACGATACTGAGTGAATGCTCTTGACACATATTATACGTCTATCAAATACTTTTACTTCAAACTCGCTAAAATCCCAGCCTCAGCCCTCTCAGAAGTACTGGTACTTAGGTAGAAACCTATACATCGGAGCCTGACAAAAATGCTTTTTAAAAGAAAGACGTATTTAGAGGCTTTTGCACCTGAACTCTTCATATGCATATAACTGCAAACAGCAATTACTAGGGTTCAAGTACTTTACGATCTTTGAGTAACTCTAGACATTTTAAGATGATTTGACTCAAAACAGCTGAAAAATCCAAAACAAAATCACTAATGATAATATTTTATGATTTATCACTTTTGACCAATAGATGGCGCTGCTTCCAAATTGACATGGTGTGGTTAACTAGGAGTGACAGTGACACACACATAGGTTGGTGTCAATATGTCAAAAGCATTGCAGAAATACAGCCTTAGATCTATTTTGGCATATCTCCTGACCACATGCCAAAACTGTGACGGTAACCTCAGGACATGGTTGTCATAAGAAAAAGTTTGGTCTAAATGCAATAAAGCATTGAGGAGATATAGCCTCATGTCCACTTTCAATTGGGGTTTATTCAAGAACGGTTGGATCTATCAAAAAAAGAAATTAAGTAAATTCTTGTTATGACCATCTGTAGACAGTATTAATTTTGGTAAAAACCTTCTAGGTCTAGTATTTTTAATGATCTTTAATAATTAACAAATGATTTGATTGACAGCAGTGCTTCTTGAGGCAAAGTTGTTCAGAATGAGGAGATCTATCATATGATAAGAATATTGTGTGTATGTGTGAAAAACTGTGCAAAATATACAACCGTTTACACACTTGAAAAATGCAATATCATGGCACTTTGGAAACATACTTTGGAGTAAAGGATGCATATTTATGCCATTTTTATTGTTTTGTCCTATTGTAGTACCACAAGTGGCCAGACTCCACCTTTTTTTTTTCATGTAACATCAGACTGAGGTCTTACATATGAGTATTGAGTTTGGTGTTAAGTATCTAATTTTGTTGAAAAGTTATAGCCGTTTTAGTAAAAGTGGCCCCACCGTTTTCCAATTTTTTTTGGTGTCCCTTTGCGACAGTGAGTCGAAAATTAAAAAAAAATTTGTATTTAGACAGTCACGGCACTTTGGACACAGACACTGCGTAATAATTTTCAAGTCAACTGGACAAACAGAAGCATAGTTATGTTTTCTCAGACTGAGGTCTTACAAATGAGTAATGAGTGTAAAAAGCTCATTCTGTTAAAAAGTTTTAACCATCTAAGGAAAGGTGGCCCCACATCTTTTGAGCGTTTTGGTGTTCCTTTGCAACGGTGAGCCAAAATTGGAGAGTGATTATCAATAATTAAAAATAAAAACATTGAGTTTGCAAAAGGGGTGCCAAAACTTTTGAAATGGGTCACTTTTCTTAAAACAGCTATAACTTTTCAACGAAAGATGGCATTCGTAAGACCTCAGTCATAAAAACATAAAAATGGCTAACTACGCATCCATTACTCTGTTGACTTGAAAATTCACATGCAGTGTCTGTGTTCAAAGTGCCACAACTGTCTATGAGCACATTTGCTTATCTTAAAACACATTGTCACCATCAGGCAGTGAAATTTGAGAACCTATTAGATAGTGTAAACGTAGGCTGACTAAACCTACCTCTTGGTAAACAAATGATTTGATTGACAGCAGTGGTTCTTGAGGCAAAGTTGTTCAGAATGAGGAGATCTATCATATGATAAGAATATTGTGTGTATACGTGAAAAACTGTGCAAAATATACAACCATTTACACACTTGAAAAATGCGATATTGTGGCACTTAGGACACAGACTTTGGAGTAACGCATGCATATTTATGGCATTTTTATTGTTTTGTCCTACTGTAGCACCACAAGTGGCCAGACTCCACAATTTTTTTCATGTGACATCAGACTGAGGTCTTACATATGAGTATTGAGTTGTGTTAAGTATATAATTTTGTTGAAAAGTTATAGCCATTTTAGTAAAAGTGGCCCCACCTCTTTCCAATATTTTGGTGTCCCTTTATGACAGAGAGTCAAAAAATGTAACATTTTTTAATCAAGTCATGGCACTTTGGACACTTTTTTTGATAATTATTGTTATTCCTTCTCCTGAGCATTTTTCTGCACTGGCTTAGCTCTGATCAGGTTAAAAACCTAGAACTAGTTTGTGAAAGTAGGTTTTTTAAATAATCTTAAATAATTTGACAGCAGTGGTTCTTGAGGCAAAGTTTGAGGAGATCTATCATATATCATATGTATGTATAAAAAACTGCGCAATATACAGTTGTTTACACACTTGCACTTGCCCCCAGGAAAAGTGTTTTAGTAAAAGTGGCCTCTATTAACCCCATCTAATAGGTGCTCAAATTTCATTGCCTCATGGCAACCATGTTTTTTGAGATACGCAAATGTGTGGCACTTTGGACATAGACAATGCATGTGAAGCCAGTCAGACTAACGGAAGCATAGTTATAGCCATTTATATATTTTTGTCCTACTATAACACCACACAGTGGCTAGAATATGGGATTTTTCTCATGTGACCAATTTAGCAAAACTGGTCCTACCTCTTTCAAACTTTCTGGTATCCCTTTTGCGACTGTGAGTCGAAAAGTCAACGTTTTATTTTTAATTTTTATGCTAATTATTGATATTCATTCTCCAGAGATTTTTTGGCTCCGATCAGGCACAAAAACTAGTTCACAAAAGGAGGTTTCGTATCATATCTATAATATGATATCAATATTGTTTACACACTTAAAAAATGCTATAATCAACCCCTTAGTGGCTGATTTCTTTCAGGTTTTTCACAGACCTTTAGGGCCAAGAGGTAGGTTTAGTCGGCCTACGTTTACCCTATCTAATAAGTTCTCAAATTTCATTGCCTGATGGTGACCATGTTTTTTAAGATAAGCAAATGTGCTCATAGACAGTTGTGGCACTTTGAACACAGACAGAGCATGTGAATTTTCAAGTTAACAGAGTAATGGATGCGTAGTTAGCCATTTTTATGTTTTATGACTGAAGTTTTACGAATGCCGTCTTACGTTGAAAAGTCATAGCTGTTTTAAGCTGTTTCAAAAGTTTTGGCGCTCCTTTTGCAAACTCAATGTTTTTTTTTTTTTTTTTTTAATTATTGATAATCACTCTCCAGAGAATTTTTTTTCACTTTTTTGGCTCAGATCGGGGAAAAAACCTAGGACTAGTTCGCAGAGTAGTAAAAAAAAATAAATAAATAAAAAATAGCAAAACTTTTGCCATGGTGGCGATCAAATCCGCCATGTGTGTTTTGTTCTTCTTAACCCAATGATTCCAAAGATATAAGACTTTAATCTGCGACAAGTGCTTTTGATTGCTGTAGCGCCCCCATCAGGGATATCGCTTGGTGATGTTTTCAGGTCTGTGCACCTTACAGTTTGGTCTGCCAGATCACTTTTAGGTCACAATAGTGATCTTTGAAAATCTTAATTACAATAGGTTTCAGCTCTACACGCTTTAACCCCTAAAAAAGATCAAACAATGGGGAGGACAAATTGACATTTCTAATTAATAGAGGGGTCAGCGCAGCAAACTCAAGTGTCAGCTTGAACCTGTTGTGAAATCTGCATGGGGAAATCTTAAAATTCCGGATCAATGGATGATGATCCATTACTTGAATATCTATTGTGAGTTTAGTAAAAATAGTAGCCTTCATGCTGTCAAACACCTCCTCTATCATGGATGTTGTTTTATAACGCACAAACGGTCAGCTAACATACAGGTTGTATACTGTAGCCTTTTGGGTATGCACAACTCATTTGGTACGTGCTGTTCCACCACACCTCCATCTGTTCACTCACACTCTTCCTGACCTTTTCTCTGGTCTTTACCTCTGTCTTTTTATCTGCTCTTTCAGTCTCTGTTGCACCGTTTCTGTCCCCCACTGCTCTGATGTACACTTGCCTGCTTTGATCTGGAGCTGGGAGGCAAGAAATGTTCTCTTTACAAATCTCACTTTCAAAATAAGGTGCATCTTCTGTCAAAAATAAGTTTGCGACTCTCCTATAAGTAAGAAGGTAAACTTGACATTGTCATAAGAACTGTGAGAGGTGGAAAATGAAGCTGGACAAAGATTAAGAGAGACAGATGAGAACAGAAGACAGCCGATCAGAAGGTAAAAGAAGGAAGAAAATACATGCGTCACAATATCCACCAACTATATTTCAGTGAACACAATAGCTACTAATTGAAATGCTGTTCATTTGCATCAGCTGTCTGTGTCAGAGAGGCTGGGATGCTACACTGCACATCCTTCTGTCAGGAAGTGCACAATGTGTGTCCTGATTAACGCGCCACTCGACTTTAATGGTTCTATGACACACAGAGAGTAAGAATCTAATCATACACAGCTGTTGAAATGCTTTCAGAAGCTCAGGACAATGGATGCCACTGTCTGCACACGTACAGAAGACCTGCTTATAGACTTTTATCAATGAGGGAAATCTTTAGATGCAGTAAAACTAAATACTTTTAATTTATTTACAGGTTTATGCTAATAAAACATTTAAATTTGTTTTGATAAAATGGTACTCAAAGGATTCAGTACAGTATAATGTGAACGCAAGGCCCTCTAGTGGTAATATTTAAATAAAAATAAACACATGCTCATTACACACACACATTGTGTCCAACAATGCATAAATATTTGATGATTTGTAAATTATTATTTTTTGCAGAATTCAATCCTATCAGAAGCAGAATCTCAAAGGTGCAATAAACAATATGAATATTGTTAATGACACACATTTCTTATAGAAGCATTTTGTTAATATAGTTGAATAATGGTTCTTGTGTTCAGTTATTTTAATAATGCACAATAAATGTGTGCTTAGAATGATTAATCCTTGTGCTGTGCCGAAAATCCTTTCCTAATTTGGTGTTCCCTGTCAAAATGACCGGCCTTTTAACAATTGCTTGTAAATCTCACATTATGCAATAAAGTAGCATAACAAGAAATTTATAAGACATTTTGTAGGCTGGTCTTTTTCAACCAGAAACATTTTAAGGGTTAGCATTTCATAGTATTTTATTCATACTACAGCTGAGGTCAAACATTTACATACACCTTGCAGAATCTGCAAAATGTTAGTTATTTTACCAAAACAAGATGGATCATACAAAATACTTGCCCATTTTTATTTATTACTGACCTGAATAAGATATTTCACATAAAATATGTTTACATATAGTCCACAAGAGAATTTAAAAAAATTTAAATTACCCAGTTCAAAAGTTTACATACTTGATTCTTAATACTGTGTTGATCCTGAATGATCCACAGCTGTGTGTTTTGTTTAGTGATAGTTGTTTAGGGGTCCCTTGTTTGTCCTGGACAGTTAAACTGCCTGCTGTTCTTCAGAAAAATCCTTCAGGTTCAACAAATTCTTTGGTTTTCAGCATTTTTGTGTATTTAAACCCTTTCCAACAATGATTTTGAGATCCATCTTTTCACACTGAGGACAACTGAGGGACTCATACGTAACTATTACAGAAGGTTCAAATGCTCACTGATACTTTAGAAGGAAAAAACAATGCATTAAGAGCCAGGAGTGTAAACTTTTGAAAATGTTATAAAAATTTTTAAATTTTTCTTATTTTGAAGAATCTGTGGGACCTAAAGGATTTTTCTGAAGAACATCGGGCAGTTTAACTGGTCACAACAAACAGGGGACTTACTAACAACTATCACTAAACAAACAAACAAACAAAACACAGCTGTTGGTCATTCAGGTAACAGCACAGTATTAAGAATCAATTTTGAACTGGGTCATTTTTGTGAACTTGTGAACTATATTTAAACATCTTGTATGTGAAATGTCTTATTCAGGTCAGTACTAAATAAAAAATTACATGCATTTTGTACGATCCCTCTTATTTTGGAATTGTAATTAACATTTTGCACATTCTTCAAGGTGTATGTAAAATTTTGACCTCAACTGTATATAGACCATGTCCTTATTGTAGCCAACAGGTATTTACATGACCAGGAAAAAAATATGTGGTTTAAAATATTCAGTGTGCTGGGGGAAAATCTATTCTGGTTTGTTTAGAGCTGATCAGTCAAATAATGTGGTTGGACATTGGCTCCCTAGAGGCTGTGCCGCATGTAAAACCACCGCTAATGTCATACAATCTGTCAAGATATAAAGAGCACTGCTGAGTTAAGTGCAGTTACTCTACTTGAAAGCCAGGGAAAGCTTTGCCAATGTGTCTCACCAGGCCATCTAAGATGTAGATGAGTTTGTTTCTATATCGGAACAGATTTGAAGACATTTAGCATTACATCACTTGCTCACCAACAGATCCTCTGCAGTGAATGGGTGCTGTCAGAATGAGAGTCCAAACAGCTGATAAAATCATTGCAATAATTCACACATTCATCTCCAGTCCATCAATTAACATCTTGAAGTGAAACGCTGCATGTTTGTAAGAAACAAATCTTTTATTAAAGGGATAGTTCACCCAAAAATGAAAATTTGGACATTAATTATTCACCCCTCATGTTGTTCTAAACCCGTAAGACCTTCATTCACCTTCAGAACACAAATTGGGATATTTTTTGATGAAATCCGAGAGCTTTCTGACCTTGCATAGACAGCAATGCAACTGACACATTCAAGGCCCAGAAAGGTAGTAAGGACATTGTTAAAATAGTCCATGTGACATCAGTGGTTCAACCATAATTTGATGAAGCTACGAGAATACTTTTTTATGCGCAAAGAAAACAAAAAATAACTTTATTCAACATTTTCTTCTCTTCCATCTCAGTCTTTGAGGTGCATTCATGAGAGTACCACAGAATTTGTGTTCTGAAGAAGAACGAAGACCTTATGTGTTTGGAACGACATAAGAGTGAAGAGTGAATTAATGACAGAATTTTCATTTTTGGGTAAACTCTCTCTTTAAAGGTGTCTTTAAATCAACACTATTGGCCAGAATACATAAATCATAATAGTGCTTCCTCCAGTGAAAAAAACTACCCTTTTTTTACTTTCACATCAAGATCCACTGACACATTTTTTTTCAGAACAACAGTTTTCACTTACAAGTACAAGATGTCAGTTGATGGACTGGAGTCTGGGTTACTTGTGGAATACTGTGATGATTTTTTTTAGCTGTTTGGACTCTTATTTTGACAGCATTGTCCCATTGGTGAGCAAGTGATATAATGCTAAATTTCTCCAAATCTGTTCCAATGAAGATACAAACTCTTCTACATTTAGAATGGCCTGAGGGAGAGTAGTCTATTTATTTAAAACAAAACAGTCTAGAATCTCATGCAAATATGAAAGTTAATATTCGCAATAGTTTGCATGTCAAATTCAGTTTAGTACCTTAAAGGAATTTGTTGCATATGAGTCCCTCAATGGTCCTCAGTGTGAAAAGATGGATCTCAAAATCATTGTTGGAAAGGGTTCAAATCAAAGAATCTGTGGGACCTAAAGGATTTTTCTGACGAACATCGGGCAGTTTAACTAGGGTGACCATACGTCCTGTTTTCCCCGGACATGTCCTCTTTTTGGAATTAACAAATGCGTCCGGCCGGGATTCCTAAATCGCCCAATATATCCGGAATTCGGCGTTTGCTTCCTACAGTCGCCATTCATTGTGTGCATTTTTGTATTAAAGTCTTGCGCGTGACTGTTTTCTTAATCCCGCTCCCGCAAACATTCTAATATTGAATATCTTTTAGCGCATCACAGAGTCGCTATCAATATGCAGAGTAAAAAAAAATCACTGTGGATGCAGCTCGTGTTGGATGTAGGGTTGCCAAATCCGCATTTTTTCCACGGAATTGGGCTGATTTTAAACTGTTGCTGTGGGTTGATTTTCTCTCGTAGGTTTAAAGTTTGAAATATTGCATACATTCCGTTTGACTGAAATCCTTCTATTGAAACATTTTGCAAGTCCTCTTTTTTGAAAAATAAAATATGGTCACCCTAGTTTAACTGTTCAGGACAAACAAACAAACAAAAAACACGGCTGTGGGTCATTCAGGTAACAACACAGTATTAACACAGCCCAAGCAGATATAAATGAAACTCGATATGGCCCGCCCTGTTCACTTCAATGGACCAGTGTTGCCAAGTCTGCAGTTTTCCCGCAGAATTGGGCGAGGGTTGTTTTTCATGTCCGCGGGTTGAATCGACCCCAATAACGCAATATTTAGCCCCTGGAATGCTAATTTTACCAGGGGAACCCCATCAAAAAACGTGTCTTTTACACCCTGGAATGCTGTTTTTAACGGGGGACTCCCCTCAAAACGCAACTGGGCAACTTTTGGGCTAGTTTTGTGTAGCAATTGGGCGGGTTTTGATCTGAAAACCTGGCAACCCTGCAGTGGACCTTTAAAGGACCAGCATATAAAACAAAACACATGCTGACCAGTCACGCTGGTCTTTTTAGTAGAGCAGGGCTCAGGCTGTGATTAGTCTAATTGCTTTTCTTTTATAACACAATTTTGTAACACGACAATGAAATCTCTCAGCAGGAGCTGTCATTACAGCTCTTCCTCTTTCAAATACCGATTTTGATTTGTTGCTGTCTTTAGCCTAACTGCCTGCAGCAGAAATGAGCTTCAATATTAATAAGGCCATGAAACGGAGGTGTTGAGGGAATAAAACTTAACTAGATCACAATCACACACACAATGTTTATATATGCTTGCAAACATACCAGCATAATAGTGTTGGATGAGTTTTAAATGATATAAATATGAAACAAATCTGAACAATTCCCTCGCTTCAAAATCAAGTTCTTGTCAGTGCTATAAGCAGTGCAGTTGTGTAACTGTTTTTTCCACTATGAGAGGATCTCAATCTTCCAGCAATGCATTTATTTTTCATCAGACGAGCATGGCTCCTGCAGGGCATGATGGAGAGATGGGACGGCCAGAGAGAGGAAGAGGACGAATGAGCAGTGATGTGGAAGAGGCTCTGTCTACTGAAGACCAGCAGTCAAACAATGAAAAAAGTGTCATGTGCACTAAAAGTGAGGATCAACTCAGGCTGAATCACACACAAAATCTGACTTTTTCTGTGTTTAAGTGCTATAATCGGGTCTCTGGTGTATCTACCATCCCAGAAAACGTAAAAAAGTATTTGACAGGTTAAAGCACAATAAGACATGAACAAGAACTTAGTTTAGTAGTCATTAGATCTGTCATTATTTACTCATCCTCCACTTGTTCCAAACCTGTATGCGTTGATGGTAGCCATTAACTTCCATAGTATGGTAAAAAAAAAAAAATCTATGGAAGTCAATGGCTACCGTCAACTCTTTGGTTACCAATATTCTTCAAGATATCTTTGTTTGGGTTCAACAGAAGAAAAATTATATAGATGATAAACATACAGGATGAGTAAATTATAGCAAAATTGTCATTTTTGGGTAAATTATCACTATCAAAAAAAGAGAAACACTTCAGCTTAGTATTTTAGAGAAATGTAAATAACTATAATGTGTTTTAATATATGAATAATAGCCATATCTATCTATCTATCTATCTATCTATCTAGAGAGAGAGAGAGAGAGAGAGAGAGAGAGAGAGAGAGAAAGAGAGAGAGAGAAGTAATAGATATATAGATAAGTAATAGAAAAAAAGGAAATATCTTAAGGAAAACTTTTGGGAAAAAACAAAATAGTATAATTATATAATTTTGTATTTTAATAATAATATATTTATATTAGAAATTATTATTGCAGATTCTTTGCAGATTCTTTATTTATTTGCTATTTGCATATTGTTTACTTTTTATTTCTGTAAACAATATAAAAATAGCAAATAAATAAAGAATCTGCATTACTAAAAATAGTATTCTCAAATGCTAAAAACGACATCAATTAAACATCAATAATAACAATAATAATAATTAAAATGTAATAATTAAATAATACTAATAATAGTAATACATTTAATAATATACTATGCTTATTATTATTAAATGTATCCAAAATTATATATTTTTCTTTTTCTTTTTGAAATTTTTAATGATTTTTACTGTAATATAGTAAAATAATAATTTTCAATTAATAATGAAAATAAACTGAATATTACATTAAATATTTAATAACATTAACTTTATTATTAAAATTAATTAAAAACAATAAACAGAATATTACATTAAATATAACTTTATTATTAAAATTAATAAATAATAGTAATAAATTAAATGTAAAAATAATAATAAATAAAATTTTAAAATAATATTTAATTATATAAATTATATTTATCCAAAATGTTTTTTTTCTTTTTGTATTTTTTCATGATTTTTATTCACAGTAATATAGCAAAGTAATAATTTTAAATTAATAATTTAAAAATGCATGCAATCAAAACAGGTGATTATAACTTTTTAAATCATGGTAAAAACTACATCAATAATACATCAATAATAACAATAATAATAATAATTTTTATTATTAAATATTTTAAATATGTTTTAATAATAATAATTAATACAATTTTAATAATAATAATAATAGTTATTATTACTATTATTATTATTATTATTATTATGATATATATTATAAACATATCCTAAATTATTTATTTCTTCTTTTCCTTTTTGTATTTTTTTAACTGTAATATAGTAAATTAAGAATTTTAAATTAATAATAACAAAAATGAATATTACATTCCATATAACTTATCAATTAAAAATTAAAATAATACATTTTACAATAATAATTATATATATTTTTTCAAAATAATAAGAATTTTTATTAATTATTATAATTAAATGAATCCTACATATTTTTTTCCTTTTTGTATTTTTTAATGATTTTTTACTGTAATGTAGTAAAATAATAATTTTAAATTAATAATAAAATAAAAATTAATATTACATTAAATATAACTTATTATTAACATATCAATAAATTACAAATATTAATATTAATATTTAATAATAATAATAATAATAATAATAACAACAACAACAACATTTAATTATTCAAAATAATAATAATTATTTTTTATTATCATCTTTATCCAAATTTTTTTTTTCCTTTTTGTATTTTTTTTATGATTTTAATTAATTTAATGATTAATTATTTTTTAACAAATATTCAGCATTACTAAAACTTGCATTCTCAAATATATGCAATCAAAATAGGCGATTATTGTGAGCAACTTTTTAAATTATGCCAAAAACTATACACCATCAAAATCCAAAAATACATACTACATTGTCTATTCCTCATGACTTGGGTGAGGAAGCTGTTCCCGGATTGGATTTACAGAGCAGGGAGAACCAGAGCGTGTGACAAGCTTTACGGTGAGTAACAGATTATACTTTCAGCACTGCAAACTGAGCTGAATGACACCCAAAGAAACACCAGCAGCACTAAGCCACTTACTCAAACTGTCAGCTTATGTAATACTCCTATGATCCTTTGAAAAGAACTCGCATTGAATACTTCCTAACCTCCTCTCGTGCAATCAAAGCGAGAAACATCACCCATACGTCACAATGAATGTATACCACATGAAACAGAGATTCTATTCACCTGCACAGCACAAAATAGAGTTTGCTCCTACACAAAAGTATAAGAAACATTCTTTTTATGCATTATGTTTATCTAGCTAGTGACTTTTTATGCTGCCGAACTAATAAGAAATACCATATGGAAACTTTAGAATACACCAAAATCCATCAAAATCCATCACAAACACAAAGATGGTAAATTAAAGTCAAAGAGGAGAACTCACCAAAGTCTCCGAGGCATTTTGAAGGTAACCTGCAGATCTCTTCTATTTAGTGAGTCTCCGTTCTCACCAACAGTTGAAATAATAGTCAGAACGAGAAGCACACACTGGCTACTGATTGCACAACCACACTAGGGTTGAGATGCTCTGCAAGTACAAAGCATTATACTTTATCATGAGCGAGAGAGAGAGAGAGAGAGAGAGAGAGAGAGAGAGAGAAAGAGAGGATGCAATAGAGGTGGGGAGGGGGTTTGAAATCCTCCCAGACACCCTAGTAGCCCTGTCTGCTTTGTTCACTCATTTTGATTATGCGCCACACACACACACACACACACACACACACACACACACACAGATATGTCAGCAGGTTTGGGGAAGAAGGCAATAAATGGACTGATGCAACATACATTACACAAAACCACCATGAGCTTCTGAATAAATCATAAGCATCAAAGGTTGAATATTTAACATACTTTAATATTTAATATGTCACTTGAGACGATAAATAGTGAGCAGAACTAACATCAAGACGTACAGACACAATAACTAACATTGCTACACCAAAACCTCCTATCAGAGAGCAGATCTGACACGTCAGCCAATGCATGTCAAGCGGTCGTAGACTTACTTCATGTGTCAAATACACTTATGTGAGTCTGTATTAATATAACGTGACTGACAGGCATGTCAGCTCAGAGATAAAAAATGGGAAAGGAGAAAGCATTTCAACATTGAAAATATGAAGCTGTTTATCTTGTTGATATAATGTAATTTACCACATTGTGTATTAAGGAGTTATGAATGGCCTACCTTTATGATGGATTATATATACGTAATTCAAAGAAAGCAAAAACAAAAAGGAAATATTTTAGGGACAACACTGGAAAAAAAACTTAAAATATAATAAAAATAATAAATAGAGATAATGATGATGATGATAATAACAATTGTATTGTTTAATTATATTATTATTTATCCAAAATGATTGGCTGAATTTTATGTTATTTTTTATTGCCATAATTGTATGCATACTAATGATAAAAATAATAATAATAATAATAATAATTATTATTTATTATTTCACACAAAATGTTGTTGTTATTATTATTATTATTTGTTGTATCTATTAAAAGTTGTTATTATTATTATTATTATTTTATCCAAAATTATATGATTTTGTATTTTCCTTTTTGTATTTTTTTACTCACTCTTTTACTCACTGTAATATAGTAAAATAATAATTTAAAATTAATAATACAATTTTAAATTAATAATTATTTTAAAAATAATATTCCAATATTCCAATTTATTCACTGTAATATACTAAAATAATAATTTTAAATTAATAATAACATTATTAAATTAAATGATTAATTATTAAAAAACATTTAATAAATATTAAATTAGATAGTACTTATTAAAATGTAAAATAAATAATTTATATTTAAATTAATACATTAAATTGGAAAATAATAATGATACTACTACTACTACTACCTATTATTACTTCATTATTTAACAAAAAAATATTATTGTAATTAGTATTATTATATTTATCCAAAATTATGTATTTTTTATTTTCCTTTTTGTATTTTACTGTAATATAGTAAAATTATTTTAAATTGATAATAGCATTTACAATTATTAATTATTAAAAATATTTTTTTACAAATATTAAATTAAATATTAAATAATAATAATTATTATTATTATTATTTCTTATTATTTTATAATTTCACAAAAAAAAAAAATTATTATATTTTTATGTTCATTTTTAAAATGATTTTTATTCACTGCAATATACTAATCATTTTAAATTAATAATACCATTTTAAATTGTATTATTATTGTATTATTATAAATCATTATTAAAAAATATTTTTCCAAATTATGTATTTTTTACTTTCCTGTTTGTATTTTTAATGATTTTTATTCACTATAATATACAGTAGTAAAATTATCATTTTATATAAATAATTTGTAATTAATATTTTTCAATAATGTTTTATTAAATATTAAATTAATATGACATATATAATAACGTAATATATAATTAAATATTACTTATTACTAAAATTAAAAAGAAATATTAATTATTTTTAAAAGATTAATAAATTAAATATTTAAATAATAATAATAATAATAACAGTGCTAATTATTATTATTTTTTTATTATTAATGTATTTTTGAGCCACCAGTCATGTCGTATTGTTCTGATGCCATGCATTTTAAGAATGCAATTTATAATGAGCAGAATTGTTTTGTATTTGTTTACTACTTTGTATATTTACATTTTTATTTACAATAATAATAATTAGTACTGTTGTTATTATTGTTATTATTATTATTGTATTACAAAGTAGTAAACAAACACAAAACAATTCTGCTCATTAAAAATTGCATTCTTAAAATGCATGCCATCAGAACAATACATGACTGACAGACCTGTCGGTGGCTCAAAAATATACTGATCACCCTTGAAGACACGCTTAAGGTGGTAAAAGTCACACTCTAATGATATTGACATTGCATGTGACCTTCACAGGTTGCCACACGTTTTACAGTTCACTTCAATCGTTGCAAATCAAAGCAAATGTAGCAAACTGCTTGTAAATAACTAGTTGATATCACACTCTGTTTAAAACCCATTAAACAACACTTCAGCAAACAAGTCCTGTTCAGGTCTGTTTACTCACGCCTGTGGTGTTTTGGGTTGGTTTTTCAACAGAAAATTTCCACAGCAATACATACTGGTTTTCTTGTTAGCCTAGCGTGCTTTAATGCGACTCGCACACATGTAAACACAAACAAGCTAATGCATGTGGTCTGTGTTGCAAAAGAACAAACTTCCTCGCCTTGCCAAGTTTGATGTGTGAAACATATGCGTGTTTGCATAGACGCTCGCTCATCCACACCCTTCTAAGCAGGGCTGAACAGTGGGTGGTTGGTTAGACGTGGAGATCCCACCTGTTACCTCTCCACCTGGTTGCTAGCATGATCCATCAGTAGATTGTAAACAAAAATGTCTGAACTGGGTCTCAAAGTCATTGACATTGCTGAAAAGACCAGAATATGACAGAACACCATCTAATATTTTCAGTAATGGTCCTTTGCATGGGATTCTTGTGCACAAGGCCTCTTAATTAGCATTGTTAAATACCAGTTTTAATGGAAACAACATGTTAGCAGAACACCATCAAATACAATGCTGAATTACATTTAGCTTACATTTAAGTCGCTTTGGATAAAATTTTACAATAATTCAAGTGTTGCTTGCCATTTCTTTGTAATTATAAGTGAAATTTACTAGTAATTCAAATTGTGGCTTTTTTTTTAAAGGGATAGTTCACCCAAAATGAAAATTCTGTCATTAGTAGAATACTCTCCCTCATTTTGTTCCAAAACTTCAGATGTTTGTCCATCTTCGGAACACAAATTAAGATATTTTTGAGGTTTTTGACCCTGTATAGGGTTTGGAACTGTAGCAGTTTTGCCAAATCCATGATTTTCCTGCAAAATTGGGCTGCTTTTATACTGTTGGCGCATGTTGTTTTTTAGTCTGCGAGTTGCGGTGAAACCCCAATTTTACCCGGACTGCGAATGGGATAGTTTTTAGTAGCAATTGGACTGATTTTGTTATGCAGACCTGGCAACCCTGATCTGTAGCAATTTATATACTGTACATAATAATATTGCAAAGTCTAAAATAAATTATCTGCAAATATATTAAAAATAAAACACTGAAATAAGTACATCGCATAAGTATTTATACCCTTAAAGGAGAAGTTCGGTGTGAAATGGACCTGGGGTGTATTAAAACATGTTACCGAGTACAATCATATGTCCAATTCCCACCTCCGTTAACCCAAAGCTTTCCGAATTATAACATTATTTGCCTGTGCTTCCATTAGGCTTACAATGTTAGTCATATGGGCATAGCATAGCCTATGCAGCTAAATCACTATTTTTACACCATTAACAACGTTCAAAGTAACTCCACACTTAATTGGTGGACTTCTGAGGGCCTTGACATTTAAAACAGACAGTACCTTCCTTGAATTTCCCGTTTGCCGCCATCTTAAAATTAAGACGCGATAAGTCGATTGACGATCTTCGTGATCCTCTGTTCTGTTCTGTTCCCCTGTCCTACTTGTTCGTTTGTGATCGTCAATCGTCTTATCGCATCTTAATTTTAAGATGGCGGCAAACGGGAAATTCAAGGAAGGTACTGTCTGTATAAACTGTCTTTTTAATAAACTACTTGTGCACTTTCAAAGTTCTCAGTGTCTCGTTTTAAATGTCAAGGCCCTCAGAAGTCCACCAATTAAGTGTGGAGTTACTTTGAACGTTGTTAATGGTGTAAAAATAGTGATTTAGCTGCATAGGCTACGCTATGCCCCTATCACTAACATTGTAAGCCTAATGGAAGCACAGGCAAATAATGTTATAATTCGGAAAGCTTTGGGTTAATGAAGGTGGGAATTGGACATATGATTGTACTCGGTAACATGTTTTAATACACCCCAGGTCCATTTCACACCGAACTTCTCCTTTAACTCAGTACTTAGCTGAAGCACCTTAATAGCATCAAGTCTTTTTGGGTATCAATTTGTGAATTTTTGAAGGGATATTTCGCTCAAAAAAAAAGTAGGAAGTTCATTCATCTTCGGAACACAAATGAAGATATATTTGATGAAATCCGAGAGGTTTTTGACCCTGCATATGGTTTGGAACAACGTGATAGTGAGTAATTATTGACAGAATTTGTATTTTTGAGTGAACTATCCCTCTAAGTTTAAATCTGTAGCAGTGTTGCCAAATCTGTGGTTTTCCCGCAAAATTGGACTACATTTAAACTGTTGGTATGGGTTGTTTTTTTGTTTGTGGGTTAAAGCAAAACACCAATTTCACCAATACTACGATTAGGCTATTTTTTTGTAGCATTGGACCTGGCAACCCTGTTCTGTAGCAAAATTAATATCCATTTATATACTGTGCATAATAATATTACAGAATCTAAATTAACTTAATCTGTTAGACTGAAAATCAGATTAACATGAATCACAATGACACAAATGGGTTCAAAGTAAGGGTTTGAATATTTGTTCTAAATATATGATTATTTACTTAATGATTGTGATGCATCTTAACATTACATTTAGCTTACATTTGTAAGTTGCTTTGGATAAAATTTCACATTAATTCAAGTGTTGCTTGCTATTTCTTTGTAATTATTTGTGAAATTTATTTTACATTTTTTTTAAAGGGATAGTTCACCCAAAATGAAAATTCTATCATTAATTACTCTTCCTCATGTTGTTTTCAAACCATCAGACGCTTGTTCATCTTTGGAACACAAAGTAAGATATATATGTTTTTTTTAATCTCAGAGGTTTTTGACCCTGAATAAGATTTGGAACAACATGTAATTAAGTGTAAATCTGTAGCAGTGTTGCCAAATCCATGGTTTTCCTGCAAACTTGGGCTATTGTGATACTGTTGGCGCATGTTGTTTTTTTTGTCTGCGGGTTGCAGTGAAACCCCAATTTTACCTGTACTGTGAGTGGGATTTATACCCTTAACTCAGTACTTACTTGAAGCACCTTTACAGCATCAAGTCTTTTTGGGTATAAGTTTGTGAATATTTTTAAAAGGGACATTTCACCCCAAAACACTGTCATTAATTAGTCACCCTCATGTCTTTCCAATAAATGTAAGAAGTTTGTTGAGCTTTGGAAAACAAATGATGATATTTTTGAAGAAATCCGAGAGGTTTTTGACCCTGCATAGGTTTTGGAATGACATGATAGTGAGCAATTAATGACAGAATTAGTATTTTTAAATGAACTATCTCTCTAAGTTTAAATCTGTAGCAGTGTTGCCAAATCTGTGGTTTTCCCACAAAATTGGGCTACTTTGAAACTGTTGGTATGGGTTGGGCTACGATTAGGCTAGTTTTTTGTAGCAATTGGACTAGCTTTGTTGCACAGACTGGCAACCCTGATCTGTAGCAAAATGAATATCCATTTATATACTGTACATAATAATATTGCAAAGTCTAAATTAACTTAATCTGTTTGAATGAAAATCAGATTAACATGAATTACAACAACATAAATGGGTTAAAAGTAAGGGTTTGAATCTGTGTTCTAAATATATGATTATTTACTTAATAATTGTGATGCATCTTAAAATATGAAATTGAGTCACAATTTGATACAATCTGATTAGATGAGTGGTTCTGTACCTTTTTGTCACTCATAATAACTATAATATACACATTGCCCTGCGAAAGTATTCATACCCCTTAATTTGTTTCACGTTTTGTTATGGTGCAGCCTTATGTTAAACTGCTTTAAATAACTTTTTCCCCCAAATTTACACTTCATACACCATAATAAAGCAAAAAAAAAAAAAAAAACTGATTTGTGACAACTTTGTAACTTATTAAAAATAAAACACTGAAATAAGAACATTGCATAAGTAACTCGGTACTTAGCTGAAGCATCTTTACAGCCTCAAGTCTTTTAGGGTATCAATTTGTGATTTTTTTTTTTAAAGGGATAGTTGAAAATTCTGTTATTAATTACTCACACTCATTTTGTTTCAAAACAGTAAGACGTTAGTTTATCTTAAGAACACAAATGAAGATATTTTTGATGAAATCTGAGAGGTTTTTGACCCTGCATAGGGTTTAGAGCTACATGACAGTGAGTAATTAAGTTATTAAGTGTAAATCTGTAGCAGTGTTGCCAAATCCAAGCAAAAAGTGTTCTACTTTTAAACTGTTGGTGTAGGTTGTTTTTTTAGTCCACAGGATGAAGCTAAAACCCCAATTTCCCCCGGACTGCCACTGGGCTACTTTTTATTAGCAGTTGGTCTGGTTTTGTTACTTAGACCTGGCAACTCTGATCTGTAGCAAAATGAATATTCATTTTTCATACTGTACATAATAAAATTGTAATGTCTAAATTCTCTTGAATTTCAAATAATGTATAATAATGGATTTTAGTTAGTGTTTTATTTGATTTATTTAGAAAATACATAGTATTGAATTTTAATATTGACTATCTGTGACCCTGACCACAAAATCAGTCATAAGTAGCATGGGTATGTTCGTAGCAATAGTTAACAATACATTGTATCAGTCAAAATTATAAAATTATAGATTTTTCTTTTATGACAAAAATCATTAGGATATTAAGTAAAGATCATGTTCCATGAAGATATTTTGTAAATTTCCTACCATTAATATATAAAAACCTAATTTTTGTTTAGTAATATGCATTGCCAAGAACTTCATTTGGACAACGTTTTAAAGGTGATTTTCTCGATATTTAGAATCTGCACCCTCAGATTCCAGATTTTGAAATAATTGTATCTCGGTCAAATATTGTCCTATCCTAACAAATCATACATCAATGCAAAGCATATTTATCAGCTTTCATGATGATTTTTTCATGATGTATAAATCACAAATTCCAAAAATTGTCAGTTATGACTGGTTTTGTGGTCCAGGGTCACATTTATTATTAGCATGAAACATGAAAATATTATATCGGCTTATTAGTATTGGCCAGAAATTGAATATCATTGTCCTAATGTGAATAAAACTATGTAAACTTGCATAAACTGACCTTTCTTTGAAATTAAACAATCTTTTCCTATTTGACCTGTTGCCATTTTTCTTCAGTAAAGTGTTGATGGTCTGATTTTTCATTGTCATTAACAATCGGATTCTTTCGATGTTCATAATCACTAATTATAAACACATTTTTCCTCCATTTTGGCTGTTGCAAAAGATTATAGTAGAACATACTAAAATTACAATGATGAAGTTGCTGAAATTTGTGTCATACTTCATTATATTTTAAAAATGACTCCTTTAGGGTTTGCTAATTCAGATAAATTATATAATACCAGATGGTCTAGACATACATGGTCTACAGAGATGACAAAGGACTCTAGTATTCACCTTGCCAGTGGGATTTCTAAAAATAGATATGTGTTCTACACCATCCTTCAAACACTTATAAACACAATGGAAATATTAATGACCCTCGCCTTTCATCAATTCACCTCAAAGCAAATCATGAATTGGCCCTGTGAAGGCCGATATCGGGCAGAACGGATCATTTCCATGTGTATGATCTGCAGTCACGACTCTATTCAGGGTTATGCAGTGACACACGCAAACAGAGTGCCGCTCCCTTCCACTCTGATGCTCCAAGCACTTTACCAAACCACTTCATCAGAGCCTTTCAGGATCTTAAAGCCCTGTTTGTTTGTATATGTGTGTGAGGATAATGCTGGAGTTGCATGTGCACCCATGAATAATAAGCTAAACCCTGTGAATGAGCGGATGGATGGCAAGCAGGTGGAGGACAATAAAAATAAAAATATCAGCTGTAAATTATTCAGGTAACAACACAGTATGAAGAATGAAGTGTATGTAAACTTTTGAACAGCATCATTTTTATAAATTTAACTATTATTTTGTCTTGTGGACTATATTTAATGTGAAAAATTATATTCAGGTCAGTACTAAATAAAAAAATAACAAGCATTTTGTATGATCAGTCTTATTTTGCTAAAATAATTAACATTTGCATAATTAACATAATTAACTTTTGACTTCAATTGTATGAGTTTTGTTGAGATATTTGGAAAACAAATGCAAAGAAAGACATCTCAGGAAATAAATGGGTCAGCTTGTGAAACAAAACAAAACAATACAAAACAAAAAACAAATTAGCTGCAAGCAGCAATTATGGGGCCAAGCACTCCAAGTGGCAAAATGAGGAGCTAAGCATTGCATTGCACATCAGACCAAATGCAACAATGAGTAATAAACGCCATAATAGGATGGTTGTAATTGAAATGGCTGAAAAATCATAAACACAACTTTCAGTAATAGGATTAAACGGCTTATCACTTTTGGCCAGAAGGTGGCGCTGTAATCAAATCACTTTGTTGTGTTCTGTGTGAGGTGACAATGGCACACACAAAGTTTGGTATAATTATGTCAAAGCTTTACAGAGATATAGCTTCAAACTCATTTGGGCAAGTAGGTTTTCAACATGAATCAAAATGGCGGACAGGAAGTTCAGCTTACTATGGCATAATTGGTATTTATGTTGTTGGCATGACCCAAGGAAAATTTTGAGACCAGTTTAATGACAATAGGCTAATGCAATCAAATGTTATTAGCATTTTTGAAAGTTGCATAATTAATGGTTAATGAATGGTTTATTACTCTTGAACAATCGGTGGCGCTGTTACCAAATTGATGTGGCATGGTCATTGTGAGGTGACAACAGCACATACAAAGTTTGGTGTAAATATCTCCAACCTTTGCAGAGATACAGCCTCTGATGCAGTTTGGCATCTTTCCGGCAAATTCGATGATGCGTTAAACGAAAACCGTTTCATGTATCGACACAAATTCCATAACTTTTTGCCAGCTTGGTCTGTATATGTAGAAGCTCAGCCAATATTAGCAAAATTGGTATCAGTGTTCTCAGCATGATCCATGGAATCTATCAAAATCAGTTTTATTACAATAGGCGAATGTTCTCAAAAGTTAACTTGTGACCAAAAGGTGGCGCTGCCCCCAAACTTTTTGTGTACCATCAGGGCATAGTGCTGAAGCTTTGTATAATGAGTGTCGAAACGATATGCTAAAGCGTTCTTAAGATACAGCAATTTAGAACGAAATTCAAAATGGCCGACGCCCAAAATGGCTGAATTGGGAAACCTGGGTATCAATTGACTTGGCATGATGCACTGAATCTAAAGACACCAGATTTTTAGCCAAAGCATTGAGAAGTTATGAGTGAAAATATGCATTTTCCATATCTCCTGACCACTAGGGGGCACAGCACAGAAACTCTGCAGGTCATCTCAGGTCATGCTTGATATAACACACGCCATTGTGTGCCTCACATGCATTTTTGCGTACATTTCGTAGAATTCTTTCATGCATTATTCGAAAATGGTTGGATGAATCAACTTGAATTCCATAACTTTTTGCCAACATGGTCTGAAGATGATCTGAACCAATTTTGGTGAAAATCAGAAAAACCGTCCAGGACAAGTTCAAAAAAGTAGGTTTTAAAATAGAAAAAACTAAACCTTACAATTTTTGAATTTTTGTGTCCAGCCAAGGATTCAGAGAATAAAATGTTTTGCTTCTGTGCCTTACGGTTCAAAAGTTATTAGCATAACAAAAGTGAAACTTTGGACAAGTGGTGGCATTAGAGAGTTTGAGTTAGAAACTCCGAATTTGCTACAGTTAATGTTGAGACTGTCCTCTATCAGTCTGCCAAATCAAAACAACTTTCCCACAAGCAGTTCTATGGGCTGCCATAGACTTTAGGGTGGAAGAAGAAGAAGAAGAAGAAGAAGAAGAAAAAGAAGAAGAAGAAGAAGACTAACAACAACAATAGGTGCCTCTGCACCTTCGGTGCTAGGCCCCTAAAAACAGGTTGATCTAAATCTTAAAAGACGCCGTTCAAGCTAAGTGTATGCTTACTAATAGACAAAATGCTAAAAACCAAATACAGAAGATGCTTTTCACACAGGAACTAAGCATTTTGGTCACGCAAAACTGTTCATACAGCACTGCCTGCAGTTTTCTTCTAAGCAGCAGGCCCCTCATTTACCTCTTTTCATGAAACATAGATAAGAGGATACAGACTGTCAAGTTTTGAGGGAGATGGAGAGAAGGGAGGGGGTCACTGGTGCAGACAGTACTCACCGAGCCCGAAGGGCGCTAATGGTAGACTTGTCCACCCTGCATTTGAAGAGAGAGACAAGAAAGCATTAAGGATCAAGGAACAAACGTAGATGGCTGTAATTTACTCAGGTCGACCTGTCAGCTGAACTGGATGGATGAAAGAACAAAAGGGGTTAAAGAATGACATTTCTGTAATGTATCATCCCTGTATGATTTTGTTGTCAACACGGCTAGGTGAGCTTAATGCCCAATTAAAGTAGACATGCAGGAAAGGTCACCCACCACCACTGACTACCCACAATATCACATCAAAACAAAACAGGGTTGACACAGACTGTGTGGAAGGGTGTGGTCGTTTATTTTTATCTAGCTTGTTTTTGATATTTCACACATTTCTGTGTCACACACAGAGTTTCCTTTTATCAGCAGAGACTTTTAATCTGCAAAGCATCCTTTATTCCAGTTTTGCCTGATATATACTGTCAAATGATGAATTTATTGTAGTCAAAAAAGTATTCTGGGTTTAATATAAGTCTTTAAGAGTTGAAATTACAATGTTTTATTGTGTTGAACCTGGAATATTCCTTTAATGGGTGCTATTCTTGACATTTCTAACCATGGGAACGGTTATGTGCAGCAGTCCATGAGAGCGCTGCTGTCAACTCCCATTACTGTAAGTAACTGCAGTTATTGTGTCTCATTTTCTTTATTATACTAGACTGATTCTCTAAAACACACAACAACAGGGAATGGAATGTCCTGTTTAGTGAGACGATTTAGTGAGACAGTTTGGTTTGATATTTTGCAAAGAAACTTAGGTGTCAAGTGTCCAAATCTTAGCAAGAAACTGTGGTAGCCAATGGATCTACGTATTGCCCTCAGCGCACCACCTATTGAGATTAAACGTACATGCAATATAGAAAAAAGAGAGAGAGACATTTCCAGCTGCTGCACATGCCTTAGAGCATCAGACTCAGGTTATAAATGGATGTCAAAGTGAGGACTGAGTTAAAGCGTATCACAGATGGAAAACACACAGTTGCATGAGCATCGTGTCTTTCTGGTGCTGTGAAGCAGAGCAGACAATCCATCATCTCACTGTCTACCACAGTTAAGGAGCTTTCAGAGCTTAAACTGTAAGTGTACCTCAGTATGAATTCAGCATCTCTTATGATTTGTTTGTGTGTGTGTGTGTGTGTGTGTGTGTGTGTGTGTGTGTGTGTGTGTGCGTGTGACCATCTTTTTGTGCGAGGTGACTGTTGAGGTGTCACTATTAAAAGAGTGGTGTGATAGTGGCTGGGTGTGGTGGGGATGTGGGTAGTTCTCAGAGAGGAAGGGTGTGGATGTGTGTGTATGTGTATGTGCATTAGACAGAATTTCCCACAGCAAAAAAAAAGCTGACACAGGCCCCCATATGAAGTTCTCATTTGTTTGCAACATTTAGTACAGAATTAGTACAGCATATGAAATATTTGCTTTTACAAAAAAAGTGTAACACTAGCTGTGTTTCCATCCACATATTTTAATGCAATATTCGCAAAGTGGAAACTCAAAGATGCGCATAAATTAAAAAAATGCACATAAAAATCATATGCACTCAACTGAGCCTGATTTGTTTATCCGATAAAATTGTATCCGACATTCACATGAACCATGATGGAAACACATTTACGGAAACAAAAAGGTGTGGAAGCTACTAAATCATATAGAGAAAGACTTACTAAGCAGAAAAGGGCGCAATATTTGTAAAAGTTAATAGGTGGTAAAGTACGGACAAGCTGTGTTAATTAAGATATTAGACTAATATTTCACCTGCCTGACTGGAAATTATAAGAACAAACACAAATGTTGTCAAGATTCTTGCCCTGGAAATCCTGGTTCAGTTTGGCCAACCACAAATGCCTTTTGTTCCTCAGACAGTATTTTGCACTCTTCTTATTAAAACTTTTTGGCCCACACATGGATACGCTGTTTTCGTTTGATTCAAAGTGTAAATACACTTAGAAAACGTATCCATGTGTTGTGGATGGCGCTACAGTGACACAGAGGAGACGAATTGTTGACTAAAGTCGTTATTTTTGTTATTTTGTCTCGTAAAATTATGGTTGAACTACTGATGGCAGATGGACTATTTTGACAACGTCTTTCATACGTTTCTGGGCTTTGACAGTGTTGTTTACTTGGCAGTCAATGGGACAGTCAAAAAGCTACTGGTTTTCATCCAAAAATCCTAAATTGTGTTCCAAAGACGATCAAACCTTTTACAGGTTTGGAACAGCAGGGGTAAGTGATTAATGACAAAATTTTCATTTTAGGGAGGAGTATCCCTTTAATCTAAACCTAACCTTCAGCCATATTGGTGGCACTGAACCGAATGAAACTTGCATACACTCTTAAAAAGAAATGTTCCAAAGGGGTGTTTTTGCAGTGATGCCACAGAAGAACCATTTTTGGTTCCCCAAAGAACCTTTCAGTGAACAGTTCTTAAAAGAACCATTTTAAAGAACATTTTGAAAATCTAAAGAACCCTTTTCGATTATAAAAAACCTTTAATGCATTTGAAAGGTTCCATGGATGTTCAAGATTCTTTGTGGAACCATCAATGCCAATAAATAACCTTTTTTAAGAGTATATTTTGCTGATTATTGTTGCTGAAAATGTCAAGTTATTGTAAATTATTGGCTGTACTAATTGTTTGGACCAGGAAAAACATTTTGAGTACTACAGACTGCCAAAAGTTACACCAAATCAAGAAGAAGAATGCAAAATATTGTCAGAGGAACGAAAGCCGTTTGTGGTTGGCCAACTGAACCAGGATTTCCAAGGCAAGAATCTTGACAACATTCATGTTTGTACTTAACATTTCTGGTCAGGTAGGTGAAATATTAGGCTAATATCTCAATTAATACTGCTTGTATGTATCTTTACCACCTATTAAGATTAGTTTGTCAATATACTGCACCGTTTCCTGCTTACTAAGTCCTTCTCTATATGATTTAGCAGCTTCTACACCTCATCGTGGCTTAAGTGCACATCCTCTATTCCTAACCATTTGTTACAAGTCCTAACACATTCTGAACAAGTCCTAACACATCCGAAGCAATTCCTAACACAAGTCCTAACAATTCTGAAGCAATTTCTAACAATTCTTCTAGCGTCCACACCAGCGGATATCTATATTATATTTATTTGTCTGTTTATTCTAAGCAAACGCGCGTCTGCCGCTTTAAATTCTCGAGCTCGTTGTAGCAGGATTGACTTTGATTGGGTGTCAGTGTTTATAGTTCATCAGATGGGGAAAATCGTTTTGAAAGTGATTACAACGATATCGTTTCTGTGCCTTCAACATTGTCGCTGTGTTGTGATGCTATTCTTTAATATTAAGAATGATTTTTTGGAACTATATCTTTATAGTTTCATAAGCAGCTATGCGAGAAGAATAATAAGGTGCAGTAAACAGTTGCCCTACAAACCTGTGTATTCATAATGAACATAACACATCGAAATAATATAGTAAAATACACCAGTTTGCAATAGCGAGCAGCAAAACAAGCTGTTTTGCACAGCTAAAAATAGCTTGAAGCTGATGAGACCGGAAGCCACACACATTAAATTTACAAATGGCCACACCCGCTCTTACTGGAAAAATAAGGTAGATGGTTATTGTCCTTGATGTGAACAGGCCTTAAGAACCCAAGCACTCTTGTGTAACTTCCAGGCAAATTCTGAATGTTGTGACACTCTAGTGAACACATCAAACCACAAAAATGGCCAAAGAGCATTAAAAACTGTTAAAAATAACCTTGAAATGAAACGTGTGCTGTCAGGTAGATGGCATGATATAGAGGAGGAGCAAACGAGAAACTAAAACAAGAGTGCTGAAAGCTGTAAAAGCCTCAGTGGAGAGCTGAATCTGTAGCATCATAAATAAAGCATTAATTTGCTCCGACTCCTCATAACTGCTGACTTCATATTCACCATTTTGCTGTGTGGTAACACACACACACACACACACACACACACACACACACACAGCATCAAAATAGCATGGATAACAACATGTAATGTTAACATACACCTACAAAACAATCGCAAACCCACACTCGACCTATTCAACCCCACACTTACCCAACATGTGCAAGATCAAGGTTTCAAGAGGGAAGCGAAAAAGGAAATGTGAAACGCTTTCAAGCAGGACAGTGGTGAGAAATCATGTTAATGTGCACTTTAATACATTATGGGAAATGTTCAGCTGGTATATATACTGTATATATGAAGAGCTCAGATGCAAAACCAGCTAAAAGCCATTTCGGTGAAAAATGTGATTATGATACTGAACGAACGCTCTCAAAACATATCATACACCCATCAAATACTTTTACTTCATATTCGATGATATCCCACCCTCAGCCCAATTAGAAGTACCACTTACGTAGAAACCTATACATTGGAGCTTGAAAATAATATGAAAGACAAAAGCATTGGACTCCACTGACTTTCATTTTATGGACAAAAACAAAAACAAAACAAAGACAACAAAACACTAAATGAGCAACATTTTCAGTTAAGGTCATTAATTTATTAGTATTATTATGTCTACTTGAGATTGACACATCGGTAAAGATGCGGTCAAGAAATGTCCCTGTTTCTCTGGAAATAAGAGGAAATTGTGAATGCATTTGAAAAAAAGAAAGAGCGAGAAAGTGAAAAGCAGATGTAGTATAGGGTTTATTATAGTAACATTACAGCATTTGACACATTAAATGACAAGGCTGTGATTAACAAATGAACAAAAAGAGCTTTTTTTCATACAAAAAATATATTTGCTACTCACTTAGAAAATTTCCCCATCATATTCCACTGTGGCGCTATATGAGAAATTGTCTTGGTTTATACATAGATTTCAGACTAACTTTTGCAAAGTCGACACTTGAACAATGGGCAGACCCAGAAGACTAGATGCCCTTTGATTCATTTGCATACACACTACTATTACTGTGAACTGTTACGACACTCCTAATATCTTCTTCCTCGGATGTCACATAAACTATTGCAAATCAATATTGTGATATTCCCAACTGTAAATCAAAAAACATTCAGCTTATAAATCAATGCAAAGCCATCACTGTAGAGTGCAAATGAATGCAGATTAAAAACAGCACATGCAAGCATGCTGGCAACCATAAATAAACACCGGCAAGCACATCACAGGGCATCTGGCAGACATTTCCACATAGCTGACAGCTGATGCTGTTTCACATGAGCAACGTACCATCCAAATCCACCGAAGGATACGCTCCTCTTCCTCCTCAGCATGGTCCCTCTTTATTCGCCTCAAACTCCAATTCGTCTTCCTCTCTTTACTCACTGTCTCTCTTGTATCGTCCCTCTGTGCTGGTGTTTCAGGATCTCACAATCACTCTTTCTGTTTCCACTCTCACTCTCTCGTGTGCATCTCTCTCTCTCTATGAAATGATTTCATTCTCCACCCTCTTTCTCACCCTTTGTGCATGTGTATGTGTGACAGTTTGGGGTTCTCGCACCTGCTGTGTCACTCCCTCTCACTTCAGCGCACAACTCCACACATGTTAAGAGTAGAAGAGAGGGTGGAGGAGGAAGAGAGGAGTGGCTGAACACTATTTTTTTATATATATATCTCATTCTCTCTAGAGACTCTCTGAGCCTTCTGTTTGCTGGAATATAAAATATGAGATATGGCTTCCTGATAAGGCCTTATAAGGTTTTTATTGTTGTGATTATTATTATTATATATGATAACTCCTTGCCTATAAGTGAAAGTGATTATAAAAAAATACAATAGAACCATATGACATGCACGAATTTCGAAAAATCTTTTTTTTTGCATTTGATCTCACAATACAAAATTATCATAAATAGACTGGCAGCGATGTGACATGTGGCTCTAAACGACGCCCATTGTGACAGCAGTAGTTGTATCTTGATTTACAAAGAACTGCATTACTAATAAAAATTACATTAGCGCCCCCTTCTGGCAAGATTCAATTAGAGGAACGATTCTTTTAGTTCACTGAAACGATAACGGAGCCTTTCAGAAGTCAACAGAAAACGACAGGATCCTAATTCACTTTTGTAAACATATTCGTTATAAGTAAATGCAGTTCTGGTAATAATTTCATCACAAAATATTTGGAGAACTTAGGCATTTTAGTCTTTTGTCATGCATTATTTATGCTGTTCAAGTAAATATACATACACTACAAAAACACTTAGTAGATGTGTAGTTCCGAGGGAAACAGGAAAATAAATGTAGTTCCGCTGCGAGCAGGGTTCGAACCTGCGCGGGGAGACCCCATTGGATTTCAAGTCCAACGCCTTAACCACTCGGCCATCGCAGCTCACCACTACGCCGCAATCATTTGCTATAGAATCTTTCCTATCGCAACTCTACCACATTTAATTAATTTCTCATTTGCTCTTTTTGTTTTCTTTCTGTTAATCATTATCGCATTTAAAATAAATGCAAGAGAAACAATCTCCTCATAATTTTGCACAGACCGTTCTCTGCTTTTGATAATATGGTTCATTTAATGTACATAGGGGTTACCAACTTTGATTACCTGGTTGGTGGGATATTTTGCTGGTATGCACTGAAATCCCTATTTGAGGTTTTAAGGATCCAAGTTCTTTATATAAAAACGTTTTCCCTGCTATTTTGAGCTGAACCGTTTGAAAAGCGCGATTATAAAAGCAACGAGGGGGTGAAAAGTCTGTTCTGAACGATTGAACCGGAAGCGAAATAGTAACTCGTTTCCGTGTTTTTGGCCTACAAAAATACGTCATCACTGTAGAACTCTTGTAATTCACCCGCCAGTCATATTTCTTACTGGCTAATTTATACAATTAATGATGTTATTACAAAGAAATAAAAAAAGGGGATAAAAGAAAAAAAAAAAGAAAAAGAAAAGAAAAGAAAAGAGAATGTGCTCAGATCTCCTAAAAGAGGCCACCTATTCCTTAATCTCTTGTAATGTCCCTGCTGGGGAGGCTAAGTGTTTACAAACCATGACTGGCGTATGTACACACTGCAAGTTTCAGGAGTGACAACCGCATTTAATGCTGGAGTGAGTCCCGTAAATTATGGTTCCGTGTGTACAGAACAGCCACTCCTGCATTTGTAACCATAGCAACAGTTTGCCGTCTTGCAGGAGTGAATAAGAATTTAGCCGTTTAGTATCTGTCATTTTTTGGCTGGGCAGAAGACTCTTCTTTTCCCGCCATTTGAACTAAACTACCACTAATACATATAACATTTGGGCACCTTGCAGGAGTAAATAGGATTTAGCCGTTTGGTATCAGCTATCTTTTGGCTAAAGAGTTTTTTGTTCGTCGATTTTAACTAAACTACCGCTAATAAACGTGCTGTGTTTTGTTTCGGGAGGCTTCTTTAGAGAGCCTTGTCTTGGGTGCCATTAACTCCCGAAAAATAACAGCCGCATTTACAGAAATTCTACAGAACCGAACTGAACAACTTGTTAATGATGTATCTAAACGCGCATCAGAAATGTGTCTTTGTCTGTACGTGACATGCAAGAAAATAACTTTGAAATAAGTCTTATCCTTAGCTGATTTGGACACGGGGCTACGCTAGTTGCGTTCACGAGCACTGCAGTATAGTGTGAGTGTTATACAGGTCCTTCTCAAAAAATTAGCATATTGTGATAAAGTTCATTATTTTCTGTAATGTACTGATAAACATTAGACTTTCATATATTTTAGATTCATTACACACAACTCGAAGTAGTTCAAGCCTTTTATTGTTTTAATATTGATGATTCTGGCATACAGCTCATGAAAACCCAAAATTCCTATCTCAAAAAATTAGCATATTTCATCCGACCAATAAAAGAAAAGTGTTTTTAATACAAAAAAAGTCAAGCTTCAAATAATTATGTTCAGTTATGCACTCAATACTTGGTCGGGAATCCTTTTGCAGAAATGACTGCTTCAATGCGGCGTGGCATGGAGGCAATCAGCCTGTGGCACTGCTGAGGTGTTATGGAGGCCCAGGATGCTTCGATAGCGGCCTTAAGCTCATCCAGAGTGTTGGGTCTTGCGTCTCTCAACTTTCTCTTCACAATATCCCACAGATTCTCTATGGGGTTCAGGTCAGGAGAGTTGGCAGGCCAATTGAGCACAGTAATACCATGGTCAGTAAACCATTTACCAGTGGTTTTGGCACTGTGAGCAGGTGCAAGGTCGTGCTGAAAAATGAAATCTTCATCTCCATAAAGCTTTTCAGCAGATGGAAGCATGAAGTGCTCCAAAATCTCCTGATAGCTAGCTGCATTGACCCTGCCCTTGATAAAACACAGTGGACCAACACCAGCAGCTGACATGGCACCCCAGACCATCACTGACTGTGGGTACTTGACACTGGACTTCAGGCATTTTGGCATTTCCCTCTCCCCAGTCTTCCTCCAGACTCTGGCACCTTGATTTCCGAATGACATGCAAAATTTGCTTTCATCCGAAAAAAGTACTTTGGACCACTAAGCAACAGTCCAGTGCTGCTTCTCTGTAGCCCAGGTCAGGCGCTTCTGCCGCTGTTTCTGGTTCAAAAGTGGCTTGACCTGGGGAATGCGGCACCTGTAGCCCATTTCCTGCACACGCCTGTACACGGTGGCTCTGGATGTTTCTACTCCAGACTCAGTCCACTGCTTCCGCAGGTCCCCCAATGTCTGGAATCGGTCCTTCTCCACAATCTTCCTCAGGGTCCGGTCACCTCTTCTCGTTGTGCAGCGTTTTCTGCCACACTTTTTCCTTCCCACAGACCTCTTGCTTGAGGGTGTCAATGATGGCCTTCTGGACAGCAGTCAGGTCGGCAGTCTTACCCATGATTGCGGTTTTGAGTAATGAACCAGGCTGGGAGTTTTTAAAAGCCTCAGGAATCTTTTGCAGGTGTTTAGAGTTAATTAGTTGATTCAGATGATTAGGTTAATAGCTCGTTTAGAGAACCTTTTCATGATATGCTAATTTTTTGAGATAGGAATTTTGGGTTTTCATGAGCTGTATGCCAAAATCATCAATATTAAAACAATAAAAGGCTTGAACTACTTCGAGTTGTGTGTAATGAATCTAAAATATATGAAAGTCTAATGTTTATCAGTACATTACAGAAAATAATGAACTTTATCACAATATGCTAATTTTTTGAGAAGGACCTGTATAGCCTATATCCGCCACAGACCACTTTATTAACTCCATAAAGTTAAAATCGTTGGACAAAGAGACTTTAGCCAAAAAATGGCAGATAATTTATCAAACAGCTAAATTCTTATTCACTCCAGCAAGACGGCAAAACGTTGCTATGGCTACAAATGCGGGAGTGACTGCTGTTCTGTACACACATGGAATGATAATTTATGGGACTCACTCCTGCATTTAAATACGGTTGTCACTCCTGAAACTTGCAGTGTGTACGTGGCCAATGCCATTGTCACTCCGGTATTTTTGTGAATTATGTGTGTACAGAAGGCGATTAAGGAGTAAAAGGTGAACTGACAACCAAATTTAGTTGCAGTGTGTGGCCAATAAACAGGTTAAAGGGACAGTTTACTTTAAAATTCTGTCATCATTTACTCACACTCATGATGTTCCAAACCTGTATGAGGCTGTGTTTACACTAGTGAATATTCGTTTTAAAATGCATAACTTTTGTTATGGTCAAGTCTGTCGTTTACACTATACTCTGGGGTTTTTGCCCCTTGAAAACTGAGACTTTTGAAAATGCTGCAATCCCTGTTTTAATCTAAAAAACTCAGAGGTTGCGTTTCAGTGTAAACAGACCAAAACAGAGGCTTTGTGGCATAGCTGGCCACATTCTCTCTACGTATCCTTGAAATAACATCATGCTCGTTGTACCCATAGATCTATAATAGGTAGATGCATTATTCGACTGCTTCAAGCTCGTCGCGTCCCTAAATCTACATAATAGGGCATCAACCTATACCAGGGGTCTGCAACCTTTAACATCAAAAGAGCCATTCTGGCCCATTTCTCACCAAAGAAAATTCACGTGGGGCCACAAAATATTTGATCTCCAAATAAAGATAAGTTTTATATTCAGTTATGTTACAGGCAGGGGAGTAGCAATCATTTCAGAAGTGAGGGGGACAGAAATGTCAAATGTAATATAATAATAATAATTAGAATATTTATCTAATTGATAAAAAATTAATAAACTAAAAAAAAAATAAAAAATTAAATAAACTACTGGACAATAATTGATAATTTGTTTCCTATAATATTTTTGGTATATATATGGCTATGATTGCATAATCAGTCTAAAACAGTTTATACTAAAACACTTTTTCCATTTTTATCACAGAATAAGGCAGAAAATGTATTTTATAGCTTCTGTAGCCTACTGTAATTAATGCTGTCAGTTACCACCGTATCATTCATATACTTCAATTACCTGGAGAAGACTTGGAAAACACACATAAACCATATATTGCCGCAATCGTTACTGTCTTCACATTTCATCATTTAAGGTTTTTGCGGGATGCCTTTGTATGAACATGAATGATTAGGGTTTTCCTGGCACTTCAGAAGTTATTACTTCTTAAAAAAAATAAATACATTATTACTTCTATCAAGCGTCACATAAAAGCGTCATCAGCTGCGCTAAAGGAACTGTCCTTATGTTGTTAAAGTTCGTTATTTAAGGCATTCATAATAGGTATTAAAAAAGCAAGATTTATTTAGAACGAGGAAATGAGGAGGTATATTGAGAAACACCCATGGATTCATCAAATGGTGTTGAATGGATTGCTCACTTTGTGTAGCTTTTGAAACATAATCTTTGGACATTTGTACATTTGCATTTCATGTAGAGAGTTGTTTTTTCTTCTAAAAACGTTTGAGTTTATTGGTAGAATGAAAGTCATATACATAGATAGCTTTGAATGGGGTGTAAAGGATAGATTTGCCCTTTAATGGCTGGTAATTGTTTTATGCACTAGATAGCTGTGTCAGAAACCGTTCACTCGTTCACTCATTTCTTAGGTGCTTGTCATATAATTCGAATATCATCAAAAAGTTGATTTATTTCACTAATTCCGTTCAAAAAGTGAAACTTGTATATTATATTCATTCATTACACACAGACTGATATACTTCAGATGTTTATTTCTTTTAATTTTGATGATTATAACTGACAACTAATGAAAACCCCAAATTCAGTATCTCAGAAAATTAGAATATTGTGAAAAGGTTCAATATTGAAGACACCTGGTGCCACACTGTAATCAGCTAATTAAATCACCTGCAAAGGCCTTTAAATGGTCTCTCAGTCTAGTTCTGTAGGCTACACCAGACCCACTTGACTGGAAAATTTATTTGCAACCGGCTTCAGCACACCTGCCTGCAATTTTCAAGCAGTCTTGAGGAGCTTGATTGGCCGCTTCAGGTGTGTTTGATTAGGGTTGTAGCTAAACTCTTCAGGATAGTGGGTCCCCAGGAACAGGGTTGAAGACCTCTGGGCTACACAATCATGGGGAAGACTGCTGACTTGACAGTTGTCCAAAAGACGACCATTGACACCTTGCACAAGGAGGGTAAGACACAAAAGGTCATTGCAAAAGAGGCTGGCTGCACAGAGCTCTGTGTCCAAGCACATTAATAGAGAGGTGAAGGTAAGGAAAAGATGTGGTAGAAAAAAAGTGTACAAGCAATAGGGATAACCGCACCCTGGAGAGGATTGTGAAACAAAACCCATTCAAAAAATGTGGAGGAGATTCACAAAGAGTGGACTGCAGCTGGAGAGTCAGTGCTTCAGACGTATGCAAGACATGGGTTTCAGCTGTTGCATTCCTTGTGTCAAGCCACTCTTGAACAACTGACAGCTTCAGAAGCGTCTTGCCTGGGCTAAAGACAAAATAGGACTGGACTGCTGCTGGGGTGCCATGTCATCTGCTGGTGTTGGTCCACTGTGTTTTCTGAGGTCCAAGGTCAACGCAGCCATATAAGTTTTAGAGCACTTCATGCTTCCTGCTGCTGACCAACTTTATGGAGATGCAGATTTTATTTTCCAACAGGACTTGGCACCTGCACACAGTGCCAAAGCTACCAGTACCTGATTTAAGGACCATGGTATCCCTGTTCTTAATTGGCCAAAAATTTGGGATTTTTATTAGTTGTCAGTTATAGTCATCAAAATTAAAAGAAATAAACATTTGAAATATATCAGTCTGTGTGTAATGAATGAATATAATATACAAGTTTCACTTTTTGAATGGAATTAGTTAAATAAACTTTTTGATGATATTCTAATTATATGACCAGCACCTGTATAGTGTATGGCAGCTGAGTGGACTATATCATCGAGAGTGAACGAAATGAAGTGAACAGATTCGGACGGTGACGTATACACTGCGCGTAAGAAGCATCTTCATCACACGTACTTCTACAGGTCCTTCTCAAAAAATTAGCATATTGTGATAAAGTTCATTATTTTCTGTAATGTACTGATAAACATTAGACTTTCATATATTTTAGATTCATTACACACAACTCAAAGTAGTTCAAGCCTTTTATTGTTTTAATATTGATGATTTTGGCATACAGCTCATGAAAACCCAAAATTCCTATCTCAAAAAATTAGCATATCATGAAAAGGTTCTCTAAACGAGCTATTAACCTAATCATCTGAATCAACTAATTAACTCTAAACACCTGCAAAAGATTCCTGAGGCTTTTAAAAACTCCCAGCCTGGTTCATTACTCAAAACCGCAATCATGGGTAAGACTGCCGACCTGACTGCTGTCCAGAAGGCCATCATTGGCAAGGCCTCAAGCAAGAGGTCTGTGGGAAGGAAAAAGTGTGGCAGAAAACGCTGCACAACGAGAAGAGGTGACCGGACCCTGAGGAAGATTGTGGAGAAGGACCGATTCCAGACCTTGGGGGACCTGCGGAAGCAGTGGACTGAGTCTGGAGTAGAAACATCCAGAGCCACCGTGTACAGGCGTGTGCAGGAAATGGGCTACAGGTGCCGCATTCCCCAGGTCAAGCCACTTTTGAACCAGAAACAGCGGCAGAAGCGCCTGACCTGGGCTACAGAGAAGCAGCACTGGACTGTTGCTCAGTGGTCCAAAGTACTTTTTTCGGATGAAAGCAAATTTTGCATGTCATTCGGAAATCAAGGTGCCAGAGTCTGGAGGAAGACTGGGGAGAGGGAAATGCCAAAATGCCTGAAGTCCAGTGTCAAGTACCCACAGTCAGTGATGGTCTGGGGTGCCATGTCAGCTGCTGGTGTTGGTCCACTGTGTTTTATCAAGGGCAGGGTCAATGCAGCTAGCTATCAGGAGATTTTGGAGCACTTCATGCTTCCATCTGCTGAAAAGCTTTATGGAGATGAAGATTTCATTTTTCAGCACGACCTGGCACCTGCTCACAGTGCCAAAACCACTGGTAAATGGTTTACTGACCATGGTATTACTGTGCTCAATTGGCCTGCCAACTCTCCTGACCTGAACCCCATAGAGAATCTGTGGGATATTGTGAAGAGAAAGTTGAGAGACGCAAGACCCAACACTCTGGATGAGCTTAAGGCTGCTATCGAAGCATCCTGGGCCTCCATAACACCTCAGCAGTGCCACAGGCTGATTGCCTCCATGCCACGCCGCACTGAAGCAGTCATTTCTGCAAAAGGATTCCCGACCAAGTATTGAGTGCATAACTGAACATAATTATTTGAAGCTTGACTTTTTTTGTATTAAAAACACTTTTCTTTTATTGGTCGGATGAAATATGCTATTTTTTTGAGATAGGAATTTTGGGTTTTCATGAGCTGTATGCCAAAATCATCAATATTAAAACAATAAAAGGCTTGAACTACTTCGAGTTGTGTGTAATGAATCTAAAATATATGAAAGTCTAATGTTTATCAGTACATTACAGAAAATAATGAACTTTATCACAATATGCTAATTTTTTGAGAAGGACCTGTATTTTTGATGTACCTTATTTTAAAAAAATATTAATAGCAATAACACTTAAACTGACTTGATATCCTAATTATACATACCTCCGCGACCGTTAATTTTAAATCAGAATGAATACGCAACGAACATTTTTAAATATTTGTAAACGAACAAAGATGCCACCTCCGTAAATTAATAAAATATTAAACTGAGTTAATGCCTAAGATATTTTGATATAAATAACGCTTGAAATAAGCGTTAAAGCTGAAATAATAAAGATGTAAAAGGCATCTCTCATTCAAACTCGCTCGCTCTTTCTCTCTTTCAACTCGACAGTTCTCTGCATTGGATTGTGGGAAATAGTGCTTCAACGAGTGTACATCGGTTGAAATCAAATCGTTAAAATCAGAATGCATTGTGGGTAAAAAGTAGTGAACGAATGTAGGGAATTAAGTCGTTCACTCAGAATTCGTACAGCACTACAAAATGACACCCGATATAGTGCACTATATAGTGGATAGGGAGCGGTTTCAGACACAGCTGGTTTGCAGCCATTGGGCCTCGTTCATGAAACACGAGCAGAACGAATTTTTGTGTAAAGCCGTTCTGACGTAAATTTTCAAATTCATGAAAATGTTCGTATTTTCAAAATGTTAGTTGGTACGAAAGAAATGTACATGCTCCCTACCAGATGTAAATGGTGTGTAAAACGTTCTGTGTTCTTTTTGGCAAACCGATGTCACTGAATTTTGATGTACTGCCATAACAAACAAGTTAATTTGCCCTTGCCATCTTTTTGAATTTCATCTTCTTTTTAATTTATTTATATTTTGAAGCCGAGTTGATAAACTCAGCGCTCGTCACTGTCACTTTACCCAGCCGTACAATCATTCGCTTGTACAATGACTGCCTACAACAATGGAAAATTCAATATTACTGGGTACTGCATTTTTATTTAGTAAAATTCTTAAGAATGAGATGCACGCTGCCGCCAATGATATTCCAAATCATAGCAACTAACGCGTCTCAACTGGAATAACAGCTGCCACAAAAGCGTTTTCAAGCGCCACTAGCTGGTCGTTTTAAGAAGAGCGACTGACATTTTTTCAGCTGGCTAAATACTCTTTGGTGGATACACGTTATTGAATATTTATTGTTAGGCATATGGCCTATTAGTCTTTATTGCATTTATGCAACATACTGGAGCCAAACCTAAGAAAATAGACCAGGATATTCCACTGCGTTCCTGGACACGCAATTTGCGTAGCTGTATAATTCATGAACGGGGATTATGCTAATTGTAAATGAGCGTGCACTAGCGCCCTATTTATGAATGATTGAAATTAATTAACATACACGTTTAACTATCAAATCGGACATTTACGAAGCATTGATGAATCCGGAAGACAAATTCGGGAAGGTCTGTTTTACTTGCGAAGTACTCAGAATTTACTCGTATGTTTACGCAAGTTTCATGAATGAGGCCCATTGTGTTTAGTTTTGTTTTCTCTCTTTGTACGTCTGTTTTACAAGACATTTTATGCTATTTATTTTGACGCAATTACAAGAATCTCCTCACTCATTCATGTATGTATGTATTTCTACTTTTTTAAATACTCAAGTACATTTTAAAGTTGTTACATTAACTCAGATGTGTTTTGGCCAGATACTTGTACTTTTTATTGAGTAACATTTTCACTGAGTATCTGTAGGATACTTTAACTTAAGTATAATTTTTCAATAGTATTTAAACCGATTAATATACTCGCCAAGCCGAGTTTTATTGGCCTTTGATGCTTGGAACATGGCTGAGATATTAAGGGTGTCCCGCACACCGACGCTGGATGGCGCAACACTTGCAGCGTTGTAGAAAACAATACGCAAGCATCTTACACTTTACCTTGTAATTGTTTTCGAGAGTATCTCTTTCAAACCTGTGCTGGTGGAAAAATCCTGTCAGTAGGTTTCGTTATTTAATTTGCGTTATTGTAATTTGGTGTGAGATTTAATGTTAGTTGGATGGCGTGAGAATATTAAGATAGTGTGTAACTTTTAAGTGCATTAACTTTCGAAACTTGTTTTTTTATCTAACAGTCTCGTAGTCCAACAAATTTGCAGTTCAAGCAAAAACAAACAAAATGGTACTACTATTGTAGAGTAGTATGCGTAGGTTGTACTATTTTTAGAAGAATTTCACAAACCTTTTACGTCACGTGGGGATGTAGCTCAGTGGTAGAGCGCATGCTTCGCATGTATGAGGTCCCGGGTTCAATCCCCGGCATCTCCACTTTTTCTCGCCAATACATTAATTAAATAGTTGTTTTTGTTTTTGCTAGTGACTACCATAAAATCATCTTTTATAACAAACATTTTCATTTACATACTAGCTGACAAATTTTACTTTTAAATTTTTTTGTGACCATTATAAACGGAAACTACAATACAGTTTCATTTTACAAAATGTATAATTTTCAACCAACTGTAATCCCAAAAATATCACAAGTAACTCCAGCAAAGACAAAACTTAAACTTCTATCAGCCTGATACACAACATTTATGTTACCAGAATTCAGCTGAAAATCCACGAATTTCATACCAATTATTGGAACTTAAGAATGCAGGAGTTGACCTGAGCATGTTAAAACTTTATTTAAGAGTAACATAATGCTGATCATTAGTTAAAAATGGTTGGTTAGTAGATAGATATAACTGTTTTTTTAGAGTTCAAATAACTGAAGTGGCTAAACAGACATAATGGCTCTAACACAATTATTGAATGCAGAAAACTCTTCTCCTAGTAAAGCTACATATGTTTCCTATAACATTACAAAATAAAAGCATTATACTAAATGGGAAAAAAAGTCATGGTTCCACTGGGGCTCGAACCCAGGACCTTCTGCGTGTAAAGCAGACGTGATAACCGCTACACTATGGAACCCGTATGTGTAAGGCTAAACAACGTTGGTAATTAAAGATGATTTCATTGTACTTCACGTGAAATTTCATTCAGTAGCTAATGTTAAACGACTACGTAAACAAATCACGATTTAACACTAAGAACATGTAGGCTACAGTATACTACAGTATTTTAACGAAACAATAAATAATGCTACATTGTGCCTGACCGCACTGAGTGAAAGGGTAATATCATGTTGAAGGCACTAAGCGCGTGGAATATTTTTCTACATTTAGCGTGAATTGATTCATTTTACCACACAATCCCATATGTGCGTTTGTACGCTTACGCATTATCACCGGATGAGGCAAAAACTGCGCTGCAGAATCCGCTCCGCAGCATTCGGATGCGCAGTCGAATGCAAAAGAACCGCACAGACATCTTTTAACGCTAGAGACAACCTATTGAACAACCAACCCATCAGCTCTGTCTGTCCATATTATTATGCAGTATATAAACATGGCGGTTTATCAACATGCATCAATGCGAAATGATCATCTGTATTTAGATGTCACGTCGTAGAGCATTTCTCCTAAAGGTAAAAAGGAAGGTCTTATCGTGATTTAGGATATTATACTAAGGGATTATACAATATAGCTTTTTTTGTAGCATAAAATATATAAAATGCCAAGACCGGACACTGGAGGAAACTGATTGAACTAACCAAGAGTAAACCATCAGAAAAATATGAGATACAAGGTAGGCATGAATTTAATATTCGTCTCATCCACGCAGCATCATTTCTCAATGCAGTTTGACGTTTTTTGTGATTCTGTATTTAAATAATATTGTTGGTGTTTTAATCTTTAGATGTTCGGTGCACGCATTTAAAAAAAATGAAAAATGCTTTAGTTTATATATTTATAGTTTTTTTCTATATTTAATCTGCGTGTTATGTAAAACAATGCGCTTGGATAAATCAGGCCTGTGCATAGGTATTTTTTTTTATTAACAATTTCATGTCCCATCTGAACTTATAAAGGCCTTTTTGTCTGATAGTCATATTTACGTATTACGTGTAGACAGTTTGTTCGTAGCCATATCTTTGCTTGTATCTTTAATGTGTTGCCCAAATTGTATTTATTTAATTCTACAATTAGGACAAAACCAAATATAACAGCGTATATATATATATATATATATATATATATATATATATATATATATATATATATGATATACTTATATAGCTTTTATACACATATATATAATATTATAAATATAATATAAATTATACTTCTGCACGTACAAGTATTTAGAGATGTTCTATGAGTTATCTTAGATTATTTATCTTATAGCATAGATCTTCTTAGTTTTTTTAGTTAGTGGAACATTTTTAAAATGCTTAGTATAACATTCTAAATTGATCTGTAACAGCTCATTCCTTTAAAACCTGATGTCAAGCTTTCATTACGCATCATTTCTTTTCACATAATCATTTTAAAACACAAGATTATTGTAACATGATACAAGAACATTTGATTTAACCCAATTTGGTCAAATTTATATCAAATAAAGCAAGATGTTTCAAATCACCCTTGTTCCAGAATGAATTAAATATTTAGTAGTAATGCAAGCTACAGCTGCCACAATAAAAAATACACTCACTTACGTAACTATCCATAATTTACATATACATAATTTATAATCCATAATGTTTGTGATTCTATCCAGTGTGTTATGAAAAGGTTTTGTGCTTGAACAGTCCGATGCTAAAACAGTAAATGTTCTCACCATATGACTGAGTCTATACTGTAGATGACCTTTTCAAATAAAGGGTGAGTTGTAGTAATTTGACACTTTCTACCAGAATAAAGCTTTTGTTTACAGTATCACATGGCATAAATGTAAAATGCTTGTATTTGGTGCAACAGTTACCTGTCATCTATTTTCCTTCTTCAGATGCATCTCTGATCAATCTCTTATCCTGTTTTATGGTCTTTCATTCACACACACACACACACACACACACACACACACACACACACACACACACACACACAGTCTCTCTTTGAAAACGGCGGTTGTTATCATTTGACATAAATTTGCCTAACAAGAATTCATCACATTGACTATCCATTTCAGAAATTGCAAACTTGTTCTACACATCTATAGATTCATAATCTATAGATTCATTGCTTTACCATTAAGATCAGTTATTAAACTGAACGGATTTCATTATATATTTAAACTTTTCTTGACTTTAGGTGTGTTTGACTTTATTTGGCACTGCACAGATCAATCTGTTTCCGCTTGTAGTTCAGGGGCCAGGGTTGCTGCAGGATTTTTAAGCTCAAATTTAAGACTTTTTAAGACCTGCTCAAATAAAATGAATATATGAGTGGGGTAGGGCAATGTCTATGGTTAAACATTAAACTGTAAAATGACTGTAAACTACGGTAAAAACTGATTTACAGTTCAGATACAAATGTTCACAAAAACAAAAAGCTTTATAAAATGATACACTTCACATTTCAGCCTTTAAAGTACCCATTTTTAAGAAAAAAGATGGATCAAAAGTATTGCTTATATTCATTTAAACAATTAATATCAATACATTTTTATATTAATTAAAAAACATACAAACACATTTTAATTTTTAGATTTTTATAATGCATTATCTTCTTAACAATCCATTTCACATTTACAGCTCTGCCAGTTTGCAGGGTAAAAACATGGGTCACTTTTTGCTTTGGTCTGAACAAAAACAACCCCAATACTATGTTTTTGGGACAGTGCCATCCAGCAATTCTATTCTAACAGAGGGGACCTGGTTTAAACATTAAACATTTCAAACAAACAGATGGAAAGACTAGATCCATGAATATAATTTTTATATTTCCAATTTATTTTTAATGTAAAAGCTGGCATAAACTTGTTTGAGTGGGGTGTCAACAATCTCTGTTTAGCCTAGTAGCTGTGCAAAACAGTTCATTGTACTGCTGGATGTTGGATATCTCACACTTAAAGTACTAATAAACATTAATTTGTAAAGCAACTGTTTTATCATTTACTGCACTTTGTTAAATGGGTCACACATCAGACGTGAAGCGATGCACTGCGGCTAATGAACTGAAGTCTCACACAGGCACAAGTCTTTCTTTCCAAGAAAATTTAAAAACAAAATATAAATTGAATATATTGAAATAAATTAGGTTAATATTTCAAGGGGGTTACCCAGAGGTAATTTTAGGGATAGGAGTTGGTTAGGAAAATAATTAAGTTAATATAATTAAACTATAACTATATAGCTTAAACACATAACTACATATTTCCTTAAAAATAATAATATCCAGAAATGAAAAGCAAGTGCTATAAATAGTATGAACTGTTAATACAGACTGGGAAAACCCAACACACAGTGAAATTTTACCTTTTATAGATTTTGATACAATATGAAAGCTGGATTCAAGCCCTTTTCAAAACTTTTTAATGTTGTACAAAAAGTTGGCTGATAGCTATGATTTTCAAGACTGGAATTTTGAGAAAAATGGGTTTAAAGTGAGACGTTCTTTAATTTCATTTTACAGGTTTAAGGAGAGCTGTCAGGAGCGCTATACTCCATCACTACACAAACAGACTAATGTATGTTTTCTGTAGTTTATCATGGGCATAGTCTATGAACTTTTGATCACCCCTTGGATGTTTAAATAGTACGAATAATGTACCTTGTAGTTGTAGTTTACATGTAGAAACGCAAGTGCAGCACAACTGTTCGCGCACTGTTTATATAACAGACTGTCAACTGCCTCTTTAGTAACTTCATCATCAGATCCTTCATCTCTGGATGTGAAATAGTCCATTATAACATTGTTTGGGCACTGACATCACCAGGATTGAGCAGATTGAGGCAAGTTAGATCGTTTGAGTGAGCAGCTTCTTCTGACTGCGTTGATCTCTTGAACTCAGCCATCTCACAATGTCAATAAATAAATAAATAAATAAATATATAGGCCTACAACTTTGCATGCCATAGCTTACACAGGATTGGTGGGAAATGTGCATTGATACACCTTTATTAAATATGTTACGTAATTTATTTTGATAGGTTAACTGTTGTTAACCTTGTGTTTGTGGTGATGAGAGAAAGCACCTCCGCAGCACATTCTTAACATTAGAGAAAGACACTTTTCTTTTCTGCTTGCTGCAATAAATTGCAACTGAATTTTGCCAAGATATTTTCAGATATCATAGACAAGATGTTATAGAATAATGATTTAATGAAAACCTTATTTTGACAAAAAATTGACATTCAACCTATTTTTTGAATTTCCTGAAAATGTCTCAGCACGACATCCGATGGGTTTTCCCAGATCACATTACATATACAGTGGGTATGGAAAGTACTCAGACCCCCTTACATTTTTCATTCTTTGTTATATTGCAGCCATTTGCTAAAATCATTTAAGTTTTTTTCCCTCATTAATGTACACACAGCACCCCATATTGACAGAAAAACACAGAATTGTTGACATTTTTGCAGATTTATTAAAAAAGAAAAACTGAAATATCACATGGTCCAAAGTATTTAGACCCTTTGCTCAGTATTTAGTAGAAGCACCCTTTTGATCTAGTACAGCCATGAGTCTTTTTGGGAAAAATGCAACAAGTTTTTCATACCTGGATTTGGGGATCCTCTGCCATTCCTTCTTGCAGATCCTCTCCAGTTCTGTCAGGTTGGATGGTAAACGTTGGTGGACAGCCATTTTCAGGTCTCTCCAGAGATGCTCAATTGGGTTTAAGTCAGGGCTCTGGTTGGGGCATTCAAGAACAGTCACAGAGTTGTTGTGAAGCCACTCCTTCGTTATTTTAGCTGTGTGCTTAGGGTCATTGTCTCGTTGGAAGGTGAATCTTCGGCCCAGTCTGAGGTCCTGAGCACTCTGGAGAAGGTTTTCGCCCAGGATATCCCTGTACTTGGCTGCATTCATCTTTCCCTCGATTGCAACCAGTCGTTCTGTCCCTGCAGCTGAAAAAAACACCCCCACAGCATGATGCTGCCACCATCATGCTTCACTGTTGGGACTGTATTGGACAGGTGATGAGCAGTGCCTGGTTTTCTCCACACATACCGCTTAGAATTAAGGCCAAAAAGTTATCTTGGTCTCATCAGTCCAGAGAATCTTATTTCTCACCATCTTGGAGTCCTCCATGCAGGCTTTCATGTGTCTTGCACTGAGGAGAGGCTTCCGTCAGGCCACTCTGCCATAAAGCCCCGACTGGTGGAGGGCTGCAGTGATGGTTGACTTTCTACAACTTTCTCCCATCTCCTGACTGCATCTCTGGAGCTCAGCCACAGTGATCTTTGGGTTCTTCTTTACCTCTCTCACCAAGGCTCTTCTCCCCCGATAGCTCAGTTTGGCCAGACGGCCAGCTCTAGGTAGGGTTCTGGTCATCCCAAACGTCTTTCATTTAAGGATTATGGAGGCCACTGTGTTCTTAGGAACCTTAAGTGCAGCAGAAATTTTTTTGTAACCTTGGCCAGATCTGTGCCTTGCCACAATTCTGTCTCTGAGCTCTTCAGGCAGTTCCTTTGACCTCATAATTCTCATTTGCTCTGACATGCACTGTGAGCTGTGAGGTCTTATATATGTCTTGACTGAATGCAAGTCCTTGAGACTTACTTGTGACTTGCTAAACAATGACTTGGTCCCACCGCTGCTACAAACACTTTTCATGTACTGTGTAATACAGCACCATCTGTAAAAGAATAGAAAAGTCCAACATAAACTATTTAAATACAAATTTACTTTTATCATTGTTTTTGATAAACATGACTCAATATAACATCGCAACTACAGTATAAGAGTTTTTACTCTTATAAAAGCAGATTTGTGGAACTGAAGGTGTCAGAATAAAAACTAAACATGTCACACGTCATGTGGAGAATTTGACCAACTGTGAAAGATATGTGTTGTGTCTCTAATGCTGATGTGGTGCTGATGCTATCTCAAGTTGGACAAAATTTGTAACTGGTATCCACAGCTTCAAATCAGCTGCTGATCAGTCTGTGCAGTGCTGCATGAAGTCAAATGCACCTAATGAATGAAGGCGTTTTTGTCATGTGATGGTGTTGTTATGTCATCTGATAATGTTGCAAGATATTAATTAGCTACACCTTGTAAGACTCTCAATGATGCTCTTTAATACCCTGATGAATGCTTGTTAGTTGGTATGTGGTGGTTTTCATTTTGCAAGGCTGAAAGCCATGATTTCAAAGACTTTTTATCTTTTAAAATCCTATTTTGAATGCGATAGACTACCATTTTAGCATTGAGCTGAATATCCCTTGGTACCATATCACCATGGTATTAACTGATAAGCACTCTTTACTTTATAAACTCCATGTTTATATGGGCCATTCTACAAAATTGGTGCAAACTGCCATCCCAAAACAATAATAGTAATAATAATAATAATAATAATAATAAAACCATTTAAGTACTCAAAACTTAGATGTTTACTAAGATCCTTCTATTATCTATTGAAACCCACAATAACATTTGAAATATCAGTAAGCTTAATATATATATATATAATATATATATATATAAAATCATTATTTAGTGGGTACTTTCAAATAGGAGATGTTAATAAAGGTATCTTTTTGAAGTTCAAAAGCAAATATTTATTTTCTTTGTAAATTATCCAACTGTAAATTATCCAACAAAAATGTGTCCCACATTTTTTTTATGTCACTACCAAAACAGTGCATGTTTTAGTCCATTGGTTGAGAATGATTTTTACTACTTGAATTTATGATCAGGAAATATTTATCCCTCTCTCTCAGCTACAAAGTGTGAGTAGAACAATTTTAGTACAGTTATTCAATTTTTTTGCATTTTAGTATGTTTTAGTACTGTTCAAGTATGCAACTTTACAAATATTGTAATGTAATGTGGTCACTATAAAGCATTGCTGTCACTACCGAAAATGTGCAGTCACTAAACATGGGATGTTTTGTCAAAAATAAAGTATACTCAATTATCAACTTGTTTTTGGTTCAATGTATATCCAAACTAATGAATACTTTACTTTGAAATCAGTATGATCAACTTTTTGTAAAAATGTAATTGTTATTGATTTACCTCTGAATTTTATTAAATAAAATGGCAAAAAATATTTATAATGAAGAAATCTTTATAGGTCAATATAACCCTTCTAATTAAATTATTATTACTGTGTTTCAGTAGTGACAACTTTGGAGAGCTTTCTGAACTTTCTGAAAATACAATATGAGAGCTAACTGCACAATTACTAGAAATGTGTATACAATTTGCATACATACACATTTTTTGGAAAAAGACGTTTCCAACTCAGATTTTGTAGAATAGTCCATAAATTAAGTTTTGGTTAGTGTTTTGTGTAACTATTTTTTTTTTAAATAATTCCCTTTATTCACATTTTAAAATTATAATATTCTGTATGACTTTAAATGGTCTTTTTTAGGCCAACCCCTATGGAACTACCACCATTTATTAAACTAATTTGTCTGCTCCCTTTAAGATCTTGGCTGCAAGAGAATCTAGAGATTACAAATGTACTCCAGACAGCTGAACTTCATTACTGAACACTGCTAGCTTAAATGTAGGACAACTGAAGTTACTTATTACAGCATTTTACATATTTAACCCAACAGTTTAACATAGAGCCTTTTCCATTAAATTAATTTCTAACCTGACCAGAACTTAATATGTGAATATTTGAGGGTTTCAGACTATATTCTACTGTCTTCAGTTCAACTGAATCCATGCATATGCTTCTATGTATCTTCCAGCTCCTTTTGCAGAGGACATCCTTTAATTTTCTAATATTGTCTGTGATGAATTATCCAGATCCCAGGGGCTGCCATGGATCGCGTTAGCCTACTTTGGCGGTTGAGGCGTCGGGCCCGTCGGGGGGCCCTGTGCATGGCGCTGTTCTGTATGACTATGGCTCTCCTGTACACCTTTTGCGCTGAAAACAGCATACCTGTCACGGATGCCATTTTCGGGGTGAAGGCAAGAACTCGAGCTCAGCCAAGAGCGCACACAATTGTTAAGGTAAATCATAGAGATAAATTTTCTCACACTACCTGCTGTTCCATTGAATCTGAACAATAGAATGCTGTAGGAATGAGTCCTAAAGCCTGGAAATAAGGTTTTTAGCACATGTTCTGGTTCCATGGGTTTTTGGTTGAATGCCTTAAACAAGGTCTGTGGTTAAGAAAAGCCCAAGTTTTTACATTTTATTCTAACAACAAACATCAGCAAAACACTACTTGTGTTTTTTTTCCAAGCTTTTATGTGTCCTTTAACAAACTAAAACTTACACACGTTTTAGGGGAAATTAAACTGAACAGGTAAATTACTTACTAGTTTACTTTTTCTTGCATTTGTAAACTATTCTAACTCAAACTTTCCAACTTGCAGTTTTTAAATAAATACTGAAAGGGTTGTCCGAAGCTTAATAGTGGCTATGACTATGGTGTAATTTATTTATTGCCTACCATTAGACCTTTACTCCTGGCAATTTATAAACACTGTAATAAACTGCTTCAATTATCTTTATGAACAAACATGAAAGAATCAAACTTCCGTTGGTCATAGAGCTTATTTTCTGCTGTAATCTATGGCTGTGTTTACAATGGCACAAAAAGTCTTTTTTAGTTTACATCTGACACAGGTTGGATTTTGTTGCACATGCTACAAGTTTTAGGGGATATACAAATGAACAGGTAAACTACTTAATAGTTTGCTTTTTCTTGCATTTGTAAACTATTCTAACTCAAACTTTCCAACTTGCTGTTTTTAAATAAATACTGAATGGGTTGTTCGAAGCTTACTAGTGGCTGAAGTCATGCCACTATGGAGTAATTTATTTATTGCCTACCATTAGACCTTTACTTCTGGCAATTGATAAACACTGTAATAAATTGCTTCAATTATCTTTATGAACAAACATGAAAGAATCAACCTTCCTTTGGTCATAGAGCTTATATTCTGCTGTAATCTATGGCTACGTTTACAATGGTACAAAAAGTATTTTTTAGTTTACATCTGACACAGGTCGGAATTTGTTGCACATGCTACAAGTTTTAGGGGATATTCAAATGAACAAGTAAACTACTTACTAGTTTGGTTTTTCTTGCATTTGTAAACTATTCCAACTCAAACTTTCCAACTTGCTGTTTTTAAATAAATATTGAAAGGGTTGTCCAAAGCTTAATAGTGGCTGAAATCATGCGACTATGGTGTAATTTATTTATTGCCTACCATTAGACCTTTACTTCTGGCAATTGATAAACACTGTAATAAATTGCTTCAATTATCTTTATGAACAAACATGAAAGAAACGAACTTCCTTTGGTCATAGAGCTTATTTTCTGCTGTAATCTATGGCTGCATTTACAATGGCAAAAAAAGTCTTTTTTAGTTTACATCTGACACAGGTCGGAATTTGTTGCACATGCTACAAGTTTTAGGGGATATTCAAATGAACAGGTAAACTACTTACTAGTTTGCTTTTTCTTGCATTTGTAAACTATTCTAAATCAAACTTTCCAACTTGTAATTTTTACATAAATACTGAAAGACTTGTCGGGAAGCTTAATAGTGGCTGAAGTCATGTGTCTAAATGGTGTAATTTGTTTACTGCCTACCATTAGACCTTTACTCCTGGTGATTGATAAACAGTGTAACAATTTGCTTCAATTAGCGGTTGACACGTTTGCTCATAAAGATAACGTTTTAATGCTGGCATGCTGTATGCACTTGCATTTTACTGAGATGGAAACTAAGTTTGTTTCTTTCTGTTTTTTAACTGATGACCTGTGAATTTGATAAATACAACAGCTTTGCTACTAAAAGCTACATTATATTTCTTAGCAACGAGGTGATAACTTTTACTTGTTAGCAAGCTTTACACTCGCTCACGCACTCTCTCTCTCATTAATTTATTCAAATTGATTTACTGTGGTGGCCAAAATTATTAGAACATTATTAGAATATTTTCACCAGCTAAAAAAAATGGTTTTAAGTCAGTTATTTCTATGTTTGGCTGTAGTGTCAGTAGGAAATATCAGTTTACATTTCTAAACATTAATTTAGCTGATAATTATAATAATCCAGTGAGATTTTTGTGTCTGACAACAGCCAGTGATCCAGACAGAGATCTGATTGCATCGTCATCCAGTCTGTCTGGAATGGCATGAAGAAAAAGAACAAACTGAGACAGACTAAATCTAGAAGAACTGTGGCAATGTTTCCAAGATGCTTCAAGAAACCTACCTGCAAAGCAACAGTACTGTGAAAAGTTTTGGGCACTTCTATTACTTCTATTAACTAAATAAAATCAACATTTGGTGTGACCATCCCTTGCATTTAAAGCAGCTTTTGCCCTAGGTGCACTTGCACATAGTTTTTCAGTTAGCTTTGCAGGTAAGTCTCTTGAAGCATCTTGGAGACGTTGCCACAGTTCTTCTGGATTTAGTCTGTCTCAGTTTGTTCTGTTTCTTCATGTCATTCAAAATTAATGTTTGAAAATGTAAACTGAAATCTCCTACTGACACACTACAGCAAAAGATAGAAATAACTGATTTAAAGCAATTTAGCTGGTGAAAATACTAGTGTTCTAATAATTTAAAATGTCTACTCCACATTAATTAATATAAATTAAATATAAATTATTTTATTAGCAGAGTCTACCATGTGCATAGTAAAGTGATAACTCAAAAATGAATGTAAACAGATATCAGATACCAGTCGTGTCTAAAGTAAATGTAAACAGGCTGGCCAAAAAACAGATATGGCCAAAAGAACCTAAAACATATTGTAAAAAATCCTATTGACTTTTTTTAAGAGAACTAGGGTGATTCTTCTGGTTGTTTCTCGAACTTCTGGGTTGGCCTACAAAATTACTTAATTCCTGCAACACTCTATCTAGCCAAAAATATAAAATGCATCCTTACTAAAAGTGATATTGATCTATTAAAGGTATTGCGGGGAACAGGAGGATCGAAACCCATGTATACTGACCCTCAGAAGCTTCCAGGTGTCATTCCTGGAGATCCCCAAAAGCCTATTCCCATCCTGTCGTCTTCTAACTACTCAATGGAGAGTGGTGCTAAGGACCGCAACCTCAGGGGCAAACGAAGAGAGCGTGGGCTATTTTACTGGCTTCTGGCGCAACCGCTGAGACGTGCATTAGAGACTATTTTTGGAGGCAGACGGAGAGGAGATGCGGGTGCCGCAAGTGGGGATGCTGTTGTTTTTGGGCCTAATGGAGCACTCGGAGAGGTCTGGAATGAAGAGATGTCAATTAGCATGCTGGGAAAAAGGCTGAGGAAGGTGGTGCAGAACTATCAGGTGAGGGGAAACCCAGACATCTAAAAGCCTTTGCTACATAAAAACACAGTAATAAAACTTCAAGGACTGCAACTGCTGATCAGCAAAGCTTGAAGTCTCTTCAATTAGTATTAGGTAGCATTTTGTAGTTTTACGTATGCAGTAGAGCTTCATCCTCAAAGGATTATGTAAATGTACCATTTTACATAATCCTCTGAGGAGGAAGCTCTACTGCATATGTAAAAATACAAAATGCTACTGTTACCTCCAACAAATATGATATGTGATAGATCTATCTATCTACCTATATATCTACAGTTGAAGTCAAAAGTTTACATACACCTTGCAGAATCTGCAAAATGGTAATTATTTTACCAAAATAAGAGTGATCATACAAAATGCATGTTATTTTATATTTAGTACTGACCTGAATAAGATATTTCACAGAAAGACTTTACATATTAGTCCACAAGAGAAAATAACAGTTGAATTTATAAACTGACCCCATTCAGAAGTTTACTATTCCAGAAGGTTCAAACGCTCACTGATGCTTCAGAAGGAAACATAATGCATTAAGAGCTAGAGGTAAAAACTTAATGAATTTGAAGATCAGGGTAAATTAAACTTATTTTGTCTTCTAGTAAACATGTAAGTATCTTCTAAAGGGTAGTACTAAATGAAAAATAAGAAAAATGTACATTTTTCAGAATCCGTGGGACCTAAAGGATTTTTCTGACAGGGTTCCCAATCTAAGCCAAATGTCAAATTCCCTGGCTTTTCCCTGACTTTCACTGACTAAACAGCTGAATTTCCATGACCTATAATGAACAGATCCATCCATTTGCAAGCTTTATTTACTTGTTTACAGAAGTTTTTAGTACAAATTATGAAAGCCAGTTTCTGCAATTCTGAATTTTTTTCTCAGAATTGTGAGATATAAACTAATTTCTGAGGAGAAAAAATACTGATATGTTCACAGAATTGCAAGTTCATATCACATAATTCTGACTTAATAACTCTTAATTGCGAGTTTATATTATGCAATTCTGACTTTATAACTTGCTATTGCGACTCTTTATCTTACAGTTCTGAAAAAAAAAAGTCAGAATTGCGAGTTTGTATCACGCAATTGTGAGAAAATAAGTCAGAATTACCTATTTTAGTTTTTTGATTAAAGGTTGAAACAGGCTTTTCTGTACTATTTCCACAGAGATTAATTAATTTTTTTTTTATTTCAGGGGTTAAACATCCTTCAGTTTTTTTTTTTACTTCTTCGCATTAAGATTTTGCTTTTCTATCTTCTACTTTTTCTATCATCTGCTATCTTTTCTATCATCTACCTGAGAGTGCAGGACGTCGTTCTAAACTCAGCGGGGCTGAACTTCTTTGTCAAATCAAGGAGGTTCAGATTGCGACTTTAACACCAGATTTAGAGCCATTTTCTGGGTTGCCCTTGGCCTCCCAGTTACCTCTTAATTTCTTCACATTAAGATTTTGCTTTTCTATAATCTATTTTTCACACCCAGTCTTTGAAGTGTAGCCAAAGCTCTCGCAATTTACATTTTCCTGGCATGTTTGCCTTAGTTATCAGGTACAGCCTGATGACTGCATTTGACATAAGTGATTGCCAGTTGACGTGCAGGAAGAGAATAAAATGGCACTGAAAAATAGCCTAACCATGAAAATAGGCAAAATGTGTAAAACAATGTGATAAAAAAAGCGGTATAGAAAAATTACATTTTGATAAATGGAAACTAAAAATTAAAGCAACAAACAAAAATCCCTGATATTCCATGACTGGAATAGACCTTTTAAAATTCTATTCTCTTTCCATGACCCGTGGGAACCCTGTTCTGAAGAACAGCAGGCAGTTTAACTGTTCAGGACAAACAAGGGACTCATGAACAGTTATCACTAAACAAACAAACAAACAAACAAAAAAACATTCAGGTAACAAGACAGCATTAATAATCAAGTGGATGTAGACTTTAGAAATGTTTAATGCTTATAAATTCAACTTTTATTTTCTCTTGTTAACTATATGTAAATTCCTTTAATGTGAAATATCTTATTCAGGTCAGTACTAAAAAAAAAATTAAAAATTCAGATTCTGCAAGGTATTTGTAAACATTTGACTTCAACTGTATCTATCATAGTTTTTTTGGTTTTTATTTTAGGCAATGAATAAATATGGAGTTCGTTACCCTGGACCTGAGAGTGCAGGACGTCGTTCTAAACTCAGCGGGGCTGAACTTCTTTGTCAAATCAAGGAGATGGTTCAGATTGCGACTTTAACACCAGATATGGAGCCATTTTCTGGGTTGCCCTGGGCCTCCCAGTTACCTCCACGCCAAATAACAGCTGATATCGGCCCGTTCAAGACCTGCGCAGTGGTATCGTCTGCAGGCTCTCTCAAAAATGCTGGATTAGGAAAAGAAATAGGTAATACCTAAATTAGTCACATAACCTGGATGTATTTATTTGACTTGAAATGTACTTCTGAGAAACAAAAGGCTGGGTTTTATGATGGTAATATGCTGTGTGAAGGTCTATCAACTAAAGTTTTTAATATAGTTTATATACAAATCTTTTAATTTTTTTTATAAAAAAAAAAAAAATGTTTTACAAGGCTTCAAATGTGACTCATTTTTTAAAATAGTTTATATATAAATCCTAATAAATGTTTCATTAAAAAAGCACCTTTGTTGAAGGCTGTCTGGTCATATTCATAGTGTTTTGAGATTTTTAAAAAACTATTACATAAGGTGAAGCACTGATGCCAGAAATATTCATTTGTCCTGAATAATCTTTTATTGTTTTGTATCCATCAATTTAAAAAGGGATTAGATGTTTTAAGTATTTACGTCACTAGACCTAACTATAACAGTTACGTAATAAAGCATTTTGGCTTAAATTTTCTGAAAAAAAAGAAAAAAGAAAAACACACAGTTACACACTGTTACTAAAGAAAAGTTCCTGAATTCTAGATGCACATGATGCAGTGATACGGTTCAATGCTGCACCAACAACAGGCTTTGAGAAAGATGTGGGTTCTAAAACAACAGTGCGTCTGATCAATTCCCAGGTAGTTTGTTTGATTAATTGTTTGAAAGTTAAAATTACATGCAGTGACAAGCTCCTAAAAAACACTGTTTGTTTACTGCATAGGTAATGGCATCTGAAGATCACCATTTCCTCTCCAGTTCTTTGTACAGTGCTGGGATTTTAGTGAGCTGGGATCCAGGCCCTTATTCCTCTGATCTACGCGAGGTAAGAACTCACTTTTCTACTTTCTAGCATTTGGTGCATTCACAAAGTCCTAAATTCCATGCTAAATTTTGAAGTTTCAACACCAAGGGCTAATCTTAGCCTGCATATGGTTCTTGTACTGCCTGGATCATGTGACCACTAAGCCACTCCTCGTTAGTATAGTGGTAAGTATCCCCGCCTGTCACGCGGGAGACCGGGGTTCGATTCCCCGACGGGGAGATGCAAAGCTTTTTTTTTTGCCAGTTTGTTTTTGTTTGTCTTAATATTATTTTATTAACAAAGTAATAATATTGTAAGAACATTATTACAGCATAGACTTTCATCACACTTATTTTAGAAATGAAAAAGGTTAACATGCACTTACAAGAAAACTGATTTTTTTTTCCACTTGTCTTTTACCAGTACATCCTTCCAGTACACAGTCATTTATATATTTAGGTGGTACAAATAGTTACAAATATGTTATAGCCGAACAAAATTTTTTTTAATAACATCATTTGGAAACAGTACGTGTCATTAAAAACTATAATAATTAATAAATACAGTACCTATAATTTACAGAATTTCTATAAAATTGTTATCATTATCATGTAAAGTGTCATGAATCTAAATTAGAATTAAAACGTAAAATTCAAAAAGTATTACACACACAACTATAATTTACTCTAAAATACTGTAACAAAATGTTGACTCAAAAATATTATTTTATATTCTACTTTTGTCAACATGAAACCAATTTCAATAAAATTAAAAACATTGTTATTGTGTATACAGTATGTGTGTGTACTATACAGCGGGGAAAATAAGTATTTGACACATCAGCATTTTTATCAGTAAGGGGATTTCTAAGTGGGCTATTGACACAAAATTTCCACCAGATGTAGCCATCAAGCCAAATATTGAATTCATACAAAGAAATCAGAACATTTAAGTGTACAAGTTGAGTCATAATAAATAAAGTGAAATGACACAGGGAATAAGTATTGAACACACTTTATTTAATACTTTGTAGAAAAGCCTTTGTTGGTGATTACAGCTTCTAGACGCCTCTTGTATGGAGAGACCAGTCGTCTGCATTGCTCAGGAGTGATTCTGGCCCATTCTTCCACACAAACGGTCTTTAAATCTTGAAGGTTCCTTGGGCCTCTTTTATGAACTTTGATCTTCAGTTCTCTCCATGGGATTTAGGTCAGGTGATTGACTGGGCCATTCAAGCAACTTGATTTTCTTTCTTTGAAACCACTTCATTGTTTCCTTGGCCTTGTGTTTGGGATCATTGTTTTGCTGAAATGTCCACCCTCTTTTCATTTTCAGCTTTCTGGTAGATGGCAGCAGATTTTTATCCAGAATGTCCCGGTACATTTTTCCATTCATCCTGCCTTCAATAATATGAAGTCTGCCAGTACCCCTTGCTGTGAAAAGCAGCCCCAAACCATGATGCTTCCACCCCCAAACTTAACTGTTGGTATGGTCCGGGAAGAGCACACTCTCAAAGCTGCCTTTGCTCTTTTTACCACCATGGACTCAATCCTGCCTCCAAAGCGCAGCTGTCCAAGGACGGTCCTCGAGAGAGGCTCCTCACCTTCATCGAGTGGGTGCTGGCAATGACCATCGAGATCGTCGTGAAGGATGCCAGCTCCATTCCAGACCCAGTGCCCAACCCTCCATCACCCCAAAGTGCAGAGACACAGCCCGAGCCCACCGCTGACAGAGAGCCCGAGCTCCTGGCAACCGACAAGCCATTGCGGGAAAGAGCGTCAGAGCTGAGGATCGCCTTGGAGCCTGAGCCGGCACCGTCAGACCACGTGTGTGAGCCGGCATCAGAGCTCGCCATGGAGAAAAATGGCGAGGGAGGGTCCGCCCATTGCATGACCGCTGAGGGTGAGCCAGCACAGGATCTCACAGACTTCTCCTCAGGTCTCATCACCCCGGATCAAGTCTTCCCAACCACCCTCCCTCTCTAGCCTGTTTCCATCTGCCATACTGGCACAGCCACACCACTGCTGTCCACTGACAGCCTCTCTGCTCACCCTCAGCCCACCATCTGTGGGGTGGATGAGCCGCAGGTCTGCCAGCTTCCACTGGCATCATGGCTGGAGGATCCCTCATCTCCGCCTCCAGCCTCAGAGTCCTGGACTCCGCCTCTGCCCTCTGACACAGCGGCTCTGCTATGCCACCAAGCTCCCTCGTCTCCACCGTGGCCCACCACGCTCCACCATCAGCCCACCAGCTCCACCGGGCTTCCTCGTCTCTCCGGCTCCACCTTGGTCTGTCGTCAGCCTTTCGCCACATCGGGATTCCACTCCTCAGGTTCTTCCATTACTCCGGCTCCTCCTCAGTCCTCTGTCGCTCCGGCTCCACCACGGCCTTCTGGATCCCATCCTTCGCCTTGGTCGGTGGCGACATCTGCTCCGTCTCGACCCTCCAGATCCTCGATGTCACCTGGGCTTAACAGCTTTCCGTCTCCACCTCCACCACGTCCGTCAGCCCTCTAGAGCATCAGCTCTTCCTCCACCATGGCTCCTCCCTCAGTCGGCTCCACCATGGGCCACCATCATGGCTGTGGCCTGCATCTCACCTGGTTCCTCCTGCTCTGGATCCCTCCTGTCTCCTCCCTTCATCAGGATCCTCCTTGGACTTTTCTGTTTCCTCCATGGTTCCTTCCTCAGTCATCGCTGCCCTGGACTTATTGTCCTCCTCTTGGGAGTCCAGCCTTCGTCGAAGCCACCTCCAAATAAAGACTTCATCTTGTCTGTCCTACATCCACTCCTTTGTCCACCCTTCATCAGGATCCTCCTTGGACTTTTCTGTTTCCTCCATGGTTCCTTCCTCAGTCATCGCTGCCCTGGACTTATTGTCCTCCTCTTGGGAGTCCGGCCTTCGTCGAAGCCACCTCCAAATAAAGACTTCATCTTGTCTGTCCTACATCCACTCCTTTGTCCACCACCTAAGTCCCCTCCGTCCATCCATCCTTCTACTGCGCGAGGTCGTGCCTTCCGGGAGGGGGGAGTAATGTCACACCCCTGTGAACTGTCTGTTTTAGTTTCTCCTGTGTGTGCCCATATTTGGTTTTCCTGCCCTCATTAATGTGTATCACCTTCACCTGTTTGTATGAATTAGTCTCATTTATAAGTTGCATTCAGTTCTTGTTTCTTAGTCTGGTATTAAGGTTGCTTTATGTGTACGCGTGTTCCTGCCTTCTGTTTGTGGATTACCACTCTGTGGATGTCATTAAAGAACTTTGCATTTAATTCAATGTTTCTCTCGCCTACATTGTGACAAATAAACATTGAGGTTTTTCAATTTCAGAAATTCAGTTTAAATTTCTGTTATGTATTCCTCCTTGTATTTTTTGTTTCAGTGGTTCAACAAGACGGATTACCCTATATTTAAACAGTATCAGCGATATCGACGCTTACACCCTCAGCAGCCATTTTATATTCTGCACCCACGAATGGAATGGCAGCTGTGGCAGCGAATACAAGACAATATGGTGGAGACCATACAAAAAAACCCACCCTCATCCGGCTTGCTGGGTAAGTTATACTAGGTTAAAAAAAACAAAATGTTAGAATCTTATCATAAATGGTTAAGAACCACAAACTATTTTTCACCCTTTTATCTCTGTAGGCACAGTTTTAATGATGTCCCTGTGTGAAGTGGTACATGTGTACGAGTTCCTGCCTTCGCGTCGAAAAACCGAGCTGTGCCACTACTACCAGCGCTTCAGTGATGCTGCCTGCACCCTAGGTGCCTATCACCCGTTACTCTACGAGAAGAACCTGGTAAAGAGGATGAACAAGGGGTCTGACCGTGACATTTACACACATGGCAGGGTCACTCTCCCTGGGTTCATGACCTTCAACTGCACCAACAGTTCCAGCACTCTGTCAAAGACATAATATGAGGGTAAACTAATTTTCTTGGTACACTTTCAGAATGTAACAGTAAAGTGCATGATTTAGTCTACAACTGTAACAAATTCAGTCTGGTCTCTGAGTGAGATCAGGAGTTGGTTCACTGGTGAAAAACCTAACACACTAACCACTAGTGGTTATGTACAGAAGGGAACTTACATTCACACGCAATTCCTGTATATGTGTAAAGTACCATCCCTCATTCCTTAACAGATCCCATAGTGATAAATTCATACTGTTTGCTGTTAACTAACAGAAAAAAAATCTCAATACCACTTATCTGCCTCTAATTTGAGACGCAGCCACTGAAAATGACGTTCAAACACTGCCTAAATGTGACACATTACAGCACTGATATCAAATCAACTGGCATTATACAAACACTAATCTAACACATTATTAAACAAGATAAAGCTCTTTGTCGGGAAGTAGCCAAGATTCTGTCCAAAACGTGTAGCGTGCAAAGCTCGATGTCCAAAGCCAGCCTGCTACTTCCATAATGTGCAGGTCTTCACTTTATGCAACGCAATCCTAACACGTCATTCATGCACTATTGTTAATGATTTGCCAGCAACTCATGCCATTAGCAAACAATGCTTTAAATGTATGTATTTTATAAAAGCTGTATTTCAAGGCCTGGAGATCTGTATGCATTCAGTATTTACACTGTGACGCCTTTCCTCTCATAGCACTCTGTAACCAGTTGTAGGGCCGTGGAGAATGTCCTTGCATGCTTTACTGAAATTGCACTATATCAACTTTTGGTAAAACTGTATTTAGTTGTATTTATGAACTTGGTAAGAAGGAAAACACAGAATGTGCATGTTTGTCCTGTTTTATACAGATTCGATTTCAACCCAAAAGCAGATATACTTATGCATTTTGAGGAGAGAAAGGGTGTTTATTTTTTGTAGTATTATTTCTTCAGTGTGTTGATCCCAGGATGTGTCATTATATCTCACATCCATTCTATTAACTCACACACACAGATTACAGTATGTAAATACAGAAACACAAATACTAATTGCGTCTAGCGATTATATTCTTATGAATTCTGAATGCTGTGGGACAGGGCCTTAAAATTCATATAATATTAAGTCTAAAAGTTAACATAAAATGGAGACTGACCCCATTTGCTTTCAAAATCAAAACTGTATAACTTAGTACACAGAGCTGGGCAGATTACTTGCAAATTGTAATTTGTTACTGATTCCAGATTTCATGACAAAAATTGTAGTTAGTGACGTAATTCATTACATTGCACATGTTAGGTAATATAATCAGATTACTTTTAGATTACATCTCGTGTCACATTGATTTAAATGAGTGCTGTCAAATGATTAATTGTAGTTAATCACATCCAAAATAAAAGTTTTTGTTTACATATGTGTGTACTGTGTATACTATGTATATAAAAATACAAACACAATCATGTGTGTGTGTGTGTGTGTGTGTGTGTGTGTATATATTAGGGCTGTCAAACGATTAATTGCGATTAATTGCATCCAAAATAAATTTTTATGTAAATAAAATAAAAGTTTATGTTTACATACTATATTTGTACACACACATACATGTATATATTTAAAAAAATATTTACATGCATGTGTGTGTATTTATATATATACATAATAAATATTCACAGTACACAGACATATAGTATGTAAGCATAAACTGTTATTTTGGATGCGATTAATCGTGATTAATCATTTGACAGCACTAAAATATATATATATATATATATATATGTGTGTGTGTGTGTATATAAAGTGTTGTTTATATATTAGAAATATTTACACATAATATCAACTATATGAATATAAATACATGTCAATATTTTTAAAATATATCATGTTTGTGTGTGTGTGTATATACATAATATACATATGTAAAAAAAATTAATTAAATTATTTTGGATGTGATTAATCGTGATTAATCACTTGACAGCACTAAAAAATAAGATAATCTTGTACCATATTGACATAAAACTACATAAAACTAAAGAGTAAGAAAATATATTCCTACATATATCTACATATAATACATGCAAATGTAATTCTTAATTATTATTATTATTTTTTTTTTTTTAAATCTCAGGGGTTCTTCGAATAAAAATATATTAGGTGAAAGGGAATCAGATGACAAAAAGTCAGTGAATTAGTTAGTACATATGCGAGGTGTCCTTGAACACCTCACCTGACAAGATCGCACTCCTTATCTGGAAAAGTCATATTCACACTCCCCTCCTGCCTCTCACAGCCTTCATCTCAAGGCTCTACAATATGCATGTTAGGCTCAAAACATGCTCAGACATTTCCCATTTTGGTCAATAACAGCAGTTACCACTCTTTTCCTGTTACAGCAGTCCTTTTGCTTCGCACACACATCTATATTAAACAATCATCACGATATAAGAACACTTTAGCTTATGATTATAAAAGTGATGTCAAACTTATATGCAAACTTAAGTAATGACAGATAATTGAAAGCACACTAAACATATTATCATAAAGGATTTCCCATCAGTCTGTAAGACAAACACCTTCTGAAGTAATACATGGTAAAATGACTGAATGATATTTCAAATTAAAATTAATGTGTTCATTAGTAGTTGATGCAATGTTAAACCTGGTGGTCAAGTCCAGTAGTCCAGTGGTCAAATGCTGATTAATGACAGGTCTTTGTCTGAATGTCCACAAAACTCCAAGACTTTCTAAATGGTAGGCTGTTTCAAAAAGGAAAATGTAAAAGATGAAAAAGAGGAACTAGGGAGAATCCATACATTTTGAATAAATTATTGCTATTGTGTAAATAATATGTAACCATGTAATCCATAAAAGTAACTGTCTGATTAAGAGTATTTAATTTAATCTAATTACAAGTACTTCATTTTTGGAATCTGATTATGTAATCCAGATTACATGTAATCAGTTGCTACCCAGCTCTGTTTGTACACTTTTGAAACAAATTTTGGGTCAACACAAATGGTTTCATGTTGAGTTTATAATAATATTGTAAAGCTGAAAGAGTTAGTTCACCCAAAAGTGAAAATTCTGTCATTAATTATCCTAAAGATTAATAATCCTTACACATCCAAGGTCAAGAAAGGTACCAGGAACATCGACAAAATAGTCCATCAGTGGTCGTAATTTTAGTAATCGTAATTTTATATAGCAATTTTATAGTAATTTTATTTATATAGAATAAAGTCATTATTTTTATTTATTTTTTTTATATTAAAGTGTTCTTGGAGAGTCAGAAAGCTCTCGGATTTCATCAAAAATATATTAATTTGTGGTCCGAAGAACACAAGATATTATGGGTTTGGGACGACATGAGGGTGAGTAATTAATGACAGAATTTTTATTTTTGGGTGAACTATACCTTGAAATGTGAATTGAATTGGGGTAAAAGCATGATGTTACATTTGAACCTTTTAAATGTAATTTTTTTTCATGTAAAGGAATCTTTATATGTAACTTGTAGCATATAGCAGATTCATATTCTAAATATATTTACAAATTAAACAAAAGAGTTAGCATAGAATGTATTTTTTTGCTCAGATTACAAATAACTGTTAATATATAAAATGATGCTGTTGTCTGCAAACTGGAGTATAAATTAGATGTGTCCCACAAATGAACTTTGTCATGTCGTACATGGGTAAACCAATTCAGATTGATCAAACTAATCTGGGCTATGCACATGTGAACAACTGTCAAATGTATAGATGTTTTATTTGTATCTCAAATGTTTCTCTAATGCAATGACTATTTATTATTATTATTTTTTAAGAATCTTCCCTTTAAGCATTCTGTCGGCATTAAGAATTTTTTTACTCAGATTTACTCTCAGATTATTCAGATTTACTCTGTGTTTAAATTTAAATGCCAAAGCGTACATATACAAGTTATTCAAATCAACTGTTGGACTCAATGGACTGTGATAAGATTGTAAACTGAAGCATAACTGAACAGAACCTTTGTGCTTTTAGACAGTATGTTATTTGAATGACATCTAATGTCTTTCACTTACAGCAGAATGGGAACATTCTCTGTTAACTTGCTGGTGAGAACACTGTAACCTGAGACCTATGGCTAACAAATCTCATCATTGATGCTGTTATATTTAGAAACATGCTCTCAACATGGCAACCTTTCCGTTTGTTTGGTTCACAATCAGATGTGTTCTTCCTTTGTACAAATACCTGTGTGTCACACATAACTGTCAATGTCACTGTTTCAATTTATATGCTCTATGCAGTACTGTACAGAAATGTCTTCAAAGTCTAGAATGTGATATGATAAATTCTATAAAAGGCAAAGATTAGCTTGTTTCTCAATAATTTATAAAATAGTCAATTCTGGAATTGATGCCTGTACTGCTTTAATCTTTAAATTATATTCAAATTTGTAAATTAATTTATGATTTAACATGTACATATTCTCAAATGACATTATATGGCTCTTGGCAAACTTACCATAATAACCCTGCCTATCATAATGGCTCTTCTCTGCAACGATTACAAGACTAATAAAACAACTACTGCTTAACCTTGTAATTTTGGTCTGTTTCTTCCAAGGATTCTAATATGGTGTAATAAAATCAAAAACTAATAAGTCCACTTAAAATTGCTGGCTATTTTATAGACACAAGGAAAAAATAAAAAACATTTTGGTCTCCCCGTCGGGGAATCGAACCCCGGTCTCCCGCGTGACAGGCGGGGATACTTACCACTATACTAACGAGGAGCTCCATGACACCTCCCTGCTTATTAAGCCTTAAATACATAGTAATAACAGAGTAATAAGCATTATAACAGCTATTCACAATACAAGTTTTAACTTAAGTCATTTGTTATAGTTTAATATTTTATCTACGCTATTTTACTTCATCTTACCGATCTGGAACTCTCAAAAGCACAAGAAAGACTTGTCCATCCAGCATTGCTCAGGAGTTCACTGTGTAACAAGAACAAAAACCGCTAAATTATTTTTGTAACAGCCAGTAGGTTTATAAAACCAACAAAACACACATGCACGCACACAGACACATGCATGCATACGGAAACACCCTTCCCCTTGCCCCTCCCCCATCCACTCACTCATTTTTTTTCTTTCCTTAAAGAGGAAAAAATGTAAGATTAATGGGAATTACTTGATTACTCTTTTACAGTTTGATAATTTAACAAAGCATATACAAATTACTTGTTATTGCGACGTTTTGTTTTGTATATGCATACATATACATCTTTGTGTTGCATGTGTTTTAAAATCCTCTTAATATTGTACATTTTATGCATTTACATTTAAGTAGATCTCTGAGGAAATTGATGGAGCCAGTTTTCTTGTAAATGCATATGTATGTGGCCATATTATGCTGATGTGAACTATTTTTTTTTTCTAAAATAAATGTATTGAAAGTCTATTCTGTAATAATGTTCTTACAGTATTATTACTTGTTAAGACAAACAAAAACAAACTGGCCAAAAAAAAAAAGCTTTGCATCTCCCCGTCGGGGAATCGAACCCCGGTCTCCCGCGTGACAGGCGGGGATACTTACCACTATACTAACGAGGAGTGGCTTAGGGGTCACATGGTCTAGGCAGTACAAGAACCATACTACAGACAACTCTGTGTACTTGTGAACTTTTAATATTTACTTAGTGAAGGATCGTAATTACTTTTTGTACACATACAAAGAATTGAAGAGGAAATGGTGGCCTTCTGATGTAATTTCCTGTAGAATAAACATGAGGTTTTGTTATGCTTGTCATTAAAAACTAGCAAGTCTTCCAGTCAAAAACGCTTCATAAATTGAGTGTACTAACTGCATAAAAAGAGAGCTGAACAAACTATTCATTATGACTTAATAAAGAGCAGGTCTTCAAAAAGTATCGTTTTGCAGTTTGTAATGTTGCTATCCTTCAATGTAAACAGTCTGCAAAGTTGTTAATCAAAAAAGTGCATTATACAAAATTATGTGCGTCCCAAACTGTGTTCTTTCGCACTATTCTATAATGGTTTGTAGTATAAATAGTGAGTAGTGTGTTCACACTGAAAATTTCAAACATAAAAAGTGTACTTTAAATACCAGGATGATGCACTTAAAGGACTAGTACACTTTCAGAACAAAAAATTTCAGATAATGTACTCACCCCCTTTTCATCCAAGATATTAATGTCTTTCTTTCTTCAGTCGTAAAGAAATTATGTTTTTTGAGGAAAATACTTCAGGATTTCTCACAATATAATTTGAACTTCCAAAATGCAGTTTAAATCCAGCTTCAAAGGACTCTAAACGATCCCAGTCGATCAAAAAGGGGCTTATCTATAGCGAAACGATTGATTATTTTCAAATTGACAATTTATATACTTTTTAACCTCAATTGCGTCTTCAACTTTAAAATCAGGATCTACATTACTGATAACAAAACCCGCCCAATTGCTACTCAAAACTAGCCCGATTGCATTTCAAGGGGGCCCCTATTAAAATTTGCGTTCCGGGGTGTAAAATACGTGCTTTTTGTCGGGGTTTCCCTAGTAAATTTGCATTCTAGTGGCTAAATACGATGTTATTGGAGTCGCTTCAACCAGCGGACATCAAAAACAACCGCGAACTTGGCAACACAGATGGCAGTGCCCGCTAACTTGCTCAGGTACTCCTATCTGTGCCAATTAAAACAGGAGAGCAGAGTAGGCTTATGGAAGTGAGGCGCTTACAGACATCATATGCTCAAAGCTGAAATCATTGGCAAATTACTCTATGTATAAATGTATACTTTGAGAAAATTACAGTGTTTTCTGACCTTAAATGCAAATAAACCTGTTGTAGGGAACTCCAAAACAATATTAGGACACTTTAAAAAAAACATATGACCTGCTCTTTAACAATGTAATACTGTAAAACTGTTTACTATGTAAAGGTGCAGCATAATTCTACAAAAAGGGTCTAATGTAAATAGTTTATCAATCAACTCACACAAATCACAAAAGACACTTTCAAAGCAAGCAGTTTTTCTAGAACTAGAACAGGAACATGAGCTAAATCTGTGTTTTTTGCCTTCATGCTATTGCTAACCTTCTGAACACATGGATTCCTATTTCATTTTAGAAAACTGAAAATGCTTTTTGCCTTTGAACAGACAAGGAGAGGGAGATCAGCTTATTAACACTTTTTCCCCCAGTTTCACAGACAAGGCTTAAGCGTAGTCCCAGACCAAAATACACGTCCAAGCTGTTTCAACTGAAGGAATCTTGCACTGACTGATCTTAAAATATCTTAGTCTGAATGTTTTGTCTCAAGATGTACACCAGTAATGTTTTTTTTCCAAGACACATTTGAAAAAACTACTTAAAAGTCCTGATTGAACTACGGCCTATAATCCTGGTTTAATATAAGCCTTGTCTGTCAAAACAGTTTTTAATTTGAATCAGCAGGAAGTACTTCAGAAAATTCTTATATATGAATGGAACTTAATACCTTATTATCCTAATTATTTAAATTTTTAGAATGCTTTTTTTTATTAAGTGGTTAACATTCACATAAAACTTTCACATTTGTTTTGGGAAAAACTGCATCAGGCTAAATGAAAATGCAAACTTTTCACATGAACTGCTATACATAAAGCGGAACTACTTTTTGTTACATGGACTAGTGCGCCACCAAATGGACAGTGCTTTAAGCTTTGAATGTTTATAAACGAAAGTTTTAAAGTAATGTCTGCAAACTGCAAAGAACGTCACAGTGTAACGTTAGCTTATGCTACGTAGTCTGACAATGCAGCAATTAACGTTATATAAAATATACTTTTATTCATCTTGAGAGGACAAAAGAACTCTTGAAACTTACGAAGTAGCATTCTATCCATCTAAATGTGTGATACGTTACATGTTTAAATTTGGACAAAAAACGGCTTATTCTCTCGTTAAAAAGAAAATAAAAACAACTCACCTTACAACAGCTGGTGCATATGGTGCCCTGCAGCTGCAACCGCTTCAATCTATCAACCGCTTCAATCTATCAATTAAATGCTACAATATGACTTTATATGACACGGTTAAAACTGATTTATATTGTGGATTCTAACAAGTTTAGCTCTGAATTTGAACGTATTTACTACATGCTTGACAATATTTCAACGCAAACTAGATTGGGTGTCGAGACCTTACTACAAATATCAATTAATCATTGAAACGAAACACTTTCACCTGTCATAAGTGTTATTAAATGGTTATATTAACCCACGTAATTAATAAGTTTGTACATAAACTGACCTTCAAATGGTTTTAGATGTACGAACAGTTGTCAACCGTGGGACGACGGTTGGAAATGGGATGGACAAGAAAAGTACGCAACCGGCTAGCGCCACCAAACGGACCTGCTGCGAAAAAAACGAACTGACCTGCGTACGTACCGACTGTTTCCTCACAGGTCTCCCGAACACATACGCCCCTTGTGCCCTGGAAGATACGCCTGGAAGAACGGGACCTCGAGTTTAGTTTATTTTATTTTGCACAAGAATTAAATAAAATACAATAAAAACTCAACAAAAAACCCATGGTTACTTGAATGATCCACGTCTGTTTTTTTTTTTTGTTTTTTTAATGATAGTTCATGAGTTCACTGTTTGTGCTGAACAGTTAAACTGTCCACCGTTCTTTAGAAAAATCCTTCAGGTCCCACAAATTCTTTGGTTTTCCAGCATTTTTGTATATTTGAACCCTTTCCAACAATGACTGTATGATATTGAAATCCATTTTTTCACACCGAGGACAACTGAAGACTAACTATTACAGAAATGAAGACAACTTTTACAGAAGGTTCAAACACTCACTGATGCTTTAGAAGGAAACAAGCCAAGCCAAACCTTTTTGAATTTGAAGATCAGGGTAAATTGAACTTTTTTGTCTTCTGGGAAACATGTAAGTATCTTCTGTAGCTTATGAAGGGCAGTAATAAAAAAAAAAAAAAAAAAAAAAAAAATATATATATATATATATATATATATATATACATATATAATATAGCAAAATAAGAAAAATGTACACATCTTCATTCAGTTCAAAAGTTTACACCCCTGGCTTTGATATTTTTCACCTCACAGATTTTGTTTTTCAACACTTGTCCCATACCCATAACTTTAATCTTAAAAGTATTATGTTTAAGCTTCAGATAAGAGCTTGCTTGAGATGAAATGTGAAATGTAATAAGTGAAGAGATCAAAGAAAAATAAAGGTAAATCTCACTTGTGAACAGAATATTTTTATTGTGCATAATTTCCAATAATGCTGTAATTCTGTCAAATCATGCAAAAAGGGATATATAAAAATATAATTTAACGCTATACTCTTTTAACTGAATGAAATATAATTTTATTCTAAAAATGTTTCAAGAAATTCCCAGAACTGCACATTTTCTGTTACTGTCAGGTTTTTAAGGAAAACTGGCTAAAACCTTCCTTTGGCATAATCTTACATTTTGAGTTCAACTGAATGATCGGCATTTACTCATTATATGAAATGAATAAAAGTCAAGCCCTAAATATCAAACTTGAAATGTTTAAAGATGTAAATGTATTTATAGATTAAACTAAGATAAAATACCTACTTCTACTCTGACTTAAGATGCATACATATAAAATCCAGACTCGAATCTAATACAAATAACACACTCTGTAACTGCAGAAACACTGGCAAATAAACACCAAGTTGTTGTTCTGCAAACAAGTGGCCTTACAGGGACAATTCATGATTCAATTCGACAGTGAACTCAAATAGTCACACTATTCTCAATGCGGTCTGGAGAAAGGTAAGGATAGGGCAACTCCAGCTGGCTGTTCCTGTCTGCGATGTCTTTTGCTATTATTTTCAGCTCTCTCCGGACCTCCTCCACAAGCTTCACGATTGCACCACTGCTGAAGTACCACTCATTATAATGGCACAAGGGCACCTAAAGAGGAAATAATGGTTGGATGAACATTATGTCTAGATATTCAGTGTAAACTGGAGATTGTGTTAACACTTACAAAGTCAATGGCAGGCTGTGACAGTAGAGACAGGACACTAAGGACATGGCAAGAGGAGTTCACTTCAGGAAGGAAGGAGAAAATATCCTCCTCAGAAACCGAGCCTTTGGTCTGAGGAGGTTGACGTGACATGGACGCTGGACTGTTTGGTATCCAAATGTTATAATCCAGCTAAGCGTGGAGATTGGTTTAAGAAGAGTTTAGTGAATTTGAACTAGTAAACATAATAAACTGTTCCTAAGCACCTCGGTCAGTTTATTAATAACTGAACACACCTGAGAGAAGTTCACAGCTGCATGAAGTGCTGAGCAAGAAAAGATCACCATAGTAACAAACTTGCACATTTCGGCTGCGGTCTGAAATGACTGTGGAACTCCTGGAAAACATGATATGAAAAAAAAGATCAATTTATGCATGTTACATCTCTGTCGGAAATAAATGAAGTAGATGAGACAAAAATCATATGGGTCAATGACATATGGGTCCATGATAAAGAATCTTTTAAAAAGTTTTTAGAAGCATTATCTTCACATCCATGTTTGTTTCATATGGTTTTGAAACAAAAAAATTATAAACTTATTTAAATGTAATGACTCTAAAAAGTCATGTGGTGTAACAATCAAGTAAAACTAAATTCAACATTTTCCTTAAAAACCCAAGTGAAATATTTTCTTTACACCTTAAATGTAAATGTGTATACATATTATTTTCAACAAAACAAAATCTAAATATTTAATATATTGTAAATATTTAAAATAAAAAAAAATAATTTTAAAATATACATGGTATATATTTTTTATTATAAATTCATAAAATCATTATGTTACTAGGGTGTTACACCACATGACATTTTGAAACCTGAACCAACATTGGCTTCTCATAAAAATGGTCAAATTATCAGATTTGTTTCAGAGATAGTTCATACGGTTGTGAAGAAATTTTATAAACTTAATTAAATGTAATAACTCTAAAAATGTCATGTGGTGTAACCACATGTAACCAAATATTTCCTTACACCTTAAAAACAAGAGTGAAATATTTTCTTTACACCTTAAATTTAAATGTCTATACATATTATTTTCAACAAAAAAATCAAAATATTTAAAAATATTTAAAATACATTAATATTTAAATGTTTTAAATTAAAAAATAATAACGTTTTAAAATATACAAGGTATAATTTTTTATTATTAATTACATTTTGAAACTTTTTTTGCAACTTTTTTGATTATCAGGACAGAATCGCGCTGATATTTTTTACTATTGAGTCACACCTCATGATATGTAGATGAGACAGAAATTATATGGGTCAATGACACGTGAGAGGGTCTGCGATAAAAATCTTTAAAAAAGTTCTTAGGAGCATTATCTTCACATTCATGCTTGTTTCATATGGTTGTGAATTTTTTTATAAACTTAATTAAATGTAACATCTCTAAAAATGCCAAGTGGTGTAACCATTAAGTAAAACAAAATTATATCTATATTTTTTTTACACCTTAAAAACTTGAGTAAAATATTTCCCTACACCTTAAATGTAAATGTGTACACAAAAAAAAGTTTTTTTTTTTTTTTATAATTTAAAATGTTTAAATATTTGAAATGCTTAAATGTTTAAAATATTTTACAAAAAAAAAATCTTTAATATATATATATAATTTTTTTCCCCCAGTATGTTATTAGGGTGTCACACCACATGACATTTTAAAACCTGACTAAAACTAACATTGCTTTTTCATAAAAAGATCAAATTATCAGATGTTTCCTAAGAAAAAAAAAGGATTATGCCATTATTATTATTATGCCAGATTGTGATATTACGACAGAACTACGCCGACAGGTTTCTTTGACTCCAAAAATTAATTCATTAGGGCAGTCACACCTCATGACATGTTACAAACTAAACTAGCCTTGCCTTATCATAAAAAGGTCAAATTAGCTGATATTTAAAAAGCAGTTTCTTAAGAAATAATAATGCTTAAAAATGCTTTCTTTTCAAGAAATTAATTAAACAAGGCTTTTTGTCTTCATTATGATATCAGGACTGAATCAGCCTAATATATCTGACTTTTGGTCAACGTTTTATGTCATAATTATATGAAAGCCCATTTCCGCCAGAAAACTAATCATGCTTTGGTAAATCATAATTCTGACATTTTATCACATATTATCATTATTGAAGTCACTGTTGAATGTTATAAAATTGTATTTATTTATTTATTTTTATATCAGGAGAGAATAACGCTGACATTTTTTACTTTACGCCCTCCCAAAATGATTAATTTATAAAAATCATTATGTTTTTGGGGAGTCACAACTCATGACATGTTAGCAAACTAAACCTTGCCTTGTCAAAGGTAAAAATCTGATATTTGAAGATGTTTCTTACGAAATACAAATAAGTTGCTTAAAAATGTTTTCTTTTCAAGAATTGTATCATTTTAACAAGGCTTTTTGTCTTTTTTTAAGATATCAGGGCCGAATCAGCCTAACATTTCTGACTTTATGACCCCTAGAAAATATCAAAAATGGTTTTTAATTCCGAAATGCAAAAACAGGTGTGTTCAAGTCATTGTATGTACACATTGTAAGTAGGGCTGTACTAGAATATTCGAATATTCGTTCGGTGGGTTGGCATTCGATTTTCAATTCTGAGATTCGAATATTCTTTTTTTTTTTCTCTCTCTCAACACGTGACTTCCCCCGCGAACAGTTCTCATTCGCGCTTGAATGTCCCATTATTGAACGGGAGGGGGAGAGCTGTCAGCAAGCCACGGAGAAAAGAGTGTAGGTGTCACTATAGTTTGCAACCTGGTTGTGATTTATTTTAAAGTTTGAAATATAAAGAAATATTTTTGTTCATTGAAATGTGAGCCGTCTAGCCTGCCTAACAGAGCATGTGAGTGGAGATGCATGCCGTTTTCAACCGAAGCCTCTGAGACACACTGCCTGCGTGGCGGACGTGGAGCGGGTTTGTTACGTGACTGCTGCGGGAAAAATCCGCTTCACTTCTATTCTGTCGCGGGGTCGCGGTTGCGGTGCGTTTGGACCGCACCTGATATAAGCGCGTATTCCGCAGACACTGTGGCTGCTCTAATCTGTTAACATAGGCGCAGAAAGAAAACTCAACACGCAGCAAATCCGCGACGTGTCCGCCACGCAGCCTATATCCTATAAAGAACTCACAGCAACAGTTATAAAGCCTAGATATGTTATATAGCCTAATTTGCGCGCACTGGGGAATCGCTGTAGTATTAAAATTGCTTTTGAATGCGCGTGCGCGTTTTAATTTTGGTTTCTTTTTAACGATCGCGTAAACCTCTTGGCGGCATGAACGTGCATTCTAAGCGCGTCTACAGGCTTTGTTATAATGAGAGGATTAATCAGCTTGCAGAACTCAGGACTGAACAAAAAATCCGGCGTTTTGAGCGGTGAGTGGATTCTGACTGATCAACGCAAACACAGATGGAGTCTGGCGTGAGGCGGCTGCCGTTTACTTTCGTTTTGTTCATGTTTATTTTGTTATTAAAGTACGTTTGCCGCATCCTTCCCAGAGTCTTGAACTTCGTTACATACATATAACTTAGCCTATACATCTTCCGGAAATCACCCTGGCGACCTATATTTTAAGTCTCTCGGCCCACCCAATGGTCGCGACCCAGGGTTCTAAAACCACTGCCCTAGACTCCTGCTGTGAGCATATTGGAGCGGAATTCCCTTGGGTCTGCAGCAACACATTCGTGACGCGTTAAGTCGTTTGGATGAACGATTCCCGACATAATACAAATGCAGACAACACAGAGATGTCTGCCTTTATTATATGCTTAGCCCCTCCCACCGAAGCTTCGAATATTCGATATTGATTTCCACCGAAGCTTCGAAGCGCAAAAAATGGTATTCGAACCAGCCCTAATTGTAAGTGCATTTTAAATGTGTTTTTGAATAAATGAAAACATATGACAAAAATGTGTGTCATTTGAAGGACCCTTATGCATATCAACAAAATGTGTGACAGTTCTCTTCTTGAACCTATGTGACTGAGGCCGAGGAATCCCTCTGTGAAGATCTCTCTAATCCAGTTCTGTAGTTCACAGTCGTGCTGCACATCCTCATCGGTACAGTAATACAAACGAATCCAGCCTGCAACAAACCTGCATGGCAAACCCAAATCATGTGCTTATTTCAAACCTAAGGACTCTGATTCATTTAATGCTGAATGCTGTTTAAAGTACCTATGTAGAGCATCCCAGACCCTGAGTGCATCTTGTGCATAGTAGCAGATAGGTAGTCCATCCAGTCCTCGTGCTTTTACATCATCTGGCACACACAGTGAGCTGTAGCTTAGACGGTGTGTTCCTCGAACAAGCAGCAGTGGTATTGCCTCCATACCACAGGTTATTGACTATTGAGAACAGAAACAGAAACCATTTAAAATGAGACTAAATCATGATGAAAAAATGGTTTCTCTCTATTACTTCCATCACAGAGGAAACAGACCAACCTTGTCAAAAACACCTTTTGTGGCCAGAAGAGTGACTCTAGCCTGAATGTTAATCTGAAGAGTGCTTCGGATATGAGGCATTAGGAGCTGAAAAACATTGGTGCAATTTTTAAGTTTAGCAGCAAAAACATTTAACCATCTACTAAATGAGAACTCTTTAAAGCATCAAAATGATTAAAATCAATAAACTGAAAGCAAGCTAAGTAAAAGTATGGCGAATATTCTATACTGCACATGTCTATAACAAGATTTTAGTTTTTTTATTGTCCTGGGTTTGTTTTGGAAGCCCAAAATTATAAAATAAGTTAAAAGTCATAATTATGAGATTCTAAGTCATCAAGTTAACAATTATAATTGAAAAAGACTATATTATAACATACAGTGTCATAATTATGACATAAAAGTTGAAATTCTGACATAAAAAGTAAAAACTATAAAATAAAAAGTCAAAAATTACAGTAATCATAATAATTCTAATAAAGTTGAAATAGACATAAAAAGTTGAAATTCTAAAATACAATGTCATAATGACTTCTTGCATAATTTCAACTTAGTAGTATGTATAACTTTTGACTTTTTATTATTTTTGCCATTATTATGATTTACCAAAGCATGATTGGTTTTCTGGAAAAAATGGGCTTTCATATAATTATGATATTAAAAAATAACCAAAAATCCACACTTTTATGTTGTAATTATGGCTTTTATCTTTTATCTCATAATACTGAAGCAGTATGTCATATTTTGGATTTTTATGTGATAATTATGACTTAGTATCTCATAATTACAATTTACCAAGGCACGTTTTTAGGCCTTAATATTTTGTGCTTTCTTATCATTATGACATAAAATGTTGACCAAAAATCCACACTTTTTGTGTTGTAATTCTGGCTTTTTAATCTTATAATTTTGACTATGTCATAATAATGAAGTGGTATGTCATATTTTTTTTACTTTTAATGTAAAAATTATGACATCATCTGATAATTATGAATTTACCAAAGCATGTTTTTTTGGCTTCAATATTTTGGGCTTTTGTATAATTATGGGATAAAGGGTTTACCAAAAATCCAAACCTTTCATGCCTAATTATTATTAGTAATTATTAGTTTTTTTTATCTAATAATTTTGACTCTCATAACAATGAAGTAGTATGTCATATTTTTGTTTTTGGGCTTTCATATCATTATGACATAAAAAGACCAAAAATCCACATGTTTTATGTTATAATTATGGGGTTTTATCTTATAATTTTTACTATGTCATAATAATGAAGTAGCATGTCACATATTTGACTTTTTATGTGATAATTATGACTTACGTATCTCATAATAACAATTTACCAAAGTATGTTTTTTAGCCTTTAATATTGTGGGCCTTGTGTAATTATGGATTTTTATCTCAATTACAATTTATGTTTTTTTTTAGGCTTCAATATTTTCCTTCTCAAATAATTAAGAAAATCAGCCTTTCTGTCTGGTTTGCTCATGCCATAAGGACATTTTTTTTATTGTGCCCCCTAAAGGTAAAAGTCAACACTGCATGGTTCTGTATCTGAGTTGAACTTTGTATCTACCTGGTGTAGAGGATGAATCTCAGGCAGCTGTCTGAGCGTGGCGGTACAACACACCTCTCCTAAAAGATGAGTGCGCAAAAAATGGGAAAGTAGCTGATGAACCTGGAAATCTGAATTACGGACCCACATCTTCGCTAACAACCAATCCGGTGTAGAATCAGAAGGCAAGAAAACAGGATTCTTTGGACCAGGAGCCTGTTGAAGCTAAAATATTAAGATTTGGTTCTTGATTTTATTATTTATTTGGTCATTAAAATTCAGCCAAATTAGATTTTTATATAACTAATTAAGGAACTGTTAAAAATTGTACTTGTATGGCAATGGGCTTTAGTTCTCCTTGTTGGTTATAATGCAGCAGGCATAAAGGAGCAGCCAAGTAGGTCTGTTTGTCATTCACAATATTAGCAGGGAGCTGATCCAGCACTTCATAATCCAGAAGATACACATGTCCTCTCTGTGCAACATACATAACATAGAATAACATTTACGTTCTATTAAAAATGCCCTTCAATTCACACTTGTGCACTTGTACGCACCTCCATTTCCTGCTCCAATGATGAGTCCTCTGGTAGAAAAGGTCTGACCATCTCTGAAGTGACAGACAGGTTAGGTGGCAGGTTACGGATCTGTCTAATACACAGAGGATTGCAACCATTGAGGCTCTGAAATCCGAAGAATGCATCCTCTTGCCAATGAGCCTGAACGTAATCTATGAGAGAAATGCACAGCAAAAAGTCATTATCTAAAAATAAATAAATAAATAAATATAACACACACACACACACACACACAATACAGTGCCTTGCGAAAGTATTCATATCCCTTTATTATTTTTTTAACCACATTTTCGTATGTTGCTGCCTTATGTTAAACTGCTTTAAATTACTTTTTTTCCTCCACATTAATTTTCACTCCATACACCATAATGGAAAAGCAAAAAAATGTTTTTTTAAATCTTTGCAAATTTATTAAAAACAAAAAACTTCAATGATTTTATTGCATAAGCATGCAATATCTAGGACAGCTGAAATTTAGCTCAGTAGTATTCATATTGCTTGTAGATATTACTACACTTCAAGTGAAGTTAACCTGTGGCAAATTCAACTGAATGGGTATGATTGGCGTATTAATAAAAGGTCTAACAGCTGAAATTGCATATCAGAGCAAAAACCAGCCCTAAAGTAAAAAAAACAAAAAAAACAAACAAAAAAAAAAGCGCTCAGGATTACATCAAGCCATACATCTGTGGAGGAGTTCAGAAAAAAATTCTGTTGCATTGAAGGTTCACAGAAGCATGCAGTCTCTGTTTCCCTTAATGGAAGAAGTTTGAAACAACCACCGGGACTCTTCCTAGAGCTGGCCTCCTGGCCAAACTGAGCAACTGATGGAGAAGGGCTTTGGTTAGACTGGTGACCAAGAACCTGATGGTCACTCTAGTTGAGCTCCATGATCATATATGCAGATGGAATAAATTAAAAGAAGTCAAGTCAGCTTTATTTATATGGCGCTTTTTACAATACAAATTGTGTCAAAGCAACTTTACAGTATCAAATGGGAAAGTAATATATCAATAATTCAAAAGAAACTTTAAACAATTTTAGTTTGAGGAAATTAATCAATAGTTCCAAATTAATAAATTGTTTGTCCCCAGTTTAGTTTTCCCCAATTTAGTTGTTGTCCCCAACTGAGCAAGCCATAGGCGACAGTGGCAAGGAACCAAAACTCCATCTGTGACACTGATGGAGAAAAAAAACCTTGGGAGAAACCAGGCTCCCAAGGACAAGAGGACAAACATCACTGCAACACTGCACCGATCTGGTCTTTATGGTGCTGTGGCAAGACTCAATTCTCTTCTCATTGAAGACACATGAAAACACACTTGGAATTTGCAAAAAAGCATCTAATGGACCCTCAGACTGCGAGGAACAAGATTCTCTGGTCTGATAACTCTCAATTCCAAGCATCATGTTTGAAGGAAACCAGGCACTTCTCATCACCTGCAGAGTACCATCCCAAAAGTAAAGTGTGGTGGTAGCAGCCTCATGCTGGGGGCTGTTGTTCAGTGGCAGGGACTGAGGGACTTGTCAGAGTAGAAGAAAAGTTCAATGCACCAATTATTGAGATAGCCTTAATGAGAACATCAGGCTGGGCAGAAGGTTCACCTCCCAACAGGGCAATGACCCTAAGCGCACAGCAAGTGTGGCTTATAGACAACTCTGTGAATGCTTGAGTGGCCCAGCCAGAGCCTGGGTTTGAACACAATCAAACATTTCTGGAGAAACCTGAAAATGTCTGCCAGACCTCATCTAAGCTGACAGAGCTTGAGAGGTGAGGCGAAGAATGGCAGATAACTGCCAAATGTTAACGTGCAAATCTTGTTAAATCATACCCAAAAGACTTGAGGCTGTAAAGGTGCTTCAGCTAAGGACTTTTTCAGTTTTTTTATTTTTAATAAATGTATGAAGTTGTAACAGTTCTGTTTTTGCTTTGTCATTATGGTGCATGGAGTGTAGATTGAAGGGGGAAAGGGTCATTTAAAACAGTTTAACATAAGGTAGCAAAAAACAAACAAAAAAAATGAAGGGGTATGAATACTTTTGCAAGGCACTGTAAATAATTATACATTTTAAATTGCAAATATTTTATTTGTTTAGCATACTGGAAATTATGTTATCCCTTGCATTGAAAAGGAAGAATGTCTCAAGTTCCTGTAGGCTGCTCCAAGATGTTCTTCTTTCAATGAAACTCTTTATGTAGTGCACATTGTGAACTGGGCTAACAGACAAGCAGAGTAACAACATTTCATTGTCGAAATCAATTCATATGACATAAGGATAAATTAATATCAATCTAGTTTGAAAATAAAGCTTTAAGAAAGCTAAAACCACTACCGTTGACGGATGTAACTCAAGTTTGGTCCTAGAGCTGTAACACTGGTCATGTCTACACAGTGAGGACCACCTTCAACAAATGTGCCCCATCTACAGATAAAAACAACATTGTCAATAAAGGAGAAGTTCACTTCCAGAACAAAAACTCACAAATAAGTTACTCACTCCCTTGTCATCCGAGATATTCATCTTTCTTTCTTCAGTTGTAAAGAAGTTATGTTTTTTGAGAAAAACATTTCAGGATTTCTCTTCATATAGTGGACTTCTATGGTGCCACCGAGTTTGAACTTCCAAAATGCAGTTTAAATGCAGCTTCAAAGGGCTCTAAATGATCCCAGCTGAAGCAGAAGGGTCTTATCAAGTGAACGGTTGGTTATTTAAAAAAGAAAAAAAGACAATTTATATACTTTTTAACCTCAAATGCTCGTCTTGTCTAGCTTGAAGACAGTTAGGGTATGTCGAAAAACTCCCATCTCATTTTCTCCTCCAACTTTAAAATTGTCCTTTTTTTTAAAGAATTTTTTTTTTTTTTTTTTAGAAAATTACCAATTGTTTTGCAAGATAAGACCCTTCTTCCTCGGCTGGGTTCAAACTTGGGGCACCACAGAAGTCCACTATATAAAGAGAAATCCTGAAATGTTTTCCTCAAAAAAAAATTTCTTTACAACTGAAGAAAGAAAGACATGAACATCTTGGATGACAAGGGGGTGAGTAAATTATCCGTAATTTTTTGTTCTGGAAGTGAACTTCTGCTTTAACTGTGATAATAAAATAGGGATAAACAATAAACTAATGAGTTTATCAGGTTTTACCTGAGAAAACCTGGGATCAGGTTTTACCTGATAAACTGTTGCTTTTGTTGGAGATCCCTCTCCCTGTGATTGGTTAGGATTGCTAATGTTTCCTGCCTTTTCAGACACACTGGAGAAGGGAAACATTGAATTGAAGTCCAAAATCAAAAAGTATATTATTACCAAATTAATAACTGTAGAAGAATGATGAAAACAGAAAGAGCTCACCTTTCTCATTCCGAAGTTCGACGGAACCATCTATTGTCCGGATCCATTTATGACAAGGAAAAACCTCCACCTCGGGATCCTCAGAACTCCGTCCCACCTGCACATCCTGACAGTGCCAATCCAGGTCTGGAAAGCCAGGCTGAGCCTCAAGGCGGAGTCTTAACAAAACCACTACGCCAACTTCCTCTTTAGGCTTGATGACAACAGTGTAGGCCTGTCTCAAAAAAGAAAAACACCACATTTGCATGTGTTAATGCTAGAAGAAGAATGCTGCCAGAGTGAATGACTGTTTTGTGAATGTTTTGTTCTCCTCTCTCTCTCTCTCTCTCTCTCTGTGTGTGTTGTGACACACTGTCTACTATTACACTATACTGTTGAAAAGTTTAGAGTCAGGAACACGTTTAAATGATCAAAAGTGACAGTAAAGACATTTAAGAAGGATCATGTGACACTGAAGACTGCCATCACAGGAATAACATAATCAAAATTATTTTATGTTTATTGTATTATGATATCTTGTGCATAATTTACAAATAGTGTTCATGATTTATTAGCTTTTGACACAAATAGGCATGTTTCTTTTACACTACCAGTCAAAAGTTTTTATGTTTTTTAAAGATATGTCTTCTGCTCACCAAGCCTGCATTTATTTTAAATATTTTACTATTTATTTATTTACTATAATTATCTATTTTTTAAAATGTTATTTATTCCTGTGATTTCAAAGCTGAATTTTTAGCATTGTTACTCCAGTCACATTATTATTCAGAAATCATTCTAATATTCAGATTTTCTGCTCAGAAACATTTATTATTATTAATATCATGTTGAAAACAGCCAAGTAGGATTTTTTCAGTTTTCTTTGAAGAATAGAAAGCTTAGAAGGACGGCATTCATGTGCAACAGAAATCTTTTGTAACATAAATGTCTTCATCATCTCTTTTGATCCATTTCAAACATCCTTGCTAAATAAAAGTATATAAAAAAAAGTATTGCTATAATTTCTCTCAAAATCGCAGGCATAAATTACATTTTAAAATATATTCAAATAGAAAACTGTTATTTTAAATAGTTAAAATATTTCAAAGTTTTACTGTTTCAAAAAGAATTTCATAAAGTAAAAGCCATATATTGTGCCTTAATAAAAAGTTCATTTTTAAAACTGGGCTTCTGTTCTGACGATTGCATTTTATTAACTGTTAAACCTGTAAAAACTGTTAAATGAATTTCATCCATGTTCAGAGTCATGTGATGTCTTCTCAAAATAGGTGATTGTCTTACTGAGCCTGGCAAGAGAAAATGTTCCACTTTGACTGGAGGGCTCTCACACAGAGTACCAATCAAAGAGATCCAAACCCTGCCATAAGTTCCTGAGAGCGGAGGTGCTGAGGTTCGAATGGTCACATGATACCCATCCATTTCTCAGCTTAGAGTTCCCAAGGAGTGGCCTGTGAATGAAAATCATATTTTGAGCTGGAAACAGCCAGACATTTACAATACTGTATACTCACTGACAAGACTGCTGAAATGAATGCATGGCTACTTGAGCTCAAATTGGAAAGTGATGAAGAAAAATAATGTGCAAATGAAGAAGCAAACGTAAACAAATTTGAAAGCAGAGGCGGGGGCGTTGAAAAACAATAGGAAAATTCTTTTTGATGGAGGTACATGGAATATTCAAATGCTATCAACTGATATTATGTTCAATCCACTGCCTGCTAAAGAAATGCTCATTTCCTAAACAACTATATGCTTCAAATTATTCCTCTAATTATCAACAAAATGTATCTTTTCTTCAGTGAACGTGATTTCACCAAGTACAACATGTTCCTGGATCAACATCTTTGATGTTAGCCCACAGACTAAGTAATTCTATAGATAAAGTCATAAACTATGACCAGTCCAGTTTTCTTAAAGTTCGATTTGCCTCCGATAACATCAGGCAACTTCTACATATTATTCATAGGTCCAGTTCCTATCCATCCTCCTCCGTGGTAATTTCATTGGACGCGGAGAGGGCCTTTGATAGGATCGAGTGGAGTTTTCTTTGGGCGGTTCTCGATCATGTATATTTTATACATAATATTATTACATAATATTTCTGTGTCTGTTCCTTAGTGTTTAAATCTTTTTAACATATTTGGTAGTCTTTCAGGTTACAAAATAAATTGGAATAAACTGGGTTTAATGCTTCTGAATGAGGCAGCTATAGACAAGAATCTAATAGTTGACCTCCCCTGATTCTCTCAGTCAAACAGTTTACTTGTTTGGGTATTACTATATTTCCCTCAATACATCTTATTTCCAATTGTAATTATAAAACTCTCCCGAATAAGAACAATGAGGACTTAGACAGGTGGTCCCCTTTATGTTTAGCTGTTCACTGAAGAATATCTACAATTAAAATGAATGTACTCCCCAGGGTTACTTTTTTATTCTCCATGTCGCCTCTTCCACTGCCTGAAGGTTTTTTCAAGGAGCTTAATACGGCTACTTCTGGATTTATATGGATGAAGAAAAAACCTAGAATCTGACTTAAGACGATGCAGCGTAAGAAATTAGATGGAGGTCTGTCATTTCGTAATTTTGAATTATATAATTTAGCTTTTCAAATAAGGGGAATCAAAACCTGGGTTAATCCAGTTCCATGGCGAGTTCTGGAGCCGAATATTATTCATCCTGTCCGCTTACAAGATCTCCTCTTTTCAGGTATTTTAAAATCCTTAAAGAAAACTTACGGACCAATTACTGAATATTCACTTGATGCATGGAAAAAGGTTGAGAAAACTACAGGTGGAACCTTTTTATAAACTAAGACAACTCCATTATGGCATAATAATCGTTTATGCACTGGTAACAAACCTTTTGTTTTTAAAGCCTGGTCTGATGCTGGTGTTCATACATTGAATGACATCTATTGTTATAATGGCCTTAAATCGTTTGAGGAATTAAGTGGAGAGGTTTCTTTACCTGGATTTTCTTTTTTTATATATATTTACGACTGAGGTCAGCTTTAAAGGCCTATGGCGTTCCTTGGGCCACCAATGTGGCTGGACATTCATACTTCTTCTAGTGGTTTAGTATCTAAGATTTATAATTCAATCCTTTTACTGCAGTATACTTATATTCCAGGAATCCACTCTTGGGAAAGGGATGGTCTTGGTCAACCTGATTGGGACATGGTATGGGCCAGATATTTTACTGTTTCTAAGAATCTTGCACATCAGATGATACATTATAAATGTATCAGTAGGGCCTATATGACTCCCAGTGTACTATACAAGATGAAGGTTAGATCTGATCCTTACTGTCATTTATGTCATAGCACTTCAATAGGCTCATACTTGCACATGTTCTGGGAATGCCCAGTGGTGGTTCTTTTTTGGAAATTTGTATGTTCTGTTCTTTCGGATTTTCTGCATTTAGATATATGTCGAGCTCCCCTACTTTATCTGTTGTTAGACAATTCCACTCTCCAGTTGAATGCTCATCAAAAAAGGACCTCATCAGCTGCAAGTACTGCTGCCAAAAAGACTATTTTGAACTTATGGATAGAACCATCCACTCCCACAACTTTTACCTGGCTATCATACTTCAGAGACATTGCTTTGCTGAAAGGTATCACCGCCAGGCTCAACGGCGCAAAGGACATCACTATTCGGAGTTAGACGAATATTGCTGTGATGCTTATCTGACTTTTATTTCTTCTATTCTTCTTCCTCTTTTTCTGTACAAGTGGACGGCTTCATGGCATCTGTTTGTATACAGTTCTTTTGAACTGTGAATTGTGATATGTTTCTGAAGTGAAACTAAATCTGAATAAATTGATCACAAAAAATAAATGCTCATTTCCAACTAGCAGTGGGTTTGCTAAGAGATTTGACAATTAATAGCCTACTTGAATTTCCAAAACAGAGTTCTGTAATCGTTCATGCAGGTGCATGCATCAAAATCCCCAAAATGTAGCATTTATTTACTATTTACAATGTAGTATAAAATAAACACATCTCTTCCATCTTTCTTTGACCCTCTAACTCTAGCACTCTCTATTCTACTTCCATTCTTATAAAAAACTTCTCTATTCGTTTTATATATTCTATCTTTTCTATCTACAAAACTAACTTGCTCTATTCTTTTTCTATTCTATCTGTTTTCTATTTATTATATAATTTAAAAAACCTTGCTATACTGCATCAAGCTAACCTGAGACTAGTCATAGCACTTACATAGAATAACTTTGAATAAAAGCGTCTACAAAATGACTAAATGTAAATGTAGTATATGGGCCATTCTACAGAACTGGTTCAAAGTCAGAGCTGAAAACGTCTTTTTCTACAAATTTTGTATGTATGCAAATTGTATAATATCCAAAGGCTCGCATTGGTAGTTGTGCAGTTAATTCTCATATAGCCTAGTATTTTTAGAAAGTTTTGGCATATTTGTCCTCTCCCCAAATTTGTCACTACCGAAACACAGCAATATATCATTTAATAAGAAGGGTTATATTGACCTGTTAAGTTTTGCTTACATCTTCTTCTTTTTTTTTCTATTTTATTAAAATGTTTTCGGTAGTGACCATTTTAGATATTTTTGAACCTAGCTCAACATTTCTGAACAGTTGTACACATATAAAAAACTGTTATGGAATACATATTTTTAAAAACAACAATGGAATCAAATGCAAAAATATTTCAGTCTCATTTTCGTAAGTTTAAATTTACAGGTTAGGGTTCGGGACAACCATTTCCCATTTGCAAGTACCTAAAGTACATACACTAAATGATCGTTTTATATATAAAGCTTACTGATATTTTAAATATTATTGTGGGTTTTCATAGATAATAAAAGAATCTTAATAAAAATACTTTTAAATGTGTTTTTGTGGTTGTGGGAAAGCAGTTTGGACAAATTCTGTATAATGGCACATATATGCTCCATTACGTTATAAAAAAAACGAAAAAAAAATAATAATAATAATAATTATAATACTATTCTTTATATTCCATATGTTTTCGCATTTTCTCCTTTCGTTTGAATCCCTCTTTAGAATATGGTAACACTATGGTCGTTATTTGCAAACGTTTGCATATAGAAGTGACAAAAACGAAATTCCGTATTTGAATTGTAAATACTACAGCCTATCGTTTGCCAAGATACACAAATGTTTTCCATCTAAAAACTAAAGCAACATCAGAACGATATAATTCACACATTTTATGAATGTTTACATTTTTAAACATTATTTGAAATCACCGTCTTAACAGCTAGACCTACACGTAAACAGCAGAAAACAAGATCTCATTTGGTTATTACAAAGTTTAGTGTTTCTTCTCATTGGTTCTTTATTTCAAACTAGCCTATATCTAGAAGCGGTAATGACACTAGTCCAAACCGTAAATGAAAGACAATGAAAGTGCAAGTACAAGAGCATTAACTTACCTTCTCAGTATTTTCACTGATGATGTGAGTCGAGCGCACTGTTGGCACTCAGTTTATCACTTTATCTCACCTCGGCCAATCGCGTGGGAGATTGGGCTAGTCGCGCTCTCTTCCGGATCATGTCTTGGTGGTTATTATGGTTATTATTAGTGTATTCTGAAGTGACATACGTGCTTGTAGTTACATTGTAAGTCATTTTGTTAACACTTTAGAATAAGGTTCATTAATTAGCTAAACATTAGTTAATGTATTAACTAGCATTAACTAACCATGAGCAATCCATTTGTTACTGTATTTGCTAATCTTCATTAACCTTAGTTAATGAAAATACAGTTGTTCATTGTTTATTCATGTTAGTTCACAGGGCATTAACTAACGTTAACAACATTTGAATAATGTATTAGTAAAGGTAAAATGAACATTAATAAAGATTAATAAATGCGGTAGCCTGTAAGTGCAGTTCATTATTAGTTCATGTTAACTAATGAACCTTATTGTAAAGTGTTACCGTCATTTTTTACAAATGTGGTCCAAGTATAAACTATGTATATGTTTAAATAGTAGAAATAAACGTATAAATAACATTATGTCGGGAGCATGAAAAAACAAAAACACTATGTTCCCTGACCGGGAATCGAACCCGGGCCGCGGCGGTGAGAGCGCCGAATCCTAACCACTAGACCACCAGGGACCTGTGTAAACGAGAAATCACAAGTAGTATTATACATTTATATAATATTTACAGTATAGTATACATACATTTGAGCATTTTAGACCATAATTCGTTTTAAAATTAAAAGACGTATTTTAACTTATAAACTACTATGTTTTACCCGCTAAAATCAAATAGAAGTTACCTCTTAAAATGATATGCTTTAATGTACATTTTCAGGAAACAGCGTTAGTGCACACGGAAGTCTAATTGTAGTTAAATATGCCTTTTTCGAGATTAAGAAAAAACGTTTTGCCATCTCAGAACGTTTATACATTTTAATAAAATCCAAATGCATGGACTATTGGAGGGAAGTAACTTATTGCACGTTTTGTCCTCATAACGTTAATCCTATTCCACATGCTATTGGCGAGCAGTATCACATTTTTTTTTTTTTTTTTGTGGCGACACTAGAGAAATGTTTTATTTCCAGCATTTACCCCAAAACTAAAATAAAGACAATGGTAAACGTGGTACGCCATGCAAACTAAATTAATTATACTAGTTTCGTTACCACAAGACCTCGTGGCGCAACGGTAGCGCGTCTGACTCCAGATCAGAAGGTTGCGTGTTCAAATCACGTCGGGGTCAATATTCTTTTTTCCTCACTTGCCATACAATGATAATTCAATTCAATTTGAAGGGCTGTCGAAAAAGTATTTTATTTATACTTTTTTGACAGGGCTGTCGAAAAAGTATGTTATTCACTTTATTTTCCCGTAAGAGTGGGCGTGGCCTTTTTTGAATTTAACTTGTCTTGCTTTATTGACATTTGCTTCTAGCTACTTTAAGCTGTACAACAGCTTTTTTGCTCTTTGATATTACAAACTGTCTTACCATATTATTTCAATGTATTATCTTAATTATGAACACACTGGTTTGTAGTGCAAACAGTTTTATCGTTTACTATCATTTGTTATTCTTCTCGTTATTTCCATAAAACGGCATGTACGGCTGAAAATTATTTACTTTCGCGTTTTTACGATTACACTACATATTCTTTTGAGCATTTCACACATACTATTCACACACGTGACTTCTTTAGAAATAACCAACATTTAATAAATATATGTTTTTTTTCAGTAACAAAAAGCATGTGTTACAACAAGCATTATAATCTCATGCAATGAGACAGACTGTTCCAATGATACTGGACTTTCACTGTGAAGGAATGCTCAGGACCTACTTTATCCACAGCAGAGTCCAAAGTCCTTCATATGTGGACCACATTTGGTAAGTATGCAAATCATAAATTCCCAAAAAAGGCCTACAATGAAATGAGATAGTCTTTGAAAGCTCAACTTTTATGAAACGTGTGAACTTCCTTCATACTCTTGCAGTCAAGGAGAACAAACTAAAAAGTGGTAATTATGTGCAACTGTTGACTTCCTCTTTCAACAAACATAGTTTCCTGTGTAATAATCACTCATTATGACACATCTACAACAACACGCATGCATACAACACATAAAAAAAATAGTAAGACAAAGCACAGTCGGTAGACTGACATTATTAGCAACACCAAAGTACAAATAACAAAACATTAAAATCAAATTTAATTGAAAAATGACTGTACAATACAACATTAAAACTGTTGTCAAAAGCAACAACAGTTTTATACAAGCTGTATTTCTTTGCCAACAAAACTGCTGATTAAGGTGGCTCAGTTTTGTCAATACTACAAGTTGGTAATTCAAGTAAAGTCTTTATGTGCTTATAAAATGCACATTTATTGCTTCAAAGTATTCACAGGTTGACAGGACTTTTCAATTCTGGATTGACCGCACTATTTTTGTGTTGTTCAGAAATAAGAGATCAGGCTTGTTGTAGTTTGGTGGGTTGGCTAGAGGGTCATAACCTAAGCGACTTAACATCGGTGCAATGCTGGCCATATCATTCACCACATCAGCAGGGATCTTGCCCACCCATTTAGACAAAGCCTCTGTGTTCACTGGCTTGACTACTTGATCTGTTGAGAGTTCCACCCTGGAGGAGAAAAAGAAATAATCGTGAATGAATAATCATACATCTATTTAGAAAACATTGTAGTTAAGATTATGGCAGACAAGGCCTAAGTGCTTGTCTAAGATTTCACGAAATTAGATTATGCTATAAAGTGACCACATCAAAAGCTGACAAAATCAACTTATTCCAGAGGAAGAAGTTTTAACTTCTACCACTGGTTCTATTATTACAGGACTGTGACCCAATTACTGCTCAAAGGGTCTTTGAAAATGTGTGATGACCAAACAAACACCCCATTACTTCTAATTTATTTGTTTTACCTCGTATTACACAGTAGTGGAATATTTACATAAAGAGCACTAGAGAACTCTTGACAAGGAAATGTAAACCTGCATGTTTGAGCCATTGTCAGAAAAAGCTGGGAAATAGTGAATGAAAATTATTGTCATGGTTGGACTTGATGGGAACAAAGCTGTTCTTTTATGCTTTTATGCTATATCAGTATCGGATCAGTATCGAAATGTCATGTCCTGTTCCACACAGAACATGCAGGGGGAAAAAAAAGATTTCATGGTCATAAATTAAAAATTATTTTCCTTGTTTTACATAAATTGTGGTTACATGGTTCTAATTTGTTCCCTTGTTTTTGACACGGAAGAAAATAATTTAATCTCGTAGCTTCATAAAGTTAATTCGTTTAACAACCACTGATGTCTTTTTAACAATGTCCTTACTACCTTTCTGGGCCTTGAATGTAGTAGTTGCGTCAGAAAGCTCTTAGATTTCATCAAAAATATCTTAATTTGTGTTCCAAAGATGAACATGTTTTTTTTGGGTGGTTTGAAGCGGCATGAGGGCGAGTAATTAATGACAGAATTTTCATTTTTGTATGAATTAACTCTTTGAGACTGGAATATAACAACTTTTGCCTAGATTTTTAGACATTTACAGTCTGGAGTCATTGCTAGTTGCCTAAAGTCAGTGCCAGTGTGCAGATTTTGAATGATGTTGTGTATCCTAGACTTTTCAAGCCTCAGAATACTTAATTTAATAATATTTGTATTATTATTATTATTATTATTATTATTATTATTATTATTATTAGGAGTGCAAAACATAACACATGGTTAAACACAAAACAAAAACTAACAACAACAACAACAACAACAACAACAACAACAACAAAACAGCAATTATAATGATGATATTACTATAAACAATAATAAGCAGAAATGAAAAACGAGTAATAGTGTAAGTATTTAAGTAATAATAGCATGTGTAATAATAATAATAATAATAATAATAATAATAATAAAGTACAGTAATGCTAAAGATGATGATGATGATAACAATAGTAATGTCAATAGTAATAATAGTAATATTAATAATAACCACAACTACAATATTATATTAAAAGATGGTGATGATAATATTTTGTGATGACAGCAACAGTATTCTCAATAATAATAACGGTAATAATAATGATGATGATGTAACAACAACAACAACAACAACAACAACAACAACAACAACAACAACAACAACAACAACAATAATAATAATAATAATAATAATAATAAATGACACATACCCAACACATACCACACCTATCCTAACTTCTGTCTCAGTGTATATGTTCTTTTTTTTTTTTCCCGTTTCTCATTCCCCTTTTCTTCCATTCATGGTAAGATTACCATTTGTATATGTATATATGCCTAAGCTAAGGTGGTGCATTAAAAGAAGGGTGTGGTGCATTAAAATCAGCATGTGGTGCATTAAAATCAAGTGTGTCGGGTATAGATTTAGTTCATATTTATGTATTTTAATTATGTATATTTAGTGTTATGATATTCATTAAATTGTTACGGTCCTTATACAAAATAAAATATCATCCCATCGATAATTTAATAATAATTAATTAATAGCATTAAGGCTCGCAGTCTGAACGTAGTCTTAAGGCCCGTTCACACCAAGAACGATAACGACAACTATTAATACAACAATAACTATATTTGGGTCCACACCGGAGAACGGTGACTGTCTGTTTAATGTTACTCTGTTTGCTTTTCTACAATGTCGCCTGCAAATTCAAATGCGCAAGCCATTTAAATTTGAATTAAGTCTGATTAGCTGTCAATGTTTTATCGTTTCAGCTGTAAAAAAATAGTTCTGAAAGTGATTCTAATGATATCGCCCTGTATCGTTATCATTACAGTTGTGGTGTGAGCTCTGCTATTCTCTTAAATTTGAAATGATTTTTAGAACGTTATCTTTATATAGTTATCATTATCGTTCTTGGTGTGAACGGGCCTTAAGATTGCATCCAGCCAGAGAGTATCAAATATGTTTGATATTTTGTGCCAATTTTAGAACACATTGTTTTCATTTGTCATGCATCTCCTAGCAACAAAGCACACATTTCTGCATCAGTTTGCTGTGTTTGAAGCAACCTGAAAGACTGGAATGTATGATCCTCTGTCATTTACTGTATGCTGCTCAGTTGTTCTCTGTAACCATTTACAAAGTGAGCAAGTGTATGAAGCCTAGTGTTTTAAAAGGATCCCTGGGTTTTAAGACTTGTACGGCTTAATATAATGAAAAAGATGTTTCTTACTGAAATATGTAGTAGAAAACCCAAGATTAATGTTTTTTTTTTGTTTTGTTTCAAAATCCACATTATTTTATATATATTTTGGACTATGGAGGCGCCATTATTTTGATTACGCCAAATGTTGCACTCTGTGAGCTTCTGGTGCTACCTGTTGCTATTTTTACAGCAACACATAATAAAATACTGAAATGATTATGACAGCTACTAAAAAAAATCTGCACAATGTGGCATTGTATCAGTATTTCTGTGGTAAAAAATATCTTGCCAAGTGCAACCATTTGATGTAATCGAGTAAGTTCCTGGTTCCTTCCTCAGAAATTCACAATAGGCTGTTGTTTAATTTAGTTAGCGGGCCTAGCGTGTTGTGATTCACTAACCGCCTAGTGCACATTGTCCAAAAACATCATGCTTCCTACCATAAAAGGTATTTGCTTGTTCCGGGGGCAGGGTTTATATACTTAAGGATTTGAGATGTCAGGTAGCGTGTTGTAGTCCCTAGTAGCAGTTGTAGGCCTTAAAATGGGAATTCTGTAAAGACAATTTCTCCCTTTGCATTGAACTTACATGTAACTTTGCAGATGTTGTTTATGCTCAAAATGCCACATTACATACTAACTAAAGTTAAAAAGGTCAAATCGTAATCCATGACCCCTTTAAATAACATAAATATTTTTTGGGTCTTCTACTACATATTTCAGTAAGAGACATTATTTGTGTTGTATTAAGTCATACAAGTCTTAATACCCAGGGTTTCCCTTTAAAATCATGGTTTGATGGAAATGATTGATGGTTAGTTTTACAACAGATATATGTGCTTTTTGGAGCTTCAAAATAACAGCCACTATCCACCACCATTATTAAGCTTAGAAGAGCCACGATAAATTTTAAAACAACTCTGACCGTGTTCGTCTGGAAGGAGAAAGTCATATACACTAGAGGTCTGACCTGGCCCTGAGCGGCACTGCAAAATTTAGAGCCTGAACCCGACCCAAACGTTTTTTTTTTTTGTTTTTTTTTATAACGAATAACTAAACTTTTTTTTAATATGCTGTATTTCACGATTACATGCAACGGCCAGTAAACAAATACAAAGAAACAGTTTCATTAAGGCTCGCGGCCAGTTCAAAATACAAGGCAAAAAAAGCAGTTACCAGTTATGAAATTTTCATAACTGGTACAAAAGGTGCAAATTCACATAAATTCAACCAAGTTTTTTGATTAATTCTTCCATTGTGCAGTGTTCATTGTAAACTGTAGATAAGTTTTACAGATTGATGTATTGCAATCCATGCTCTAAACATTAATGTGCATATCCCGTTTGCCGTGTTGTGACGGAGAGACCGCTAGATCAGACACAAGATCAAAACGAATTTCATTTTAAATATAGCTTATACAACAAACGGCACGCACAAGTTTTATATATAGGGATAATCCAGCTATCATGAGCCTTAAAAGATTTTAATGCAGGATGTAAAAAGTACGGTCATTTTCGTCAGTTATGGCTCGATCTAGCATTCTGTCTGCTTTAAATCAGACACAGAGATGAAGTGTGGTAAGATCACTTTCATATTTTTAATTAATTAGCCAGAGAGAGGGAGAGAAAGTTGTGTGTGTCTGTCTCTCTACAAACAATGAAGCCGAGTTTAGTTACAGCTATTTTACCCACTCGTTGCTGAGAAATATAATGTAGCGAGTCAGTAGGCTATCGATGCCATTTTATTAATAAAAGTTTCTGTGTTTGCGCTGAATGTTCTCCGATCTCTATGTGCAAGTAATGTGTGCGTGCGTCAGTGAAAGTGTAGCATGCTGCATATACTTTTACCTTAGCTACAAACCTGAGCCCGACCCCGAAGCCATTTATTAAATATTATCCTGGGTCCGGTAACAGACCTCTAATATAGAATGGCTTGAGGGTGGTCATTTTTGGATGAACTATTTCTTTAAGTAAAGATCACATTTCATGAAGATTTTCTTAAATTTCCTATTGTAAATATATCAAAACTTATTTTTGATTGCTAAGAACTTAATTTGGACAACTTTAAAGACGATTTTCTCAATATTTAGACTTTTTTGCACCCTCAGATTTAAAATTTTCTAATTGTTGCATCTCAGCCAAATATTGTCCTATCCTAACAATCCATACATGAATGAAACACTTATGTATTCAGCGTAGTATAAATCTCAATAAAAAAATTGGTTTTTGGGTCTAGAGTCACATATCGATTTTTTTTCTTGTATATCATATGAGGGTTCCATAATTTAAAACTTATTTTAGTGTTTCATGTTTCATTTATTTTGACAAGAAAAGTAAAGAACTTAATATCAGCTTTATCCGATATTTTCAAGGATGTGAATATAAGAAAAAATTGTGACAGCAAGTATCTCAAAGCATCAAATTCACTCACTTTGACAGTGAAACTCCACCAGCTTTCCCAATAAGCTGTTCGTGGTGAAGCACAGCGGTGTCCCATGGCAGATCCAGAAAGTGAAGGAGCTTGCGCATCACCCGCTCAGGATGCAGTACTAGCTGCTCGTAATGCACAGGCAAACAGTTGCCATCCGCTGCAGCCAGACACTGGTCATACATCACCTCCACCGCTCGGTTCCACTTCACTAAACAGTCCCGGTAACTTGTCAAGTCAAATCCGGTGATAGTCACCTTGCGAGAAATCATAGAGTGCACGGTGGCCCTGCCATCGCGGAGCATAAGTATAAACTTCGCTTTAGGGAAAAGTTTGGAGAGGTAAGAGAGGGACTTGAGAGCAAAAGGGTCCTTATTGCAGAGCCTCGGAGCGGGCTCACCGTGCCCCACAATGATCTCCAACAGGAAGGCACGTACAGCTGAATCCAGGACCTCATCCGTGACGCCAGCCTCGTCCAGACGGACCCGTTCACGTGCTGAGTGACTCCACGTGGCCTGCATGGCTAACAGCCGAGGGATGACACGGGTCTCTTCTCCGCATCGAACGAGGGGGTGGGCGTCCAACATAGCCCGCATCAGCGTGGTGCCACTACGAGGGACTCCGCCAACGAAAATGAGAGGGGTTTCCTCATTGTACTCCTCTGGGAGCTGTAACGGGTCGCTTAGGTTTCGTCCAGCATGTAGATTGACTGCCCACGCGTGCTGTGCAGCGCGAGAACGGGTAGTTGGACATTCCATCGTGCTGAGTCCAAGATAAAACACAGTGATGGAGCTGATGACTCCACAGACCAGAAGAACGTTGCACGTTTGTTTTCTCATGACTTATAGTTAGGGAAGACTGCAGTTTGTGGTTAAAATGAGGCCACAAAATGGGTAAAACAGACTTAGCAGAAAGAAGGGGGAGGGAAGGTCAAGAGAGATCTTGGAAAGACAGCAAATGCTTTCCAGAAAGGTGAAAGAATGTTGAAAGGCAGCTTGGGTAAAGGTTTTTTGGGGGAGGGAAGGGATGGGATGGGCAGATTTTTTTTTCCAGCCAGCAGCTCTTCAGGCCTTTGCTTGGAGCTTCAATAAATTCAGATTTGGTAAGTCAAGCCTTATGTTCTCTGTCAGCACCATTGTGCCTGTAAAAAGGGGAAGGAAAAACACTTTCAAAAACAGATTTTGCCAGGTCTATTTCAGTATTGGCTACTAGGGTACATCTCACGTTACATTAAATGTCACATCTAATACCATTAGAGTACAACATTACTGTAATAGAATTAGACAATTAGAGATTGCCAATTTGAGTGGTGTAACTCAAGAACTACACTTGAATTGCAAGCCAAAAGGCATCCCTGTAAAATGTAACTAGAAAAACAATGTAATGCTGTGGAAAGGAAGTTGTGTGTATCTTGTAGCAGGGTTCATACAGACACTGTAAAATGAAATTCAAGGACTTTTCAAACACTACTTTTTTGATTTTCAAGGACTTCAAACAGGGATCTCACTTATCGAGCAATGTCCTCAATTTCATATTCTAGAAAAGAGAAATACGTAAAAATTAATAAAAAAGTTTTCTTCGGTTTAAGAAAATAAAAATCTGAAAATATGGACTTGCGAAATCCGGATCCGAATCAAATGATTCGCAATCCGTGCTCCTGGTCTGAAAATCTGAACTTCAGAGCGAGTTTGTGAATCTTTTGCTTCGGATCAAAACCTTAGAGCGTGGATCGGGAATAATTTAATAAGATCAGGACTTTGGTGCAGGTTTGCAAATCATTTGTTTCAGATCAGAATTTTAGAGTGATTTCGTAATTTTTTTTTTTGATTTTTTTTTGAAACAGCAGAACTTTGTGTCACAAATCTTTTGATTTAGATCGGGACTTCAAATCACAGTTCATTTAATTATTCAATTCACAAAATGATTCACAAACCCGTTCCGATCTGAATCAAATGATTTGCAATCCACGCTCCGAGTCCTGATCTGAAATTCTCAACTTCAGAGCGTGGATTGCGAATCATTTGATTTAGATCAGGACTTCTGTGCAGGTTCGCAAATTGTTTTTTTTTCAGATCAGGATTTCAGAGTGATTTCGTGAATCTTTTATTTATTTATTTATTTTTTATAAATAGCAGAACTCTGAGCGTCACAAATCTTTTGATTTAGATTGGGGCTTCAAATTGCGGATCATGATTAATTTGATTTGAATCACTCATTTCGCAAAATGATTCACAAACCAGTTCCGATCTGAATCAAATGATTTGCGATACCTAAAGTTCTGATTTGAATCAGATGATTCGCAATCTGTGCTGAAATGTTGAACTTCAGAGCATGGATTGCGAATCATTTAATTTAGATCAGGACTTCTGTGCAGGTTCGCAAATTGTTTTTTCAGATCAGGATTTTGGAGTGATTTTGTGAATCTTTTTTCTTTTTCATAAACAGTAAAATGTTGCGTATCGTGAATCTTTTTATTTAGATCAGGGCTTCAAATCGCATATCATTTGATTTGAATCATTCAATTCGCAAAATGATTCACAAACCCATTCCAATCTAAAGCAAATGATATGCAATACACGATTTGAAGACCCGATTCTAAACAAAAGATTCGTAATACACCACTCGATTGGAATGCTTCGAAACAGTGAATATTTTTGCGACGCAATGGTTTAACTGATTCAAAGTTTCGAAAAGCTGTTTCACCCATCGCTACGTGCTTTTGAAAACAGTTTCAAGTGATGTCAAATTTAAAAATGAATCTTTTCATTTGATCTAGCTTTTGCTAGCAAATCGCTTAAAATGTATGATCGAACTCACAAGTCTGAATCATTTGGAGCGGTTCCAATGCAAATGACTCAATTGATTTGGTTCTTCTATTTCTGCGTCTTTGGCCATGTTTACATGACACTGTCAGTACTTCAACTTGCTTAGCTCGATTGTTTTCTGACATTTACTGAAATAAGCAAAAAAAAGTATGTAGTTTTTTTTAATTGTATGAATTTTCCGTGAAAAGATGTGTGCTTGACAAAATTAAACACTTATTTCAGGTGCATTGTCTTTTAATAATTCAAGCACTTTTCAAGTACTTCTTAAGAAATGTTGCTATTTTATTTGAAGTGTTTTCCAGGCCTTAAATTTCAAAAAGTCAAATGCAAGTACTTCAAGCACTTTAAGCACCTTGTACGAACCCTGTTGTAGGTGTCATATCTACTGTATGATTGTGCATTCAAGTTGAAGTAGTATAATGCACAACAGTGGGTCTCAATCTCAACATAAGACAATATTTAACAGTACTCATATGCTGTAATAATGACAGTGCTATGATTTCAAATTTCATGGACAGTTTTGATAAAACCGAAATGAAAATAATAAATAACATGTCAGTTCAGATGTTGTTTTTCTTGATTTTTAGCGGTTGATCACCTAATCAACCAGAACATCTAGTTTCCCCTACACATGCATGAGCAGGTACATTTTGGTTACACTTCCTACCTCACTTTTTGAGAGTCACATTAACTTTAACCTTTGGCAAACATGCATGTTAACACCTTTAAGCAACAAAGCTTCCTGTTGTGACAAGTATCTGTGGTTTTGAGATGCTCATAGGTGTTATTTGTGACACATGCAATGCATGAAACAAACACCTGATGTTTTTACACATACTCTGCGCACATACTTTTTAACATTAAAGATGATTTTTTAAAAACAAACAGATATTTTATCTTAAATATGCACCTTTTTCTTCAATGTAAAAGTAAGCTTATAGACAAGACTTCGGGTTTATTAACAGCTATAGGCATTAGGGAAACTGCAAGATTAACATGCAGTAAACCAAAAAAATGTAAAGCTAAAAGCAGACATTAAAACGGACAGTCTGTCGATGAAACATACTATGACTACCCTTCTTTTAAGAATAAATTTGATTTAAACCATTTGTCTACATAATATTCACATATGCAGTTCATATGGGACATATTGTATTACAGTTACAGCATGAAACACTATACAAACCTGTAACATTTTACATAACATTTGCCCATTTTATTTCACAATTCTGACTTTTTTTAATCAACAAATGCAAGATTTGATCATCTAATTCGGACTTTATAACTTGATTTAATTTAACAATAGCAAGTTTGTAAATTCTGAGGGGGGAAAAAAAAGCAGATGTGTGGGCTATAAACCGATTCTGAGCCGTGGGAAAAACAAAGTTGAGAATTTTTTTTATATACAATTTTTAAATTCTTTTATTCCATGGCTTTTATTCCGCTACTTGAAAACGTTCATTGTGGGTCACCAGGGGGTGTTCCATAAAACAAGTTTACCAAATAAGCCAGGCTTATTTCAGTTAGTCTGACTTACTGTCACTTGATTTGGCTCAAAATAATTCAGACTAACTGAAATAAGCCTGGCTTATTTAGTAAACTTGTTTTATGGAACACCCCCCTGATAACCTCCACAAAAACGTCATCTTGGTTTGCAAACACCTAATTGATCTATAAAAATGTGTGAAATAATCCCCCAGTTAATTGTGAATGAGACCTAATGACTGTTACTAAACAGGTTTCTGCTTAACAATTTATCTTCCACTGATCGAACAAAAAGATAAATCCCATCCCAGTCTAACGCCATTGGTTGAGCCAGGTTAATCTCATTAAATTAAAGTTAATAATCGATAGTCATATTATCCAGAAACAGAAGATCTTAACATCGAAGTATTTTTTTTGTTACTTTGGTTGCTGCTTGTTGGTCTCCATCCATCTAGAGACGTGTCTAAAACGCATTCCACCTAGACAGCACGTTTGGACCATTAGGGTATCAGAGCAGAGTTTGAACTCCCAAAATGCAAATAAAGGCGTACTGCCGCTTGTGCAGAAAGAGTACTTTCTGTGTCACCAGACCGCTGCCGTGTATTGTGAGGGAAACGTGCACGTACTGCAATAATGCAACAAGTCGACAGAGCTGTAACAGATAGATTACAATACGTGGTCGGCTCGACGACCACCACCGTTTATATTTAAAACAAAGCTGAACGTGTTTTTCAATTGATATGCATACGTTGGCATATATGGATGATGCATTAGCTGCGTGACACGAAGACACGTTTGACATTGTTGTAAGGGAAATCGAGGTCTGAATCTAATGTTACCTGAGCTCAAAGTTATTCGCCAGCACGGCCTGCGACAAGGAAACAATATGAGTGAAACACACTCACGACACGTAACCCCCCCGAACAACTCTGTTAGTTTGAAGAGTTCAGCAAAAAAACCGAGCGTGTCGTGTCTTACCGTACAGAAAGTACAACTCCACGAATCCTACATTCTCCAGAACCACGTCTGTCTGATGAAATGCAGGCGTGAGGATCGTGTACACGGAGCTATGAAGCTCTGACTTTGAGAGTGAGAGTCTTAAACCGCGAACACATCTCTCCTGAGCCTTTAGTGCGTACGTGCGGAATCAATGTCAAAGCATTTCGATTTTAGCAAAAAGCTGGAAATTACGAGTAGAGGTCTTAAATTCATACCACAGTTACCACAGCGCTAAAGAGGAACTCTCAAATTTCATTGGCCACAGCAAACGTCTTTTGCCAATCAGCTGGTTTTCATTGGTTTTCTCTTTATGACATAGCACTGCTGTCATTAAACTCACGTCGAATACATATCGGCCTGTGTTCTCCTCAGGAGAAGTGTCTATTACAATACATTTTTAATCAATAAAATTATCAATATGTTATGAAACTTACTATAAAATTAAGTATTAACCTGCAACTTTAATGTTGTACTGTTTTGTTGGAGAGCTTCATGATGACATTAAGTGACACAAATAAATTCACATCAAACTAGTTTATGGATAAGACTCTGGTAAACTTTGCGTTGTTGCAAGAGCCACGTAGGCTACTGACGTCTCATATTCACACAGTTGGGTCAGTAGAGACAGTTTGACAAATGATAAATGGTCATAATTAACACTAAACGACCAGGTTTGCTTTGCTCAGTCTCTCTTAAATCAAACCTTAAAATGGTCGCTGATTACGTGCCAAATTAAAAAGGAGCAATACAGGAAGGATGCCAGAGAGGAAGTGAGATCGTCTTTACTCCAGGAGATTATATGGCTCCCCTTGAACAAAGATCAATCCAACTCTTACAAATGGGTTTAAAAAGCTGACAAAATCATTTATGGTATTTCTTTATCATGTGCTTGTACAATATCTACATCAGGAAAAATAAATACATGTTTCTAAGACATCACTTTATATTAGCAAAAACAGTCAACAAATCTGAAGTAAACTGCTTTTATGTTTGAAAATGACAAAACACACACACAAATAAACTTTCTAGGGGTGATGCTATTGGTCGGTCTCCATCTCAGGGTCAGCAGATGCTTCGCCTTCTTTCTGAGGGTCACCAGGCAGGACGTCCGTGACTTTCTGTATTAGTTCATCGATCTGTTCTTCTGTCAGTCTTTCCTCACTCTCCTCAACCATCTGTAAGGTTAGGTCATATATAGGTTATACATCTATCATCCAGCGCTCTATTCTCTCATCAGTTGCTTCCACTAAAGGGACAATTTACCCAAAAATGAAGGTTTTGTGATTATTTATTCAACCTCACGTTGTTCCAAACCCTTAAGACCTTTGTTCATCTTCGGAACACAAATTAAGATATTTTTGATGAAGTCTGAAAGCACATCAGAAGAGAGAAAACAAAAATAATGACTTTATTCAACGATTTCTTCTATCCCAGGACAGTCCTCTGTAATTATTAAACAAGGTGCAGTGCATATGTGTTCTACCTCAGCAGCACAATGCGCATGCGTTGTGGTATGCAAGATAATGTTGGAGGACTGTCCCGGGAGAAAAGTAATTGTTAAATATAGTTGTTAATTTTGTTTTTTTTGTGCACAAAAAGTATTCTTGTAGCATCATAAAATCAGGTTGAACCACTAATGTCAAATGGACGATGTCCTTACTATGTTTCTGTGCCTTGACCGTGGTAGGACCCTTGCTGTTGGTGTTGAGGGTAACACATTACAAGTAACGCAAGTTACGTAATCAGATTATTTTTTTCAAGTTACTAGCAAAGTTTCGCATTACTTTTTAATTTACAAGAAAATATCAGAGTTATTTTTTCAAATAAGTAACGCCAGTTAGTTTTTCTCATTTATTGACTTACAAGTCTCCTGTCCCCATGTTGAGAGAAATCGGAAGTACATAGGTGTTGTGTGTGCTGTGTAAACATGTAAAACAAGTTCTAGACTAAATGTAAACATGCATGCATCTCACTCACAAAAAAAAGAGATTTAGTATTCATCAAAATGTATTAAAACAGTGAAATGCAAACTCCGAATACGACACAAACCTACAATAATTAAATGTTAAATAACACAAATATCCTTTATGCATTTAATCACATTTTATTGACCAATGTCTTTGCTGCTGACCGTTGACGGTCCAGTTCAACCATACTAATAAGCAAAAATGACTTTAGATAAACATTTGTGCTTCATTGTTTTACTTTTCTTTCACTTGTCTTCACCTATTGGTGTGAAAGAGCTTTTACATTTGCTAAAAATAGAACTTTTTTATAATAAAAACAAAGAAGCAAGCCCTAAAAAGTAACATGAAAGTAATGCAAAAGCAATGTAATGCATTACTTTATATTAAAAGTAACATTATTAGTTACTTTTTTAAGGAAGTTTTCCCTGACTTTCACTGACTAAAAAGCTGAATTTCCATGACCTTTAATGAACGGATCCATCCATTTGCAAGCTTTATTTACTTGTTTACAGACATTTTTATGACAAAACTACGGAAGCCCGTTTCTGCCACTAAATTAAAAAAAAAGATAAAGACAAAACTCACAATTCTATTTTAAGTTTATAAATCACACAATTCTGCCTTAATAACTCTCAATTGCAAGTATATAATGCAATTCTGACTTTATACCTCGCAATTGCAACTTTTTCATCTCATAATTCTGACTTTATTTCTCAAAATTGTGAGATATAAAACTCACAATTCTGAGAAATAAAGTCAGAATTGTGAGTTTCTATCACTCAAATGTGAGAAAATAAGTCAGAATTGTAAGATTTATTTTTTTTTAAATAAAATTTTTAATAAACTAGCCTTTTCTGTACTGTTTCTACAGAAATTAATTTATGTTTTTTTATGATTTCAGGGGTTAAACACTGAAGGATTTTCATCATTCAGTTTTTTTATTTCTTCACATTTAGTTTTTGCTTTCCTATCATCTACTTTTCACACCCAGTCTTTGAAGTGGTCATTTTGTAGCCAAAGCTCTTGAAATTTACATTTTCCTGGCATGTTTTCCTTAGTTATCAGGTACAGCCTAGTGACTGCATTTGACTTAAGTGATTGCCAGTTGATGTGCGGGAAGGGAAAAAAATGGTACTGAAAAATAGCCTAACCATAAAAATCGGCAAAACGTGTAAAACGAGAAAAAAAAAAGGTAACAACAAGTTTCTTAAGCCCCATGAGGCCTTGCGTCAAACGTGGGAGCGTGTTCTGGTTCAAAGCAAACAAGCGGGACATGACACTCATTCATTCAACAGTTGACAGTACTGATGGGCAAATGAAGACTTGTGAGAATTTCCTCTGAATGTTTCGAATATTACGTGCACAAATAAAAGTGTAACAGTGTGTGTGTTTGTTGAATTTCTGTCTCTGATAAATTAATTTATTAAATTAAACTGTGCCAGCACAAATAACAATATGATGTCATAAAAGAATAATGTACACATATATGAATTGTGTATGGCAAATATTTAATTTTCCTAAAATAATTTGTATTTTTCATATTACTTGTATGACTGGGTATTTAAAAATCTAATGAAATAAATCTGAATAAAATCTGGGGGTTCAGACATTCCGACACGCAAAGTGAATTGCGCACAGGACTGAACAGAAAGTGAGGCTTTGTTTGTCACTGGTTTTGTGATTTCTACGTTAACAACAAATTAACCTTTAGCAGATGTCACATCACTAGTTGACAGTCATTCAAGATTTAGCGATCCAAACTTGCTAACGATGTGCAAACACAACTTTGAACAGCACATGTTGTCCCTGAGCACCGCAACGACATGTCTCATAAAGGTTTGCAACTTTACAAAATAAACAATGATCAGAAAAACACCTAGCCTCTTTGCTAATTAGCACACAAAATACCATTGGTATCCACCGCATCACTGGAAGTTGTACCCATGTTCTTTTTTACAGTAGCGCCCCCGAAAACTTGTGGATAGAAAAATAAACTAAAATTTAAAGCAACAAACAAAAATCCCTGATATTCCACTACTTGGACCAAAAAATATTAAATTCCCTGACTTTCAATGACTGGAATAGACCTTTTAAAATTCCATGATATTCCAGAAATTCCATGACCCGTGGGAACTCTGTGTAATGCATTACTTTTAAAAGTAATTTTCCCCAAAACTGTTGCGGTCTATGGTGGGTCAGAGAGCTCCCGGATTTCATCAAAAGTATTTTAATTTGTGTTCCAAAGATGAACAAAGGTCTTATGGGTTTGGAACGAAATGAGAATGAGTCATTAATCACAGCATTCTAATTTTTGGGTCAACTATCCCTTAAACCCATTACAGGTGTGCAGATCTGGGTCTTTAAGGTACCAAATTGAATTTTCCTTTTAATAATACCAGTAATAATATTCTTAATATTCTAATATTATATAAAAATATCCCCTTGTCATGTAAAAATTCTGTTTGTCTGAAAATATTTGAACATTTGTGTCCCTGGACCACAAAACCAGTCTTTTTTTAATGCCAAAAATCATTTGGATATTTAGTAAGATTTAGTAAGATCATGTTCCATTAAGACATTTTGTAACATACCTACAGTGAATGCATCAAAACTTACTTTAAAAGTGAATTTCTTCCACATCTTGCACCCTCAGATTCCAGATTATCAAGTAGTTTTATCTCAGACAAATATTGTCCTATCCTAACAAACCATGTGTCAATTGAAAGCTTTCAGATGATGTATAAATCTCAATTAAAAAAAAATTGACCCTTGTGACTGGTTTTGTTGTCCAGGGTCACATTTACTACTTCAGTTTCATAGTTTGTTATATATTCTTGTATGCTTAATATTCCTTCAAGTCTAATTTCTAACCAGCAATCTGAATATGCCATTTGCTTAATAAGGTGTATTATTATCAATCAAAAATAACATTGCAAAGCTGCTGTACGCCAAACTAGAATGTTGTAAGACCACTATTGCCCAATGTTCATACATGTACCATTTTCTCACATTACATAAAGATATGATATGAAAAAAAAAAGCTGACTGGCAGGATGCCACCAATACAAAACAAGCTAGCAGAATGAAGAAATAACTGTGGCAAGAGTATTGTGGAGATTCCAAAAGACAAAAGAAAGATAACTCCCGTAATGACATCATTGGTTGAAAATTATATGAGTGTGAGCTGCATGTAAGATAGTCAGACGTTCTGCCGACATCTCGGCTTTGTTCTCTCTAGACCAACAAAGTCTCATTTTGGCATTTAGAACTTCTTAATCAAAGAGTTTCCTTGAGAGAAAGAGATTTTCTACATTATACACTACCATTCAAAGTTTTGGGCTTTGTAATATTTTCATGTTTTTTAAATTAGTCTCTTCTGCTCACCAAGACTGCATATATTTGATTAAAAATAAAGTAAAACAGTAATATTCTGATATATTATTACTATTTTAAATAACCGTTAGGCCTGTCACGATAATAATAATAATAATGTTCGCGATTATTTTGTCTAACCGCGGTCAATTCAGACAACCTCGAGTATTGCGCAAAAAGGGCTGTGTTCATATACGCACTGTAAATTTCAGGAATGACACCCGCATTTAAATATGGGATTGAAATCCCTTAAATTATGCTACATCAATCCACATGTACAGAAGAAGTGTTGCTCTACTGCTATCCCTATGATTTTGAAGTAGTTGTTCAGTTTGGTTTCGCACACACTGCATTAGAGCCCATCCGACCCGAGTCATTTTTTCCTCCTTCTCTCAAAACAGCACGTTCAGCTATTAAAATAGGTGCATAGTCAATCGTTTGTGTAGAGAGTGGAAGCTGCGCGCTTTACATTGCAAACGCTTGTATTTTTTTCCACTTGAACGCGGATCTCTTCCAGCTGCGCTGAAGGCACGGAAGTGAAAACGAAAGCGAAAGCAAACGTGATAACTTGTGTTGTTTGCGCCAGCGCGACAAGTTTTTTTATCACCATAACTGATGAATAACCGATGTATGTATAAAATATAAAAATAAGGAGAAGCCTAAAACACGACCGACGCCTGGCCCGCGTCTGAACTATGGCGTGAAAATTGGGTCGTGAAAAAGATAAAGTGCAGTAGGCTACTTTTCACAACAAAGCATTTCTTCTAACATTTGCTGTACAACCGAGTTGCAGTGTATGTGGCAAGAACGTACAAAGAGTTGAAAGAATAGACGTGATAGCAAAATAAATAAATAAATAAATAAATAAAGTAAATGGAAGGGCACAGCAAATTAAAGAAAAATCCACTGGGGTGGATATGTGTTTCTGGTTTTCAGAAATGTTTCACTGTTATTTTGTCCCTAATTACAATCCTTTGAAACAATTTATTTAATAAAGTGCAAAAAAATGTGTGTCAAAACCATGAAACAGACAATTAATCACCATAGTGGTCATAATTGTCAATGCCCTAAATCAGACAATTAATCGTCATTATTCGCAATTATTTCCTAGACAATTAATCGTCAGCCAAATTTCATAATCATGAAAGCCCTAATAACCGTTTTCTATTTGAATATATTTCAAAATATCATTTATTCCTGAAATGTAAAGCTGAATTTTCAGCATCATTACTCCAGTCTTCAGTTTCACATGATTTTTTTAAGAAATTATTTTAATATGCTGATATGTTGCTCAAGAAGCTATCAATGCATGTGAAAACTGATACATTTCAGAATTCTTTGATAAACAGAAAGATCAAACTAACAAAATGTATTTTGTTACATTATAAATGTTTTACTGTCGCTTTTGATCAATTTAATGCATCACTACTGAATAAAAATAAAATAAAAAACTGAATAAAAAATAAAAAATACGCACCCCAAACTCTTGAATGGTAGCATAACTTTCTTGGTACTCTCTACGAAATGGACAAAGATGTAAAGGAGGAGGTGTATTAAAAAAAAGGTATGAAAAGTGTTTTCACCAGCTGGATTTCAACAGCAGTCTGAGGTCTGTGGTTAAGGAGCTGCAACTTCTCGGCTCTTTAAAGTGGAACAGAAAAAAAGAATCAGCACTGTGTCAACTTTTGTCACAGTCTAAAACAGTAATGCAGCAATACAAGACTCACTGTCAAATATACAGCAGCAATTCAGATGTGCAGTGTAGTCTCAAAAATCACAAATCTTCATAATGATACATCTTGAACTTAGAATTACAAAGTGGTTGTAATACACTGTGTTTAGTGTGACAGAGTTGTTGCTTGTCACACTGTTTGTGACAGGTCTATAAGTTTCCTATGCTTGTGTTTTCCACAATAAAACAAGGTATTTCGGTGCAAAATAAGGGATAAAAAAAGAACACTTTTTGTAACTCACTTAGTGAGCTTGTGAGGCAGCATGGCAGTGAGGAACTCCTTTACAGTGTCTGGATTCTGATGAGCACATGGCGTCTTGGAGAGATACTTCAGGGTCTACTGAGGCAGACACATGAAGTGTTAAAGTGCATGAGTGAGCAACCCTGTCTGAAGGTTACAAAGAAAATCTCTGAAAGACAGACAAGCTAATATCATCTTTGTTTAAGAGATGTTTCAAATTACATTAAAAACAAGCACCTCATACATGATGGTGTTTAGATTCTGCTGTCCGGTGCTGTGCTTGTTTTTAACCATCTCCTTTCTTTTTTCTTTCAGGTCTGTCAGCAACTGATAGACCTGGTGGAGTAGAGCATTTGTACAGTTATGATTAAACTGAACAACAAACATTTTACTTGAGATTTACAACAGGCATTTCTAATAACACACACCTTGAATTGTATAACACATACAGTCATGGCCAAAAATATCAGCACCCTTGTAATTCTGTCAGAAACTGCAAAATTGTTGCAGTTGTAAATGTTTTGGTACTCGCATGTTTATTTATTTGCATTGAAACAACACAAAAATACAGAAAAGAAAAGTAAAAACTGATATAATTCTGAAAAGAATACAATCAAAAAGCACTGGACAAAATATTGGCACCCTTAACTTAATATTTGGTAGGACCCCCTTTGGAAAAAAGAACTGGAATCAGTCGCTTTCTGTAACCATGAATGAGTTTCTTACACCCCTCTACAGGAATTTTGGAACATTCTTCTTTTGCAAACTGCTCCAGGTCATTCAGATTTGAAGAATGCCTTCTCCCAACTGCTGTTTTGAGATCTCTCCATAGGTGTTCTATGGGATTCAGATCTGGACTCATTGCTGCCATTTCAGAACTCCCCAGCGCTTTGTTTTTAACCATTTTTGAGTGCTTTTTGAAGTGTGTTTCAGGTCATTGTCCTGCTGTTTCTGAGAGAAATGTTGCATTTTCTGACAGAATTGTCATATATGTCATATATATTTTGTCAATATTTTTGGCCATGACTGTAAATAGATTCAAAATGAATCTAAAAAGGTTTAAAATACATACTGACCTCAAAATTGCTTAGCATAGCAGCATTGGCATCTCTCCTACAAAACAATATGTTTAAATTAGCATTTTAAGCATTTGCAATTTATGTTTGAGATCAATAGGAAGCTACAACCGAAGGCACTATCTGTAAATGTAAAAACCCGCAAAAGTAATTATTGATTTCAATCTGTCAATATTTACAGAGCTCAAGTGGTAACAGGAACTGGGCTCATTTATCAAGGGAGCCCTAATTCAATGTAACTTTGCAGTGTTTTGACATAATTTTTGATATGACAAAAAAAATATATTATTTTCCCTTTTAGTAGCTTTCAGTGTGTGCTGCTTTCCAGCCCCAAATACATACGTGCTTCGTTTCCATCTCGATATTAATCAAATACGACCAATATATATTCTGAAAATCAAACATCATCTATACACGTAAAATATCTTTCATCAATTGTTGGTTATTAAAAATTACATTTCAAGTAGATCCACTATTTAGAACAGCTCGTCGTCAATTTTATCTGAGCTTTATGGATAAAATTACATCATATGTGTAACCTTAGAGTACCATCATCAAAAAAATAGTATGCAAGAGAAACCACGTGAGCCAAACATTCTCGTCATTTCAATGTAGTTAAACATGGAAAATTGTCTTTCTAATCAGAGCGCCCTATTGAGACTATTTTCAACAAAAAACTACTATAATATGGTTTGAATTTGACTTTAAAAATATTAAAGTAAATATAATCGCTTACACTTCCATTTTGCTTGCCTTGTTGGTTCGACAACTAACAACGGTCCGATGAGAACGCGAAGGTTTTTGTTAAGCGTTCCTACCTAGTTGTATTCTTCTTCTTCTTCTTCTTCTTCTTCTTCTTCTTCTTCTTCTTCTTCTTCTTCTTCTTCTTCTTCTTCGATGTTAATGGCGGTTGGCAAACCAACCTAGTTGTATTGTTCAAGTTTGTTTGTAAATTTGTTCACAAATATTTTATAAATAATTTTAAATAAATTTTAAATAAAAATAAAAAAAATATAGACGGGATGATAATAAAGATCTGATTTCCCCCGTGCAACTAAATGAATCCCACAGAAAACCTATCAATAAATCATGATATTTTTTTTTGTCGTGGATGTATTACAGTATCAAAAATACTGATTAAAATGTTATATAAAGCTTAAAAATATATATATATTTCATAACTGTAATATTATGAAAAAAAGTATCAAACAGAAAAAGAAAAAGTAATGATAGATAGTATATTACAAAAATATGCTCTAAAAAGAAATAAACAAAAAAAAAATATTTTCAATTTTTTTTTTAAAAACTTTAATAAGAACAAAAGATAGCATACAAGGAAGAGTACATATATCATGTCAGGGGTAAAGCACATTTTATTTATTTATTTATTTGTATACTTTTAGATTTTTTCCCTATTATTTCCAAACTATTTTAATATGAACTTTAAATAATAATATAATAATCAAATCGAACATAAATCATATAAAAATCATCTTGTTTTTCTTTTACATTTTACAAAAAAAAGGAAATTTAAATATTTCTTAACAAAATATTTGTGACTTTTCCGAAAAAATTATTAATAGTTTCAGGGGAAAATTCGACAAAATAAGCTACTGTAACCGTCAGCTGTTAACTTAACTGTTCGGTTTAATGACAAAGGGACATGGCGCCATCAACCATTCAAAACTGTAACTGCAAGCGTAGTTTTGGGAGGGGACACGGTTCTTTAGGCTTCGATCACAGTTAAAGTGATTTGTTCTCTAAAATGAATGACAGCGCCTGAAAAACGTCGCTTTAGATTTTGGTTGGTTCCCAAACGCCTAATTAGCATATTATGGGCGGGGCTGTCACGTTCCCAAAATAAACGAGGAAGAAATGCTTGTCACAATACTGGATGTGCAGCCTCTTACAGTTATTCATTCTTATGAATCGGTGAAATCACGCGGCACCGATTTGGTAATTTGATTGTCCGACATTTCCTGTTTCTGTTTTAATCACAAGCTTTAGTTTTCGGTGTGCTCATCGCACATAAAGACTGCTTGAGACTGTTCCAATGGCAACTGCAGAGGTAAAGATCGCTCATCTTTCTAAAGTCAGTCTGTTTTTTGGGGTGTGTCACAGGCTTTCCAAACCTGTCAGAAACAGCGAGCGATAATTTGTCGAAATGTTTATATTTATTATTTTGTGTTAAACAGGGAAATAAACTATGGGGTGGTCGCTTTGTGGGAAATACCGACCCTGTAATGGAAAAGTTCAACGCGTCAATCGCGTACGACCAGCGCATGTGGGACGCTGATATTAAGGGGAGTAAGGCATATGTCAAAGCTTTGCAGAAAGCAGGTCTGGTCACGCAGAGCGAGATGGAACAGATTGTTACAGGACTTGACAAGGTGATTATATAATTTACTACAGTAAACATCTTTCTCATGAAAAGTATTTTTTTATTTTATTTTTTTTTACACTTGAACTTTGTATGATGCTGCTTTGTAAACATTTACCAAGGTACTGTACCATAGTCCAGTCCCCCTTTGACATCAAAGCTTAATACATCACAGACAAAAATATGCCCTGACACAGACACCTCCTTTTGCACAAAACAATGGCCATGTGACAATGCTGATGATGCCTATTGTAAACTAGCTAAAGCTGTGGCATTCTGACAACATGTATTACCAGACAAATAGAGGAAACTGGGGCTAGTTGTCACACTTGAGTATTTCGTTTTCTTTTACTGACCAAGGAAAAAAGATTTAGTTCATTCACCAAACATTGACCATGGCACACAATTTAAACAGTAAAACAGTTATGAAACAGCAGAAATGTAAAGGTAATGCACTAAAATATTAACTCAGTAACTCAACAGATGTATTGTGTCAATGTATTGTATAAATTTAAAATACATATCGTGACAATGTTCCCCAATAAAAATGCTATCTATTTTTGTTCCCAGAGAATATTATTCTTTCAAATAAAAATTCTCTATCTTATGTAATAAAATCTCTATATTATGACAGCATTTGTATGTATGCTGTAAAATATATAATAAATTAAATAAATATATATATTTTATTGTATAATTTAGATATAATATTATAGAACAATAATATAATATAATATAATATAATTTTTGGTTAAAAGTTGTTATTGACATTCAACTTTAATTAAAAAATAAAAAAAAATGGATAAAATAAATAAGTAAATAAATAAAAATTACCCAGCAGCCATTACAAAATATGGTGATTTTAGAATTTATTTTAGTTTGGAGGATAAAATTCACAAAATTATTCAATTATTCTAGTAATTCTTTTTTATTTGAAACCAACAGACATCTGCCAGAGAAAACACAAATTAGTGTAATTGAAATAGTATAAAACCATATTGTTACTTCAGTGTTATTTTAGTATCATTGAGATATTCTGGTTTTTATAATTTGTTTTGCATTAGTTATATATATGACAGTCATGAATAATCACATCCAAAATAAAAGTTTTTATTTAAATAATATATGTGTGTGTACTGCGTGTGTGTGTATGTATATGTATATGTATATGTATGTGTATATATATATATATATATATATATATATAAAAAGACACACACCTACAGTATATATTTAGAAAAATATTTACATGTATATATTTGTATTCATATAATTTATATTGTAAATTTAATATATAAACAACATATTTTTCATGTGAGTGTATTTATATATACATAATAAACACACACAGTACACACAGTCACACACATATATTATGTACACACAACTTTTATTTTGGATGCGATTAATTGCGGTTATTCATGGCCCAGCCTTAATAATAACCCTGAGCTCATGAGATATAGCTCAATATATACTTACCCCAGTCTCCCCTATATGGCTGTAAATATTGCAAAAAGAGTTATCATACATTTTAATTAATTGTTACAAAATAATATCTTTGGTATTTAAAAATATCTTTAACAGGTTTTTGATGAATGGTCCAAAGGCGAGTTCAAGATCAAACCAGGAGATGAGGATATTCACACAGCCAATGAACGCAGGCTGAAGGTCAAAAGAAAACACTTTCCTTATTGGTTCTAAAATGTACTTTTATGGAATAATAAGATATTTTATCAATACACCATGTGGTGTAGCTCACAATAGTGTGATGAAAATAATACTACAGGAGCCAAAATGTATTGAATGTTATTGTCTTCTTTTAAAGGAATTTATTGGTGATCCAGCTGGGAAGCTTCACACAGGCAGGAGCAGAAATGATCAGGTTTAAATGTAGTAATTTGTCACATGATATTTACAGGCATACAGGCTTTTGACCTAACTCTTTCTATTCGTTGGACAGGTCGCAACAGATATGCGGCTTTGGCTGCGGGATGCTGTTACCACTCTGAAAGAACTAGCTCTGCAGCTCATCAGCACTATGGTGGAAAGAGCCGCAGCGTAAGAATATTTAATTATCAAGTACCTGTAGAGATCTGACTAATGTACAATTACCAAACACATACACATTACAAACTATTTTCCTTTGTGTGTCCAGAGAAATTGAAATCCTGTGCCCTGGATACACACACATGCAGAGGGCCCAGCCAATCAGATGGAGTCACTGGATTCTCAGGTGTATTTCAGTAGAAGAAATCTGCCTTAAGTTTATTTTACTCAAAGCAAGGCAACAGTAAAATGTCAAATGTTGTGACCTTGTATATATGGACTTCATCCTGTTGATATATACAGTAATGGCCAAAAATATCAGCACCCTTGCAGTTCTGTCAGAAAATGCAACACATCCCTCAGAAAATTGTTCCAATTGCAAATGTTTTGGTATGCACATGCTTATTGTTTTTGTTTGCACTGAAACAACACAAAAAACAGAGAAGAAAAGTCAAACTTGATAAAATTTCATACAGAACTCAAAAATGGACAGGACAAAATAATTGGCACCTTGTCAAAATTGTAAGAAATAATTGCTTTTCAAGCATGTGATGTTCCTGTAATTTGTGGCAACTTACAGGTGTAGGCAATATAGTAATCACACATGCAGCCAGTTAAAACGGAGAAAACTTGACTCAACCTTTGTTTTGTTTGTCACAAAGAGCATGGAGAAAAGAAAAAAGTGTAAAGAGTTGTCTGTGGATTTGAGAGAAAAAAATGTGGAAAAACATGGACAATCTCAAGGCTGCAAGTCCATCTCCAGAGATCTTAATGTTCCCGTGTCCACTGTGTGCAATATCATCAAGAGGTTTACAGCCCATGGTAACATGGTGGATAAAGAACCCAGATTAACTTCCAAACAAATTCAAGCTAATCTGCAGACACAGGGTACAACAGTGTCAGCTTGCACTATCCCTCACCATCTGAATAACAAGGGACGCTATAGTAAGACACTACTGCTGACACAAAGGCATAAAAAGGGCAAGACTGGAGTTTGCCAAAACTTATGTGACAAAACCACAATCCTTTTGGGATAATGTGCTGTGGACAGATGAGACAAAAGTAGAGCTTTTTGGTAAAGGACATCATGGCACTGTTTACAGAAAAAGAAATTATGCCTACAAAGAAAAGAACACAGTCCCTACAGTCAAACATGGTGGAGGTTCAAAGATGTTTTGGGGTTGCTTTGCTGCTTCTGGCACTGGATGCCTTGATTGTGTGAATGGTATCATGAAATCTGATGATTACCAAAGAATTTTGGGGTGCATCGTAGTGGCCAGTGTCAGAAAGCTGAATCTCCACCAGAGGTCATGGGTCTTCCAGCAGGACAGTGATCCGAAACACACTTCAAAAAGCACTCAGAAATGGTTACAAACAAAGCGTTGGAGAGTTCTGAAATGGCCAGCAGTGAGTTCAGATCTGAATTCCATAGAATACCTGTGGAGAGATCTCAAAACAGCAGTTGGGAGAAGGCATCCTTTAAATGTGAAAGACCTGGAGCAGTTTGCAAAAGAAGAGTGGTCCAAAATTCCAGTAAGAATCTGTAATTCATGGTTACAGGAAGCAATTGATTTCAGTTTTTTTTCCCAAAGTGGATGCTTCCAAATATTAAGTTAAGGGTGCCAATAATTTTGTATCAGAATTGTATCAGATTTCTCATTTCTTCTGTTTTTTTGTGTTGTTCCAATGCAAAAAATAAAATAAAAAAAAATAAATAAAATAAACAAGTACCAAAACATTTGCAACTGCAACAATTTTCTGAGAGAAGGGTTGCAAGGGTGCTGATATTTTTGGCCATGACTGTCTGGTCATAATTATTCAGTAGTCATTGTTTTGTCACAGTTATGCAACGGCACTAAGCAGAGATGTTGAACGGCTGGAGGACATCAAGAAACGTGTTAATGTGTTGCCCCTAGGAAGGTTAGTTCTGTGTATATTCACTTCTGTAATGTTTTTAAAAGAAATGTCATGTGCTTATTAAGCTTGATCAGAAATACAGTAAAATCAGTCATGTTTTGAAATATTATTACAATTTAAAATAACTATTTTCTATTTTAATATGTAATTTATTTCTGTTTTTTTAATCATTCTAATATGCTGATTTGGTGCTCAATAAACATTTCTAATCATTTTTATTAAATATTGAAAACACTTGGGCTGCATAATATTTTTGTGGAAACCAATTTTTCTGGATTGTTTAATGACAGAAATTTCAAAAGAATAGCATTTATTTGAAATACAATCTTTGGTAATTCATCATTATAGATGATTACTGTCATTTTTTTAATGCAGCCTGACTAAATTACAAAAGAAATACTGACCTCAAACTTCGCAACAGCACTGCACACACTTTTATTGTATTCAGTGGATCTTTCTGAGAAACATTGATGCGTGATATATATTTATTTGCCTTACAGTGGAGCCATTGCTGGGAATCCCTTCAACATTGATAGAGAACTTCTTCGTCAAGGTTGACGTAATTTTATGTATTTTCTGTCCTGTTATGTTAAGTTTATTTGTTTTCCCATATAATTAATGATTTGTGAAGTATGCCCCTGTGATATATGGTTATGATATATGTGTATACAGGTCAAACTGGTCACCTATTTGACTTTCTTTTTTTATCACTTCCCAGAACTAAAGTTTGATAGTATCAGCATTAACAGCATGGATGCTACTGGACAGAGGGATTTTGTTGGTATGTATAATAATGCTGCAAAAATCATCTAAGAGTACGATAATTAACTTCACAGGTCATTAGTATCCCTTGTAATTAAAGGGATAATTCATACAAAAATGAAAATTATGTCATCAATTACTGACCCTTAATTAGTTTTAAACCTGTATGACAAAGAAGATCTTTTGAAAAATGTCACAGTGGAACAATGATCAACAGTTTACCTGGTTACCAACATTCTTCAGAATATCTTCTTTTATGTTTTGCAAAATAAAGAAATTAATACAGATCAACATGAGGGAGAATAAGTGATCACATAATTTTCATTTTGGGTGAGCAGTCTGTTGTGTTTATGTATGTTTTTGGACAGCTGAGTTTCTCTTCTGGGGATCAATGTGTCTCACACACCTCAGCAAGATGGCAGAGGATCTGATTTTATACAGTACGAAGGAGTTCTCCTTCATCACTCTAACTGATGCATACAGGTGAGGACAGCACATGATTCATAATAGGAAGTGACAGCAGTGGACAATCTTGAAAACACACACATACACACACATGTTGTGTTTCCATGTTTTATGAGGACATTCCATAAGTGTAATCATTTTTATACTGTACAAACCATATTTTCTATTGCCCTACACCTACCCTGCACCTAAACCTAGCCCTCACAGGAGACTGTGCATACTTTTACTTTCTCAAAAAAATGAATTCTGTATGATTTATAAGCCTGTTTCCTCAATGGGACCTCACAAATGTTCCCACAAGGTCAAAATTAGCTAGTTTTACTATCCTTGTGGGGACATTTGGTCTCCATAATGTGATAAGTACCAGGTGTGCACAAATATTTTCAGTTCTCGTCAGGTTGTGCATGTGTTCTTGACAGAATTATGTATGCAAATTGTATAATATCCAAGGTACACATTTCTAGTAATTGTGCAGCTAATTCTCTTTTTTTTTTTTTGAAAGTTTTGGAATATTTGTCCTTTCACCAAATTTGTCACTACCAAAACAGTAATATATCATTTAATAAGAAGGGTTATATTGACCTGTTAAAGCTTTGCTTACATCTTCTTTGTAAATATATATTTTTCTATTTTTTTAAAGCGTTTTCAGAAATAATTCAATAACAATTACAATTTTAACAATATTTAAAGTACGATTTATGAGTTGTATTTTGAATCCAATTTTTCTTTGTAAAAGGCAAAAAGTTGATCATACTGATTTCAGACTTAAGTATTAATTAGTTCAAATATACATCGAACCAATCACTATCATAGCATCTTATTAAATAATTCAGTGTACTTTATTTTTGATAAAACATCCCATGTTTCGGTAGTGACTAATGTTTTGGTAGCAACCACGTCACATTACAGAATTTATACTTGCATACTAAAATACTACTGAAACATACTAAAATACAAAAAATTGCATAACTTTACTAAAATTTTGTTTATTTCCCACAAATAAAGGATTATGTCTTTCCTTTTTTCACTCTCATACTAAAATACTTTCAAAATACTTTTTACTTAATACTAAAATACCTTTTTTCACTCTCATACTAAAATACTACTAAAACATACTAAAATACAAAACATTGCATAACTTTACTAAAATTTTGTTTATTTCCCACAAATAAAGGATTATGTCTTCCTTTTTTTCACTCTTGAATCAATGATGACATGTTTCGATTGTGACTGTTTTATGGGACAACACCCTAAAAAAAAAAAAAAAACAAAGATGTCAGTAGCATTAGCATCTTGGAGCTAGGTTCAAAAGTATCTAAAATAGTCACTACCGAAACAGTCATGACCGAAACATTCGTTACAGACAGATTTTCAGACTTTTGAACACATTCACCTCAAAATGGTGGTCTACTCACCATATAGCTATGAGAGAGTGACACATAAATATTTTCTGATCATAAATGTAGGAGTATAGTTAAAATCAGTCTTAGCCAATGGACTAAAACATACACTGTTTCAGTAGTGACATGAAAATGCTGGACCTTTTTACCTTTTTAGACCTTTTTTATAAGGTAAAATTTAGGGGTTAGGGTTTGGGACACCTCCCAATTGCAAGTACTGACTAAATGATGATTTTATATATATTAAGCTTACTGATATTTTAAATATTATTGTGGTTTTTAATAGATATTAAAAGGATCTAAGTAAACATCTAAGATTTGAATACTTAATGCTTTTAAAATTGGTAGTTTGGATGTGGGACAGCAGTTTTCACCAAGTCTGACCTGGGTCAGGTTCTGATCTCCGTAAATGTCTTGCAAAAAGAACAAAAATAAAATGAATCAAAGAATCCTGCAAAACTGAATCATTGAATGATTTCCACAAAAATGTTAACCTTCACAACTGTTTTCATCATTGATAGTAATATAAAAAAAATCTTGAGCCGCAAATCAGCATATTAGAATGGTTTCTGAAGGATCATGTGACATTGCAGGCTAGAGTTAATGGCTGCTGAAAATTCAGCTTTGCCATCACAGGAATAAAATGCACGTTTAAACACATTAACATAGAAAACAGTTATTTTAAATTGTAATAATATTTCACAATAGTGCTGTTTTTTCTGTATTTTTAATCAAATAAATTAAGCCTTGATGAACATAAGAGTGGTTTGAACTCAAGATGGCCCTGTAATACGTCATTAAGTCACAGCGGATAAATTATTAATTCCAAACCCTTGGGTTAACTGCATTTTTCCTTACATTACTACCACGTTCTGCATAATTTTCACCCAGCTTGTGACGCACGCACATTTCCATCATGAAACTATTGGAGCTTCTGGCTTGAGCTTAAGGCAGAGTTGCAAATTATTTAATTCAAATGACTTCTATGGTAGTGTTGCTAAGAAATGTCAGTGAGTACACATGGACCTGTTCACGTCATCACACAATCTCCATTGTTAGAACAAATCAATTATCAATACATCAATACTTTATGGCCTGTGAAATGTTCAGCTTGTTAACATTAACAGTTGCTGCACGGTCAGTACCTTGGTTAAATTAGTTAATGTTCACTCAGAAATAGTTTTTGCTTGTTTATTAACAACATTATCATGTTCTGCCATGGAGTGCAGGATTCAGTGTGTTTTTTTTAATTGGTGGATGATACTCAGCACCGTAGCCTCGAGACAGAGATACTGTGAACATGAACTGGCTGATGTGTATTGAGGGATTTGTATGTGTGCCTAGTGTGAGTTGTTAATCAGAGCTGTTGTGTTTATGTTTGTGAGAGCAGCACTGGGAGCAGTTTAATGCCTCAGAAGAAGAACGCAGACAGCCTGGAGCTCATCCGCAGCAAAGCAGGACGAGTGTTTGGCAGAGTAAGATACAGCACTGAGTAATGAAGCCAATCGAGACACCAATACTGGCCTACAAAGATACTTCCGTAATTTAAATAATCAGTCTTATGATTAAGGTCAATCTATGGGAAATTTAATAATTAGTACTAGGACTGGAATGCTATTCATTTAGGGATGCAAAATGTTAAAGTCATCAGTTATCGGATAATGATTATTTATTAGTGCATATTATTAGAGCATGTTTATTTCTTTTGTTTTTAAATTTAGATTAGCCTTAGTTACATTTAAATTTACATTATGTTTTATTTATTTATACAAAATAGAGTATTTTAAAATCATCTATTTAAAATATATTCTAATATAATTTTATATTAATATCAAGTTAAAATGTATACTTTATGGTAGTATTTATATATATATATATATATATATATATATATATATATATATATATATATATATATATATATATATAAAGCTTACTGATATTTTAAATATTATTGTTTTAATGATCTAAAAAAAGGATCTTAGTAAACGTCTAAGAATTTAAAACTTAATGCTACTAAAATGTTAAATAATGCTTAATTTCAAATGTGTTTTTTGGTTGTGGGACAGCAGTTTTTTTTTTTGATAACAAATTTTTTAAATATTTTTTTATAAAAAAAAAAATACTAAATATTATACTATTTTGTCTAAATATACTATTTAGACAAAATAGTATAATATTATAATATTGTCTTTATCAGTTTTATTAAAAAAAAAAAAAAAATTAAAGAAGATTTTAAATAATAATAATATTCCAGTATTAAACATAAAATAATATTTTAAATATTATTTAATAGTTACTAGAAATTGACATACTAAACAGACAAAATAGTATAATATTTTAATATTGCCAATTTATTGGTTATCAGTCATAACATTCAGGTATTTATCAGCTTACTGGCTGGAATTTTCAATGCATCCCTAGATTAATTATAAAGAAAATAATAATACAAATATTTAAAATAATGTAAAAATATTATAATATTAAAAGTAAAGTAATATGTTAAATATTATTTAATAATACTTAATTTAAAATGATTAAAATTAGGCAAAATAGTATAATATTTTAATATTGTCCGGTTATCAGTTTTATTTATGGTAAAAAAAATATTTAAAATAATAGCAATACTAATAATATCACAGTATTCAAAATAAAATAATATTTTAAATATCATTTAATAAAATGTACAAAAATTATTTAGACAAAACAGTATAATATTTTAATATTGTCTTTATCGGTCATCAGTTTTATTTAAAATAAAAAAAAGTTTTAAAATAATAATAATAATAATAATATCACAGTATTAAAAATAGAATAATATTTTAAATATTATTTAATACAATTAACCCAAATACTTAACAGACAAAATACTATATTTTAATATTGCCCATTTATTGGTTTTTGGCCATAACATTAATATATTTATCAGCTTATTTGCCAGAATTTTCAGATTATTTATAAAATAAAATTCCAAATATTTGAAATAATATTTGAAATATTATTTATTAAAATGTAACAAAAAAATCAGTTATATACACAAAATAGTATAATATTGTAATATTATCTATGTCTATTGGTATTATTTAAAATGAAAAAGATTTTAAATAATAATAATAATAATTATAATAGTAATAAAAATATCACAATATATAAAATACAAATAATATTTTAAATAGTATTTAATACAATTAATACAAATTGACATACTTAACAAACAAATAGTATAATATTTTAATATCGCCGTAACATGAAATAAAATGCTGGCTTATTAACCAGAATTTTCATATTAGTGCGTACCTAGATTTATTATAAAGAAAATAATACAAATATTTCAACAACTAATTAAAAATATTCCAATATTAAAATACCAATATTTTAAATATTATTTAATCATACCTGACTGAGGTAAGGGCAAGATAATAATTTTTACAACAAAAAATTTCAGGCTTTAAGGTTTTATCTAATTTAAATTTCATTGTAATACAGTGTGCAGGGTTTCTGATGACTCTCAAGGGCTTACCCAGCTCATACAACAAAGACCTACAGGTATGTCCATAACAGCCAGAAAATATGATTGTTTTACTTTTTTGTTAGCATTTTCTGAATATATGTTTTGTCACTGTAGGAGGATAAGGAGGCCATGTTCGACACATACGATACAGTACAAGCTGTGCTGCAGGTGGCAACAGGCGTCATTTCGACTCTAAAGGTGTCTAAACGGATTCTAGCACAAGTTAACGTTGTTTTGTCACAAACAATAGCAATCAAAAACAAAACGGTTACTTCAGTTAAATAGTAAGTAGGTGAAACACTGAATGAGATGCAGATGTATTTGAGCATGTCGTAATCCATTGTCAGTCTCAAATATGAGCAACATTAAGAACTATTGTTGTTTCATTTCCTTTTTGGTTCATTGGTGAGGAGTAGATCTTCAACACTTGTTCTTTTCCATTCCTCAGGTCAACCAACCAGTGATGGAAGGGGCCCTCAGCCCAGATATGCTGGCCACTGATCTTGCCTATCATCTTGTCAGAAAGGGAGTAAGTACATCAATCCAACAACTTACAGTTTTAAGTAGAGCTGAATGAAATCTGATACATATACATCTATATTAAAGATGCCTTTCAGAGAGGCCCACGGTTGTGCTGGGAAAGCTGTTTATATTGCTGAATCTAAAAACATCCATCTGTCCCAACTCACTGTAGAGGACCTTCAAACTGTCAGGTCGGCAGTCACATTCAAAGTAAAAGGACATCTAACAGTATATGTTTTCATTTAGATCACTATTTTTTCAATGTATTATTTTGTTTCTTTATCTCCAGCCCTTTGTTTGACAAGGACGTTTCTTGGGACTACACCAAAAGTGTTGAACAGTACAGCGCCCCCGGTGGCACGGCCAGGAGTAGCGTCACAGCGCAAATCGAGCACTTTAGAACCTGGTTACAGGCACAAAAACAGAAACCGTAGTCTTATTTCCACAAAGGTCAGTAGTAGGTGCTCTTTCACAGATGAATTTGGCATGTAATGCCTGCGTGTTACATATAAGTAAACTTTATAGGACAAACAGTGTGTACAATGAAATATAGTTGCAACTAAATAAAGAATTTGTGTAGTCACTTTATTTTAACTTTTATGAACATATTTGCAACCTTCATTATGTACAATTTACACTCAGTATGCCCTGCTTATGTACACCATTTGTTTTACATGTGTTTTAATCATCAAATCATAGCCATATAAAACATTCATTTAAAAGGAGAAACATCATAAAAATTTACAAATTGGCATTTCCAGGATTGGTAAATCATGAAGATGTTATAAAATGTTGTAAGTAATGGAAAAGAAAGAAAGCTTCAAGTGAGCCACATTCAAATCCCAAGATGTTTATACACAAGTATAATTGTTGGTCTATAAAATTATTTTAAAACGCTTTAAATGAGAAGCTCACTTCTAGAACAAAAATTTACAGATAATTTACTCACCCCCTCGTCTTCCAAGATGTTCATTTCTTTCTTTCTTCATTCGTAAAGAAATTGTCTTTTGAGGAAAACATTTCAGGATTTCTCTCCATATAGTGGACTTCTATGGTGCCCCCGAGTTTGAACTTCCAAAATGCAGTTTAAATGCAGCTTCAAAGGGCTCATCTAGCAAAGGTCTTATCTAGTAAGCGATTGGTTATTTTCTAAAAGAAATGGACAATTTATATACTTTTTAACCTCAAATGCTCGTCTTGTCTAGCTCTGCGAGTGCTCTGTGTATTCCAGTTCAATACATTTAGGGTATGTTGAAAAACTCCCATCTTATTTCTCAAAATCGCCCTATACATCGCTGCAGAAGTACCGACCCAGTGTACATGCAAAGAAGATCAAACACCCTTTTCAAAAAAAAAAAAAAGGTAAAACGGCAATGTAGGACGATTTTGAAGATGGAGGAGAAAATGAGATGGGAGTTTTTCAACATACCCTAACTGTCTTGAACCGGAATACACAGAGCTAGACAAGATAAGCGTTTGAGGTTAAAAAACATATACATTTTACTTTTTTTTTTTTTTTTTGGACAATAACTGATTGTTTCACTAAATAAGACCCTTCTTCCTCGGGTGGGATTATTTAGAGCTTTTTGAAGCTGTATTTAAAGTGCATTTTGGAAGTTCAAACTCGCGGGCACAATAGAAGTCCAATATATGGAGAGAAATCCTGAAATTTAAATTTCTTTACGACTGAAGAAAGAAAGACATGAACATCTTGGATGACAAGTGGCTGAGTAAATTATCTGTACATTTTTGTTCTGGAAGTGACCTTCTCCTTTAATTGCAATAATCATGAACAACCAAAAATTATGGAAATGGATGGGCATCCTGAAATGATCAAAGCCATATAAAGCTGCCACAACTGAAGGAGAATATCAGAAGACATGAAAAGAGCTACCGGTGAGACAATTAATAGTTGTGAATACGGAAAAATAACTTAAGGCCAATTCACACCGCATCGACAAACGCCAACAGACTAGTCTGTTGGAGTTCGTCGGATCAGTGTGTTAGCTCTGTTGGCATTGGTTGGAGTTTGTTTTCACCCGACTGAACATGCTTAATCGCCGTTTGTCAGGTTGTGGAATGTCTGAGCAGTGTGAAATGATTTTCCAACAAACTACAACAAACTCTGACGTGGTCATGAACCGTTGTATATTTCACTTTAAGCGTGCTTCACCCACGGCTCCTTTCATTTTATTTGACATCTTTTCAGGTGAAAAATGACATGCAAAAAATAATAAAATTTTAATAAAAGTAAAAATTTGATTGTGGTTACAGGATCATCAGTTTCTTTCCCAGTCAGACTTACACCATCTACAGCGGAAACGAGCAGCTTGACGTGACATGACACAATACAATAGAGGTTCTATTGATTTTATAATCAGTGACGCTGTCTAAACTGGATGCGGTGCGATGCGACAGTTTGACGGAGTTTGTTGGGGCAGTGTGAACATGACAGTTGATTTTCATAAAATTCTAAATCCAACAGCCACTGTTGGCGTTTGTCGGTGCAGTGTGGATTGGCCTTTAGAAATCTTATCTCTATTGTTAATTTTCACTGCTTATCATAATAACAGAGATCCATTCCAGTACCTTCAGTTCAGTCCTTGAAAGATTAATTATGTATACTTTGTTTCTGGAAGTTCAATATGGAACATCCTGTGTTAAAAGAGATGTTGTCTCTACCATTCAATGAAAACACCTTTGTTGTCCAAAAACACAAAAGAGGCACAGAAACAGGGTGATTAGATTGGGCAGAACACACAGACCGTGAGCTGGCAGAAATGTGTACACGACTCGCCCATTCAGAGTCTGCACAGGACGGAATATTCCAGTCATTGGTTGTTCTGTTCCGAATAGCAGCTGTTTATCCATTGACATCAGCTAAAGCAGGACAAAAAAGATGACCAAAAGAATCAGTACGTGTGAATTAATATTTGCCTTTCCATAATCACATTAGCTTTAGCTAATAGAAATCACAATGCTTTTTATTATGTTCAAAATAATAATACTACTAATAATAAAGTTTATTATGTTTAAACAGATAGTTCACCCAAAAATGAAAATTCTGTCATTAATTACTCACCTTCATGTTGTTCCAAATCCATAAGACGACTTTCATCTTTGGAAAACAAATTAAGATATTTTTGATTAAATCGGAGAGCTCTCTGACCCTCCATGGACCACAACGTAAGTACCATGTTCAAGGCACAGAAACATAGTAAGGACATCCTTAAAATAGTCCATGTGACATTAGTGGTTCAACCACATTTTTACTAAGCTATGGGAACACTTTTTGTGCACAAAGAAAAAAAAAAAACGACTTTATTCAAGTACACGTATGCATTGTGATACTCTTTATAATTGCGCTAAGGTGACGTGGAGGAGAAGATTTGTTAAATAAATAAAAATTATTTTCGTTTTCTTTGCACACAAAAAGTATTCTCATAGCTGTGTAAAATTATGGTTGAACCACTGATGTCACATGAACTGTTTTACCAATGTCCTTACTGCGTTTCTATGTAGGGTCAGAAAGCTCTCGGATTTCATCAAAATTTGCTTAATTTGTGTTCCGAAGATGAATGAAAGTCTTATGGGTTTGGGTGATCTCTCTCTTTAAATGATCCATTATTCTCTTTTTACCAGATCATAAATCAGGAAATACTGTTATATAAATCAAGCAATATATATATATATGAGCAAAACAAGCTTTAAAGGATTAATTCACTTCCAGAATAAGAAAAACCTAATAATTTAGTCGACCTCCATGTCATCTAAGATGTTTACATCTTTCTTCCTTAAGTTGAAAAGAAATTTAGTTTTTTTTCTTTATGGTGGACTTCAAAGAGGATCAGCGGAGTGAAGGTCCAAATTGCAGTTTCAGTGCAGCTTCAAAGGGCTCTACACGATCCTAGTTGAGGAATAAGGGACTTATCTAGTGAAACAATCGGCCATATTTAATAAAAAAAAAAAAAAAAGAATGTATATACTTTTTTACCACAAATGCTCATCTTGCACTAGCTCAACCTCACGGATTACGTAGTCGCGTTTGGCCCAGTGTTTACAAAGGGAATGTGCAAAGAAAGTAAAATGCCCTTTAAAAAAAGGTAAAGCAACAATGTTTGTATGAAATTGGAGGAGAAAATGAGATGGAGTTTTTCATCCTAGCCTACCTTTTTGAACTGAAGTACACAGATGAACTAACCATTTGTGACCTTTCCTTCATGATCACACAATGCATCAAGTCGAGCTAGTCCAAGACAAGCATTTGTGGTTAAATTAAAAAGTATAGATTTTTCTTTTTTAGAAAATGACTGATTGTTTTACTATATAAGACTCTTATTCCTCAGCTGGGATCGTGTAGAGCCTTTTGAAACTGCTATTTGGACCTTCAACCCACTGATCCCCATTAAGGTCCACTATATGAAGAAAAATCCTGGAATGTTTTTCTCAAAAACCCTGATTTCTTTTTGACTGAAGAAGGAAAGACATGAACATCTTCAATGACATTGGAGTAAATTATCAGGATTATTTTTATTCTGGAAGTGAGCTAATCCTTTAAAGCTATGTATTGTAATTAAATTGAACAGATACAAATAGATCAAGTGTAATGAAATAAATAGTTAAATGTGTATTTTGAATGTTTTCTTTTTACACTTTTAAAAATAAAACCTCCAAAGGGTTGTTTTTGCAGTGATACCACAAAAGAACCATTCTTGGTTTCCCAAAGAACCTTTCAGTGAACAGTTCTTAAAAGAACCATTTTGAGGAACATTTTAAAAATCTACAGAACCTTTTCTGCATTTAAAGGTTCAATGGATTCAAGGTTCTTCATGGACCCATCAATGCCAAAAAAAAAAGGTTTGCCTCATCTGTAAAAGAAAAAGTCTATCTTTACCTGTTTTTTGCTAATGGGCAGAGTCTGTTTGAATACGGTCCACACAACGGCCTGGTCACAATCGGGTGTAGTCAAGGAACCCAAGTACCGATAGTAGCTCAGTTTATTGGCTTGAGGGATGATGTCGGTCAGTCTAAAGTCTTCAATTTCAGTGCTGTTCCCTTTTGATCACATTGGGTAATGTGGAACCACAATGCAGGCAAACAAAACATGTTAAATAGTTAAACTATCAAAAACAACAACTTAGTCTCCCCAAAAATAACGTGATCCGCGATAATAGCTCACCTTCATATCTGACTTTTCCTAAAGCGTCTATGATTCTGTCAAGGTGTTTGTTTTGCCCAGAAGTCACCTAAAGTGGAATGGCAAAAGTCAGGTATTAATATAGACAGCAAGTTTATTATCAACTTGGTTCATTAAAGGAATATTTTAAATAAAATGGTTTCAGTATGAATGAGGACTAGGGCTGTCAAACCCAAAATGATGAAAAGGTAATATAAAATGCAATAAAAGTAGTACGTATGACTCCTGCATATACACTATATATAACGTGTGAGGTTGAACTGAAAATTATTCAGTGTAAATCTTTTCATGTCAACCAGCTCTGCTTGGCACGATCATGCAATGTTCAATTTGTGAATAAAAAATGCTGGATGATTTCGGCTGATGATGTTCACAATTTAAGTACTGGTCCTTATATAAGCCCATTTCCACCACTGAATAAAAGAATAAAAAAAGGTTATTGCAACTTTTTATTTCACAATTCAGACTTTTTGTCATAGAATTGCATCATACAAATGTGCAATTCTGACTTTTTTCACAACTTGCAGTTGTGAGTTATAAAGTCAGAATTGCATGATATAAACTCACAATTCCGAGTCATTAAATCAGAATTGCGAGATAAAAACTCGTAATTCAGACTTTTTTTCTTGCAAATGCACATTTATATCTCACAATTCTGACTTTTTTTTCTCGCATTTCAGATTTTTTTCTTAGAATTGTGATGTAAACTTGCAGTTGTGAGTTATAAAGTCAGAATTGCATGATATATACTCACAATTGTGAGTCATTAAATCAGAATTCCAAGATAAGAACTCAGAATTCAGATTTTTTTCCCTTTCAAATGTGAGATTATATCTCACAATTCTGCCTTTTTTCCTCATAATTCTGCCGTTTTTAAGAACTGTAAGATATTAAATTGCAGTTATGAGTTATAAAATCAGAATTGTGAGATAAAAATTTGGTATTATGATTTGTTTTCTCACAAATTCAAGTTTATATCTCGCAGTTCTGACTTTTTCTCAGAATTGTGAGATGTACCTTGCAGTTGTGAGTTATAAAATCAGAATTGGATGATATAAACTCGCAATCACGAGTCATTAAATCAGAATTGAATTCTGAATTCAGACTTTTTTCCTCACAAATGCAAATGTATATCTCAGACTTTTTTCTCGCAGTTCTGATTATTTCTCAGAATTGTGAGATATAAACTTGTAGTTGTGAGTTATAAAGTCAGAATTGCACAACATAAATTCACAATTGTGAGTCATAAAATCAGAATTGCAAGATGAAAACTTAGCAATTCTGACTTTTTTTGTCGAAATTGCGAGTTAAAAAGTCAAGTTTTTCAGGGGAAAAAAAGACTGATACGTCACACTTCTGACTTAATTCTGACTCGCACAATTCTGACTTAATAACTTGTCAGAACAAGTCAGAATTCTGAGATGTAAACAGAATTGTGAGGTAAAAAAATCACAATTACCTTATTTATTTTTTATTTAGTGGCAAAAAACGGCTTCAATAGGTCCTCATTCACTTTTTTTAATATGGAAATTTTCCTAAAACATTAAGTTCTATGAAAAAAATGTCAGTAAATTTGGTTTGGAATATATATATATATATATATATATATATATATATATAGTTTATAATAAAATAAGAAAAATAACTAAATACACAACAAAATTACTAAAACTACCATTTAAATGCAATGGTAACTGTAATAGTATCTCAAAAATATAAAATAAAATTGTTTGGGTAAAATATCACTTTAAGAGTTTGCATTCAGATATATATTTTTTTAATTTTTAGGTATGTCACACTCACAATATCACAAAGGCATCAGTACCTCAAAAAAGAAGGCAAGTGCTGCCACCCCTGTAGAGTCATTTAGAGCTTCTCTCAAGCTGTCATACTTTTCTTTAATGTGAACAATATGGAGCTGGGGGACAAAATGCACCATTAATACCCATCATAAAGTAACTTGTAGAAATTAAAGGAGAAGTTCACTTCCAGAACAAAAATTTACAGATAATTTACTTGCTTCTTGTCATCCAAGATGTTCGTGGCTTTCTTTCTTCAGTTGTAAAGAAATTATGTAAATCGCTAGATAAGACCCTTGTTCCTCAGCTAGGATCGTTTAGAACCCTTTGAAGCTGCATTTAAACTGCATTTAGGAAAGTTCAACCTTGTGGGCACCATAGAAGTCCACTATTTGAGAACATTCCTAAAATGTTTTCCTCAAGAAACATAATTTCTTTACGACTGAAAATAGAAAGACATGAACACCTTGGATGACAACGGGTGAGTAAATTTTTTATTTTTTTTTGTTCTGGAAGTGAACTTCTCCTTTAATAGCCTTTTTAGCATTTTAGCAAAGTCATTATTTGTTGGTGAATAATGACTTTGCTTTGATGACTATGCAAAAACCAAATATTTTTTAATGGTGACATGCACTCTCACCTCCATGGGATAATGCTCTCCATCCACAGAGTGCTCTGAGCCATGGTCGCCGTTCTCTCCCCAGTGCAGGTGGAACTGGACGGCCTTGTATGTTCCTGACAGACCCCCTCCACGAATACGCACAGAATGAGGGAGTGTGAAATAAGCTGGGAAGATTCAAAGAGCTTGTTATTATACTTAACTATTACAAATAAAAGATTTAAAAGGCAATAGAATTCAAAGTAAATCAGGTAAACACAGCTCAATTAAACTAAATGGATATTTTAAACTTTGGTTAAAGGCATAGTTCATCCAAAAAGGAAAATTCTGTCATCAATTACTCACCCTCATGTTGTTCCAAACCCATATAACTTTCATTTATCATTGATTATTTTTACAATCTTTTATCAAAAGATGAAAGTATTGAAAATACCTTCATTTGTGTTCTGTAGATAAATAGCAGAATTTTCATTTTTAGGTGAAGTATGCCTTTAAATTTCAGTTTAATCTACCTGAATGTCCATGATTTTCCACACTCATATTGAAAACTTTCTCATGGCCCTCGAAGATAAAATTGGCCAGTTTTGGGTCATGCTTTACTTTACGTGTGACGATATTGATTGGCGATTGCCTCTGCCCTCCACAATTAGGATAATGATTCTTCCACTCTGAAGGCCCTGCGGATGACACAATTGGAAAACACTTTTCTCTCAGCATGAACATTCAACAATATGAGAAACTGTGAACAATGACTTTGCTTTGATGATGACTATGCAAAAACCTGAGAGTTTGAGTTCAGGTACAAACTATCTTGTGTGTTTGTTCTTACCTCTACATGTGTCGTGACAGGAAAACTGGCTCTGGTAGCACCACTCACCTGGAACAGAGAAAACAACCTGACACAACTGGTTTCATGGACCACTACTGGAAAGTATTCAGATCCGTGACTTGAAGCCAAGGTTCAGAGCAGTCTTAAGAACCAGTTATGATGGTGGTCATTAACTAAGAAATTTGTTTAGTTTTGCGGCCATATAAAGCCATGCTTTGATTCACAAAGTTTTTCCTGATAATCAGTGAGCCATCTAACAGAGTCCCCCTCCTGATCATCAGGTTTGATTGAGTTCAGAACATGTGCTTGAATGCAAGGGCGCCTTAAGTGTCTTCACATTACTTACTGTCCACCTGTGCACTTTCATCCCATTCAGCTTAGCTTGCACAAAAAGAAAATTCATCATTTACTCACCCTTATGTCATTCCATTTTTTTTTCCAGTGTACAGGTTTGGAACAACATGTTGGTGAATAAATGATAAAACTTCTGAATTTTTGTCTCAAACTAACCCTTTTAAAGCTGGGTGATTTTACATTTTTAAGGCAATGTTACAAATAAAACTAAACTGTTGGATGCAGAATGTGATGCTGGATGTTATGCACAAAAATGACTTGAGTTATAACAACAGAAACGAAAAAGAAAAGTTGCACTGATGCTGATGTTATGGGCACATTCTTGTACACATATTACATCTGCATCTGTCTTGTAAGTACAAGGCGGTGAACTTTAAAGAGGTCAGACGATATAAACGATATGCACAAGGTGACTCTCTGTTAATTAATAACCTGTCTGGATTCAGTAACCCAAGATGCAATGGTGTTACAGGCTAGATTAACCAGTGACAGAGCAAATATGCAGAAAAACATGTCATGCGCAAGCTTCATTCACAAAATTTTGATATTATCTGCATGGTATAGTTTAACAGTATAGGCCTACCTAATAATGCAAGTGTAACATGTCCCTAAACACACACATTTGCTTTTTGGATCATAATTGCTTTTGGGAAATACCTTCCCATGAATTACCACCAATTGTCAAGTTGTTCTAACACTTGATTTTGCAGTTTCAGGTTTCAGCACAAACTATGATGTTTTACTTGGTTCATTCAAGTGCAAAACACTCAGTGCATATAGATAAGACAGAGAAATTAACTATTTTCAAAGAGTTCAAGAATGCAAGAACCGTGTTCCACTCAAAGGACAAGGAGCAGGAGAATGACAGCCTGTGATTCAACTAAAATTCTACTAGGCTGCTCATAGAAGTGTTTATGCATAGGTACTGCTGATTATTGAGTTGTACCAACAATACAAACATTTATAACAAGTTTCACATAGTGATTATGCAATCACAAATCAGCAGCTTTCAGTCAGTAGATAGGACTTTCATGCCATCATAATTCTGTTCAGTATGATCTATGGCTTTGTTTTAAAAAATAAGTTAATTTATTAATAGTGTTTGTAGCCCTATATGATGTGTAACTTTGTACAGTGGAGCCCAAGGTTCATACATTCTTTTCTCAATTTACTAAATGTGACCCAGGACCACAAAACCAGTCTTAAGTAGCACAGGTAGCCTACATTTATAGCAATAGCCAAAAATATATGGTATGGGTCAAAATGATCAATTTTTCGTTTATGCCAAAAATCATTAGGATATTAAGTAAGGATCATGTTCCATTAAGATATTTTGTAAATTTCCTACTGTAATTTTATAAATATGAATTACTATGAACTTAATTTGAATGACTTTAAAGGCAATTTCCTCAATATTTGTATTATTATTATTTTTTTTTTTTTTTTGCACCCTCAAGATCCCAGATTTTTAAATAGGTGTATCTTGGCCAAACCATACATAAATGGAAAGCTTTATTCTGCTTTCAAATCATGCCTACATCTCAACTGGCCCTTTTGTGGTCCAAGGTCACAAATTAGTAAATTAACCTCGACTCTGTTGTTTACGGGTTATAAATAGATGTCAAAACATGTCACAATTCAAAAGTACGCAATTATTTGGCGGTATTAATGTAAACTAGCTACACTTGGTGCAGCGTCATCCCTGCACACACACACACACACACACTCCACTTAATATTCACGTCATTTTCACTGGATCGCGCCTGCTTGCTGTTCCATTGAACACACTGAATATGAACTGCAGCTAACTTTCTTCCGAGCAGCTCTCTGTGCTAAACTTCGCCTCTCACAGTTTTGCTATTATAACGGTTTATTCGCTCACAAAAGTCTGAGAGAAGCAACAATGGCGAAGGGATGAAGGTTATTTTAGCGACGTACAGGTACGAATCACAACATAAAATGCGCTCCGACACCTTATTCACTGACATAGCCTACAGTTGCGCTTTTATTTTGGGTATATTTCTGCGATTTTGATATTTTTGACTTTGGTCGAAAATACTACTATTGTAAAATAATGGCCTACTCCTGTACCATATGTCATGTATATCTTTTGATAGCCTACCGATTTATTTTCGTTTCTAGCATCTCTACAGAATCATTGACAACCGAATAAAAGGGTGGGATAATCGAATTCTGGTTTGAATTATTTACTTTATTATTTATTTGTAGGTTTATTTGTCATTCATGTCTAGCTAGACTGATTATGTAGCCTACATTTTGTAATGACAATGTATTTCATTAGCAAAATAGAAGTATTTTCATCAGTGGTCTAAGACGTTTGGACTTCACTGTATGTATATGAAACGCTGAAATTATGCCGGTGAAATTGTTATTGTGCATATTAAATGAATGTTTTAGTCTGACGACGATTTAAGATGTGTTGATAGTGGTTCCAAAAGTAATATTAAATTCAGCCTTACAATAGAACGCCATATGCTAAATAATAACCAAATTATTTGTAAAATATTTGAATGTATATATTTGAATACGTTATTAATTATAAATATTAAGTTACAACTATGTTATTTAATACACGTTATCATACAGTAACAGCTCACTAACGCTTATCCAATGCGATGTACACATTGAACGATTCACTGATTCAGACCACTTCCTGGACGAATTTTTGGCTTATTCGTGAATCATTTTGTCTGTTAAAAAGAACCAGTTCACAAAAGTCATTGTCATCAGACATCATTGAGTGCAGCCAGGCCTGATTAAACTGAACATGGGTGCACACAACATTTTTTGACTTTAACCTTGTCATAGATTTTTATTTGTGTCACATTTTGGAGTCCTAAATGTATGGCCTATTATATTTCAAATAATTTTATGAAATTTTAGGGCTATATTCAGCTTTTACAACTTTATAAAAGATTGGCTTTATAAAAAACATTTCTGATATTTCTGTGCAAGACATACACAAATTTATTCAGCCTCTTCTGTTTTGCTTAGAGTAGTCATCAACTGTATACTGCCAAACAGCCAGAAAGATACACAGCCACACAGATATATAGCTAAAGTAGCCAAAGAGATAGACAACTACCCAGATACCCAAATAGATAGATTTATAAACAGACAAATCTTCTATCTTACCTGAGCAGAGCTCTAGAACCAACAGAACAGATAAGAGAGAGAGAATGGACTTCATGTCTACAATACCAATACAAATCTCACTGTCTTATGTGACAGGAACCAATTTTATACAGTAGAGGTAAGGAAGGAGGGGAGAGGGGGGAGAGAGTTTTACAGGTAAGAGGTGAAATGACAGGTGTAGGGCATCTGAGGCCCTTGATGAGGACATTTACCTCTCACAATACAACCTACGGCCAGTTGAACCTAGTGAAGTTTTCCCTGAACTCTGGTTTAATGAGTTTGCTTTATCAAACAGCCTGCAGAGGGCACTATTCCACAGGACTAGAGTGCAAAACAAAACCTATTTATTATTCCTGTTGTACGGCGTGTAGTTTGAAACAGACTATAAAGTTTGTCTTCGAGGACACACACACATGCTTCAAACCCTCTGCAGCACACATATAAAAAGAAATGAACGCTGGTTGTCATTGAGCTACATATACCCATGGAGAAAATCATTTCAGTCCCTCCAGGTAACTCTGAGACTAATTAAGTACATAGGGGTGTCAGGACATGTTTGGACGTTTTGACTCAAGTGACTGTTTTGAGAATGATGAATGATGTAGAACAAGGCGGCCTGTCTTGTTAACCATGTCTTGTTGCTTTGACACTGAAATCAGTTAGCACGACAAAGGCGTCTAATTAGAGATAAGGGAAAACAACAATGCTGCTATCATAAATCACCCCAGCCTTTTTCCGACATAATGAACGCATCCCGTCCCTCTCTCTTTCTTTGCCTCTTGCGATGCTGTCTTGGGCTTTTAAAGATGGGAAGCCTGTGCTGTAAATTAAATTAATGTTAGCTTCCTCTCAATCATTCATCATTCCAATAAAATGACTGGAGCTGTTGTACTGCATCGTTAAAACGGAGAGACCTATTAAAAAGTCATTAAAGTCAACTCAGCATGAAGGTCTGCCCTGTTGAGCTTTAGCCAGGCAAAATGGAATGACTCCATTTTATGGACGTCATATAGCATGGACGTGTGATTACGAGTGAATGAAGTGGAAGGTAAACAGTAGGCAGCAAAGGGACAGTAGAGAATTAGAGAAAGGAATTAAATATACTGTAGTGGCCCCCAGTTTTGTAATAGCACACTAAGATCTGGACTGTGATGCCTCATTGACTCGTAACTCATCGTGGGGAATCATTACTAGAGAGTCTATTGGCGTCTAAAGTAAGAGGCACTTAAGAGATTCACTATATTTGCATTTTACATACCATACCTATTAGTGAGGATATCATAGGGATAAAACAGCTTGTTACTGGGGCAGTAATCTTAAAGGTAAATGAAAGAAATGAAAAAGACATGTTCCAAACTTGTTTGACTCTCTTTCTTCTGTGAAACATCATAAAAGAAGGCATTTTAAGAATTAAAGAATTTTGCAATTACCATTGACTTAAATAGGAATTAAAACGATTTGGCTACCAACATTCTTCAAATTAACTTATTTTGTGATCCATAAAAAAAGAAAAGTCATTGTCAGTGTTAGGGCTGCCCTCAACTAAAGATTTTTCTGGTCGACTACACTGTAAAAAAACAATTTGTTGAGTCAACTTAAAATAATTTTTAATTGTTACCCTGATGCCTTAAAATTTTAAGTTCATTCAACTTAAAGAAGTGTATTCAAGTTTAAATGTTAAGTTGTATTAAGTGACAACTTAGATATTCAAGTTGACTAAGCTAAAAAATAGTTTGTTAAGCTTAACAGCTGCCTTAAAATTTTATGTTGAATCAACTCAAATATCTAAGTTGTCACTTAGTAAAACATAACATTTCAAGTTGGCTAAACTTTTTTTTTTCCGAGTTGACTGAACTTAAAATTTTAAGGCAGCCAGGTAACAAATTATTTTAAGTTGACTCAACAAATAGTTTTTTACAGTGAAGTAGTCGTTCCTTTCAAGCATTAGTCGACACGTTTAATAAAGTATAATTCATAAAAATGAGCCTTTAATTGACAGATATAATAATTATGAATGTTTCAGGGAAAAACAGCAAGGAGACTGACGTTTTAAAAATAAGTAACATGCGTTTCAAAGTTTTTGCGCTCAAGTTCATAGAGGCCGAGACGGCAGAAAGCTGTCCTGTTTGCTTTCATTATTTTACAGAAGCGCAACGTTTCGTTGTTATTCTAAGTGCATACAATTAAACGTAGAGTCTTCACAGATTCGGAAGATGTATTACTTTTATCTATGACCAAAAATGACGGAGTATTTTAAGAACAGGTGACCACATTGTCGCCTGTATCTGTCATGTAGTGAGCGCGCTACTGTTTGGCTTCCACACTCCGCACAAACACTATAATAGTGCACATTTTTCTAGGTTAACATTAGATTTAGCTCTTATGTAAAGTTGCTACATATTTCAGATAAAAAAGTCATATTTGAGGTTGATGATGAAAGATAGGTGAGCGTTTAGATGTTGTGCCCGATGTACTATACCACATAGACCAGCCGTTAACGATCTGTCCAACTGTGTGACTTCGCCACTTCCTTTGGAATTTTTTCTTCTGCGACTAAGCAACTAATAAAATAGCCTCTTCTCGTTGACTAACGGTTAGTTGACTATTAGGAGGCAGCCCTAGTTCGTGTGGAAGGACATCTGAAATATATAGAGGAAAGCCCATGGAAGATTTAAGTTATCGATGATGTGAAATAGGTGCACTAACTACTGGTACTACCTGTTTCTATTTTTACTGCAACTGATAAGATGCCACATTTTGGCTGTAATTTCAATCAAAAGGCATCAAGAAAAGTGATGTAAGTCTTCACTGGTTTCCTGGTGATAAGAAGAGGAGAAGAGAATGGAAAGGTGCCTGTGGATAAATAAAACGTGTCTTTTTTCTCTCCACTTTAGCCCTGATGCCTTTGAGGCTTTTAGTAGAGCATAGCTACTGAAAGAGCTTACAACAGGTTAGATGCCATCCTGACATGCCGACGCTTGTCATGATGTCCGGAGACGTTTAGACTCCCTGTAGGGAAAATCGATGGCATGTAATTTGGTTTAAGCCTAAAAAAACCTTGTGCTTATATCCTTTGCCACATGTAAACACTTTCAGTATTTGTGGTCATCGTATTAGTATTTAAATTTTGTGTTGCCGCTAAAAATAGCAACAGATAGCGTCAGTAGTTCATAGACTGCAGCTATTTCATGTCATCGAAATAATAGCGCCCTCCATAGTCCACAATATGTACAAAACTGTGTGTATTTTTTAAATAATGTAAATCTTTCACGAGTTTTCTATTATATTTTAGTTAGAGACATAATTTTTCTCCATATTTTACAACGAGTTTAAGATGGTCATACGAAATTGCTACATTGACTAACAGAAAGCTTTGGAATTTTACAATATATTTGACACATTACTGACGTTGGTTCTGCCTCACTGCCATTCAATTACTACACAATATTTCTTTATGAAGGCACCTGCTAAGGAAACGTCCAAGGCACTGTAAAAATCCAAACCAAATTCAAGTGAGCTTTAGACATAATCAAGCAAATATTTGATTATCACAACACTTATTTCTCAGTAGAAACGAAAAGTAGATATGATGTTATGCAAACGCTGGAGTCGGCTGTGCCTCTGTTTCTCTGCAGCATTTTTCAGATTTGGGATGTAGTATCGTTGCTGCCTGTAGGGTTTCTTTATGCATGATATTCATGTTTAAAGAACTAAAATGTAGCACCTTTTGGATTTTCGATAGCTAACCAAAATGAGGTATATATATATATATATATATAATTTAAATCAAATAATGACTGATTTTGATCTAGTCTTGGGATTTTATTTCTGTCACGTTTGAACCTTTAATGGTGTACGGAATGTGTTGAACAGTAGGGGGTGCTGTGGCTTTTCTGATTAACAGAGAGCAGACCATACAGGAGGAAAAGTCTCCGTTTTGATGTCCAACTTCCATTCAGATATGAATAAAAATTAAATAAATAAACGTTCTTACAGCTTCAGTTTCATAGGAGTGACATCATTCAGATGACATGAGTCAGTGCATTTCCTAATTGGAAAAAAGCTTAAGACCGGTACCAGGTTCATTATGTGATTCCATCTTAAGTCCTTTAATAAACAATTAACTGTGCAATAGAGTGGTTAATTTGATAAGAGGACGATAAACATTTTCATTTGTTTGGGTCGCCATTCATCAGGATCCCACGGGGGGCTGCGGCAGAATGCAGAGCGAGTGATTTTCAAGGATCCCAAGAGGTCAGACATCAATCAGAGCTGAAGCCGAGCTACTCGATGCAAGCGGACTAATTGGTATACAGTAGGATCACCTGGAAGTGCTGCTGGCAATTCATAGCCTTCGTTTTTGAAATAAAAGAGATTTGTATTAATTTCAAGCTCAGCTGCATCTTGCAAATGGAACAGTTATTGGTTACACTTCGCTGGGAGTCGTCGGGCATATAGGCTTTCTGTTTTGTGTTAGAAGGTCTGATTACCTCCTTAGATGTTTTAATCCACTTTGAATGAGCTGTGAGGAAGAAGGAGAACAGATGACGGAGTCCTGACATATCGTAGGTGCTTGTGTGCGGTAAGGATCCAAATCCATCTTAACTGAAACTAAAGCATGTTGAGATCATTATCCACATCCATTTTTCAAACACATCTCCAATTAAAATTAACAGTCAACAGTGCTTTAATAGTTATTAGGATCATTAGCGTTAATACGCACCTGGCTAATATGGTTACCAAGAATATATGTAACGCTTTTTCTCAAGTTCAGATTCTTCTCGCAAGGCAGTGTCATGTCAGTACTTGAAAGGACAAAATAGTAGCTTAGTGTTTTCAAAGCAAAGTATAACCAGAATGCTATTCAGTCCTGCTCTCTCAGTCCCACACAGTCACCTCTCATAATAGCTTCCTGGAACAAAATAAACAAGCCATCACATGGCCTCTGCCAGGGTCATAATATCATTTCCAGTGGGTAAATGTTTTCCATCCCCCTAGTGCTGCTGTGAGGTACTTAAATAAAACATTTCTTTCAAAATATTAATGTTTCATTGCTCTATCACCCCCTTCCAGCATCATCTCCGACCCGAGGTTGAGGAGCTTTCTAGTTTATGGAGGGCAAGGATACCACATGGAGGAAGGCCCATTTTTACATGCCTGATTTTATTAATGACCACCGGTGTTTTGGCAAGGCTGGAGCAGACAGAGAAGCAATGTTCGTAGCCAAATCCTATGGAGACTCCTTCAGTTGTCAACATTTGTTACCTGTGAGGAGAGAATCCTGCTTAAGAATATTCGTGCCAGCTTTCAGTGATTTAAAAACAACCTTAAGCTATGCTTCAACTTTTTGCACATGAAGGCATAGCTTTAAACGGTTGCGTTCTGGACTTTAAAAAAATCCTATTCATTTATTCTTAAACTATTAAATTCAGATCTAAGGTGAACTACAAAGTTGTTAAAGGGATAGTTCACCCAAAAATGAAAGGTCTATCATTAATTACTCTCATGTTGTTCTAAACCTGTAAGAAATTTGTTCATTTTTGGAACACAAATTAAGATATTTTTGTTGAAATCCAAGAAATTTCTGACCCTTTATAAACAGCAACGCAAGTGACACGTTCAAGGCTCAGAAAGGTAGTAAGGACATCATTAAAATAGTCCATGTGACATTAGTGGTTCAACTGTAATTTTATGAAGCTACGAGAATATTTTTTGCGCGCAAAGAAAACAAAAATAACGACTATATTCAACAATTTCTTCTGCATTGTGTCGGTCATTGATGTGTGATCAGGAGAGTACCATAATGCAAGAGCCGGTTCTCTGACGTAGAATATCCAACTCTTATTTCACCGTCTGGATTTTCTGGTTTAAATGAGTAAGGCTAGGCAAAAAGTCTGAAGAAATCTTCTTCTGCCTGTAAGTAAAGCACAATGCATCCGGGTTCTATGTCAGAATGCTGGCTCCTGTGTCAGCAGCACCACATGCATGGGTCGTTGTACTCTCCTGAACATTCGCAGAAGACTGCCATGGAAGAGAAGAAATTGTTAAATAAGGTTATTTTTGTTTTCTTTTCACACAAATAGTTCTCATAGATTCATAACATTATGGTTAAACAAATGATGTCACATGGACTATTTTAATAATGACCTAACTGTCTTTTTGAGCTTTCAATGTGTCAGTTGTGTTGCTGTATATGGAGGGTCAGAAAGCTCTCGTATTTCATCAAAAATATCTTCATTTGTGTTCCGAAGATGAGTAAAAGTCTTATAGGTTTGGAATGACATAAGGTTGAGTAATTAATGACAGAATTTCATCTCTTTAATCCATGGTATATGCTCAGGACCTAACACTAACTTTTTTCCCACACCTGCCAATGGCCAGTGATGTGATAAAATTTACCGGCCAATTTTTTTGAAATATGAAATATGAAACTTTTTTTGCAAAAACAGGGAGTTACTACTACTACAATGACTAAACATATTTACAATGTTTAAATTGTCCTTTACTTTACTTTACTTTTAAGAAAAAAAAAAAAAGATTTATCTTTTTTTTCTTGTCCTTTGCATGTTTTTAGCAAATGGAGCAGGCCATCGTGTTATGTCTGTTTCACACATACTCCGTTTGCTCCATTTCTTTGATTTACACACACGGACACGGATCTGACACATAACTCTTTACGTTCATTTAAGACTTTATCCCCTGCTTTTACAGACAAAGCTTAAGCCTAGTCCTGGACTAAAATGTAAATCTGAGTTGTTTCAGCTGAAATAATCTTGCACTGACTTATCTTAAAATATATCAGTGCCTTTATTTTGCCTTAAGATGCATATCGGTAATGTTTTAGTCTAAGCACGCTTATTAAAAATGACTTAAATGAACCATGACCTAATCCTGGCTTAGTCTAAGCCCTGTCTGTGATACCGGGCCTATAACTAATTTAAGTCTACATTTACGAGGTAACTTGCCAAAACCATGCATTTTGACATAATTGTATGTGTTTTTGTCCACTGAAGCGCTACTGGTGCGCTGTCTGAAGCGGTGAACGTGCAACCTTTCAAACTATACTTCGCTGGTATGTGTCGCCACATTCCCGGGTATGAAGAATAAAGAAGGGAAAAGTTAATCTTCCAAAATGAAGCCGCAATATCTTCTCAGGTAAAAGTTATTAGAACTGTGTCTAGAGACAAGCTGGCCATCACATTGCTCTGACCTTATCAACCTGTTTCTATCCTATTATTTGATTTGCTCTTGTCGCTTATGACAGAAGAGCTAATCATGATGTCTTGCCTTCGGAAAAGATAATTTTATTTGCTTTCTGAAGCGTGCTGCAACTGCTACATCTAGCACTAGTCATGTATTTGAATGTTAAGCAGTGAGCTCATTGGCTACTGATACAGGAGAGAACCAATCGGCTGTGCCATGTGATTATGATGTCATGTTGTCAGATTGAGTTAGATCCATCTGCATTCTAGAGTTTCATGCCAGAACTCTGTATTTGTTTTCTTTGTGCACAAAAAGTTATCTCGTAGCTTCATAAAATTAAGGTTGAACCACTGATGTCACATGGACTATTATCAATGTCCTTACTTCCTTTCTGGGCCTTGAATTGCTGTCTATGCAGGGTCAGCAAGATTTCATCAATTTCAAGCTCTCAGATTTCATCAAAAATATCTTAATTAGTGTTCCGAAGATGAATGAAGATCTTACAGTTTGGAACATCATGAGGGTCAGTAATTAATGATAAAATGTCCATTTTTGGGTGAACTATTCCTTTAATCATAAATTAGGTAAAAGAACCCCAAATGGTGCTTCAAGTGCACTGCCGTTCAGAAGTTTGGGATCAATAATTTTTCAAATGTTTTTTAAAGAAGTCTCTTCTGCTCGTCAAGACTGCATTTATTTGATTAAACATACAGAAAAAAAATAATATTGTGAAATATAATTACAATTTAAAATAACAGTTCTTTTTTAATATACTTTAAAATATAATTTGTACCTGTGATGCAAAGCTGAATTCTCAGCATCATTACTCCAGTGTTCAGTGTCACGATCATTTAGAAATCATTCTAATTTTGATTATTACTTTATTATGAATGTTGAAAACATTTGTGCTGCTGAATAATAATAATAATAATAAAGTAAAACAAACAAACAAACAAAAAAAAAAACAGAATTTATTTTAAACAGTAATCTTTTGTAATTATATACACTTTTGCTCAAAAGTTTGGGGTCAGTAATTTTTTTCTTCTTTTTTTTTCAGAAAGGATGTTAAATTGATAAAAAGTGATAGTACATACTTATAGATTTATATTTGTATATTAATTTATTTATATTAATGCTTTTTTGTGTTTCAAATTTAAAAGGAATCCTGAAAACAAGTATCACAGGTTCCAAAAAATAAGCATTGATAATGAATCAGCATATTAGAATGATTTCTGAAGGATCATGTGACACTGTAGACTGAAGTAATGATGCTGAAAGTTCAGTGTTCCATCACAGAAATAAATTATATTTTGAAGTATATAAAATAGAAAATGGTTATTTTATATTGCAATAATATTTCATATTTTTATTCAGTATTTTTGATTAAATAAATGCCGCCTTGTAGAGCATAAGTAACTTTTTTAAAAAACAAAAAATCATACTGATCCCAAACTTTTGAACGGCAGTGTATCTTTTCATTTTCACAGTGTACCAGGAAAGTGCTTCTCAATGATTTATGCACTTTATAATGTCACCTCTTTTATTATCAAATTCAGAATCGACTGATCAATGTGTTATTGTTCTCCAACAATAAATTGCATATATACCAATTTCTTGAAGCCAATGCCATCAGGCCATGAACAGAACACCACAATCCATCACCCTCCAGAGGAACACCTATCCCATCATACCTTTCACCCTCCCAATCAGACGAAGCTATAGGCCTACATATTCCTCATACCTATTCACCCCTGCCATTATTAATAGAGTGTCATGTACAACAGTCAATATTCTTAATATCAATTTTACTGCTTGGCAGTCTGTGACAAAACATGTGCTGAGGGTTTGAGATGCTAATTTAAAAGCTGCTGGTGGATTGATTGTGTGATCACGCATGGTTATTCCGTACTTGTAATAGCGGTGTGCGGAGACGTGTGGCGTGGAGCCGTGTCTCTTGCGATCATACATTTTGGAGTGCTGATTAAATGTGCCGTCACTGAGTGGTACATCTCATCTTTATCACCCTGTGGGGGAGGACCGGAGGAGGGTGTGCTGCATGATGATTCAGGATGCGAATGAGGCCTGGAAGTCTAAAATTTGGAAGTAGTTCGCAAACTGCTTTAGAGAATGTCTTTACTCACTTGATAAACTTTTTAAACAGTTCTGTAAAAATATTTGAAGGTGGTCTTTGGCTTTTTAGTCTCATGTTCAGAGAAGAAATGTTATATTTAAAAAGAGCAAATAATAGGCTGTAAACCTACGCATATTGGCAAAGAATGCCTTCTTCAGTTCTTTTTTTAACAGAGGACAAGACAAGAGACCTAATGAGGAAGCCTCTGAGTATTTGAACTTTTTGCGCAATATCATATTTTTAAACGTTCTCTCATTAAAGCTAAACCAACACATTCAGAAACTGAAATCCACTGTGGCGTTTTACTGTGTTACTCCAGGAACTCTTAACTTTTCCACTCATTAAGCACACACTAATAACCTTTATAAGTACCACTCTAACATATAATTAACTTCAAGGCCTAAATTGCTGTTTTAGTCTGAAAAGAAAGATCAGAGATATTGTGAAACATTGCCTTTTCTGGTAAACCTAATTAGCCTCTAAATTCACCACAGTTAATGTATTATCCTCTCCAAAAGCTAAGCAGAATTAAGGGGAGAGTTCGTCCAAAAATTAAACTTGTCATCATCTCACCCATATTTTGTTCCAAGCCTGTAGGAATTTCTTTATTCTGTGGAACACAATGTAAAGACAATACAATGACAATAAATAAGAACTAGAGCTTTGAAGCTTCAAAAATAACATAAGGCACCATAAAAGTCATTAAAGTGGTCCAAATTACTTGTGTGCTATATTCCAAATTTTATTGATCTTAAGTCATAAGATCAGTTCATTAACAAATCATGCAAACAAGTTCTGACTGACTCTGAATTCTGATCTGATTCTGATTCATTCATGAATAGGACCAGTGTTAGTAATGTTTCTTAAAGGGATAGTTGACCCAAAAATGAAAATTACTCACCCATGTGTCGTTACAAACCCATAAGACTTTTGTTCGTCTTCTGAACATCAATTAAGATTAGACATCAACACAACAACCACATTCAAGGTCCAGAGAGGTAGCAAGGACATCATTAAAATAGTCCATGTGACATCAGTAACTTTAACTTTATGAAGCAACAGGAATACTTTTTGCGCACAAAGAAAACAAAAATAACAAGTTTATTCAACAGTTTCTTCTCTTCCATGTCAGTCCTCGATGTGCGTTCATGAGAGTACTACAGTGTCGTTATTTAGCTGTCTATTCAGGGTCAGAAAGGTCTAGGATTTCATCAAAAATATCCCTTTCACACTTGATTCCGGAAAATTGCCGAAGTGCCTTCTGTGTGAACGCAAACACGTCCCGGGATTGATTCCAGGAATGATTCCGGGTTGGGGACCTAGTAACACTGCCGGGATCAGTCCCAGAACGAACGCTGTGTGAACAAAAGCCAGAACCAATGCCGTAAAGGCTGTGTAGAAGTGATGACACACGTTATTTTGTGACTCCGTGATTTGAAGGCAAAACTTCTTACTATCCACGCTGAAGCAGATATCGTTAGCCAGTTTAGCGGAATGGTACGCGTCACATTAAAGCCTAATGTCCTAATGTCACGTGTCTTTACGGGATCTTTACGGGTTGTGTGTTCCAGAAAATCACTGACATGAATGAACCAAAACCAAACTATCCTGGGACAATTCCCGGAACGCATCACCCGTGTATTTTCTGGAATCTCTGTGTGAAAGAGGCTCTTGTGAATGCGCAGATAAGAGAGGACAGCTGTCAGAGGTTTTCAGTGAACAGTGGCCATGGCAGTGACCAAAGCCATGTTCCATGGCTTTAAATGAGAGAAATTTCCCCCTTTGTGTTCCACAGAGGACAGAAAGTCACACAGGTTTGGACTGACATGAGGATGAGTAAATGATTTTTTGATTTTTGGTGAACTATCCCTTTAAGCGTATGGCAGCCTGACACTTCAATCCTGCCTCAGCTATAACCGCATGTGTCGGCTACCCTTGTCTGTCATCTTAACAATATCCAGCTCGCCAAAAAATCTCCCAGGCATCCATCACTCTGGCCTGTTTATATATCTGGCGGTGGAGAGATCCCATAGAAAGCTGATGCCACCAAGGTCTTTTACCCAAATTGAATTCTGTCCCGGATCAAAGGTCAGCTTTTCGTCTTCTCACCCTTCTCTCTATGAGATTGCTCTGCGCAGTGGTGAGGCAGCAAGTGGCTCTGTACTGAAGCTGATGAGGGCAAAAGAGAAATAGAAGGTCATGGACACAAACGCAGAGTAGCAATCTTGTTTCTCCAGCTCAGTTTACTCGCTCTCCAGATACTGTGAGACACACGGCCTATGCAACCATCGTTTGTTTGTCTAAGTGCGCGTGTGTCTGTGTGTGTGTATGTGTGTGTACGTGCACAAATCTGTATGGGAGATAGAGAACATGTGAAAATAGCAGTTCCATCAAGGCAATGCAATGTGCAATTCCCCAGGACAGATTAAAGTCAAAGAAGTTATTCCCAGTCTGAATGCAGGGGGCTGACAGACAGCTCAAACCAGAGTGAAAGAAGATTACAACAGTCTTCTAAAATGAAGGTGACCTCCATTTCATAGATCTGTGGATGTTTACCATTCTGAGTGACCAGACAGTCGATACCTTCATATGAGGGACAGCCGGAGTGGGTGGGTGTGTGTGTGTGTGTGTGGATGTAATTAACATCCACAGTGATACGAGGAGGTCAGGCTCTAATAGACTCTGGCCACGAGTCTCATTGTGAGGGATGCCGCTAGCTGAGATTTAACTAAATGCAAGACAGCTCTGAGACCGGCAACTGATTGGAAATAAATGAGGGAGTTGAATTAAGACAAGGCAAAGGTGGATTAGCCAGAGCTTCTTAATGAACACTGTGATAAAGTGAATAAAACAACTATGGTTGATTAAAGGAGAGAGACAAGACATCTGAACTAGGCCTTACTAATGTCAGAACCAGTAATTGGAGATGTCAGACTCATAAGATCATGTCAGCAAAAAGTTATAGTCTAGATTTGTTCGCTTGTTACTGAAAGAATCAGTATTTTTTAATAAATCAGTTTTTTGAACTCTTTGATGAAGTGAATACATTTTGATTAAAGGAGGGAGACAAGATATCTGACTTGGGCCAAGTTGAGATCCAGTAATTGGAAGTGTCAAACTCAGAAGATCATCTCACCAAAAAGCCTAAAAGAATCAGTTTGTTCATGGAAGGATTTTTTTAAGTGAACAAATAATTCTCCCCTTTAAAATGGTGAACAGCTTTCAAAGACTGATGTTATCAACAGTATATACAGTATCTCACAAAAGTGAGTACACCCAGCCCGATCTCACTGCAATTTGTACGTATTTTACGGGGTGGCTAATTCATACAAATTCGTACGACCTCACTTCCACTTGAGGATGCCCCACAGGTGTTTAATAGGGTTCAGGTCTGGAGACATACTTGGCCACCCCATCACCTTCAGCTTCATCAGCAAGGCAGTTGTCATCTTGGTGGTGTGTTTGGGTTCATTATCATGTTGGAAAACTGCTGTTCTGAAAACTTTGTTTCTGGAGGGAAGGCATCATGTTCTGCTTCAGAATGTACAGTACATAATGGAATCCATGTTTCCTTCAATGAGCTGCAGCTCCACAGTACCAGCAGCACTGATGCTTGACTATAGGCAATACATCATTTTTGTGTGGCATCGCCACACATGCTGGACACCATCTGAGCCAAACAAGTTTATCTTAGTCTCATCAGACCACAGGACATGGTTCCAGTAAATCATGCTCTTGGACAGGTTGTCTTCAGCAAACTGTTTGCGGGCTTTCTTGTGAGTCAGCTTCAGAAGAGCCTTCCTTCTGGGACGACGCTCATGCAAACAGACTTGTTGCAGTGTGTGACGTATGGTCTGAGCGCTGACAAGCTGACCTTCTACTTCTGCAATCTTTAAAGCAATGCTGGCAGCACTCATGCATGTGTTTTTAGAAGCCAGGTTCTGCACCTGACACACAGAGCAAGTTCTTAACTTTGTTGATCGACCCTTGCAAGGCCTGTTCTGAATAGAACCCATCTTGGAAAACCTCTATATGACCCTGACCACTGTAGTGTAACTTAATTTCAGGGTGTTACTGAACCTCCAATATCCTTGGCTATCTTTGTGAAGAGCAACAACTCTAATTCTCAAATCCTCAGACAGTTCTTTGCCATGAGGTGCCATGTTGAACATCCAGTGGTCAGTATGAGAGAATTGTACTTAAAGCACCAAATTTGAACTGCTCTAATACAAGATACACAACTTTGTATTGTCCTGTCATGCAGACAAAAAGATAAACATGATGAATAGGACATGTGGCTTTGAATGGTTAAACAACATACTGATGTTATCACTTAGGGTGTACTCACTTTTGTTGCCAGCTATTTTGACAATAATGGCTGTACTTTGAAATATTTTCAGAGGACAGTAAATCTATACTGCTATACAAGCTGCATACTGACTATTCTAAAATATATCCAAGATTAATTTCTATAGTATTCCCCCTTGAGAAGATATACTAAAATGATTGCTGAAATGTGAGGGGTGTATTCACTTTTGTGAGATACTGTAGCAACTTAGTTACAGAAAAACTACCCAGCAACTGGGTAAAAAATATAAAAATAACCCAATAAAATGACCCAACAGACTGAACACAGCATTTGTGTTGAAAAAATAACCCAGCGTTTTTTAGGGTGAATGAATTATTGTTGGCCATACACAATTAAGATAACATAAGGACAGTGTTGACACTCTTAAATATATTTCTTTATTTTGATTTGAATTGATTAGCATTTTAATGAGTAAAATAAGTATTTGATCCCCTATCAATCAGCAAGATTTCTGGCTCCCAGTGTCTTTTATACAGGTAACAAGCTGAGATTAGGAGCAGTCTTTTTTAAAAAGAGCTGTCCAAGCAGAGGTTTGCCAGTGAACATCTGAATGATTCAGAGGAGAACTGGGTGAAAGTGTTGTGGTCAGATGAGACCAAAATCAAGCTTTTTGCCATTAACTCAACTCGCCGTGTTTGGAGGAGGAGGAACGCTGCCTATGACCCCAAGAACACCATCCCCACTGTCAAACATGGAGGTGGAAACATTATGCTTTGGGGGTGTTTTTCTGCTAAGGGCACAGGACAACTGCACCGCATCAAAGGGACGATGGACAGGGACATGTACCGTTAGGGCCAGGGTATTAAAAATGGGTTGTGGATGGGTATTCCAGCATGAAATTTAGCCAAAACACACAGCCAAGGCAACAAAGGAGTGGCTCAAGAAGAAGCACATTAAGGTCCTGTAGTGGCCTAGCCAGTCTCCCGACCTTAATCCCATAGAAAATCTGTGGAGGGAGCTGAAGGTTCAAGTTGCCAAACGTCAGCCTCGAAAACTTAATGACTTGGAGAGGATCTGCGAAGAGTAGTGGGACAAAATCCCTCCTGAGATGAGTGCAAAACCTGGTGGCCAACTACCAGAAATGTCTGACCTCTGTGATTGCCAACAAGGGTTTTGCCACCAGATACTAAGTGATGTTTTGCAAAGGGGCCAAATACTTATTTCACAATGCAAATGAATTAAATGCATTTTTTCAGGATTTTTTTGTTGTTATTCTGTCTCTCACTGTTCAAATAAACCTACTATATAGACGGATCATTTCTTTGTCAGTGGGCAAATTTTTCCCTCACTGCTTGATAAAATTAATTATTTTTGTGGTTGATCATCATGTATTTTTGTTTTCTATGAACTAGCGATAAAATCACTTTTTCGATTAAATCAGTTTGCAAAAAAGGTCTGAAATGGTTTGCGATTCAGTTTTACTTTAGAAATGTAAGTTACAGATTACAAGTTAAAATGTACAAAAAGTAGTGTAACAATTTAAAGTGCTTTATTAAAGTAATGTAACTGGTTACATTATTTTTTTTTAACTGCTAATCATAATAATGATTTTTTTTAAATCATTGCCAAATTTTATTCATAAAACATAGCTACTTGAAGGAAAGAAATATTTTCTTTTCATTCAAAAAGAAAAAAAAAAATCTTTAGAAGTCCACTTGATATAGACTGGAACGCTTCAGCAGATAACATACAAATAGCCCAACTGAAAAACATAATGGTGTGTCATTACATCTGAGGAGGAGCTTGAGGATTTTAAAGTCTGTGCCATGAATGCTGCAGTGTTTGGTCGTCTGCATCATTGCTTGTGTATAATTGCCTTTAAGTGGCATCATTAAGAGATTGTGAGAGACAGTAAAGCTGTTTGGAGAAAACATCCTCAGCAAAATCACATTATCATTTTACACAGTGCTGTCAATCCACAAGGATACCACACTTGACAAGAATATTTATTGGCAGTGTGTGTTTGCTATGAACTTGCATTAAGAAAAGTGGGCCATTTTCTTGTAAGTGGTCTCTCTGATTCCCTGTGCTACTAGGAACATGATCTACCTCTGTGTTCTGAATTTTCTATTATTCTTGACTTGCACAAGCAGTGTATGCAGTATATATGACCAAGGCTTCCCTCTCGCAATGAATTATAGGATATGCACAGGAAAAATCTATTAAAACAACATTGTACATTTTGTAAAATAGCAAGTACTCTATATTATGTGACTAAAATAATTGGCCTTCTGCTGGAATATCAACTAGCCTGTTAGATTTATTCAAAGCTGATGTTAGTTCATTCTCAGTGGCAGTGGAGTTTCCTTCTCATGTCATAATTTCTGATGTTCGTCAGACTGTAATAGCATGCAAACCTATCAGGCGCACAGTTTCACAACCCTGTCAAAACACGGTTTTCTCTGTTATCACAACAAAGTCATAATCACATCACCAGCTGCAGAGACACTGTGACACACATGTCATACTGTCTGCTAAATTCAGACCTCAATCCATAGAAGTTAATTAAATGGGTATTTACCAAATATGCCAGTCTATAAAGCATCTCTTGCTTCTCTAAGAAACTGGCAGGTGGAGAATAAGTCCCTCAGTGGACAAACCTCATTAAAACAGGCCTCTCCTTGTATCCGCACCATTGTGAGTGTGATATCACTGACATAGTTTAATAAACAAAGTAACTTGGGTTTAAGACACAATATGACAGTAATTTTATTCTAAATAACAGCAATGTCCCCAAGCTACTGTATGGAAGCCCGCTTTTGCCACTGAATAAAAAAATAAAAAAAGGTAATTACAACTTTTTAATTACTTTTTACGTAATACAAACTCTTAATTCTGAGAAAATATCAGTCTTTTTTCCCCCTCAGAATTGGAAAATATAACTCGCAATTGTTTATATCTCACAATTGTATGAAAAAAAGTCATAATTGTGAGTTTATATCCTGCAATATTGACTTTATAACGTGCAATTGCGAGTTTATATCTAACAATTCTGAGTAAAAAAAGACAGAAATGCAAGTTTGTATAACACATTTCTGAGAAAAAAAGTCAGAATTGTGAGATGTAAACTCACAATTGCGAGAGAAAAAAAAATGTAGCGAGAAAAAAAGTCACAATTAAACCTTTATTCTTTATTCAGTGGCAGAAACAGGCTTCCATACTGAGCAACACACAATTTTGTGTGATATCGCTGACACAGTTTAATAAACTAAATAAAGTTTAAGACACAACATTGACTGTAATTTTGTTCCAAATAAAATCAATGTCCCCAAGCTACTATATGGAAACCGTCTCAGGTTACGTATGTAACCATGGTTCCCTAGATAGGGAACGAGACACTGCGTCCTCTAGGGGGCGCTAGGGGAACGCCATCAGCGTGACTCGTGTCTGAAGCATACATCCAAAAACTGCAAGCGGTGGCCGGCGACAGCCTATGACGTCACTCTCGGCACGACTCGTCGCCGCCGGCGCGTCACTACCAGGCGCCACCATAGCATAAAAGGCCGCCGGTAGAACACATCATTCGCTTCTTCGTCTGAAGCTTACGTCCGAAGCATGGCGACCAGCCTAGAGGACGCAGTGTCTCGTTCCCTATCTAGGGAACCATGGTTACATACGTAACCTGAGACGTTCCCTCTCAAGGGAACATCGAACTGCGTCCTCTAGGGGGCGCTAGGGGAACGGTTATACCCACGCTGCCATGCTGAGGGGAGTGCATGCTAATGAGGTGAGCACTAAGTACCAATTCACTTATCTTTAAGAGAATTGCCCCAGAGACGTTAAGTGACAGCTGTCGAGACATTACCCCCTTCGGCCAGAGGCCTGAGCCACTACCTGACTACCTGAAAGGGGGCAGATAGAGCTCAGGCTTGGAATCGAGCAGACTCCTTTAAGGGGGATACAGCAAGAGCCCAGTGAAAACTGGGCCTGCTTGTCTAGAAGGAGCTACGAGTAGTTCCGAAAGGTCTGCTCCCTCAGGAGCCGACTTACAGAACACAGGTAGCAATACCCTGTTCAGAGGGCGGTCTAAGCCTAGGAGTGCCGCAGCAAATCCTAGAGCTAAGAGGTATCAGAAGATACGAGGGTGGAGCGGAGCCCAAGGAGACCGGGGCGTAACCAACTCAAGAATGGGAACGAAGTCTAGCGCGTAATCCATACCATATAGGATTTAGAAAAGTGCACAAAGACTTGCGTGCGCACTTACCACTGATGTGGATTTAGCAAAGTGCCCAGGGACTTGTGTGCGCACTTACCATGAACATGGATTTGAAGAACCGTTACTTAGGGGGGGAGGGTTAACCAAGGAATGCCTCGGCAAATCCTAGGTAGTGGAAGCTCAAGAGGTATCTGCTAGGATACATAAATAGAGAGGGGCCCAAGGTAACCGGGGCGTGACCTACTCAGAAAATGGGAACGAAGTCTAGCGCGTAGCCCATACCATAAAGGATTTTAGAAAAGTGCACAAAGACATGCGTGCGCACTTACCACTCATGTGGATTTTAGAGAAGTGCCCAGAGACTTGCGTGTGCACTTACCACTAATGTGGATTTTAGAAAGGTGCGCAAAGACTTGGGTGCACACCTACCACCAATGGATTTTAGATTTTGTGTGCCAGGGAGGTCACACTCAACAGGGCTCTGAGTGACGGGCAGTAAGGGCTATCTATAGGTAACTCTCAGGCGAGGGGAGCATTGATACACCCAACCATGACAGGTAGCTCTCAAGCTGCTAGTCGACTGGTAAAACTGCCATGGAGCGAGATATCTTGAGCTTCACAGGGTGGCAAGCTCTTAGGAAACCCCTCCGCAGAGAGGGGAGCATAGCCGTACACATAGCATACCCTACCGAAGAGGCCTGAGAAAGGGACCAAGATATTCCACTCGACATGCCTGCATAGAAGCAGCATCCCCTGCCCTCAAGCTGTAGGGGGTAGTATCGAGGGACATTGGTTATAACCAACCCAAAGTGGATCATGCTTTGTCTCTACAGAAGCATGGACTTCTGACTCGACCAGACCCCGCAGAGTCTAGAAGAGCCAGAAGCCTGGAGAAATGTCGCTCCTCAGAGGCAACAGTTCAGGAGGAGTTTTTGCAAAAACACCTCATAATCAAACCCACTCCGCAGAGGGATGATTATAAATCCACTAGAGAAGGCTGGGTGGCTAGAAGACGGGCCTCTAAGGCAGGGTGTCCTGCCAGCGATGTCCAGGTGCATTCTATGAAGAAAGACATCCAGAAAGCTTACCTAAACGAAGGACTACGAGTCCTGGAATACCATGTTTTAATAGGGGACCTGGAAGCCAGGAGGTTCCGCAGGGATCTGAGGCAGGTAACAGCAGATCCAGAGTAAACGAGCAAGCCAAAACCGTAGTCATCAGACCAGAGGGGGATACTCGTTGAGGACCTACCGAGAAGTAGATAAAGCACAACAGAAAAAGGTCCCCGAAACATAGCAAAGTAGGCAGGACACACAAAAAAGGGTCGTACTCACCCGCCCAAAAACAGGCAGTTCCTTGGAGCAACATCAAATGATGCATCTACCTGCATAGAGGGACCACAGCAGTTCAGGGGTTGCAGTCATGTACCAGGGGTCCAGTAATCAGGGAGACCATCTTCAAGTGCTTTAGCAGCAGACTCCAGAGGCAAGGGTTCCATATCCCACAGAGAGAGACTGATGAGGCTCTAAACCTGAAACATAGGAAGAACACAACAACAGCCATACATACTGCAACACCAGGCTCACCATGAAGGCGAGACAGCACTGTCTAAATAAGGAGTGTACCTAGACAGTCACTGAACTTAACACGTAGATATCTTCAGATAGCTATGAGTATAGGAAGGACTACCTGAGTACAGAGAGTGGGCTGTGAAAGAGATGGCAATTTAAACCCTAGGAAGGGGAGCGATCACCAAACTAGCTCATAGCTTCCCTCAGAAAGCTATGCACTAGGAAAGGGGACCTCTGCAGTTGCCAAGACCACCAGTAGTGGGCCGTCTAATTATAAACCCTAAAGGGAAGACAGCACTATCCAGGCAGAGCTCAAAATGACTGCTACTTAAACCCTAAAGAGGGGAGCAATCCCTGAACTAGCACATAGCTATCCTCAGACAGCTACATATTCAGGAAAGGGCTAGTTAACACACAGCTAGCCGCAGATAGCCATATTCAAGCAGCCCCTCCTGTAATAACAGTGACTAAAAAATAACCATCCTCAGATGGATATAATAGAGAGGTCCCCAATCAGTCCCACAATAGGCTAATGAGCACTCCACCGGGCCAGCTCTGGAGAGATTCCCACAGGAAACACCTCCTAAGCCCCTCAAGTGAAGCCCATCAGCCAACCTCATCTGAAATCCCCGCAAACTCACCCTCTTTCGTGCCTCAGCAACGGCAAGATGCGAATTGCAGGGAGCAGATAGTTGCCTTTCCTTCCTCAAAAATGCACACAACAGCCCCAACCGGGGATATTGCGTGCATGTGCGATATGTCGTTAAAGAGAGTGTGTATCATCAAGTGTCAAAAAATGAGAAGACACGGATTAAAACACACTTCTAAAACATCTGGCTTGTGCTTGCCAAAAGAAGAGGTAAGAATAGATAAAGCTCACCAAAGATGCATGCCTTCAAACAAAGTAATCACTGAAGACGAAGAAGAGAATGATGTGTTCTACCGGCGGCCTTTTATGCTATGGTGGCGCCTGGTAGTGACGCGCCGGCGGCGACGAGTCGTGCCGAGAGTGACGTCATAGGCTGTCGCCGGCCACCGCTTGTAGTTTTTGGATGTATGCTTCAGACATGAGTCACGCTGATGGCGTTCCCCTAGCGCCCCCTAGAGGACGCAGTTCGATGTTCCCTTGAGAGGGAACTGTTTCTGACACTGAATTAAAAAAAAAAAGGTAATTGCAACTTCTTAATTACATTTTACGTAATACAAACTCTTCATTCTGAGAAAATATTAGCCTTTTTTCCCTCTCAGAATTGGACATTATAACTCACAATTGTTTATTTCTCACAGTTGTATGAAAAAAAGTCATAATTGCAAGATATAAACTCTCAATTGCAAAATACAAATTCGCAAGTTGCGAGTTTATATCCTGCAATTCTGAGTTAAAAAAAGTCAGAAATGCAAGTTTGTATAACATTTCTGAGAAAAAAGTCATAATTGCTTGTTTACGTCACAATTCTGACTGCATTTCTCAGAATTGTGAGTTTATATCCTGCAATTCTGACTTTAAAACTTGCAGTTGCTTATATCTTGCAATTCTCTGAGTTAGACTTTATTTCTTACAGTTGCAAGTTTATATCCTGCCATTCTGACTTAATAACTTGCAATTGTGAGTTTGTATCTAAAAAAGTCAGAAATGCAAGTTTGTATAACACATTTCTGAGAAAAAAGTTTGTGTAGACTCACAATTGCATGAAAAAAATAACAAACAACAACAACAACAAACAATGCAAGATAAAAAGTCACAATTAAAACTTTATTCTCTATTCAGTGGCGGAAACAGGCTTCCATACTGAGCAACACACAATTTTGGCATTACCAAATGAATCAGTGTTTTTTAATTGATTAGTTGAGTGAACAATTCAGTGATTTATGTCAGAGGTCTCAACCCTGCTCCTGGGGACCCACTGTCCTGCAGTTTATTTTCAGCCTGCTTCAGCACACGCTTTTTTGTACATTGCATACTAGTTTATTAGGTACAGCTTGCTAATATCAGCTTTAATCCCCCTTTATCTTCAGAACTGCCTAAATTCTTTGTGGCATTGATTCAACAAGGTACTGGAAACATTCCTTAAGAGATTTTTGTCAGCTGAACATGCATTATGCGAATCTCCTGTTCCACCAAAGGTGTTCTATTGGATTGAGATCTGGTGGCTTTGGAGGCCATTTGATTATTGTGAACTCATTGTCATGTTCAAGAAGCAACTTGAGTTTTGTGACATGGTGCGTTAGGGAAAGACGTACTCATGTATGCTGTGGTGTTTAAATACTACTCAGCTTGATACTAAGGGGCCCAAAGTGTGCCAAGAACATATTCCCCTTACCATTACAGCCTGAACCATTGATACAAGGCAGGATGGATCCATGCTTTCATGTTGTTTACGTCAAATTCTGACTCTACAATCTGAATCTCGCAACAGAAATCAAGAATCATCAGACTAGTCAAACTTTTTCCAATCTTCTATTGTCCAATTTTTGGTGAGCCTGTGCAAATTGTTGGCTTAGTTCCTGTACTTAAGTGACAGGTATCTGGTGAGGTGTTCTGCTGCTGTAGCCCATTTTCTTCAAGGTTTGATGTGTTGTGAGAGAGATCATCTTCAATCCTTGGTTGTAACGAGTGGTTATTTGAGTAACTGTTGCCTTTCTATCAGCTCAAACCAGTCTGGCCATTCTCCTCTGACCTCTGGTATCAACAAGGCATTTTCACTCACAGAACTGCCACTAATATTTTCTCTTTTTAGACCATTTTCTGTAAACCCTAGAGATGGTTGAGTGTAAAACATTCCAATATATCAACAGTTTCTGAAAGACACAGATTTGCCCATCTGGCACCAACAACCATGCCACATTCAAAGTCTTAAATATTTAATATTTTTTCTCCCTATTCTGAGCCTACATGCCTAAATGTTTTGATCTGCTGCAATGTTATTGGCTGTTTAAGTATTTCCATTAACAAGCAGTTGAACAGGGTACCTAATAAAGGAGTACCTATTATTTGTATTTTTTTTTCTCAGATATGTCCTTCTTAGTTTGAAAGCACAGCACAGGAAAAATAAAACAGAGTGCTTATGTAGAACTTTCTAGACAAATTTATTCTTACCAGTCCCCTTATTCTATTTTCCTGAAGGAATTGACCTAAATGATGAATCATTTTGAGGGAGTTTCTGTGGTGGAAACCCAGTAATATTCTATATAAAAGGAGAAACTCCCTTAAGACACTGTTTGATTGAGGAGAGATAGAGATTTGCCTTATTAGCCTCAATCACACAAAAAATTGTCCAACGTCCTTGAGTAGCAACTTCACAGGCTGCCTGACGCGACAGAGAACTACAGCCAGACCAAAAGAATGAGAAACAAAGAGAGGGTAATAAAGAGAGACAAAGTTGATGGAGAAAGAACTCGGTTCTTTCCTTTGCTCTCCATTACTGAGGAGAGGCCAGGCTCCCTAATGGATCCCTGTCAGCATCAGACACTTCAACATCTTCAGTCAAGCACAGTGAAAGACAACTCCCCAGACTCCATAAAGAGCCTTTCTGTGTCACTCGCCTGCCTCTTCCCAAGCCAGATTGTGTTAGGTCAGTTTCGGACAGTCCAAAAAGTTACCTAACGCTGCCAGCTGTGCAAAAATTGATCTGTATCAGTCTGATTTAGTGTGTGTGGGACAGTTTGTCCATTCAGAGGATTACATGGTCAAAACATCTGGATAGATGCCAAAATTCAAGTAATGTGCTCAGTCTGAATCTGAATATGAGATTTAGTTTGAATAAATCTTTTTATAGATCTGATGAGTTATGTAAACGTAGTGCATGGTTCTAACAATGCAAAGATTACAGGTTTGGCCAGGGAACATTATCAAAATACACAAAATACTGGTGACAAACATGTCAGTCGTGATAAAGATGTCAAATATTCATGAAACCCTACTTAAAGGACATCATGTTATCTAACACTTATTACATTATATACATTTATTATTTCAATGTTTTACTGCAAAATATGTAATCAAGATGTGCAGCAGTGTCTCCTCAAAGAAAAAAATAAAATAATACAAAAATAAAACAACGCAAATATTACAAAATATGACATGAAAAAAATAAATGTAAATTTTTTCTAAAGAAACATTGTTCAGCAGCGATACCAGCAGGTAAAGTTACAGTGGGAGTCAATTACTCTCTCACCCCCCTGAGCCCATTGAGTTTTAACATGAATGACAGAGATGGGAAGTAACAAAGTACAAATAATTAATTACTGTACTTGAGAAGATTTTCCTGGTATCAGTACTTTACTTCACTATTTATTTTTCTGGATACTTTTTACTTTTACTCCTTTTACGCAAATATCTGTATCTTTCTACTTCTTACATTTTCACACCAGGCTCGTCACTTTAGTTTTAATCTGCATTTGGTGGATCACCATTCGATAACTCTAATAAATCATGAATTGGGGGCAATTCCATCTTTGCAAGGACTGTAAGTGTGTTTTCATGTTTAAAGAATTTGCTACTGACTATTCAAATGTGAGTTTTGAGCAGTGTAGAGTAGCGCTTGTTGTTTGTCATTTCTACGATCACAAATGTAGACATGGTTTAATGTTTACATAGTATCTTAGTCTTTTACCAGAAACTCAAATACTTTTGAATGAGTTTGTATACATTATGCTTTAAAAGGCCTGCTTGCTCAACTGTATGCAAGATGGAGTGGAACATGGAAAATGAAGCATACCTCAGCCCGAAGTGTTAAGTGTCTGTCAAGTGCATGAAATATGTAGAATCACTTTGCATTTTTTTTTACATAAGCCAGTTTGACTGCGAAACAAAACGTTGGTTGGTTAACTTTTGCAGGTAGAGGTTATAACAATACCACTACACAGGATGCATATATTAATTTGATGTCCATTCAAAATTAGCTATATTCTGTTAGTAATAATTTTTTCTTTCTTTTTTTTTCCAAGCAAGCAACATATACACTCTACATAAATATACATACAGTATCTCACAAAAGTGAGTACACCTCTTACATTTTTGTAAACATTTTATGTCATGTGACAACACTGAAGAAATGACACGTTGCTACAATGTAAAGTAGTGAGTGTACAGCTTGTATAACAGTGTAAATTTTCTGTCCTCTCAAAATAACTCAACACACAGCTAGGGCTGGGCGATATGGGCAAAAATTCATATCTCTGTATTTTTTGGCCAATTCGCGATATACAGTGTATATCTCGGTATTTCTGTTTTTGTATTTGTATTTTTAAAAAGCTGTATTTAATACATATATTTCACTTACCACCCAATGTTGTCCAGTAAAACAATACATATTAAAGGCTATGAAAATAAATAAAGTGAATATAACCATGTAAGCCTTTATATTATGTGCAAAAAAGGTTCAAATCAAATTTTATTCTAAAATTGTAACACTGCAATCTAAAAACAAAAATAAGGCTTTTAAAGCAGAAGTTAAATTCACTACACAAAAAAATGAAAGTAAGAAACAAAATATGATAATCAAAATATAGGCTATTTTGATTATCCAAATGCAGTCACTTTACAGTTAGTGCTATCATAAAAATGGACTTACTTGTTGGTTGAAAGTTCTTGGATTATTGTCCAAATACAAATATTTCCGCAAATTGTATATTTTAGTCAGAATTATTGCGCCCCTATTTAATTTAGCGCCGTCTGTTTGCGCTAGTTCACTGACGTCTGTTTAGCAGAGAATCACGAAGCAGAAGGCTCATGCACTCTTGACAGAAATGGAAATATTTTCAAGACTTTCTAACATTTACAGCCGGAGAATATACCTGTGAAATGTAAGTTATACGTTAAGAGACATATTACATCTCAAACATATTAAACAGCACGAGTAGTCTCTGTCAGACAGAAAGGCACACGCAGCTTTCTCTCAGAGCATCTGATAAGCTGAGCCGCTTAAACTATGCCAAACTATAAACTATGATGCGTCTTACCAGTTTTTAAAGGCCTTAATGTAAAGCTTGTCACATGTTTACAACAAACTGGATTATGCACTTTCTCCGCAACAGCGCAGTCTGTGTCCTCCGCTTTATTTTCTGATGTGCTCGAAATCAAACTATTGTATATCGGTATAAACGGTATTGCCTCATACCGTATCGCTTATAATGAACATATCGATATATCGTACAAACTCGATATACCGCCCAGCCCTACACACAGCCATTAATGTTTAAACCACTGGCCACAAAAGTGAGTACACCCCTAAGTGAAAATGTCCAAATTGGGCCCAATTAGCCATTTTCTCTCCCCGGTGTCATGTGACTCATTAGTGTTACATGGTCTCAGGTGTGAATGGGAAGCAGGTGTGTTAAATTTGGTGTTATCGCTCTTACTCTCTCATTCTGGTCACTGGAAGTTCAACATGACACCTCATGGCAAAGAACTATCTGAGGATCTGAAAAAAATTTGTTGCTCTACATAAAGATGGCATAGGAAGATTGCCAAGACCCTGAAACTGAGCTGCAGCACAGTGGCCAAGACCATACAGCGGTTCAACAGGACAGGTTCCACTCAAAACAGGCCTTGCCATGGTCAACCAAAGAAGAGGTTAAAGAGGTGGGGGGTCAGTGTCAGTGTCATCCTGTCAGTGCTCAGACCATACGCCGCACACTGTGTCGTCCCAGAAGGAAGCCTTTTCTAAAGATGATGCACAAGAAAGTCCGCAAACAGTTTGCTGAAGACAAGCAGACTAAGGACATGGATTCAGATGGTTTCAAGCATGTGTGGCGGCAACCAGTTGAGGAGTACAATCAACAACAAGTGTGTCTTGCCTACAGTCAAGCATGGTGGTGGGCAGTGGTGTTAAGTAACAAATTACAAAAACTCTCGTAATTGAGTAGTTTTTTTTAGGAATTGTATTTTATTAAGTAGTTTAAAAACAGTGTACTCTTACTTTTCCTTGAGTACATTTTTAGTGCTGTATCAGTACTTTTACTGCGCTATTTTTCCTCAACCTGCTGTTGCTACTTTATATGTTTTTTTTTTTTTTCATTTTTTTTCCTGTCAACGGTGATTGGCTAAGCAGAATAATCAGTCCCGCGACTCCCATCCAATCAAATTGCGCATAGAAAAAAACAGACTTAAAGACATCAGGTGCCAGTTTAGTTTAATCATGGAGGAGGATGACAGAGAAAGCGTAGTTGATGTTTTAACATGCAAAAGCTCAAATACAGCACTTCAGCATCCTTGGCCACACCAAAAGGAGCTTTTTACAGTGAAGACCAGCTGAGACATCTGCGTTCAAGAGTTCATCATTTAATAAAAAAAAAAACACACTGAGGTAAGTTTTGAACATCGGCTAGTATCATATTTTAAATGTGTTAAATGGTATAATAAAAGTCAAAATACGAAATAACTTTTACCAAACAATGACGTTTTTGTTGACACGATCAAATAGAATGCAGGGTAAGAGGTGCTCAGCTCACATGCGGCAGTGTAGAGGCATTAAAATTCAGAGAAGACGCAAAAAATCATCACAAGCAACGATTAAGGGACTGTTTAGATTGCATGCCATTGAGAAGAGGGAGGGGGAATGGTGATGTTGCTGCTTACTGTACGGCATTATTATTGTAATATGTGCTGCACTGTAATGTTCTCACTCAATGAAATTGTTTTTAAATCATGTTTATTTTTTTTTAAATGATGTAAGCAAAAGTTTTTATCAGTGGTTACAAATGTGAGTTTTGAAGTGTATTTTTTTTTTACAGAGAAAGCATCCATCGAAATTAAAGCAGTACAGTGAATGCGTCTTGAAAAGAAAAAAAAAAAACAGGTTATGATTCAGCTGTGAAACATATGAAGATTAAAGACTACTCCACATCATGCAGACAGGTTACGCAGTCCACAGTTGACAGGCTTTTAGTTGAGCTTGTCGGTGAAAGTCTTCAGCCCTTTACCATAGTTGAACGTCCAACATTCAAAAATCTAATCCATACAATGCAACCTAGCTCTATAATTATGTCCAGACCAACTGTGAAGCTGAGAATTGAGGAAGCAGCTGCAAAAATAAAAAAAAACATCACTGCTGAGATGGCTATAGTCAGTTATATAGGTACCACTACTGATTGTTGGACAGCACGAAAACAGAGTTACACTGGCATAACCGCACACTGGATCGATGAATCTAAACTGGAAAGAAGGACTGCTTCCATTGCCTTTAGACGATTAATAGGATCACGTACGTTTGATTTGTTTGCAGGGAACCTGAATGACATCCACTCACATTGTTCTAACTGGAATACTTAAGGTTTTTGTGTGTTTTTGTGTGTGTGTGTGTGTGTGTGTTTTTAAATAATTTAATAGGCTAAATCCTGCTGAACTCTCTTACCTTTCTAAATACTGCATTGTGATGAAGCCTGTATCCATGGCCTTGAACGTCCTTCAGTCCGAAACAAACACTCAGATGGGGTGGCAGCTTCCCACCATCTACCTTCTTGATTCCAAGCTCAAAAAAATGGAGGCTTCCATCAAGGTATGTCTTCCCCTTGTTCATGCTTTGCAGCAGGGTCTACAAGAGCACTTTGGGGAGTTTATGGAAGATCCGGAACTCATCAGTGCAGCAATTCTTCTGAAATTCAACAGACAAGGCCCACATCATGAAAGCAGGTAAGTTATTCCTAATATTTTGTACATGTATGAATATTTGGCAATTTCTGTTAAAGAGTGAGAAGCAGCTTTTTTGTTTTTTAATGTCAGGCGTCATAGGCACATTTCGCTTATTCCACTTGTAACTGTTCCACTTCTGTGTATGGCAGGGATAGGCAACATTGGTCCTGGAGTGCCACTGTCCTTTTTTAGGGTTGGACCTAAACTCTACAGGACGTTGGCACTGCAGGACCAACATTGCCTATCCCTGGTGTATGGGTTTGTGTGAACTGTAGAGTTAAGCTATGTTTAATATTTATTTACTTGCCTAATGTAGCACAGTCATACTGTGAAACGATGTTAGAAAAGACAAGGGTATTAAGGGGTTATAGGGTAGTAAATGCAGCACTGCTTATGTAGCTTTACTTAATTTCTAAAATATCCATAACCCTAGTAGTTAGTCCATAACACACTATAGTAAACATGCCATACTTTGTCTATCAGCATTATCCGCAATTGTTATTAATGTTTGTATTTTGTGTATCTGGTAGGTATGCATCCTGCATCATCTTGATGCCATAAAGGGCACCCAGCAAATTGAAGCACAGCGTGAGGCCTCTCTTCTCTGTTCCATCCCCAACTGCATCTGCACTGTTTAATTTTTTAATTTGTGATACAGACTGATCTTATTACGTTAAATTGTAAATGTGCAACACTTTTTTCATTAACCTGTAAGAAGCCCTCTACAGATTGGTTGTCATGATGTTACCTGATGTTACCAAATGTTACCTGATTATTGTTTGGTTGTTTGTTTAAATAATAAAATATTGAGGGGTGTACTCACTTCTGTGAGTACATGTGACATCTATGGTTCCATGAAGTCCACCTTTCTCCTATATAAAGAATCTTATGCACAATGGGAAGTTTCCATGGATGTTAAAGGTTCTACACGGAACTGTCAATGCCACTAAAGAAACTTTATTTTTAAGAATTTAGAGGGAAAAACACAATAGGAACATGACATCATCAAGTACTTGCCCACATTTTTCTGAATTACTACAAAATCTGCATTTTGGATTTTTTTCTCTTTCAACCACTGACAATATGAACTCAATACGGAGAGTGTGGTGAATTAATTGGGCCATTTTAACAGTAGTGGCACAGAGCCTAAACTACCAGCAGAGCAGACACTGACAAGAGGCCAGTGAAGGCTTTTGAAGAGCGGATCAAAGCGGAGAGTCTTTGATGATCCTGCATGGTTGAGCTGAGGAGGTGTTGCTGTGAAGAACTGGAACCCCCCTCAATCAAATCAGAAGCAAGTGCTCATCTTAACCTTCACTCTCCACCCCTTTATCACATCAACAGGTGCTTTCACGTGGCCTTCAAAAGAGCAAGCGCAAAACACCTCACTGAAAAGTAATAGCAGTGCATAATTTGAGAATGTCACTGTTATGTGTCTTGTGGAAGGTCACATTATGTATTTCTTGTATTCTATGAAATTTGAATTATAACTAAATGTGAGCAAACCTCTTTCCATTGCATGCATAATTCTTGCCTAAAGTTTGTGTGAAGCATAAAGTGTGGAAATTCCTTTCATTTTGCATTTCTCAATTCAGCTTTAAATATTTGAGTACATATTAGGCACCACAAACCTTTTCATTTTTATATGCAAATTGTTTTTTTCCCCCCTGTAAACAAAATCAAGACACATAGACTAATACTTACAGTGCTATGCGAAAGTATTCATACCCCTTAATTTTATTTTATTATTTTTTTTATGTTGCTCCCTTATGTTAAACTGCTTTAAATTACTTTTCCCCCCACTTCAATCTACACTCCATACACCATGATGGCAAAGTGAAAAACAGGTTTTTAACATCTTCGCAAATTTATTAAAAATAAAAACTAACTGAAATTAAAAACTGCAGTGATTTTATTGCATAAGTATTCATACCCTTATCTGGGACAGTTGAAATTTAGCTCGGAAGCATTCATATTGTTTGTAGATGTTACTACACTTCAAGTGGAGTTAACCTGTGGCAAATTTAATTGAATGGGTATGATTTAGAAAGACAAACATCCTTCTAAAAAGGTCTAACAGCTGAAAATGCATATCAGAGCAAAAACCAAGGTAAAACAAACTGCCTGTTAAAAACAGGGTTGCATCAAGCCAAAGATCTGGTGAGGAGTTCAGAAAAAATTCTGCTGCATTGAAGGTTCACAGAAGCATGTAGCCTCTGTTACCCTTAATGGAAGAAGTTTAAAACAACTAGGACTCTTCTTAGATCTGTCTTCCTGGCCAGATGAGCAATTGATGGAGAAGGGCTTTGGTCAGAGTGGTGACCAAGATCACTCTAGTTGAGCTCCATGATCATTTGTGGAGAATGAAACCTACAGAAGGACATTGTATATCACTGCAACACTCTGGGCTCGATCTGGGCTTCACGGCAGTGTGGCAATACTCTACAATCATCTAATACTCAAGCATGTTCTCACATGGAAACACCCTTGGAATTTGCAAAAAAAAAAAAAAAAAGCACCTAAAGGACCCTCAGACTCTGAGAGACAAGATTTTCTGGTCTGATGACCATCAATTTCAAGCATCGTATGGAGGAAACCAGGCACTGCTCATCACCTGCAGAGTACCATCCCAAAATTAAAGTGTGCTGGTACCAGCCTCATGCTGTGGGGCTGTTTTTTTTTCAGTGGCCAGGACTGAAACTCATCAGAGGAGAAGAAAAGCTCAACACAGCAAAATATAAAGATAGCCTTAATGCCTTAATGACAACCCAGTCATTCAGAACCTCAGAATGGGCAGAAGGTTCACCTTCCAATTGGACATTGACCCTAAGCACACAGCAAAAGTGGCTTATTGACAACTTAGTGAATGTCCTTGAGTGGTCTAGCCAGATCCTAGGTTTGAACCCCCCCCCCCCCCCAAAAAAAAATTCTGGATAAACCTAGATGATTGCCAAATGCTGATGCGCAAAGTTTGTCGCAAAAGTAATTTAAAGCAGTTTAACATAAGGCTGCAACATAACAAAATGTGAAAAAAAGAACGAGTATGAATCGATTTGCAAGGCACTGTATCTTAGGTAGAGTAAATGGTATAAAAATGAATGTTTTATCTTAATTTTTCAGTCCCTCCCAGTCTTTCTCCCAAAAACCTTTTTTCGTCCATTAAACAAGCCCATGTTAATTTTTTATGGAAGGGGAAGAATCCAAGAATCCACAAGGACCTCCTAGAAAGAAAACGATCTTAGCTTTACCTGATTTTATGGGTTAGTACTAGTCACAATAGTGAGAAATAAAGAAAGTCAAGAAGTAAAGCTTGAGGTCAGTAGGATTTTTTTTTTTTTAAAGAAATGAATTTATTCAGCAAGGATTCATTAAATTGTCTAAAATTATAATAAGGACATCTTTTAAACTTTCTATTCATCACACAATCTTGAGGAAAATATTAAGCAGCACAACAATTTTTAACATTTACCCCCGGTTTCAAAGACAAGGCTAGACTAAAATGCAAGTCTAAGCTGTTTCAACTGAAAGAAACTTGCACTGATAGATCTTAAAATTACTTATTATTTATAAAAATTACTTAAATGTCCTAATTGAACTATAATCTGTCTGTGAAACCAGGCCTTATAGTAATAAGAAATGTTTCTTAAGCACCAAATCAGCATATTAAAATGAATTCTAAAGGACCATGTAACACTAACAACTAGTAATGGCTGCTGAAAATCCTGCTGCAAATGAATAGATTACATTTTAAAATGTATAGAAAAAATTACAATTACAAGAAATAAAGTCATAATTAAAGTCACAATTACCTTTTTACTCTAAGGCTGAAATGCTCCACAGTTTGCTGTGATTAAATTTGCACGTGGCAAACACATCTCCCAGAAGTCACCTCATCAGCGAGAGAGTGGTCACAGCATATTAGCAGAATGTGTGGTGTGATCTTGTTGGCCATGGTCGGTGCTCCACAGGGTACTTGTGTTTAACATTCCCCTCGTGTTTTGCCTGTGACCCTACTGAGGGCGCTCATCTCCACTCCTGCAGAGTGGAAGGTTAAAGCGCACATATTCCCTTCACCGCTGCCGACCTACTTTCCCTTCGCCACTGTTTGCCCCTTCTATCTCTTTGTGCAGCCAAGCATTGACCTTCCCAACAGCAGGTCATTACTTTTCCTCAGCTTTCTGTTTTCATTTCAATTCCTGCTGAAACGTCCCGTTGTTTTTTTCCGTCGAATTCGATAGCGAGATGTTGAAAGAGGTTGAGAGGCTATATTAGGTCATGCTCGTAGATGAGTTTTGTTGGGATTCGCGTGCGCTTCACTGCTTTAAATATTAACTGGTCCATATGGGCCCTCGACGCATTCTAACATGACACAAGTATGTCTGGAGATTTCGCTGAGCAGGTGGAGCATCCCAGAGCAATTTCCAAGGTCATCCAGGAGCGGGACCTGCTTTACCTCTCTTAAATTTGACAGATTTGCTTCCTTGCATTTGGATCTATGACATGACATTAATTTAGAATATATTACAAATGCAGTTCATGCCTTGAATGGACCTCTTCCACAATCATGTGTTTTTACTTTTCTGGATTCAAATCAAGCGAAAGTGTTAACTTGCAACTTGAAATCTAAAATAAATAAATAAATAAAAATAAAAAATAAATAAAATAAAATAAAATAAAATAAAATACAAATCTTGACACAAAAGACACAAAAGACAAACTGATTTACTGCTTAGTTATTTACCAACCTTCTGCAAATTCAAAGCCCTGTTGTACAACCACATGAATGTGAAAAACAAAACTGGAAATTATATCATAGGATCCTAAAATATCAAATAATTTGACCTTTTATGCCAAGACAAGATTAGTTTTGATTGTAAAATATGTGTATATGTGTATATTCACAATGTCTTAAAATATTCTCCTTTAAAAATATATTTAAAAACTTGGCACACGTGTTTAAAACGTATTTTTCAAGGATTCCTTTTCTTTATCACACTGTTATTTATTACTGGCTTTCTTAACAGTTGGTGGTCTGCAGTTATTTAATATTTCAGATAACTCTATTGAAGAATTTTTACATATCTGTTCCACAAGTATTCCATTAACCCAGTGTTTCTCTCAATAAACAACTGTGATTTGCTTTCACCAGTTCTCCTGTGTGCTCTATTTCATGGTGCTAGTCTGCAAATTCAACTTCAAAGACATGAAAAGGATTATAAAATGCTGCTTGTTTGTTATGATGTGTATTGTGTTGTCTCTTTAATACTATAAGCACTTGTGCATGTGCTCTCCTGCTAATTTTACACACCTGAGACTAATACAACCTTGTTAAAGCAATAAAGCCGTACGGTAACAGCCTTTATCTCACTATTCCATACTGCCTTTTATTGAATGCCATTTTGTCATGTGACATCCACTAAACTGGATGTTTTCTCCAAAAACAGGCATGTTGCAAAAAGACAAAACTCCCCAGAGCACCTAAATTTGTCTGTTGGTGTCTAGACAGCTGTAGCTATAGATCTCAGGGCATTCAGACAGGGAGAAGTGTCAGTGTTTCTTACAATCACCTGCTAACTGGATGGCCTCTCAGTGCCGTTCTTTCATGGGCTGGCGCATCGCCACGGACATTGAGGAGTTTGTCTTTCAATGCTGAAAAAATCCATAGCTAAAGGCATTCCACCCTCTGTAGAGTCTTCAATGATTAGTATGTTTGACTTCCTAATGCGTTTGACACTGTGCCATGTGTTCTCTGTAATTGCTTCATTCCTCAGAGTCCTACAGGTCGACTTTTGAAGTCCAGATATCGGCAACATGCCTCATGTGAACATATCTCAGGGGTCGAAAGGCCCTGTGTACATCAAGCGAAATCAAAGAGCTAACTATTGCGATGTCATTTAGAACAAAAGAAGGCCAAAATTAAGCTCGTTTGGAGTTTGTTCAGGAGTTTGAAACAGCTTGCCAATACAAATTTTTGGGAAAAGTTTGCTATGGAGTGTGTTTCCCGTTCAACGATGTAACTTGTGGATAACTACAACAGTACGATGTATTGTTGGAGAAAGTAGCCAACTAATGAACTTTCAGTAATGACAGAATTGACTGACATAATCACATGAGTTGATGGCACCATTGTCTTTCCAATCTGACTTGTGATGCAACCTGTTGGTTTTGTCCCCCCTGACTGAGCCTATTTTTTTTCTTAATTTCTGTCACTGATGGAGTTTGGTTTCCTTGCCACTGTCGCCTTTGGCTTGCTTAGTTCGGGACACTTATTTTTTGGCCATATTGTCGACTTGATTGCCCAGACACATCTGGAAGAGAACTGAACTGAGCTGGGGTGCATTTCCTGTATTTCTATTCTTGCATATTACCACTGCTATGACTGGCTAACAGTTATGTACACTGGAGATCAAAATTAGAGAACAATTTATAAACAATTGAACAATTCTGAAATAATGTCATCTTCACTGCTCAACAGTTGAAGGAGTTTTTGCCCTGTATATACCATGCTACCAGAACACCTTTTCCACAAAATAACTAAGGCATTTCAACAAAAAACATTATTTTGCAGAAAACACACTGATCAAAATTAGAGAACAACAATGACTGTAGCATGGAAAAAGATTACAACAAAATTTTCTGAAGGTTACAACAGTCAGCAATTAGTAGGAAGTGTACAGGCCTCTGCTCTGAATGACTTCAGCACATCTGCGGCCACAGGACAGCTCTAGTCTCTCACACTGCTCTGGTGTGATTTTGGTCCACTCTTCTTCCAGTCTCCTCCACAGTTCGGTGACTGTAGTGGGCTTCTTGGCCATAACTTTGTCGCCAAGGATTTTCCAGAGGTTCTCTGTTGGGTTGAGATCAGGACTCTGGGCAGGCCATGTCATTATTTCAATGTTTTCAGTTTCAAGGAATTGCTTTACCCGTTTTGCTGTTTGACATGGAGCATTGTCCTGCATGAACACTGCGGGGTGATTGGGTGATGAACGGAGGGAAGGGACCATATGTTGTTGAAGAAGGTTCTGATAAACATTTGCATTCACTCTGCCATGTAGCTGTATAAGAGGCCCAACTCCTGCTGCAGAAAACATGCCCCAAACCATGACACTTCCTCCTCCACTTTTCACTGACTTCTTTACACACTTTGGGTTCAGTCTTTCTCCAGTTTGCCGCCGAACATAATGTTTCCCATCGGACCCAAATAAATGAAACTTGCTTTCATCACTGAAGTGAACTTTGGACCAGTTCTCCTCTGTCCACACAACATGCTCCTCAGCAAAGCTTAGTCTAGCCTTTTGATTCTTTCTGCTAATGAGAGGTTTGGTCACTGCAGAGTGGGCTTTCAGTCCAAATGCTCTTAAACGTCGAGACACTGTATGACGAGACAGATCCTTACCCTGTTCAGCGCTGAACTGGTGAGCAATTCCAGCTGCAGTGTGGAAACGATTGCCCATTGAGATCCTCCGCAGTATCCTGTCCTCTCTTGTATTTGTCTTCCGTGGACGACCAGCCTTCTTGGGGGGCTTGAATGAGTTTGTGATGTTGTAAAGATTCAATATTCTTGAAATCACAGATTTGGAACGACCAACTTGTCTTGCTATGGCTGATAGGGTCATCCTTTTGGCCTTCATCTGGACAACCTGCTGCCGGAGGCTTTCAGTCACTTTAGAACGGCCCACCATCTTGCAGAGTCAGTGAAACTGGAAGTTAGGCTGCCAGTTAAATAGGGGTTGACAGATAATCAAGGAAATTAGCACCAGGTGCCAGATTAACACCAATAACTGGAAGGTATCTGAAAGTGTTCTCTAATTTTGATCAGTGTGTTTTCTGCAAAATAATGTTTTTTGTTGAAATGCCTTAGTTATTTTGTGGAAAAGGTGTTCTGGTAGCATGGTATAGACAGGGCAAAAACTCCTTCAACTGTTGAGCAGTGAAGATGACATTATTTCAGAATTGTTCAGTTGTTTATAAATTGTTCTCTAATTTTGATCTCCAGTGTATGTTTGACAGCCTACATCCTTCATAGATGGACGCTGCTGTGATTTTGGTTAAAAATGCATAAATACTCATTACATATCAAACAGTCTGTAACAGACAAAGCAATAGTAACCACATAATAAAAAAAGTTACTCTAACTAATTTCAGTCATTCTGAAAATTCTGCGTCTTAACTGTGCCTAGTTTGTAAACGAATCCATGGTAAAATGAAGTTAACGAAGGACCACGTTCTTACGGTCATGGTCTGGATCTTCATTAAAGATAAAGTTCTTCCACTCTTTCCTAAAGTTGGGATCAATAGGAAGGCAATGACAAAACTGTGTTTTTCCACAACTTGGCAGTGCACAGCGTTTTGTTGTCATCTGATGTTTAATTTCTGCATATATTTATTTACTTATTTATTTATGTCATGTGTGAATCGGTGGATGGGGCTAAACAGGTAGTAATATAGAAGCAGGCGATGATCTTCTTTTGTGGAGGCAGTGTTTAGCCACACAATTACGTCATAAAGTGACAGAAGTTAAAGTATGAAGGTAATTCTAATTGAAAGCCATGTTTATTACTGTAAAGCTGCTTGTTTTAAAATAATCTATTGTTGAAGTGTTATATGAATAAAAATGACTGGTCTTAAGTTGAGTGGAGTGCTGAATTGTAGAGCTGGTGTAAACATTTTCACATCGCTATGATGATAATCAGATTGTTAACTTCTGTTTTCTCACAGCTGTCATTTTTGTTGTGTTTATATAGTAATTGAGAGTTTGCTGTGCATATTTACATTATCATCAAAATCCATGCTTAGCAGCATAGGCAGTGTTAGAATTTGCATGAACATTACACTCTGCTCAGGTGTTTTCATCATCCTTTTACAAGCAAACCTATGATATGATTTATATTATTTTAAGAACATTACCATGAGTATATCTGGTCTTAAGGGTCCCTGCTTTGGCAGTTTTTCATCTCATACTTTTTCTTCTTTAATTTTGTGTGATTTATACAGTTAATTTTGCATATTAACACTGAGCTGATTTCAGCCTTAAGTTTCAACGCACGTCACAGTTAATTCTTGTGTAGAATCTCATTACCGCCTACCCCTGCCACAACCGATCTAGAAATAGTTTGACAGCCTGATGTTTCCCGTAATATTTCAGAAGGTAAATAGCCACAGCTGTCCATTTCCCCCCATTTTTCGATTTTGATTCCTCTCATGTTTGCCAATGGATCAGGCCTTGACCTAATTAGAGGTGATTTTGCAAGAACTGAGCTGAACTGTTTTCTGTTGACTGGGGTTTTTACATCACTGTCACTTTGATCACTGACTCAAATTGTGTACAATGAAATGCTGTCAAGTTGTGGTCAGAAGGGAATCGGCCTGTGAAAGTGCTTAACGTTAATTTCTACCACGCTGGCATTTTAAAAACCATTGTCTGCTTGTCATCACTTCACGGAGAAATGGGCTTGCTATTCCAATGAGATCTCTTCTCAGTATAGGAGCACAAGATTACAAGCGTAGATTTGAGGGGAGGTAATTGAGCTGATTATCTTAAAGTGGGGAATATCAAATGTCCCATTTAATACTCAGTGGTACTTTTTATCCATCTATGGTTCTTCTTGCTGAAAAATGATTCAGACAGTTGCCTTATATCAAGTATAAATTAATGTACCCGAAATCCCTGCATAACTCCCTATTGTATTTCACTGGGGGTTTTACTCCTCACAAGCATGTAGGCGGTTTTCACTTCGCTGGTGTTCAATGTCAGCTGAGAGCTGAAAACCTTGTTTCTCAAACTTCAGGCACGTACATGTCACTCTCAGCTTTGCTTGTCTCACCTGTAATCATGATACTACAAATAATGCCGTTGATGTCTTCCTAGCTCGTGGAAAATGGGAATTTAAGTAATAAATAGATTTAAAATGACAAGTAGCACAACCATTATTAATACAAATTTGACTTTTGCAAGTTGTATGCATTATCTTCTTCCCTGCATCCTACCCTAGGTATCTCATCCATGATAAAATGTTAAATTCCAAAAGAGTGCAACAATGTCTGAACACTTTTTCATCAGTTTTTGTTTTAGAAGAATTTTTAAATGGTCAGAAAACTTGTCAGAAAACTTAGAGATGAAGTTTGCAGGCTAACATCACAGTCCAGGATCATGCTGCTGTAAGCTTTTCTTTTTCTTTTGTTTTTAATCGCATTTTCAAACATTTACAGACAAAAATTGGATTACATATTTTTTGGCAAGCTCGTTTTATGCGGATTTGGCACCACCTATAGTTGTGGGTGTATTATTGACATGTCAAGTCTAGACCCTGAATATAAGATATATAATAATAATGTGTATGTTTAGCTGCATTTCCAAGAAAAAGACTTTGTCTTATATTCGGGTCAATACGGTTTGTACAAATATTTGAGTAGTTTGACTAAAGCTCTATCTGAAATCGCCCACCTGATCTTATGATGTTTATTAACAAAGTTCGGGAGGAGCGCATCAGATACTTAGCCTAATTAACACAAGAGGAGCACAATCAAGTTAACCAAAGCCAACAGGTTTAAATACAGCTGACTTACCTCTACCCATTTGACGGTTTATCAGCATCCCTCCATCGCTCCATCTTCTCACTCTGAGTTCTTACTACACCTATATTCTCGAACTCGAAGCCCTTCCCCGGACAGCACACCAAATACGCATTACAATACTCCAGCTAATTATATGTAAGCGCAAACTCGTGAAATGACAAAAAAAGGTGCGAAATACATACCAATAAGTACATATCACTGCAGTTTGCAACAAAAATGAACACTAGAAGTGGTAAAACAGCAAGCACTTGTAATCATTTCTGTACACACTTAAGATTACAGCTCCATATGTTTTGCTCTCTGGCGTTCTGACAAATAATCCTACCTAGCAGATTATACTACTACAAATTTTCAGAGCACCGGACTTGCGGAATCCTTGGGTACTTCATGAAACTGTCACGATTTTTGCTGGATCGAGGGAATGAGGGAACGAGGAGATGAGGAGCTCTTCAGAATATAATCCTTTAATGAATCCAGCAAAGGCACATGGAAACATGGATACAATGTAACATATTCAACAGTGGATGCCAAACACAGGGAAACATGTGGTATAAATACTCTGACAAACAGGAAACACGTAGGAGGAGCGGGCTCTGGACGCGCTTGGGAGAAGCGGACACTGGCACAGACACTGGGGAGCTGGACAGGATCAGCGGAGACCTAGGTGACTCAGGAGGACTGGACGGGACCAGTGGAGACTCAGAAGACTCAGGAGAGAGGAGTGGGCCATTGGAAGCGCCAGGTCCATAATGTACATTTGGCTTGCCACATCGGCTGAGTGCTGAATGGTGGCCGGCAGGCTTGAGCACGGTGCGTCGGCCGGCAGATGCCAAACACAGGGAGACATGGGGTATAAATACTCTGACAAACAGGAAACACGTGGGATCAAATTAACAAGACAGGAAACAAGACCATAAAAGGACAAACCGGAGCCGAGGCAGGGGCAAAAGCACGGAACAGACATACATAATCCTGACAGAAACGTACATGGCACTATGTATTTCACATCTTGCCACAAGTACGTTTTCATCATGAGATCAGATTGGAAGTCTAGCTTGTACTTGTCTGAAGCACCACTTGAAATCTGGTATTATAGCACTGCCTGTGTCTGTTTGTCTCCTTAAGAAGAATCGCTCTATGTTCTCCCAACTGTATGTCGCTTTGGACAAAAGCATCTGCCAAATGCCTAAATGTAAATGTAATGTAAATGTAAGTCGCATACTCTGAGTAGATACTTCTTTTGAATATATAATTATTTTATGAGTGTTAAAAGTTTTTATATAGTGTGAATGTGTATAGAATTAATGTAATTTGGATGTACTATGTCAGTCATGTTGTCATTAGATATGTTTCCATTTAGAAAAAAAAAAATCCCTTAATTCGCAAAAAGGTTCTCATGCTCACTTGAAGTGGTTTCTGACTGTGAAAAGGTGTTCATGTAAATAAAGGGAGATGGAAATACATTTTGCGAATAAATTCCTCCATGCACATGTGACTTTTCACAGGATTCGTACCAAAGAATTACACGTCCTAAGTCCATTCTGTGCCAGCTGAGCTACAGAACAAGCTTGCTACATCCGGAAAGCAAAAGATATGAGGCTGTAATTATAACTGTGCACGAAAACGATCACAAGTGTTCTCTGTTTTACCACTGCTAGTGTTTATTTCTGTTGGAAACTGCAATGATATGTACTAATTGGTATGTATTTTGTGCCTTGCAAAAAATGTTTGTTTTCGTCATGAGATCAGGTAGTCAGAATCTCACTGGAAAATCATCTGGGTTTTTACCTACTGTTTTATGAATTCTGTAAATTTGGACATATACTCTTTTCACATACTGGTGTTTGCCCTCTAATTAGAAAGAAAATATGTTATTTCTGATGCAGCCTGACTATCACGTCAATTGAAGTGCTTTACTGGAGCGGATTCTGAAATGTTCTTTTAGTGCAGTTTGCTTGTTTTGTTGGAGGTTTTTTTTATGGGTAATGTAGAGTTTCACCAGCAATTCCACTGTTTTACGGTTTTAAAAACAAGCCTGATGGCTTCACTAAAAACATACACCACTGAATAACAATCCTGTAGCTCACAGCAGGTCTGTCTTTAAAGGTTTATAAGGTATTGTTAAATTCCCCTGTGGAGAAAATTTTACTTCCGGAACTTGACTATTTCAGTGTGTTCTAGTTTTTGCATATTCGAATTTCCCATGACGACAATAAATCCAATGGCCATTTCACATAGTTTAATAGCAGCTACTTCTCCTTCCTTCTCCTTACACTGAGCATATAACATATAACATATATTTTGAATGAAATATAACATATAACATATATTTTGAATGAAATATAACATATAACATATATTTTGAATAAAAAAAAAAAAAATCAACATAAGAATAGTAGAACATAATAATTTGATGGAAATTCTGACCAGGTCCCAATGGGTTCAGATGACTTGCACCTTTATGGTACTTTATAAAATATTTTTTTGGGCTTGACACCAGTGGTGTAATTTACAACAGTTTGGACAGAGCAGTCTAGCAAAGTAAAAAATAAGCCTAACACCTTACTATAAAATGTACTGAAAGTTCAAAAACTCATTTCAAACAGTATGTCAAACTATATTTTTGTATTTTTAAAGGAAAATTAATGCTCGCTACTTTGATGCTTTGGGGTAGTTGCCAAGGCTTAATTGTATAATTAATTTATTCAGAATTTAGCATTATTAAGCAAAATGCATCCAAGAGTGTCAATTTCTGTACCTAACTGCTTCATAGACCAACATATCTAAAATGATGCATGAACATTACTTTTAGGCCTAAACACAGCCAGATTTTTTAACTCTCCAGCCGCGTCGATTTCATGACCCTGAATATGTTATGTTGGAATATTTAGGATGTTTCATTTTGAGGTTCATGGTCTGTGAGTCCTTAAGAATCAGAAGATCCCCGTAATGTGTTTTACATTTCCAGCCTGCTGCTTAGCAGAAATTGAAATTCAAGGAACCTTCTCAGATGGTTTAGTTGATCCATGCAAAATCCAAGAAAACCATACAAGGATAAATCCTGGCTTTTGATCACCTAAGCACAGCTGCCCAAACTCCTAATCCAACGGCGTTAAAGCAGCTGAATCTCTGGGCCGACGACAGCAACTTGAGTGGACATGACGGTTTTCTCTACGCTAGCGCGATCATGTGTGACCCTACATTTGCATCTCCAAATGATGCTTACAGTGCCTTGCGAAAGTATTCATTTTTTTTTTTTTAGATTTTGTTATGTTGCTGCCTTGTGTTAAACTGTTTTAAATTAGTTTTTTTCCCATCAATCTACAGTCCATACACCATAATGACAAAGCAAATACAGAATTGTCATAACTTTGTAAATTTATTACAAATAAAAAACCTGAAATAAGTAACTTGCATAAGTATTCATACCCTTAACTCAGTGCTCTTTGGGTAGTCTTTTTGGGTTTGATGCGACAAGCTTTGCACATCAGCATTTGCCAGTTATCTGACATTTTTCTTTTCACCTCTTCACCTCTCAAGATCTGTCAACTTGGATGGGGGCAGGTGCACATTTTCAGGTTTCTCTAGAAATGTTTGATTGAGTTCAAGCCCAGGCTGTGGCTGGGCCTCTCAAGGGCATTCACAGAGTTGTCTATAAGCCACTCTTGCTGTGTGCTTGGGGTCATTGTCCTGGTTATGAGGTTCTGAATGCTCTAGACTAGGCCCATAGCATGAGGCTGCTACCAGCACACTCTAATTTTGGGATGATACTCTGCAAGTGATGAGCAGTGCCTGGTTTCCTTCAAACATGATGCTTGGAATTGATGTTCATCAGACCAGAGAATCATGTGTCTCACAGTCTGAGGGCCCTTTAGCTGCTTTTTTTGCAAATTCCAAGTGTGTTTTCTTGTGTCTTTATTGAGAATTAAGTTTGGCCGCACTGCCATAAAGAGTTCTCCTAACTCCTATCATAATGGAGCTCAACTAGAGTGACCATCAGGTTCTTGGTCACCACTCCATCCAAAGCCCTTCTCCATCAGTTGCTCAGTTTGGCCAGGAGGCCAACTCTAGAAAGAGTTCTGGTTGTTTCGAACTTCCATTAATGTTAACGGAGACTACATGCTTCTGTGAACCTTCAATGCAGCAGTATTTTTTCTCAACTCTTCTGAAGATTTTTGCAGTTTTGCAGGCATTTATTTTGACGTGAGGGCTTGGTTTTTGCTCTGATATGCATTTTCAGCTGTTAGACCTTTTTAATGAGAGGTGTGTGCTACTCCAAATCCTACCCATTCAACTGAATTTACCATAGGTTAACTTCACTCGAAGTGTAGTAACATTTACAAGCAATATTAGCTAAATTTCAACTGTCCCAGATATGCAATGGAATAATTTAAGTTTGTTATTTTTAATACATTTGAAAAGATGTTAAAAAGTTATGCCCTAACATAAGGCAGCATAACAAAACATGAAAAAATAAAGGGGTATAAATACATTCACAAGGCACTGTATAAAAATCAATCACGGACGGCGAAGCATAAACATAACATGTGTGCACCTTAAGCTTTTGCCCTTTTAGAGCTATGTTTTTGGGATAAACCCACTGAAATGGTTATCAATTTTGCAATATTAGAGATGCATATGACATGAAAAACCAGAAGACTTTTGCAGAGAAGAAAGAATCGTTAATGGGTTGGAGAGGGGGAATATATTTTCTCCAGAGCCAAACACCATGAGAGAGCCATCATTCCAGTGAGCTGACAGATGAGGAGGATGGTTCATTTGTATGGTACATCATTTAGCAATTTGCCCTCTGACAACAAACCGAATCGTATTTCATATTTCTTGTCGGCCTCCAAGTTCCTCTGGCAATTTAATTATCTTTGTTGAATTTCTGTTGATGGTTCATTTATTTTAGAAAAATTAGAGGTGTGAGTAATGAAGCAGAAGTTGCATGCCAAAAATATCCACGCACATCAATATGCACACCTGTAGCGGCTGTCATAAAGACATCTTAGAGGAAACTTTAAGTACGTCTGTATCAGTTGCAAATTGTGCCTACGGACACCATTATGCATGTGAATTACAATAAAAAACGTCTGCCAGGGCAAATGCACCCTCAGGACCAAGTAGCCATTATGCGAGGAGAAGAAATCAAGCTAATAACAATGCATCTGTGCACAGTTCCATTGGTCAGGTCTGGAAATGGGAGATTTTGAATTGCAAATAATATCAGATCAATAATGCTTAATAAGTAAATACACAGATGGTGATCTTGCACATATTAGCATAATTTAAACGGCACCTCTGTATGTGTGTGTGTTTGTGTGAACGTAAGTGTGTTTATATGAGAGAAGGAAACGAGAAAGAGGTAGAAATAGTAGGTGCGTGTCTGCATCTGTGTTTGCCTGTGCGTGACTGTATGTGTGTCAGCGTGTGTAACTTAAGGCTGCCACAGAGCCCCGGGGCACTGTCTGGACCGTTGACGACCTGGCTGACACGGACAGGACTGCAGCAGCTAGTCTGCTGCACGACAGGTAGCGCTAATAACTAAACCTGCCAAGTCTCCAAGGGTAAAAAAGAAGGTTGTCTACATATGGAGAGATAGCTTTTTCATGGATTCACTGTCATAGTTGAGTTTCTAATTATTAAAGTAATTAATTGTTTCCGGATTTACATTCACAGTTAATCTTTTTATTATACAACAGTAGTTTGAATGGTTGAGCATTGTTTCATGAGCACTGATACCAGTTCAACAGGAACGGGACTTTTAATTTTTTTTTTACAGTTTACATTCGTTCGAAACACTGAATTATTTACGAATGAAACAAGTGACTGTCTTCAAGAGTGAAACAATGAATAATTTGTTATTTAAAAACACAGGAGAGGCAATGGCAATCTGTATTGGCTTCTTTTGGAACTATTTTCAACCTGATCTCAAGACGAAAACATACCTGTGGCAACTTTTTTAAGATGTGAAATACCACCAATGTGAAATACAAATGTCCACTGAGTGTTGCTAAAAGAGTGTTATCCCCCCCCCCCTTCGGAACAGATTAACGTACAGTACATATGGTACGTTTTATGTGACATTGATTTTGTACGTCACTGCAGTTCTAAAATATCCATAGAGTAGCGCTATAACTCTAATGCTCTGTGACATTTCAAAATAACGCAACAAATGCGAATGTGATGTGAAAAGGCAATCGCTGTAATCATAACTGTGTAAGAAAACGATTACAAGTGCTCAATGTTTTACCACCTCTACTGTTAATTTCTGCTGGAAACTGCAGTGATACAGTATCTTACAGAAGTGAGTACACCCGTCACATTTTTATTAATATAATTATACTTTTTATGTAACAATACTGAAGAAATGACACTTTGCCATAATGTAAAGTAGTGAGTGTACAGCTTGTATAACAGTGTAAATTTGCTGTTCCCCCAAAATAACTCAATACACAGCCTAAACCTAAACCTGTCTAAACAGCTGGCAACAAAAGATAATACACCCCTAGGTGAAAATGTCCAAATTGGGACCAATTAGCCATTGTCATGTGGTATGATGTGTAAATGGAGAGCAGGTGTGTTAAATTTGCTGTTATCGCTCTCACTCTCTCATACTGGTCACTGGAAGTTCAACATGGCACCTGATGGCAAAAAACTCTCTGAGGATCTGAAAAAAATTGAATTTTTGAGCTACATAAAGATGGCGTAGGCTATAAGAGGATTGCCAAGGCCCTAAAACTGAGCTGGAGCACGTTGGCCAAGACCATACAGCGGTTTAACAGGACAGGTTCCACTCAGAACAGGCCTCACCATGGTCGACCAAAGAAGTTGAATGCACATGCTCAGCGTCATATCCAAAGGTTGTGTATGGGAAATAGACGTGAGAGGTTGAAGGGGTGGGGGGTCAGCCTGTAGGTGCTCAGACCATACGCCACACACTGCATTAAATTGGTCTGCATGGCTGTTGTCCCAGAAGGAAGCCTCTCCACCATGATAACGACCCCATACACATCTCCAAGACGACCACTGCCTTGCTAAAGAAGCTGAAGGTAAAGGTGGTGGACTGGCCAAGCATGTCTCCAGACCTAAACCCTATTGAGCATCTGTGTCGCATCCTCAAACAGAAGGTGTACGAGCGCAAGGTCTCTAACATCCACCAGCTCCATGATGTTGTCATGGAGGAGTGGAAGAGGACTCCAGTGTCAACCTGTGAAGCTCTGGTGAACTCCATGCCCAAGAGGGTTAAGGAAGTACTGGAAAATAATGGTGGCCACATAAAATATTGACACTTTGGGCCGAATTTGGACCTTTTCACTTAGGGGTGTACTCACTTTTGTGGCCAGTGGTTTAGACATTAATGGCTGTATGTTGAGTTATTTTGAGGGGACAGCAAATGTACACTGTTATACAAGCTGTACACTCACTACTTTACATTGTAGCAAAGTGTCATTTCTTCAGGGTTGTCACATGAAAGGATATAATAAAATATTAAAAAAATGTGAGGGGTGTACTCAATTCTGTGAGATACTGTATGTACTTATTGGTAGCCTACGTATTTCGCGTCTTACGAAAAAGTTCCCACAGGTACGTTTTCATCGAGAGATCAGGTAGACTATTTTTGTTGGTGGAACTTTGTTGGTGGAAAGTGTTAAAGTTTTGATGAATTTTGACTGTGACTGTACCCAAAAGAAATTGTTCAACCAAAAATAATAATTTGCTGAAAATGTACCTATCCAAGATGTAGATTATGAGTTTCTTCATTGGAACAGATTTGGAGAAATGTAATATCACTTGCTCACCAGTGAATGGGTGCCATCAGAATGAGAGCCCAAACAGCTAATAAAAGCATAGTAATCCACAAGTAATCCACACAACTCAAACCTTCATTCAGTCAGTTAATGTCTTGTGAAGTGAAAAGCTTAGTGTTCGTAAGAAACAAATTCATTATTCAGATGTTTTAACTTTAAACCATCACTTCTAGTGAAGATATGAGTTTATAATCCATAATAATGTTTCTTCCAGTGTAAAAGTCCATCCACTGTTGTATTTTACAACAGAATGGACTGTTTTCACCTGTAAACAGTGCTTTACCTGTCCATATTTCACTCCTGATTTAGACAAGATGACTTTTTCACTGGAGAAAGCAATGTTATGGATAGAGGACTTGTTTGCAGTTAAAAATATCTTAATAATAGATTTATTTTTTTATAAACATGCAGCTTTTGGCTTCACAATATGCTTATTGTTAGACTAGAGTCATGTGGATTATTGTGGTGTTTTTATCAACTATCAAAAAAACAAAAAACAAAAAACAAAAACACACGCATAGAAAAATTTCGGATTCACTGTGCAATGACCTGTATTCAATGGCCTATTTTAGTTTATTTAACTGTTATATAAAGATAAACGTTTTTGTGTAATGCTTTTATATCTATGCCCAGCTGTGGCTGATATGAAGCACCTGATCTTGTGTAGTAATTTAACCAGATTGAGACAGATGCTTTGAAGGTCTGTCAGTCTGAAAGCTATACATTTGCTCATTTTTATTTCAAAAAACATCTGTGCTGAAAAATAAACGAAAAGCTTCAAAACAGACACGTTTTAGACATTTGTATTAGTTTTGAACCTTCTGATGATCTGCAGCACTGAAAATAACATCTCTCAGAATCAGTTTAGCAACAGAGCTGTCACAATCTTTTGATATCATGGCTTTCAACATTACACAGTGTGGTTGCATGCTGGTTGCAGCAGCCTGTGATGCTTAAAAAGACCACACTCAAAGTAATGACTGTTCTTTTTGGTCTTTTGTACTTTAAGACCAATTCTCTTCCACATTTAAATGGCGAAAACATCTTATCTGAAAATGACAGTTATAATTATTAGCTTTTTTGAACAATAAACAATCAGTGAACCTCAACCTCAATTAAAACGTTTCTCCTCAGGTGACCATTTGTAAAATGTCTGTTTCAGTGGAATAATTAAAAGTCGTATCTTATGACTTCTTCATATTAATTTAGAGACTCTGTGAATAGGCAATAGGAAGGTGTCCAAAAATGCTTTTATCCAATCACAGCTTGCAGAGATACTATCACTTAAATGGTTCAGTCCGGCTCTTTTTCAATTGCGCACTTAACTTCAGCTTCAAAGCTGCAATGCTGTCGCGAGTGAATTGTTCATGAATGGATAATGCAATGAGAATTAACACTGTTTTCCTGCAACTCATTGTTGTGGACTGTAGCCAATTTAATGAGGGTTGAGTGTATGCCGTAACATCAATTTACCACCATTCTGCTGGAGAGCGGACCTGATAATTACACTGGTGTTTCAGGCCTCGGCTTTTAGTGAAATATTTTAATAAGCACAGTTTTGCATCACACTGTTTCGCATTTCATTAGCAGTGGCCCTGTTCTCCCATCTGCCATTCTCTGCTTCTCAATTTAGCTCCATGTTCCGTGGAACATTCTGGCATTAGCATAATGGGAGAACTGTTGCACTTTAAGAATGGCACAAATACCAGCGGGCATAACAAATAGATCGTACGAACGCAGCAATGATGGGTTAGCGGGAGATTTGATGAACGCACACTGATGTCTTGTTTTTGCAGCAAAGCCATTAACAAGAAAAATATTAGGCAGTGGAATATCACAGTGAAGTGTGAGTTTGAGAAAGGTCCTGTGTTCGTGACGAATGAGTTGGGAAGTGGGCGAACTACAAAAGCCCACCGCTAACTTTGAATTTGGCCTTTAAAATACAACAAGTCCAGAGACTAACGATTGCGAAGGTTTAATAAGGTTTCAGAGGACACTGAAACACTTCTTTGCTCCTAATGCCTATACGAATCCAAATGCCCTAATCTCAACATCTACAGATAAATGATAACCAGAAGTGTCATGTGCATTTAAAGTGCATTTAAATTACAAGTATCATGATCCCTTGGATTTTTGAGCAAAGTGATTTTATAATGCACATTAAAGTGCCCCTATTATACAATTTTTAAGGTTCCTCGTGCTAGATTTACTAAGAGATTGCACCAGCGCAAACCGTCTTTTGGCGATAAAATAGTATTGTCAGAAGTATTACCACTGAAAGGTTGTGGACACAGTTGTTTTTGTGCCTGACCTTATTGAATATACATTTGTAGGAGTTTCCCTTGTTTCCCTGTAGGAGTATTAAAATACGATTTACTAATGTTTGCGCTTGTCAAATTACTGGTATTTGTGCCATTATTTAGTGCCCAAAAAAAAGCATGTCTTAAAGCAGGCTCTTAGACTGCGCTGGTCATTATGGAAATGAGATGTTGCGTCTCCTTTCTCTAATCTACGCAGTAAATCACAGGCAGAATTTTCCCCTCCCATCGCCACGTATAAGGAACGCTAATTATCTAACGCTAATTTACCCTGTTTAGTAAACCTGGCCCCTAATATTGTTTTGGGAGTCTCCTACAATAGGTTTACATTCATGCAAGGTCAAACAAGGTCTCAGATTCAGCAAAATATTAAGCAAAACAACAATTTTCAACACTGATAATGATAAGACATTTTTTAGAGCCAAACCAGCATTGTGGAATGATTTTTAAAGGATTGTGTGACAGTGAAAAAAAAAAAAAAAAAAAAAAAAAAATTTAAATAGCTGCAAGCAGCAATTACAGGGGTTTAAACACTTAAAGCATTTACACACATAAGGAAAAATACATTGTGTTAACATCACTGTAACCACCTAAAACAAGCATTTTGGCAAATCCAGATAATTTACTATAGAAATATAATTATTTTTAACATTTATGACTTTTATAACACCAACTATGGTCGAATTTCCATTAAATATTGCATGCTTGTTTAGAATCATCTATCGCATATGCTCAACCAGTTTCATTAAGTTTGGAGTTTTCATTTAGGATTTATAGGCTTTTGGGTATAATTGGCCACACCCCATGTTGTACATTAATGAAGTGTAAAGTTCAATATTTATTGAATAATTATGGATCTAGAGGGTCCAGAGAGGTGTACTGCAGTGTTTTCTTTCCAGACTGAGCGAAAAACCCAGGACTAGTTTACAAAAGTAGCACATCTTCTCAATCATTTAACAGACAATTTGATTGACAGCAGTAGCTCTAGAGGCAAAGTTTTTCCGGAATAAGGAGTTCTATTATATGATTTGAATATAGCATGAATGTGCGATGTACAATCGTTCACCCCCAGTGGATGATTTCTTTCAAATTTCTCACAGTCCTTTGGGGCCATGAGTCAAACAGGCCCTCCGAGTTTGTTCCGATCGGCCTCCGTTAACCTGATCTAATAGGTGCTCAAACTTCATTGGCCATGTTTTTTAAGATACGCAGACACTTATAGACACTTGTGGCACTTTGGACCAAGACCTTGCTCAGCGATTTTCATGTTGATAGGACAAGTGGTTGAGTAGCTATAGCCATTTTTTTGTTTTTCCCTCTTATAGCGCCAAGCACTGCGATTTTTGTCCTGTGACCTCAGATTGAGCAAACATATCTCATTCCGTTCAGGAGTTATAGGCATTTTACTAAAAGTGGCCCTGCCCCTTTCGACCATTTTAACATCCTTTTGCGACAGTGAGTCAAAACTTTTTTTTTTGGACAATTATTGATATTCACTTTCCAGAGAATCTTTCTGCACTGGTTTTTTTTTTCTGATCGGGCGAAAAACCTAGGACTAGTTTGAAAAAAAAAAACAACTAGGTTTTTCAAAAGATTCAAAACACCTGAAAATTTAGTTTTGTCTGGCGTGAGCCAAGGATTTCAATGACATTAGACATTTGAGACTACGACTGATTTAGAAGTTATGAGCAATTTAGGAAATTTAATAGGTTACAGATTACAAGTTACCCTATTTAAGATGTAATAAGTAGTCTATTTTAATTACTTTATTAAAGTAATTTAACTGATTACATATTATTACTTTTTGATTACTATTCAAAATGTCTAATAAAGGTCTTTAACTGTTAAACATTTAAAGCAGGCAGGGTTAACCTTACAGTAGGACTCTGAAAATCCTTTATCACTTGAATTACAAATATAAAAATGTAATTTTAAAGCACAGTCATTTTTTTTTTTTATTATTAATTCAGAGGTTAAATACAGATTTATCATCAGAAATCATAACAAGAAATAGTTTAATTGCTATAATACTGTTTATGAAATCAAATCTTTGCATAGACAGGAAACACTGGCATCTAACAATGCTGCTTTTGGGAAAAAACAGTAAAGCATACATCTTAAAAAGTAAAGCATATACATAAATCCAAATAGGAAATAAAACAGTTACCTATTCTGTGTCCTGAAACATTGGTGTCTCATATTTTAGAGCACTAAATGCAATTTGGGAACGAAATCAATTAAATTTGTATGTGTGTGAAAATATTCAGGTGTAATTTGTAATTGTTAACATTTTCACTGTAATTTAATGACACATTTTTCTCAGTAACTGTAACCAATTAGTTAAATTTATTTTCTATTACGTAAATATGTTACATATAACTAGTTACTCCGCAACACTATATTTATGATGCTTTATTTTGAATTGTATTTTTTTTCATATTGTAAAAGCTATTCTGTGTAATTACAATATTTTGTATTTTTTTTTTAACAACACAAAGTTCATAGAAAATACTCAAGCAATGTATGTCAACTAGAGATGCACCGATTGACCGGCTAGTGATCGGAATCGGATCGGTGACCGGCCGGTCAGTCTCACGTCTTGCCGATTCCGAATCCTTTATTGCCAGCGGCGCAGGCAATTACATCACAGCCACGCGCACTCTCACAGTCTGGTGTAAACAGAAGTTTTTTCTGTGAGTGAAGATGACACAAAAATCGCAGTTTGTAACATTTGTATGGCTAAAATACAACGTGGGGGAACTAGCCTACCACAAAACGTTCGGAATGGCCTGGAAAAATGAGCGCATCGCACTGCGTGTCACGACCGCCTCGCTTGTATTGTGAGCGCGCATAAAGCGCGGCTACATTTGAAATAACGAACTTGAGCGCGCAAAAGACGCGACATGTGAACTGAACTGCTCCAAAAAAAAAGGCAGTGCGGTGCGCCTCGCGTTTTCAGACATAAAAAGCGCGTTCGGTGTGATCCTAATAAGACACTTAAAACACTATCACTCAGCTGAATATGCCCAGTTTGAAAAGGGGAAAGAGGCTAAAGCTAGCCTTTGTCAGTTATATATTATTTCTACATTTTTCAAGGCACAGAGCGCTTTATTTTGTTGTTAAAGTTATTTTGTAGTGAGAAGATCCCGTAATGTTTATTAATTTATTTTATTATAAACAAATTCATTGAGGAAAAGAAGATTTTTGTTAGTATAACTCTACTATGTTAGTTATATACAGAAACTATATCTTTTTTACAACACACTTGTTAAAGTTATTTTGTAGTGAGAAGATTTTTATTTTATTCTAAAATAAAAAAAAAAAAAATGAAGAAAATATATGCTTTCTGTATATGCTTTCATTACAGTTCTTTTAAAAAAATCAAAATCGGCAAAAATCGGAATCGGCAGGTCACACTTACTGAAAAATCGGAATGTCAACCATATGATTCAACACTAATGAATGTATTCTTTATACTTAAAAGCAAGAAAAAAAAGGGTCTTTTAAAATTGTTTAATAAATGTATGAGTTGGATTAAGCTACTCTCATGAAATTGTAGACATTTCTGGAAGGATGAGTCTCAAAGTGTGATTTCCCTGTCTTACAGAGCTGCCCAGGATTTTTCAAATTGTTTTGCAGATTACAGGAGCATAGCCCTTGGAGCACATATTATTAATATTTATGTGCACATTAATCTGCGGGAGCAGCTGTTTGACCTCCTCTCAATGAGTCATACATAATAGATGTTGGATTGGGAGATGCCACTATAAGGAGGGAGTCCTGGGCACCGTTTGCAATGTGAAGATCAGTACGACCTGTGTGACTTTTTATCAAAAAAAAGGCTACAGGATTAAGACTCCTGACTGAACTGACTAAACTGCTCACAGCTGGTGATGTTTCCCTGCTTTACAAGAGACACGGTGTGAGCTGTGCAAATCAAAGGAGGAATATGCTCATGAATTGTCTGCTTTACTGCATTCCAAGTGGAATTATTTCCTAAAATTCAGTTAACCTATTTCTTCTCGTGTTGAGCTGGGGAAGATGCCCACTGTCACAAGTAAACATCAATTAACAGATCTGCCAGATTGTTTCACATAGCCTTGGAGGCACTTGCTACAGTTTAGCAGTTTCTTAATTACTATTTGTCCTCTGAGGGGAATTGTTTGAATAGCTTCACGTAGTGCGACAAGATCGGTTAATTGTTGTGCGCGGCTGTATTCTTGGCCTCCTCTGTGAGTAGAAATGAAGCAGTAGGATATCACAAACCCAAAGGTCACTTCTTCAATGCAATTTCACAACACACTTCTTATATTATGAGATATCTGAACAATTAAAGAAAACTAATATTGAACCATGGGAGACTTTACAATCTAATCTTATCTTAAGCACTGTTGCCAAATCTTGGCATTTAATGTTGATTAGTAATAATTATAAAACAATGATATGCCTAATAAAACTTCATTTTGGAATCTAATTTGGTTAAATAAGAAAAACATTTATTGAATGATTTATTTTTTCTGCGGAATCACAAATAGATTTATTGAAAAATGTATAAAAATGATTACAAAAGAATAAAAACTGTAGAGACTGATAAACTTTCTGTTGCAAAAATACACTACCAATCGATTTTTAGTGTCTTTTTTTTAGGTCTCTGCTCACCAAGCCTGCATTTATTTGATCCAAAGTACAGCAAAAACAGTTCAATTTTGAAATGTTTACTATTTAAATGTATTTTTAAAATGTAATTTATTTCTGTGATTTCAGTTTTTTTTAATCCTCATTAGTCATGGGATCCTTCAGAAATCATTCTAATATTCTGATTTGTTGCTCAAAAAACAATTCTTATTATTACTTTGAAAACAGTTGAGTAGATTTTTTAAAGCATTTAAAGCACTAAATAAAAGTATTAATTTCTATAATTTCTATAAGTTTTAAATTCTATTATTATTATTATTATTATTATTATAGTATTATTATTATTATTTATAATAATAATAATAATAATAAATGTTTCTTGAACAGCAAATCAGCATATTAGAATGATTTTTGAAGTATCTAGACACTGAAGACTGGAGTAATGATGCTGAAAATGTAACTTTGTATCACAGGAATAAATTACATTTTAAAATATACTGAAAAAAAAATGTTATTTTAAATAGTAAAAATATTTCAAAATGTACTTCGGAACTAATAAATGTAGACTTGGGTGAGCAGAAGATACTTCTTTAAAACCATTGCAAATCTTACTGTTTAAAAACTTTAGACTGGTAGTGTACATAAAACATTTTGATAACAAAAACTAGTTAATACATTAATAAATGAAAATAAACACAAATCTCATTTGCAAGAACAATATGAAATGGGGGGACATTTTTGTCATTATTTACTTATTTCATTCCAAAGCAGGGCAATTACAGTTAATTTTAACTAAAACAAACAAACAAACAAACAAAAAAACATTACTTGTAATAAACTGAAATGGAACACACAAACACACACACACACACACACACACACACACACACACACACGCACGCAGTTGAAGTCAAATGTTTACATACACCTTGCAGAATCTGCAAAATGTTAATTCTTTTAGCAAAATAAGAGGGATCATACAAAATGCATGTTATTTTTTTTTTTTTAGTACTGACCTGAATAAGATATTTCACATAAAAGAAATTTACATATAGTCCACAAAAGAAAATAATAGTTGAATTTATAAAAATCACCCTGTTCAAAAGTTTACATACACTTGATTCTTAATACTGTGTTGTTACCTGAATGATCCACAGGTGTTTTTGGTTTAGTGATAATTGTTCATGAGTCTCTTAAACTGCCTGCTGTTCATCAGTAAAATCCTTGAGGTCCCACAATTTCTTTGGATTTTCAGCATTTTTGTGTATTTGAACCCTTTCCAATCATACAGTCATTTCCCTTCAATGACTGTATGATTCTGAGATCCATCTTTTCACACTGAGGACAACTGAGGGACTCATATGCAACTACTACAGAAGGTTCAAATGGTGATGCTCCAGAAGGAAAAAACTATGCATTATGAGCTGGGGGTGTAAACTTTTGAACAAAATGAAGTTGTGTACTGCCCTTCAGAAGCTACAGAAGATACTTGCATGTTTCCAAGAAGAATGCATAGTTTTTCCCTCTGGTGCATCAGTGAGTGTTTGAACCTTGTGTAAGTCCCTCAGTATGAAAAGATGGATCTCAAAATCACACAGCCATTGATGGAAAGGGTTAAAATACACAGAAATGGTGAAAAAACAAAGAATTTTGTGGGACCTAAAGGATTTTTCTGAAGAACAGTGGGCAGTTCAACTGTTCAGGACAAACAAGCGACTAATGAAGTATCAAAAAAACTAAACAATACAAAACAAAACTAAACAAAAAAAGCACAGCTGTGGATCATTTAGGTTCACAAATTCTTGTGGACTAGATAGTTGCCAAGGCAACATTTCTCATTTTCATTTAGTTTAACCTTATGTACTAAAATAATTAAAATCTGAAATATATACATACTTAATTAAAAAAGAAAAAAAACCTCACCAAAAAAAAAAAAAAAAAAAACTACTAAAACTTTAAAATTAAAATGTAAAAAGAAAATCTAAAAATACAAACTATTACTAAGTTGTATTGTTTTTCTTCTTCTAAAAGAACATGGATAAGGGGTGAGAGAATGGTGATACATCAAGCTTCAATAAAAAACATTAAAAATACCATAAAACTAGTCCATATCTGATTTTTACAATACGATCCAAGTCTTCTGATGCCATATGATAGCTCTGTGTGAAGAACAGACCCATAATTCATGTCAATACCGCTGTCAAGTCCCACACTTTGAGAACCACTAATGTATGATATGATGATTTCCTATGGTACTTCATGTAATAGAAGGTTTAGATGGATCCAAAAGCAAAAGTGATATCACTTCACCCTGTGGCTTTTTTCTTTGAAGCGAACAAGGTTAAATGTGGTTGCGTTGCATTGCTGTTCACTCCGTTATAAAACTAGCATCTGTTGCTTCACTGAACACATGCTGCCAAAACATCAAACGTGCTCTTCAGCAAAGGAAGACCTTCAAAGACACACAGTCTTCTCCCTTTTATCTCGGCCTCTCTTTCTCTCCCTTATAGACTCACTTTCTCTCACTTCTGAGAACCGAAGAACCTGTCCACTTAATAGAGCACCAGCACCTTAAACCAGCACTCAGTGATGAAGTTTAAAACTGTTTAATAAAGGAAAATGAAGGTTTGTACAAATCGGTCAAGCCTCTCTTTGTTTAGCAATACCAGTCATAATATTCTAAAAATTCTTCAAAGCGATTCTGTATGAAACAAGCATACAGTGACTTTTTAGCACAGCATCACCTGAAGCAACACGTATAAACCGTTACATCTGTTGCAAACATTTCATCAGCTAAACCTATTTCATCTTTTTGTAGATAAGATGATTATTTATTGTATCGTAGTGTTGAATTACATCGCTTTGGATTCAAAGCGTGCCACACGAGTGGATTTTGCCAAAAGGAACGATTTGAGGAGATGAAAGAGATCTGATTGACGTCATATTGGTTTGATTGGTTTTTCCTTGCAATGAAGGAGTGAGAAATTGCATGCTTTGAATGCACACCGCTCTTTTTCACTTTTCAAGTGTTAAAAATGTAACAAATCTAAGCGTGAATAGAACATTTGGCTTGGCAGATGAGTTTATATGGTGATGCATACAGAAGACGTTCAGGGGGCTTATTATTCATTTTCATTGCTCCAGTTAACTTTTTAAAATGTGTAGATGTTGACAGATGTCACTGTCATCTGTCATTAAGGATTGAGTTCAAATTTCTATTGTCATTTTACATCTGTGGCAAGCTGTAAACAGCTGCAAAATATAAAAAGTCAGTCACATAATTATAAATGTCAATTAAATATAATAAATAATCTTTTACCTATCTTTACACGCTGTTCAAAACAATGGGGTCAGTAAGATTTTATTCAGCTGTTTTAATATAGAAATGTTTCCGGAACATCAAATCAGCATATTAGAATGATTTCTGAAGTATTGATGCTGAATGATGCTGAAAATTCAGCTTTATCATTACAGGATTAAGTTACATTTAAAAATTACTGAAACAGAAAATTACTTATTTTTGTTTCTCAGAATTGCATGATATAAACTCGTAGTTGTGATTTATAAAGTCAGAATTGCGAGATATAAACTCTGAATTCTGACTTTTTTTTTTTAGAATTGCATGATAAAAAGTCACAAATGGGAGATATAAACTCATAATTCTGAGAAAAAAAAATTAGAATTGCGAGTTTATTTCTCAGAATTGCAAGTTTATATCTCACAATTCTGAGAAAAAAAGTCATAATTTGTTAGTTTATATTACGCAATTCTGAAAAATAAGATTTGCAAGTTTATTTCCAACTGTAAAACTTTCATTTGCGAGTTTATATCAGTTTAGAGAAAAAACTAACTTTTTTATTATCGTTTATATAACTTTTTCAAATTTCTATATTTTTATTATTTTTTCTATATTTCTATATTTTTATTATTTTTTTTCTATATATTTCTATTTTTTAAGTTTATTAAGTGATTGCAAGTTTATATCATGCAAAAATTCAGGTCAATATAAAATTCAAATCTTATATCTTGCAATTCTGACTTTATAACTCATATTGTGAGTTCATATCAATTCTGAGAAAAAAGTTAATTTGTGAGTTTATATCTTGCAATTCCAACTTTATAACTCGCAAATGCGAGTGTATATCACACAATTCTGACTTCATTTCTCAGAATTTATATAATCTCGCAATTCTGAGAAATTAAGTAAAAAAAAGCCATAATTGTGAGTTTATATCTTTACGATTTTACATCTTGCAATTCTTGCAAGGTTATATCACAATTCAGAGAAAGAGGTTATAATTGTGAGTTTATGTCTCATAATTGCGAGTTTATGCCATGCAATTCTGAGAAAAAGTTAGATTTGTCAGTTTATATCTTGCAAATCTGACTTTATAACTTGCAATTGCAAGTTTATATCTCTTAATTCTGACTTCATTTCTGCAAGTTTATATCAGTGCAAAAAGTCAGACTTGCGAGTTTATATCTTTGCAAGTTTATTTCTTGCAGTTCTGACTTTATAACCTGCAACTGCAAGTTTATATTACAATTCTGAGAAAAAAGTCAGATTTGTGAGTTTATCTTGCAATTCCAACTTCATAACTCGCAATTGCGAAAATAGAGTTTATCTAATAAGTTTATATCATGCAAAAAAGTCAGATTTGCAAGTTTATATCTTTGCGAATTTACAGTACATATTTTGCAATTCTGTCTTTATACCTTGAAATTGCAAGTTTACATCACAATTCTAGAAAAATAGTCAAATTTGTGTGTTTGTATCACACAATTCTGTGAAAAAAAATCATAATTGCTAAATAAGAGTCACAATTACTTTATTTATTTATTTTTTTAATTACACCATATAAATATGATAAAGTTAATATTCAGCTTTGAATTAGATTGTAAAATGTATTAAATAAAATTTGTTATTAAAATTTTTAATAATGCTTCACAGTATTACTGTTTTTACTGTATTTTTAATCAAATAAATGCAGCCTTGGTGAGCAAAAGACTTTCTGACCCTAAACTTTTGAATGGTAGAGTAAATATAAGCTATATGACTTATAGAATGTAAATACAAGTAACAGCACTGAACTGACTGAGATTAAACAAGGCTTTAAATGAGGCTTTCAGCAATTAAATGATTTAGGTGTGAACTACCATTAGGAGAACCCCGTGAGCTTTGAGATCTTCTTCTGTGACTCCTGAGTCAGATCTGATGGCGTGTTAACTCTCAGAGCAGATGGGCCGCATGCAGATGAACTCTGACACATGGAGAACTCTCACAAGTGTTCCCATCCAATCCCAGTCACACCGTTACACTCCCAGAATGCTCTGTGTGTGATGAGGACGATTAAGACCAACTGTTCTCATTACAGAGTCACAGGAAAAAAAGAAAAGTGATAATTACTTATAAAAATTTGCCGTGCTGCCTCAGGGCCTGTATGGCTTACAGTCACGGAGGGACCGATGAAATCCAAGTCATATCCAGAAACTGTGCAGCAGAATGTCAGAGCTTCTGTCTGATCCAAAACCCATAGGAACTGCGTCATGTGACATGACAATGATCCAAAAAGATCTGAGATGAAAAATACAAGAGAAAAAAATTTTTGTGGATGTCTCAGACTTATTGAAATGCTGACCTCAAGATTTGTAAAGCACTGCACATTATAGCTCATGTGAAAGTCTAATAAACAGCTTAGGAAGCTCTCGGTTAAGGACACTGGCTCAAAGAAAGTTATTAAATGGAACGTTCATATGCTTTTTTCCATCAGTGACCTTCCCTTAAACGGTTCATAAAATAGAGGTAAAATGTATGAATATGTGTGAATATATATTTCTTTAGCTTTTGGATATTCTGCACAGAATATTCTGCATTCATCCATCAATAATTGAACATATAACATATTACAGCACTCTTATTAAAGGTAGAAGGAGGAATCTGCACCCTTTTGTGGCTGTGGCAGGTTTGATTTTCATTATTAGACAATTAACAGGCATTTCAAGTATATATTAGTAAGAAAAACACAGATTACATTATGATGCAGTAAGCAAAAAATCTTTGGAAATCCTAAAATGGGAAATCTAATAATATTGTTAAGCAGTTGGGTTTTCTTCATGAGCCTTTCCCTAAGCCACAGAGCTTGATGTCAGCCTAAATACGGTCTTTTTTCATACGCATGTAATCCTTTTAGCTGTAGTGATGCAATGAAGTAGATTACTGGTTATTTTGGGAATTTTTGCAGAATGAAAGAAAAATTTTAACTAAGTTTGTAATAGTATAGACTTAGTCTGCAAAAATTATATACACTGGCATTCAAAGGTTTTGGATTAGTAAGAGTCTTAATGTTTTTTTCTTTAAGTTTCTTATGCTCATCAAGGACATATCTATTTGATCAAAAATACAGATAAAAACTGTAATTTTGTGAAATATTATTGCAATTTAAAATATTTCATTTAATTTTATTTTTGTTACATTTTAATACACTTTTATATATAATTTATTCCTGTGAAGCAAAGCTGAATTTTCAGCATCATTACTCCAGTCTTCAGTATCACATAATCTTTCAGAGATCATTCTAATATGCTGATTTATTATCAATGTTATCAATGAAAACATTTGTGCTGCTTAATATTTTTTTTGGGACCTGTGGTCTTTGAATAGTAAAAAAGAACAGTGTTTATTCAAAATAGAAATTGTTAATAAAAATTACAGTATACACTACTATTTAGTTTGGTCATAGTTTCTATCTCTTTAAAAAAAAAAAAAAAAAAAAAAACTTTTATTCAGCAAGGATGTGTTAAATAGATAACAAGTGACAGTAAAGATTAATATTATCAAAGAAGCAAAGAGAAAAGTATCACAGGTTCCAAAAAAAAAAAAAAAACACTAATAAATCAGCGTATTATAGTGATTTCTGAAAGATCATGTGACACTGAAGACTGGAGTAAGAGCTGATGAAAATTCAGTGCTGCATCACAGAAATAAAGTATATAAAAAAACAATTATTTTAGAAATTGCAATAATATTTCACAATAATACTATTTTATCTGTTTTTTTTTTTATCAAATAAATACAGTCTTAATTTTAATACAGCATAAGAGACTCTAAAAACTTTACTGATCCCAAACTTTTAAACGGCAGTCTATATCACTATAAAATCAAAATGGACAGTTTTTTATTTTATAGTTTTTATAATATATAAGACTGTATTCCAAGAATCTTTAACTTAGATAATTTAATTTAATATTTAACTTCCCCCTCCTTGAAATGACATTTCTTTTCTGTTGACTTATTTACCAATGCTCACTTACATAAGATCACAGCAATTCCAAACAATCATGATAGAAAAATCCAAACAATTTCCGTTTCATGTTGACTTAACATTTATATGCTTCAAACTTTGTGCATGCACTTCAGACTTCAGTCATACTCTCCAGTGTTTAAGCAGTTTGTCCTCTAACAGTCTCTCTTCTCTTCTCTTCTCTTCTGTTTTTTTTTTTTTTTTTTGTCTTTGAATGTGTACTTTTGCAATATAAGCAATGTGATTTCTCATCTCAATTGCATATTCATAGATCTGGATATGAGAGTAGCCAGTTATCCTTAATGCATACATCACAGAGGAGAATTTACTGAAATAGTCAGATTTTATGCATTAGAATGATGGAAATCAGCGCTCGTTATCTCCAGCAATGATCCGGCTACTTAAGTTCCATCACACAAGCGGCATCAGAAGAGATATTGTTAGATTACAGATGTAGACATGGAGAATTGTCATATGAATCAGTGTGTATCTCAGCTGATGCAAGTAAAGGCAGTTTTCTAAACCCTGTACACTTGTATGCCAGGGACGTGAACCATTCAGAATTAAACTGAGAATTTTATTCTATTTGTTAGGTAATACTTTACAATAACGTTCATTAGTTAACATTACTTAAAGGGTACATAACATGCACAGTTTCACCTAATCTCATGTTACTCCTGATTACCTATAGAGTAGTAATGTATCCTTAATATCTCCAAAAAGTCTTTAGTTTTATTATATTTATAAAAGAAAAATACAGCTTTCCGATTTTCTCCGCAAAAAGCTGAACTTCTGGAGGCGCGCCGTGGGCGGAGCTAAGTTCGATAATCACTTGCGTTAGGATTGCCAATAAAACAGACATTTGATGTTGTTTCACTTACCATCTGCAGTTCTGAATCATTACCGGGATCTTTTATAGCTGGGACCGCTCCATCTTTCAGTATCAAACAATGTGCAAATCCAGGTCGAACTGGTCCTGGTATATGAAACACACACTTGCTAAACTCCATTGCTGCCCGGAAAAAGGAACTGAACCCACTGTTCACATAATGCTGGGGTCTTCAGGAAGCTGAGCAAAGTTATCTTTGCCTTATAACCATAACCACACTTCTTTAGAGACATTCTTCCCGAAAGAATTCCTTGCAGCGTGCATCCGAATGAAGCACGTTGATGGCGCGCTCTTTTTCACGGTCTGGCCGACGTGATCGCGGGCGCCGCAGATGCTCTTTTCTGGGAGAAATGCTCATATAAGGAGTTCCACCACCGATTAGGTTATTAATGCCACGATCGAAAAAATCTGCCGAAACTAGTACCAACCCAGAAGTAAGATTTTCGGCAAAGAAATTCTCTGTCACTTGTCCAAATTATTTTTTTAAACTTTGGCCATGTTTAGCATGAGAATCCAACTCTTTAACACTGTAAACAACTCTGAATATACAAAACACCATTGTACCCCCACCCCCCTTTAACTACATTAGTTAACATGAAATAAAAATGAACAATACTTCTAGAGAATGTATTAATCTTAGTTAATGTTAATTTTAGCATTTACTAATGCATTATTACTATAACATAACATTATATTTACTATAGGCTAACATTAGTCAGGGGCGTAGAATTAGGGAGGGACGGACGGGACGTGTCCCTCCCAATATCCAGCTACTGCTAAACTGTCCCTATAATAATTTTGCTCAAAAAATAAATATGTTTTTTTAAATTTCGGACGCATCTGAAACCAATGAGATTACCTAAGAAGTTAAATAGGCAAAGTTAGAAAACTGTGCGCTTTCAAGGACGCGCATTTAATACATGGGCAGAATGTAGTCACACACCAGACGAGAAGCAGCTCCGCGTTTAACTGACAGGGGGTGCTATGGGAAACACCGTCAGCATGACTCATGTCTCAAGCCTACGTACAAAAATGTCTATAAGACTGGTAATGTCACTAGGGGCACGACATAACATCCTCTTCTTCGTCTTCAGTGACTTTTTGTTTGAAGTTGTGCATCTTTGGTAAGCTTCAACTTTCTTACCTCATTTTGGCAAGCACTAGCAAGGTGTTTTAGAAGTGTGTTTTGATCTATGTCCTCTTCTCGTTTTGACACTCGATGACACACACTCTCTTTGACGTTATGTCTTCGGGTGAAGAGCATCCTCGTGGGCCATTGTGTGCATTATAAGCATCTTCCTATAAAGTAGCTCCACTCTCGGTTGTCTCTCTTTCAGTGTTGGGGAAAGTTACTTTTAAATATAATGCATTACTATATTGCGTTACTCCCTAAAAAAGTAACTAAATATGTTACTTAGTTACTTTTTATGGAAAGTAATGCGTTACATCACTTTTGCGTTACTTCTGTGTTACATTTTAAATCTGGGCAGGGCTTGTTTGTTTTTAATATGAACATTTCAAACAAATGTAAAAGCCTTTTCACACCAAAAAGTGAAATTAATAAGCCTAAGGCTGAAGAAAAAGTAAATTTACGTCAATATAGTAGAACGCAGGAGAAAAAAAGTCCAACACTCTTCAGCAATGACAAAATACAAGCACAAATGTTAATCTGAAGTAAGTTTTCCTTATTAGTATGGTTGAGTTTGATCAACAAAGGTCAGCAGCAAAGACATTGGTTTATAAAATAGGATTAAATACATAAAGGAAACAAAAAGTAACTGGTGATATTTTATTGTAAATGAAAAAGTAATACGTTACTTTACTAATTACTTGAAAAAAAGTAATATTATTACGTGGCCCACGTTACTTGTAATGTGTTACCCACAACACTGCTCTCTTTATAAAGAAGGAGGGGCAGCCATCTGCACCCCCCGCGATTCACAACCTGCCGCCGCAGGTGGACCTGGCTGATGAGGCTATCCCTTTCTTGCGGCTAGGTAGCAGAACTGTGCCACACTGTGGATTTGCTCTCCGTGCCACCAGCCGGATGCCACTGCTAGGCAGATTTTTGGTGGCCGTGATGGTTGCGGGGGAGTCGTCGGTGGTTGATCCTGGCAGGCATCAGGAGGAAAGATAAGGTTTTTCTCCTTGATGCGCCAGTCTCGTCTTCTGACCTTTTCATTTAATCCGTTGAGATGGTGTTTGAGGAATTCGGGGAGGCAAGGGCACATTTTGCTGCCTTTAGAATATAGATCCAGGTCTGAACCCGAACAGCAGGGTGTCCTGGCCCGTCCTGGTATAAGGAACGGAGACAGGCACAGAAGGCTAGTGTACGGCTCGTGTCCCTCCTCCACCTGCGGGTGGCTCCAGGAGAGGGTGCAAGCCAAAGGGAGTTTGGCCACTCTCTTCCCTCCCTAATTCCCCTATAAGAGGGCTGCTCAATCCTGTTCCTGAAGATCTACCATCCTACGAAGTTCAGCTCCAACCCTGATCAAACTCACCTGAACCAGCTGTTGGAGCAGGGCTGGGACTAAAGTCTGCAGGTAGGTAGATCTCCAGGAACAGGGTTGGGCACCCCTGCCCTATAACCACCATCTACTTCAACTATCTGGGGTTAGATGGAACCGCCTGGACCTAGGGCTACCTGACTGATAGTCTGGGCCAAGTCTTGAACAATGTGTCTGTGGGGGAGCCATGGTGGGTGAGTACGAACCCTTCATTCCTGAGCTTTGGTGTTGCAGTATGTACAGCTGTATGGTGTGTTCTTCCTAAGTTTCAGGGTTAGATACTCTGTCAGTTCCCTCCCTGTAGAAAACGGGACACTTTGTCACCGCTTATGGTAAAGATTATCTCTTTGATCAATTATGGATCCTGTCTAGATGGTAGCCTTGTCTGACCTCATTCTCGCTGGAATCTGAACGGCTTTGCTTCCCATTGAGTTTTTTTTTTCAGCTCTTTATGGACGTGAGTATGATTCTGTGTTTCTGTGTCCTACCTCTTTTGCTGTGTTTCTGGGACCTGTATGTTGTGCTTTTGTAGGGTAGGTCCTCAATGAGTACCCCCCTCTTGTCTACTGACTACGGTTATTGCTTGCTTCTCTATTCTGGATATGTCTTCAATTGCCTAGGTCCCTGTGGAACCTCTTGGCCTTTACACAGACACAGACCATTACAGCTCTGTGTCTCAGGACTTGCGGTCTCTTTCCATGTAAGCTCTCTGGAAGTCTCTCTTCTCCGGAACCCCCTGGACATCCCTGACATGATATCTTGCCTTAGAGGCCCTGAGGGGCTTCCTGCGATCAGGCTATCCACCCAATCTTCATGCATTCATCCACGTGAGGGACCCCCTCTTGTGTGGACTAGTGAGTCGCCCCTCAGTGGAGCGGGCTTGATTAGACTTTTTCCACTGAGGTATGATTAAGGTGTTTCTGCGGAAACCCTTCTGAGTGTTGTCTCTGAGGAGCAACAGCTACCCAGGCGTGACTGGGCCCTTCTCGTTCTTACAGGTTCTGCAGGTCTGGCCATAACGGGGCTCATGCTTTCTATTGAGATAGGAAGCGGATGACCACTTTGGGTATTTAATAGCTATGCCCCTCGGAGTATACTTACTTAGCCCAAGGGCAGGGGGCGCTGCTATGCAGCCATACTGAATGTAAGGTCTCTCATTTCCAAGGCCTCCCTGGCATGGTGATGCCCCCTTTCTGTGGAAGGTTCTCTTAGATTCTTTGATGAATAAAAAGTCAAAAAGAACAGCAATTATTTAAAATAGTAATCTTTTGTAACAATGTACACTATCATTCAAAGTTTGGGGTCAGTAAATTTTTTAAAGAATTTAATACTTCTGTTCAGCAAGGACGTGTTAAATTGATTAAAAGTGATAGTTTAGACTTATATTGTTAGAAAATATTTATATTTTGAATAAATTATATATATATTTTTTTACTTTTTATTTATCAAAAAATCCTGAAATAAGTATCACAGTTTCCAAAAAAAAAAAAAAAAAAGCAGCACAACTGTTTCCAACATTGATAATAAATTAGCATATTAGAATGATTTCTGAGGGATCATTTGACACTGAAGACTGGAGCAAAGCTGATGAAAATTCAGCTTTGCATCCCAGAAATAAATTATATTTTAAAATATATTAAAACATTAAAACCTTTCTCTAATATTTCTGTATTTTTGATCAAATACATATAACTTTGATGAGCACTTCTTTAAAAAATAAAACAGAATAAATAATAAAATAAATATCTTACTGATCCCAAACTTTTGAACGGCAGTGCATATTTTATATTTTTAATATTATTATTACAATATTAACATGCTTTGGTTGTGGCCAATTAAATTCAAAAACTCCTGAAGTGAAACTGATCCATTTTTTCCCCAGCAAGTATGCACATAAACACATGTATTTACACAAAAAAACACACATTTACACACAGAGACAACAACACAGACAAACACACACGCACACACACACACACACACACACACACACACACACACACACACACACACGCACACATAGAGTCTAGTATAATTTTTCATGGATGACTGGACACCATCCAGATACACTGAACCAGCTCCAGTGAACAGACAAACCAGTCTTGTACTGACAAAGAGAGATCGAAAACTAAATGACCTTCACTTTTCCTAAGACCTAAGAATCAAATGTACTGTTTTAATGGTAAGTTTGTGGCGGAGCTGTCCATAGTCCTGAAAATTAGATCTGCTTTCTATTATTAACATTCCTCTTTACTAAAACCAGCCAGGCAATAATTACTTTCACAATGATTAAAATGCCTATATAGTGCATTTTCCCTGTCTAATCAATTAATTGATCAAATTAAATTCTGTCCAGTTTTTGTACAGTAAATAAAGTACTTGCTTTGTCCACCCAACATTATACGTGGTTTCAGCAGTAGGTCCAAATAAAGATAAAATCATGCCACATTCGTTGGATTAATCCATGACAATGCTTTAATCTGATTATAATAAAACCTGCGCCTATCACATCTGTCATAATGAATGCCAGCGCGTGCCAACCCAGAGTTCACATACAGTTTTACAGAGAACTGATTTGACTATCCTCCCTAGATTTTCATCTCTCACTTTTGTCTTTATTCCCTTTTCTTTTTTCAATTCAAAGCCCTTAAGCCATCCCAAACCTCTATCCTTGAGAGGCTTACTGTTGGGCCGGCGCATGAATACAGATACTAGTGAGGTCATATTAGACAGGCACACACTTAAACAGAATTTCAATCGAACTCTCATATTTCTTCAGGTTCGAAGCTCTTTGAATTATTTTATTTTTTGTTGTTGTTGCTTTTAGGTGCGGTTAGACAACGAGGTTTGTCGTTGAAAAATGTTATGTCTGATTGATAGATTATGGTGAGCACTCACCGGGCCATCCGTGCTGCATTACTTCCATATTCACTTTTAAGTTGCAGAGAACTTCAAACTGTTGCCATAAGATGGAAAAAAGGCCTTTGAAGCCTGAAGTCTTGATGGTGTATTGCAATGGCCTCGCTCAAACCAAATGCACATCTTCAAATAGGAATAAATGAAAGAAATTCAATTCATTAAATCAACAGCAGGATATCCAACAGAATAAATAAGGATGAACAGAGAGTTACTGTAGAAGTAAAGTATCTTCTCCCACAGCTACTCTTCAACTGGCTCTATTTTGCACAGGATGAGGACCTGCATATATCGTACACACGATGTCTACTTTGCAAGCGGCACTATATATCTATAGAGGGTTTGCACTTACATCATGGATGTGTGGCCATATTGGCGATACTCGGATGTAAACAACAGCATGGATTGCATGTTAATGTACCACTGAATATGTTATTCTGCTAATTTATGCTGTCTAAACCAAGGAAACGCATGGAAGCTGCTAAATCATGTAGAGAAAGACTTAGTAAGCAAGAAAGGTGCAATATTTTGACAAACTAAAGTTAACAGGTGGTAAAGATATGTGGAAGCAATATTATTTTGCTTGATATTAGCCTAATATTTCACCTACCTGACCGCAAGCAGCTTTTGTTTCTCAGACAGTTTTTTGCACTTGTCTCCTTGATTTGTTATAACTTTTGGCAGTCTATAGTACTCCAAATATTTTTTCCCGGTCCGACCTATTAGTACAGCCCAAAACATGACAATAATTGACCATTTTCAGCAGCAATAATTGGCAAAATTTCGTTCAGTTCAGTGGCATTGTTTATGTTTGGTTCCACCAATATGAGTGATTCGTGGCATTAAAGGTCTTTTGAAGTGTATTGAAACACGCAGCATTATTCTACTGGTGACATAAGTTCAACTGAAACAGGAAAATAGGGCAGGTCATATCGAGCAGAGCCGCCCACTTTTTAAAAAATTGCCAATAGCGTTCCATTTATCTGCTCTCGGGTCAGAACCAGTGTTGCCAAGTCCGCGGTTTTCCGGCGAAATTGGGCTACTTTACCAATGTTGCCACGGGTTGTTTTTTTATGTTCATGGGTTGAAGCGACCCCAATAACATAATATTTAGACCCTGGAATGCTAATTTTACCAGGGGAACCCTGCCAAAAAACGCGAAACCGCGAAACCGGATATAACCGGAACACGTGTAACGGGGTTGCCTGGAACACGGCATTATAACCTTAAGGCTGACATATTACTAAAATCCAAAAACTAAAACATAAGACGCAGCACAACAGAATTAAATATAATCCCAAAATGCGTTTTTAAAAGTTAAACTGTTTTAAAAATACGCCTCTCATCTGAGAGACGCTGAAAAAGCAGAATAGCGCAACATACTGTCTACATGTTATACAGCCCTAGGAATGCGAATACGTGTTTTGTGTAAACCGTGCCTAATGTGTTTTTTACCAAACATTTACCAGTAATTTTTTAAGTTAAAATGATACATCTTTCATGCTGTTTACATTTTAATTACATATGTCACTTATTGCTTAACTTAATAATTTTACATTTTGTGCTATAAAGACAAAATTAGCAAATGTGACCCTATACCACAAAACCAGTTATAAGGGTCAGTTTTGTAAAATTGAGATGTATACATCATGTGAAAGCGGAATAAAAAAAAAAAAAATTTAGAAAATCGCCTTTAAAGTTGTCTAAATTAAGTTCTCAGCCCTGCTCAGCAATTTTTACTAATCAAAAATTACGTTTTGATATATTTACAGTAGGAAATTTACAAAATATCTTCATGGAACATGATTTTAATGTCCTACTGATTTTTGGCATAAAAGAAAAATCAATAATTTTAACCCATACAATGTATTTTTGGCTATTGCTACAAATACTTGTATACCCATGCAACTTAAGACTGGTTTTGTTGTCCAGGGTCACAAATGTTTCTATTCATTTCCCGAAATTACACATTGGTTGGTGCATCATCATCCTGCACATGCTAAACTTAAACTTCAACATGTCACAGTTCAAAAGTAAGTGCACTTTGTTCTTAAAGTAGCATCTTTCATCTGCTCGGAACACAATATACAGTACACAAAGCACACAAAATATAAATATGTATAAAATATACATAAACAGCAAGAGAGATAATAAAAGTGCAAATAGCTTGAAAATGAACAAGTCAAGAAATCATTTCAGACTGAATAAATGTTCCGCAGACAGAATCCGCAGACAAAATCAGAAACAAATAAAGAAAAATGAGAAAGCAAGGTGGGAAATTTATTTATTTATTTCAAGACCTGTCGCCCCAGCAGAGAAAGCATTGAGTTTTGCTCACAGCGTGCATATTTCCGTGTAGGGACTCGAGACTCATGGGAAAGCATAACGTGGACGAGATGTCAGACCGCAAGATGTGTCTGTATGATAAATGCGGCCCAGCACGATTCTCATGTATCACCATGGCTCATACATCTACATGCTAGTTTAGCATTCGTGAACTAGGTCAGAACAGAAGAGGCAGCGCAGACGTGGACGTCTGTGTATCTGCAAAGCCCGTTCTTGGTCTCCTAACAGGCACGTCATGATGTTCGAGCTGTTTGAGGTCATGAAAATTCCCTCTGGCTGAAGCACTGATCCACACTCCCTCCACCTCATCACCTCACGTGTTCTCCTCTGGATCTAAATCCATCCCGATCTGCTTTAATCACGTAAAACTACTGTGTATTTATGGATATTACTGTTTACCTCCATAGATTATGACTGAATGGACCAGTGTGTTTATTGAGTGAATTTATCCCTGGCTATTTTTTTCTTCCACAAATTCTATTTCCTTTGAGCAGCTCAGTTCAAAGTCTCTCCTCTAGCCATGCCATCTGGCTGTGTTGTTTATGTAACCCTCTGGACACACACACATACTCACACACTCAGTCTTAATGTAGGCCAGCTTTCCATGTCTGCAGCGGAGGGATTAACACTGGAACTGGACTTTTATATCTCCTCATTTTACCAAATCCACACTGAGCTGCCAAGTGAAGGTGTCCACTATGATGTTCTCAAACACCGCAGCATCGGTTACACGTTCACAATGAAATGAGAAAGTGAGATGAGATCTGTGAGCTGCCTGATTGGTAGTTTACTTAACCATCAGACATGTAATCTAACAGTTATTTAGATACAGACGCTGATGCTGATTCCCCTTCAATGAATGTGGAAAGCATGTTAATGAAAGATCAAATATAACATCTGGCTATGCCACTCAGTATCATGGGAAATGTTTAGAATGGAATACTTCAGTAGCACACAGCAAACTGATAGTTAATGCAGCATGGCTTAAGTTAGACAAATTTAAAGGGATAGTTCACCCCAAAATGAAAATTACTCCATGATTTACTCACTATCCTAGGTGTATATGACTTTCTTCTTTCAGATGAATACAATCAGAGTTATATTAAAAAATGTCCTGCCATTTTAAAGGTTGGAAAAGCCAGGAAATGTTAAAATATAACTCTGATTGTATTTGTCTAAAAGGAGAACGTCATATACACCTAGGACAGCTTGAGTGTGAGGAAATCATGAAGTAATTTTTATTTTTGAGCGAACTATCCCTTTAAGAGTGTCTCACATCAGACGACAATATATGGGTATGTCTGCAATATAAGAAAAACAGCAGTAGCTACTTGTCATATTGCATGTTAATTAAACACGTTCAATTCAATGTTTAATTTAAATTTAATGCAATTCATTTCCATGTACTTTTCATATAATTTTGTTTGTAAACAAGATGTTAATAAAGCGTTTACCTGGTGTGATGGCATTTAATGTCCCCAACAACCTCTGTAGTCCTATTTAGCCACTTTTTCAAAGACAATTAAAAGCTTTAAAAAACAAACAAACAAACAAACAAAAAAAACACACAAGTGGGTAATACTGATACAGTTGGAGTCAAAAGTTTACATGCACCTTGTAGAATCTGCAAAATGTTCATTTTATCAAAATAAGAGGGATCATACAACATGCATGCTATAGTTTATTTAGTACTGACCTGAATAAGATTTCACATAAAATACATTTACATATAGTAACACAAGAGAAAATAATAGTTGTAAAATAATATATATTTTTTTATTTTATTTTTTTTTATTTTCAAAAGTTTACATACACTTGATTCTTATTACTGTGTTGTTACTTGAATGATCCACAACTGTGTTTTTTTTTGTTTTTTTTTTTAGTGCTTTTTCTTGAACAGTTAAACTGCTGGCTGTTTGGCAAAAAAATTCCTTCAGGTCCCAGAAATTCTTTGGTTTTTCAGCATTTTTGTGTATTTGAATCCTTTCCAACAAGGAATGTATGATTTTAAGATCCATCTTTTCACATTGAGGACAACTGAGGGACTCGTATGTAGGGCAAATATCAGGACAAACAAGGAACTCATGAGCAACTATCACAAAACAAAACAAAACACAAAACAAAACAAAACAAAACAAAACAAAACAAAACAAAACAAAACAAAAAACAAAACAAAACAAAACAAAACAAAACAAAACAAACAAAAAACAGCTGTGGATAATTCAGGTAACAACACAGTTGTTTAAGAAACAACACAGTTAATTAAGAATCAAGCGTATGTAAACTTTTGAACATTCAAGTCATTTTTATAAATTATTAATCTTGTGGACCATATGTAAATGTCTGTGAAATATATTATTCAGGTCAGTACTAAATAAAAAATAACATGCATTTTGTATGATCCCTTTTATTTTGGTAAAATAATGAACATTTTGCAGATTCTTCAAGTTGTATGTAAACTTTTGACTTCAACTGTATATTTTATGTCATAGAAGAAACCATGAACATTTTTTGAGCTTGTCTTAACCACAGACGCCAATTCAGGCATATAACCAAAAACCTATTCAAAGAACTCACTGACTTTGAGAAGTGCTAAAATGCTACACTATTTTTCAGGTTTTGACCTATAAAAATATGTCATCCCTGTAGCACTCTATAAAGTGATGATAAAAATCATGGCTGATGAACATCCGGTTCATTCGTCACATTGGAAATAGAAGGTCAAGTTGAGCGCATTGCATTATGTGATGAAAAATTCCACACAGTGTGCTCTGGTTATATAATATACTGCACATTGTGACAAATGTAGTAGGTCATACATGTGCTCTGTGCATGCAGAAAATTTGCATACTGTGCACAGCAGGCTTTACGTACTATTTTACTGGAGAAATAGTCTCCTCTCCTTTCTCCTCTAAGGCCAGCTTCTAGGAAGAACAATAAATCAATCAGTCACTACCCTGTCACTTTCACTGAACTAAACTCCTAAACTATGAGCTGTCTGTCACGTTCAGACGTTAAAAAGGGAACATAATGTACGTGGAGGTCCGCAGATTTGCCTTCAACCCACAGGCAGCCCATGATCATGAGAAGTTTGAGGCGATCAGGAGAAGTTCCCTTATGGCTGACTCGTCAGGCCTGAAGTTCAGCCAAATAGAAATCTGTTGCCAGACATTACATTCAAATATACACCCTCAGAGAATGAATGCAATGTGTTTTCCTCAGTGCATTTCCATTATGAGTTCTGCGCTAGTATACATGCATTGCTTACAGTGGAGGTACATTTTGGGAGTAAATATATGCCTCCTTAAATAAAACATTAGTTAACCTGAAAATGTGCCTAATTTATAATTGTTTAAATTAACTTTTTTTTATTTGTCAATTTATTTTTACATAACTGATTTTATTATTATTTTTTTTTATCAGAATATACATTTATACTTAATAGTTTTATAATAATATTTATATTAGCAATATTTATAATTTATTTTAATATTTAATTTATAATATTTATATTTGAAATAATCCACTGTCCACTACTGTGGTATAACCAATATGCAGGAAGTCATTTTCTTTTCTTTTCTTTTCTTTTCTTTTCTTTTCTTTTCTTTTCTTTTCTTTTCTTTACAAATATCAGGTAATTTGACCTTTTTATTGCATAGCAAAGTAGATTCAGATTGTCAGATGTAATAATTGCCAGAAAATGTAACAATATTGATTGTTCTTCATAATATATTTTTTAAAAACAATGATTACTTTAACTTTTTAAATTTAATTTTTGTTTCATTGTTACACTGTAAAAAAAAACTAAATTAGGTAGTTTTTTTTTCAACTCAAAAATATTATTTTACATTTCTAAATCAGCCTATATACATTAATTTCTACAAACAAAAATATTTATGGGTTAAATCAGGTATAATAGCTCTTTAAGGAAACAATTCCACTTTTTGCAGCGTACACGACTTAATATTTTGTAAACAAAAATGGAATAAAAACCAACATAGATTACATTTATAGGGACTTGACAACATGTGTGTTTTAAATTAGAATTTTAAGATCTCCTGCATGTTAAATCAGTTTATAATAATCAATATTGCTATTAAATCAATTTAATTCCTACTCCATGCTTTTTTATTGTTACTATATCCATATCCATATACCTGAATTAACGCTGCACTGTTTTTGTTAAGCAACTGAGATGACAGAGAAACCAAATCAATACATTAGAGTCAGCATTAACAGCACAGACCGTTCAACGACTGCTTTCAAGCGATCCCCACCATCACTGTGAGTGTATCACGTTCTAACCTGAAAAATTTAGCCATAAAATCCTGTGCAACATTAATGAGCTTCTCTTCTTACCACCGTCTCCAAGGAAACATTATGATACCAGACTCAAAATGTCATGTGCTGCACCTTAGCACAAAGGTCACTATAAATAACAGTGTTGATGTTGCGGGATCCATTCGTGTCGCTACAACGCACTGAACAAACCCACCCAGAGCACATCTTTTGAGCTAACCTTTATGGCAGGCGATAGTCACAAAATAATCTCATCTTTGTGCAAAACGTGTTAGCTGAGTGGAATAAATCAATTTATCTTGCACATCGAAGTGCCATATCTTGTCAAAGCGACCATTGTGGTGGATGGATGGATGTGTGGAGACACACACACACACACACACACACACACACACACACACTGTAGTCTGACCTCTGATATAGAGGCCTTCTCATGGGGCTCCACGGCAAACAGAGCGTAAGATGAGCAAACACAGGTCTGAGATGCGGCCAGGAAGGAGCGAAAGACAGTGTGGACGTGACTGCGATAGGATGAGCGAGTAAGTCAGAGAGAGAGAAAAAATGCCCATCTGTGTTTGCCAAACATACCTCACCCAGAATAAACAACCTGACATAAAGCTTTTTGCAGAAATCATTTGAATATCCTTGTAGTCAATAAAAGCAAGAGTATTTTAAAGTGATAGATAAAAAAAAAAAAAAAAAATCATAGTAACAAAAGTACAATAGTACAATAACCTTCCTTATTTAACCACACCTCAAGACATCGATCAGATTATATATTTCAAGGTATTTGTCAATTTTTTGTCATTAAAAAGCTATAGTGAGCAGTGTTGGGGTAAAGCATTACAAGTAATGCGAGTTACTAGTTTTTCAAAAAAGTAACGGCAGTTACTTTTTGTTTCCTTTATGTACTTAATCCCATTTTATTAGCCAATGTCTTTGCTGCTGACCTTTGTTGATCAAATTCAACCATACTAATAAGCAGAATTTACTTTAGATTAAGATTAAGCACATTTGTGTGAGTGTTCAACTTCCTTTTTCTACAGTACTGCTGTACAGATGTGAATTGATTTTTCCTTCAGCCTTAGGCTTATTCATTTTAGTTTTTGGTGTGAAAGGGCTTTTACATTTGGTAAAAACCAAACTTTTTACATTACAAAAAAAAAAAAACAAGCAAGCCCTGCCCAGATTTAAAAATTAACGCAAAAGTAATGTAATGCATTGTGTTGTAAGTAATGCAATTAGTTACTTTTTTAGGGAATAAAGCAATATTGTTTCATTTAATGTAACTTTCCCCAACATTGATAGTGAGTATAGAATTAATTTCTTATGCATTGTAACAAACAGTCCACTGAGGCAAGTTGAATGATGAACCCAAGTGCAGTTTTTTTGAGACAGAGTGTGAAATCCAAACAATAATCCAAATGATAACTTGACAGAAGCAGACTTGACTTGACAACAATGACGGTAACATGACACAAACCAACCAATGAGTAAATAAAAGACATGAAAACATGAACATGAAAAGAAACCCAAAACAAAACCCAAACCACCATCTCATCCAATGCCTCTGTTGCTAATTCCAAAATATAATTTTAGACCTAGTAACAATGTTTGAGCCATTGATAGCAGACTAATGCAGTTAATAATGAAGTTATTAGGCAGACAGATGGAAAGGGAGACAGAGATAGAGAGAGAGATTAAGCTTGTGAATGACCTCTTTGTGTCTGTGCGTCTCTTAGAAGTGTTCGGCAACATTCATCTAGTTAACTAGGGTTAACAAAGGAAGTTTATTGTAAAGTGTTACTTAAAATGATCAGTTTTGATTTAAAAAATGTATTAGTACAGATTGAAATTTATGTTAAATACTGAGTTCTGGCATGAAATTCTAGAATGCAGTCCGATGGATTTAACTCAACTGACAACATTACATCATAATCACATGGCACAGCCGAGTGGTTCTCTCCTGTATCAGTAGTCAATGAGCTAACTGCTCAACATTCAAATACATGACTAGTGTTAGATGTAGCAGTTTGCAGCATGCTTCAGAAACCCTTCACCTTCCCCAGCTCCACCTGTATAGATCTCCTACGAGGTGATTCATGTATGATATGGGTTTTTTTTCATATACGTTATATGTGCAGCAGTAGTATTTCTTACATGCTTACAGTAGCATGTTGTGAATTTATTTGCAGTCTCTGTACTTGCTCTGCCATAGCAGATCTAATCTAAGACCAAATACATTAACATTGTCATGTACATTACCATGCCAATCCCTCCGAGAGTTGTCATGACAGAACTAAGATTTTTTTTTTTTTCATACAAATCCAAATGCTATTTTGGACCCCATATTAACAAAAACAGTAGAAAACAGAAGAAATTAAAGAAGAAATATTTTAGTGCCTAGTTTAAATCATGAAATAATTGAAAGCATTTAGTTTTTAGACATCATTTTACAACTCTAGTTCAGTAAATATCAAGTTATGGTACAAATGCTAATGGGGCATTATGTGTGCCAATATGAAATGAAGTTTGATGAGATTTGTCTAAATATGGTAAGTCTCGGTTCAGCCTCAATGGATTTCCTCATAATGAACTATCAGTATTTAATTTATGATTGTATCTACCTCTTAAATGTTCATATAACAGCTATAGTTCACACTGCGTATGAATACAAATAATGAACACACATGGTGTTTTATGGATAACTGAACGTGGCTCTGCAAACACAGATTAATGCGAAATGCTAATGAGCTCGAAGAACCGCTTTTGATGTGCTCGTGTCTGCTTGTCGATCACAGAAGCCTTCTGCAAACCCGAGTCACGTTTCCTCTAATCTATCATTACGGAGCTTTTAAAAATGTGTTGTCATAACAACTGTGCCGCTATCAGCCACCGCAAATATGAAGCTGATTGACTTTCTCTTTTTGATCTTTCTATAAAGCTTCATTTCAAAGCTCTTCTCCTGGCAGAGAGAACAGTGAATTTTACTAATGCAGTCTCTTATGTAAGAAGAGTTCATGTCTGAGGAGGACTACCATTTTAAGTGTTTGTACTCTCTTCTGTTGACATTACCATTAAATGCAATCTGCAAATGGCAATAGTTAAAACAGACAGCATCTGACAGCACTTGCAGAATACTCGGTTCTATTTTAAAACTCAAGCTTTCAGGTAATGTGTTGCAATGTGATGCGCCGCTATTTTGAAAGGCTGAACAGCTGGCCAGCTGCAGACACTACACCTTTAGGTTTAAGTGTTATCTCTCAAGAACTTACCAATTAACAATCGCCAAAAAAGGCTAGCTAGTAGCTATTAAAAAAACTTTGGATTTGAAGAACTGAAGAGTTCAGTCACTGCTCACTTTTCACTACAATTATAAAGCTTAGAAGAGGCATGGCATTTTTTTTATATATATAACTCCTGATTGTAATTGTTTGAAAGAAGAAAGTCATATTTACACTTGTTCTTTACATGTAGAAACAGTTCTATTTAGAACCATCACATCCTGAAGAACCCTTTTAATGCTGAAATGGTTTAGGGTTGTTTATTCCCGCTCTTTTGTTTTTCAAATCTATAACTGTCAAAGCACCTCATTACTGAGTTTCTGGAGCTCATTAAAAAACTTGTATTTTATTTTTAAAACGCGGCTGGGCTACTTTTGGACTAGTTTTAAGTAGCATTTGGGCGGGTTTTGTTGCGAAAAACCTGGCAACCCTGCCAACTACAACGACTTTCAACACACTCTGAACAGGTAGATGATTCCATTCTTAATTTTAAATACAAATGTCAATTTTCAAACAATCATATCAAACACATCTTTTCTCTTTTCTTTTTTTTGATCACACAAGTGTGAGCAGCTCTGTTAAGCTAAGACATGTAATTTATAATGTTAATTTTTCTTAATTATTATTTATTTATTTATTTTTTACTAACAGAGACTGCACTCTATAAAAAATGGCTCATTACTAATCTTCTGGAGTTCAGCTATATAACTATACACTCTTGTCTCAGCAGGTAAATTATTTATTTCTTAAAATGTCTATATATTTGTTTTTCAATTTTAAATTGTAACTGTTTTTTAATAATGTCTTTTCTCTTTCAGTTAAGGAGACTTCTCTCCTTTTCACCACTAAGCGGCAAAAATATTTAATTTATGGTCTTTGTTTTTTGTTTTTACAAAAACAAATGGAAGGAGATATATTGTAACACTAAACTCAATCGTGTATTTCAGATGCTGTCACATCCTACAACTTTCTCATCTGCAGAGAGAAACTGCAACTCGATCACACCAAAATACACATAATGATGGACTTTCAGGCATTATAGAAGATAATGAAAATACCGTATTTCACTGGAACTTGTCTTAATTTCACTATTTTCTGTTTCTATTATGTTTTACTTAAGTATTTATTTATGTTCAATGTAAATTGTCATTCTGTTAATAACTGTCATTTTTGCAACAAATTCACCTGTCATTAAAAGAATAAACATACCTAATTGACACGTTGTTGTTGTTGTTTTTATGTAAAACCCTAATAGACACTACAAGATATTGTAATACCAGACAGATAAAGAAGTAAAAAACAATATTAACAAATAATATATATGAATAGTATCAATAATCATAAAAATATATTAATATACTAATATGAAAGAAAATAAACATCATTAAAGAGGTTATATATATATATATATATATATATATATATATATATATATACTGTATATATATATATATATATATATATATAGCATTTTCAAAGCATGGTTCTTCATGGAACCCTATAAAAAGGATGGCTTGAAGGTGAGTAAATCATGGGTTGATTTTCATTTTTGGGTGAACAATCCCTTTAAGTTTTGTTTGACTTGAGGCTTACTAATAAAGCTCTCTGATGGATATGAAACAGAACATTTATACATGTAAAACTATGTGGTGTAAATGTATTAATACAATGTAAAAATGTTTTTTTTTTTCAAAGTAAATAAAACAAAGATTATTGGAGTCTGTTTTGAATTTCACATGAATTGAGTATATAATTTCACATATGATTAAGAGTAAATTAATAGAAATGTACAGAAATGTATGCTTGTCATTTTTAACTTTGATTAAAAAACTATATCTAAAAAAAACTATATAAAATACTTATTCTTATCATTTCTTTGTAATTAATACAAGCCTTGAAGTTTGAGAAAATAAACAATAAAATGAGAGACACACATTTACACAATATTTTACACATTTCTATGTGTATTGTTTTGTGAATCTCTTACAGAGTATGTGAAGGCTGCTGTTTTTGCAACATGGTGCAGTTAAAAACTATATTTGACTTGACACCAAATTTACTGGTTGGTGTGTGAGCACTAAAGCACTTCACATGCAGATTATATAGTCAAAATGACCACATACATAGTTAGAAAATAGTGCAAAGTCCAAGTAAAATGAACAGATTTTAATTGTAAGGCTCAAAGAGAGGGAAGAAAATGTTTATAAAAACTAAAATACGACAGGCTTTAAGTAGACCTCAGGGGGAAAAAATCTTAAAACTGTCAGATAATTAAAACAAAACAACAACAAAAGATGTGAGCAAGCAGTGGAAATTTTGCCTCCAAAACTTTGTGGCTAGCACACTTCTGGTATGAGCGAGCGGTAGATAACCCCATGTCACAAATGCAGTAGGACAGAATGAATGATTTCAGTATCTCCATTATCTCAGAGACAGGACAGACAGGGAAAAAATTTTAATAAGCACTTTGAATGTTGTCTCTGAGAAACCTGTCCAGTCAACAGATTTGGCCTCAGTACGCCACAAAAGGCAATGACTGAAGAGCGTGAAAGAGATAAAGGTGAGCGTAACATCAAAAACAGCTTTTCGAGGCGAGTTGCATCTCAAGGGGAAATATCAATCCCCTGGCCTGTTAACTCTTTCTGTTCATCCAGCTCGAACCTGCATTGCATTTGAAAATATATCAAATAGAAAACTGAAATTGTATTTATTTGTTTATTTATTTGTAATATTTTTGTTTTTACTGTGTTTTTGATCCAAAAAATGCAGCCATGGTGAGCATAAGAAATTTAAAAAAAACAAAAAACAACTACAAAAAAAAAAAAAAAACAATAAAAAACTTTTGAACAATAGTGTACACAGAAAATCATAACTAGAAATGCTTTTTGCCCAAAATTGCTGTATTTGCCACATCTTCCAGCAGGGTCTGATAGCTGTATCATGCTAAATAGCAAAACTGCACTGGTGTATATCAGTTTCCATCACACGGCATAAACTTAATTGAAGAAAGCAACAGTCCCTTCCTATTGATTATCTCATTGTCACAATTTCAATTAGAACCTGGAATGAGTGAAGCTGCTAAATGTGTCCAGTTGGCCTGAAGTCAAATCTAATGGGACAGCAGTAAAACCACAGCATTATGAAAACGATTAGGTCATTCCAGTTTAAAAACATGTCCATAATTTTATAGTAGCAATTACTTTTTTGATAGTGATTGTTTATTAACATTAACTCCAAACTATATTTTGAAAAACATGAGTTTGGTTCATTTTCCTTCCAAAAACAACCACGTTCTTGGATTTCTCTGTCTATATCAAGCCAAAAATAAACAAATGGCACTATTATTATGACAGCCAATCAATGGCACCTGGGAAAACAGTTTTCCTTCTGCATCTTCTATATGTGGTTGGTACTGTTGCTTTGGAAACTGTGTTGTGGCTTTGTGTCGTAGCCCCGCGTGAACATATCTCCACAGGATGCAAAAAACACAGCGATTAGCGACACACTGCGCCTTGCTCCCAACACCTCCTTACCACATACTGACTCAAAATGCTCCAAGCATTTCACCACAGGAGTCAACCACCTCCTGAGCTCACAGCGTATCCATTGTATCGTCAAGAAGTTTCTCCAAAAATACATTTGGATAGGGCCACCTTTAGAACAGCTGGAGTTTAGAGACATTAGGTCTGTACTATTTAGCCTCCGGTGCTTTGTACCCCTCCAAGATAAAGCCTTGCAATACATAAAGTGCCTGTAAAGGTGAACTGTTTTATTATCTCGTTACAAGGTTCCATTTGTTAACTGCATTAGTTAACGTGAGCTAACAGTGGAAAATGCTTCTAAAGCGTTTATTAGTCTTAACCTATGTGCTGTGCTTAAAATCCTTGACCTAATTTAGTGTTTCTGGACAAAAATGACTCACCCTTATGTCATTCCAAACCCGTAAGGCCTTCGTTCATCTTCGGGAAAACAAATTAAGATATTTTTGATTAAATCAGAGAGCTTTCCGACTCATAGACAGCAGTGCAACTGCCATGTTCATGGGCCAGAAAAATAGTAAGAACATTGTTAAAATAGTGAACATCATTGGCTCAACCATTATGTTATGAAGCTATGAGAATAGTTTTTGTGCACAAAAAAAACAAAAACAATGACTTAATTTAAGAATTTCTTCTCTTCCGTGTCAGTCTTCGAAGCATGTTCACAAGAGTCATGGCTGAACCACTGATGTTACATGGACTATTTCAACGATGTCCTTAGTACTATCTGGACCTTGAATGTGGTCATTTGTGTTGCTGTCTGGGTGAAAAAGCTCTTGGATTTCATAAAAAGAATCTTAATTTGTGTTTCAAAGATGAACGAAGATCTTATGGGTTTGGAACGACATGAGGGTAAGTAATTAATACCAGAATTTTCATTTTTTGCTGAACTATCCTTATGCAGGTTATCTTATAATAATGTTTGGCCTCCACAGACAGTTTTTAGTGGTTATTCAAATGGATAATTATTAAAAGATTGTTATTACATTCATGAAAGAAACCTTTACTTACACTGTATATTTTTCAAAATCCATTTTTTTTCTGAAGCAGGTATTATTTGCCATAATTAATAACAGTGTTAGATCAATGGTGTATTTATGTGGCCTCTATGATCTCTGCCCTCTATTTCCATTAGATGTATTTTTCTGGAGGGGTGTCTCTTTCGCAGGGCTAAATGAATGCAATATGTCATTATCAAGAGGGGCACGGACCATATTTTCCAGTGGTGTTGTGGAGAAAAAACATGTTTGTATCATACCGCAGTCAGTTATTCTAGGCAGAAATGTGTGATTACTTCCTTTCCAAATCCAGCTTGACATCCGTGGGCAGAGGTTCCGTCAATTGATTTTCATCAGTTATGTAGACACAGGGCAGACAGTTACATAACCAAAAGAAAGAGAATTTAAATCATTTATCCTAGGTTGATTTCTGCGGATGGGCTTGTCTCATGAATGCGAAGAGTGGATTTTTACAAAAGGCATATGGACATTTTTTTTTAACATTACCCAGATAATAAGAAGCACTACAATTTGTGCATGTTTTTGATATACATTTATGAATGTATATTAGCTTACACTAATATTTCCAACTTATAAATGTGTTACCTTTAACATTTAAAAGGATGGTTCACCCAGAAATGAAAATGATAACTATTTAGTTTTTTGTATTTTTTTGTATATTTTTGTCATATACATACTTGATTTGTTTTACTATTGTTTTCTTTATGTAAAAAAAAAAAAAGTGTAAATAACACTGTATTAATTAAAATGATGTAACAATAAAGTAACATACATTCTGCCACCCTTTGGTTAAATATAAGATTTCATGCTTAAGCCCCTCACTGACTTTGACTACATCACTGGCTTGTGTCAGTGTCAGTGTTGCCAAGTCTGTGATTTTCCCGCGGAATTGGGCTACTTTAACACTATTGCCGGGGGTTGTTTTTGATGTCTGCAGGTTGAAACAACCCCAATAACGTCATATTTAGCCTCTGAAATGCAAATTTACCCGAGGATTCCTGACAAAAAGCGTGTATTTTATCCTCCACAATGCGATTTTTAACAGGGGGACCCCCCTCAAAACACGATTTGGGCTAGTTTTGAGTAGCAATTGGGCGGGTTTTGTTGTGAAAACCTGGCAACCCTGGTCAGTGTATCCAAACATGTCAGGCAACAGATCACTGTTTGCACTCCTATAATTAGTTGTTGCATTGCTTCTCATTTGCTAATTTAATTTACTGTCAGTGTGAAAGATACTTTACTACTGACACTTCTAGTTGCCGAAGTTGGTAACACATTATAATTTACAAGCCACAGACATTGTCTGTGACCAAAGTTACCCCCATACCCTTATATGATGCACTATTTGCTACCTGATCTTATGACAAAAACATACCTGTGGGAACATTTTCGTGAGATCTGAAATGCACACTAATAGGTACATATCACAGCAGTTTTCAACAGAAATGTCCACTAGAGGCAGTAAAACAGCTATGATTACAGCTCCATATGTTTTGCTTTCCAGACATAACAAGCTTGTTCAGTAGCTCAGCTGACACGGAGTTGGATTTAGGATGTGGAATCCTATGAAAAACATGACTCACAACAAAACAGTTGAAAGATGAGAAATTGAAAAACATGTGTTTTTACGTCACAATCGCTTTTGTTCATATATCAAATTTATTATTTTGGATAATTTATTAATTTGGAACTATTGATTAATTTCCTCAAACTAAAATTGTTTAAAGTTTCTTTTTGAATTATTGATATATTACTTTCCCATTTGATACTGTAAAGTTGCTTTGACACAATTGTATTGTAAAAAGCGCTGTATAAATAAAGCTGACTTGACTTGACTTGACTTGAGTAGGTTTAGGTGTAGTGCATTTGGTATGTTATTTGAAAACATCACGGAGCATAAGAGTTATAGCACCATTCAATGGACATTTTAAGTCAGAACTGCAGTGACACGTACAAAACCAATGCCTCATAAAACGTGTTCCGTGGGAAAAAAAGAACACTCTTTTAGCACCACACAGTGGACATTTTGTTGTTGCAGTGATATGTACTTATTGATACATATTTCGCATTTTCATCATGAGACCAGGTTGACTATTTGAGTGGATGTTTGTAGTGGGGTCCGAAACAATGGATGCATCCGAAAACCTAGACAGCTAACTTGTTGCCTCGCTGCCTTATCCGGCAATGAGTTCGCAGGCAGTGTTTGTAGACAAAGGCACCTCACAAAATAGAACAAGCTTTGGTGATAACTACACAAATATGTAATTAATATACTAATTTCTCGCTGGAAATAACATCAAAATTGCAAAAAATTGGTCAGAAACATACACTGTAAAAAAAAAAAAAATCTGTAGAATTTATGGTAGAAAACCAGCAGGTGTGGTTGCCGGAATTTTACCGTAAAAAATACAGTAGCAATGTTTTACAGGTAAATATCGTAATTTCATTAACTGATATAATGGTACTATACCAAACTATTGAAGTACTGAAATCTGTTTTATACCTTTGTAATGCACTGATTACCACCAAAAGCAGGTGGTGATGAGAAAGTCACATGATGAACCAAAGCCCATCACAAGCAGCTTTTAAATATTAACATATATAGAAGGTGCACTGTATCATTCACACAAACACTAAACACCATCATTTTATAGTGGACTATATTAGTAGAGTATTGTAAGGAATATTTAATTGGAGGAAATTTCAGATACACTGCTGTATCTGGTATTTTCTGTTAGCACTCCTAGTGGTCAGAGTTGCCCCCACATGGTAAATTTTTCCAGCAAGCTAAATTATTGCCTTTTTCACAGTGTCTATTTACACTAAGTGCAAATAGCTGGCCCTGTTGGCAGAGGCTGTTTACACTAACTCCACCCACCGTGTGATTGGGCTGGTGAACACTACAAAAGACGACAGTCTAATAACAGCTCCAGTGGTGTAGATGGACAAGTGTGTGGCATAGCTATTTTTGATACGACTGCAATGGGTTGGAATCCAAATTTTGCCTAGTCTCGCATAGCCAGACCTTCAAACTGACGGCAGGAGGTCTGGGAACTTTGGCTGTTTTGAAGGTCTGGGAACTTAGGCCATATGACTGACAGGTAAAGCAACCAATCGTGTTGCGTTTTGTGCCGCGTCTTGTTTAGGGCCGTGGAAATCTCGTATAATCTCACCAATCCGATGATGACTTCAAAACTCCTGAAGTGTTTCTAGATAAGTGCGCCATATGCATCAGACGTTTAGCCAACGTTCTGTGAGCGTGACGTCTGAGGCTGTGACTACCTTTTGCCAAACTTTTCTTTTTCCTCCCTTTTCAAATCATATATCACATCGGAAAGGCATTTATTTTCAATAAAAATGAAGGAAGTAAGCGAAAAGTTGACAGTAAAGTATCAGGTAGGGTTAGGGTAGGGGTAGGAAGGGCTTATATTGTCACAATAAGGGGCATCCATTTGATAATTTGAATTAAAATGATAATTTACACTCAATACATTATCATTACATACTGTTTTTTAATGTTCTACAATACTGAGCTGCAGATATTTGTCGCTATTTGCTATAAGTTGTATAAATAGCAGAAAATCCTGCTATTTTAACAGTGTAAATAGAATCTATAGCTATTTGCACAGTGTAAATAGCATCTTGTTAAGAAAATACAGCTATTTTCAATTAGTATAAATAACATATAATTGCTATTTGCACTTAGTTTTAATAAATATATTTATATAACATATAAATACAGATTAAAAAATACTAAAGAAACAAACATATGAAACATAAAAAGTTATAAATAAAAATGAAATGGCAAAAATAAAAACGCAAAAACATGGTGGATAAAATACCAATATAACAAACTAAATATAATTATATTTAGATAAAAACGGAAAAACATAACGGAAATAGACAAAAGGAAGGCACCATGGAATTTTAATTTGTTTTTTTGCAGTCATACCTTGCAGTTCATAGCTTCAAGTACTAAAAATGTCTAAAATAGTATACAATATTGGTTAGTTTACGATGATACATAAAATCTCTCACCTTGGTAGGCTACCTTCACTGAGCACCAACAACATTCGGAGCGTCTTACTGAGGCAAACATCTCCTCAACCCTCCCTCTGATGATTACAGCTGTACGAATGACAACATTTACACATGTGGTTGCTCTACTACCAAACCATTCGCTTCGTGCGAGACACTATGGACATCCACACCGGAATGGCTTGTTTGTTTTAGTTTTCTAGGTCCTCGACAGACGCCAGTGCGTATTCGTTGTGTAGCGTTACCCCAGACAGAATGAAATAAGTATCTGACTGGAACGCAGAAACAGAACAAACACTCCTACGTGAGCGAGGACTAAAACTTTTGAAGAAGATAGAGAAAAGATGTGCTTATAAGACAACAATCCGTCTTAACAGGTAAATATTTTTTTTAATATATATTTTATTTTACCTGTCAGTTTAAATTCCTTCACACATCGCTGTGTCAGTAGGGCTGTGCGCGCGCGCGCGTGTTATCTCATCCGCAGTAGCGGAGCTCGCATACTAACTAACATGCTGCAGTGAACTGACAGGACATAGGATAATAACGTATTAAAGGGACTAAATAACAATAATTTAGACCTGTTTAATTATCGTCTTAACTCAACTGCAGACTTTATAGAGTATAAGCTGAAGGAGACTTAGGTAAAGCCGTAACTAAGTGTTTTCCAAATTTGTAAGTGTTTTTCTCGTTGAGGTGAAGTACGTTAATCTCTTTCGCTCTCATTTTGACAGTTTAAAGATGAAATGTGCTCTCTTATGCATTATGATTCTAAGTAGGCTACTGTTTTGCATGTATTAGTCATGGCTGTGATGTGAAGATCTGAAGTTGACAGTGTTATACTACGCATTTGTGTTTGGTCTCAGTTAATCTGCACTTTAGCTTTTGATGGCATTAGTTTTGAAGAATAGCTGCTTTAGGCTGCTTGTTTTTGTGTTTAAATCTCTGGTGGTCAGTTGCCTCAGTAAAAGCTTCATTTATCACCACCTTTGACACATCCATCATGTTGGAGCCTCTCTTGGGAAAATGCTGTTTCTTAAAGGGACAGTGCACATAGAAATTCTGTAATTATTTACACACCTCAATGTCATTTCAAACCTGTATGACTTTCCTTTTTTGGAAGTGGACAAAACAAGACATTTTGAAGAATGCACTGGTGGGATATTTTCCATGTGTTCATTTTATGGTATATACAGTACATCTGTATATGTATGTCCTGATCTTACTAAAATGTTATACATTAAATGTAGGTTGTTAGACATTAAACACATGTTAAATAATTGGGTTTTATTTTTATACTTTCAGTTTTCATTTTAATTTTAGTTATTTTTAGTAATTTATGCTTTTTGTCATTTTTTAAATATAACTATGTAGATGTATATTTATTTTTATTTTAGTTTCAGCTTCAGTTTGTATTTATTTTATTTCCAGTAATTTTAGAGCTTCAGCTTAAAGGAAATGAAAAATCTTTATTTTTTTAATATTTATATTTTATTTCAGATATGTTTAATTAACAAAATGTTTTAATAATTTAATTACTAGCTTTACTTAACAAATACATTTGAATGTATGCTTTAAAATGGCAGTTGTGTTTTGAGGGGAGTAATGTGTTATGTTTATGGGCCATTCTACAGAGTTGGTTCAAAGTCAGAGTTGGAAACGTCTTGAAAACAAATGTGTCTTCTCCCACAAATTTTGTATGTGCAAATTGCATTATATCTCATATTTTATTTTCAGAAAGTTTTGGAATATTTGTCCTCTCCACAAATTTGTCACTTGCAAAACACATTCATATATAATTTAATCAGAAGGGTTATATTGACCAATTAAGATATTGCTTATATCTTGTATTTTTTTTTATTTTATTTTCTATTTTATTAAAAAGTTTTCAATTTTAATTACAATTGTAGCAATATTTCTGGTGATTTATGAGATTTGTTGTGGTTTGAATCCATTTTACTTTGTAAAAGGAAAAAAGTTGATCACACTGATTGCTTCCAGTGTACAGAGACGACAACAACACAGACAATAAAAAATAAAAATGAGAAAGATGAGCATAAACAAAATACACATATGTAAATATAAATAGACAAAAATATATAGAAAAATTAATTAAGAAATAAGCTGCATGTACATTTGTGCTATTGATGATTGATGAAGGTTATTGCACATATTTTTATTGCACATATTGGGTGAACCTTTAGCTGTTCATAAGGTGGATTGCCTGGTTGTCCTGGCGTTAGGGGCTCTGTAGCGCTGGCCAGATGCCAAAAGTTCAAAGAGGGAATGGCTTAAGGATTCATTAGTTTGAATACGCATTGAATCAAACACTATCATAACATCTTGGCTGATTCAGTATACTTTATTTTTGACAAAACATCCCATGTTTTGGTCGTGACAGCACATTTTCGGTGGTGACAGTAATGTTTTGGTAGCGATCACGTCACATTTTTAACCCAAATACTAAAACGCTACTAAAACATACTAAAATACAATAAAATTGCAAAACTGTACTACAGGGGTGCGTTTCCCGTACAATGACGTAACTCGCTGATTAACCTCCATAGTACGATGCATTGTTGTGGAAACGAACTAGCTAGTCACGACTGTTTCCCGAACAGGGTCGCATCTCCGTCGTTTGAACCACATTAGTTCAACAATGTAGGGCTATTGTTAATGACATCACAGAGTAATAACTTCTGCTATTTAACTGGTTAGAAATCTTAGAATGCCACTATATTGAACATACCACCTGATGACTAATTTACTATTTTTTTTGTTCCCTGTCATTTCGCTTTATTTGACGTTTGATTGATGTTGGGTTCCCTCTTATGTCATACTCTGGGGTTCCCTTTAGGCATTTACGCACATGCGCACTATTCAAAAACGGCGCATATAGAGGATGCACAAAAATACATAGATTAAAATGCATTTATATGTAGATTTAATGGAAGATATTGATTGTACTGCATGTTAGCTTGCTTATTGTGCCCAAGAGCATAATTTATTGAGCCCATACGTCTTACTAACAAGAAACTATGCTTCTAACTAGGTCTTTTTAATCTGCTCAAGCAGGTAATGTCTGTAAATATCGTTAATATATCTGGCTAAAACTAGCTAACGTTAAAGTCCATGCTAACGTACACACAGATTTTTTCCGTTTGCATTGCGATTTGTAAACCCTCAATTTCAAATGAACCATGTTACACACCATGTTTATTATAAAATCATTTATATGTCTCTCCTTGGCATATTAAAGCCCTACTTGAATGTTCCTCGATGAGAGGTGGTCCTTCTGTGTTCAAAATTTATCTAACATCTTCAGACAAGGTTTTCACACTGACAGCTGTAATTGTAATACAGTGGGAAACACTGTTTGTTTGTCCGAGGCAGCAAAAGTAACTAAGGTTAATTCAGTAGATTGGCCCTTATATTTTGAAATCATAGCCATAGCGATATCATATCGAATCACAATAAAATATATGTCGATAACGAGGATAAGCTATAGGCATTTTTAGTCAATATGGATTAATATAAGAGCCAATCACACAACAGAAATATGTGACAACAGCCAATCAGCATGCAGCTTTAACATCAAAGAACAAAGTCAATTTCCTATGGCACTTTGCAAAGCAAACTCGACAGAAAGACGACAAAAATGAGTGGAAGCAGCGACGAAAGTGAAACTAACCTCGAGTTATCATTCAAAAATTATGAAATTGTTTACAAAAAAGGTAGCACGAATTCAGTTGTTCATATGGAAGTGGCTTGGCTATTTGAAAAGCGACGAGGCGCAGATTAAACGATCTGTAAAATGTGTTGTAAATATTTTACACATTATGTGCACTGGCTAGAAATTGTATAGTTTTATGTTCTAGTTTAATTTTGCACATTTAATCTACCTCTTAAAGCTAGACACTGTTGGCAGACTGAGACTGGTCTTCAAAAAAAAAAAAAAAAAAAAAAAAAAAATTGTGATGAATAGAAGTTGAATATATTTATGTTTACATGTTGCACATTTAATCTACCTCTTAAACCCAGACACTGCTGACAGTCTAGTCTTCCTGACAAAAAAAAAATGTAAATGTTTGACAAATTGTGTGCAATTTCTAGTTGTATAGTTTTATGTTTACATTTTGCACATTTAATCTACCTCTTAAAACCAGACGATGTAGACAGACTTGGAAAAGAAAAAAAAATGTAATTGTGTTACTTACAAATTATGTTTGCAACAGTTTTATGTTTACATTTTGCACATTTACTCTCATTTACCTTCTTTTGTCAAAACTTTTAGTTTTTAATTTATTTTAGTAAGTTGTCTTAATTTTTTAATTAAAAAAATTAATTAGATTACATTTTTACCATATCGCCCAGCCCTACATAGATGCATTCGCTATATTTGTTTTCAAAGCCTTCAAATTGCCTATTGTATGGAACCAATATTGGGAAGAATGTGGAATAACATATTTTTTAAATAATGGATTAAAATGAATTATTTTTGTTAATTAAAAAACTCGTTCATACCTATTCCCTTATTCCTCCATGTTCTGTCTGATTATCTGTCTCTGTAGTTTGCAGTTAAGGGTGCTTTCACTGATGCTGATTGCCTGTAACAAAATAAACAGATTTGACATCTTTTTAGGCATTCAGCATAGAAGATTACAGCAATAAAGGGGGTGCTTATTCACCGTATATTCAAAACAGAAAGTAGATTAGCGTCAGTCTTCGACATTTTAAACAATCGCTAACCACCCATCAGATACACGTGCGAAAAAGTGGCTCCATTTTCCTGTCTTAGACTTGTCACCTTAATTACACTTCTTTGAAAAGCCTTCCAACTACAGCAAATGAAGGCTTAAAATGAGGCTGTGTCTGATTGCGTTGCAAAACAACCCAGCAAAGCAGGTGGACAAATGATTCATACTGTTTCTCTTGTTTGCACATCGGTGTCCTGACTAATACCAACTGTTTCTTAAGATGTAGTGATAAATGTAGTTGTATGTACAGTATACAACTAGGACTGCATCTAATCACTATTTTGATAACTAATTAATTTGTTGATTATTATCTGTATTTCTACAATGCCATCAGATTACCTCACATCTCATTCACAGGTGAGAAAACATTACAGTACAAAGCTCATAATATTACAATAACAACACCTTCAATTCTTGCTCAGAATGCAATGATGACGTATCATGTCTGTGCAAACAGATGACTTTACAGATGATAGTAATTTCATTACCACTTCTTAACTATTTACTTGCTGCAGTACTTTATATTCAATAGCTGAGGGACTTATGGTCTTTGCATGCCATCATCGGCAGCTTTGCATGGCCTGTCACCAGCAGCTCACCTGGGAAGCTCATACAGCCACGTCTCAGAATGCCACCCTATCAACTGAACAGCTTACATCAAATTACAATGCATGAGTGTGGGCGACTTGTGTAAACATATCTCTGCCGAGGGAAGTGAATATGACATTTTTATGTTAAGAGCATTGCCCCGGCATTCCAGGGTCTTACAGATGTAGCCAGCTATTCCCTGTGCTCTGCAGATTAGAGGATTAAGAGATATAGCCTAGAGTTTGTGCAATATCCATAATGCCTCAGCAGTAACACAGACACTGGTGGAAGGCGCACAGCGCGCTGCTCTCTAATGTGCCAAGAGACGTTCATGACCAGCCGATGCTCTGTGATGACTGACCTCCATGCCTGTGGCTTTGTATTTTGTACTTTTGTTGACTGACCCACTTATTTGTGTGTGATAACCTTGCTGTGATATTTAAAAAAACCTACAGTGAAAGCTACAGTCAAAACAAAAGCTGGGGCTGGTTGTCAAATGTTTTTTTACTTCAAATTTATAGCACATACTATACCTAAAATACTAAAAATCTATGGAGATTATTAAAAGAAATACAATTTATTGAACACATATTGACTAGTTAACGAGGCAAGTTGTCATACATTTGCATATGGGTTATTTTCAGCTAATGTATGTATTATATGTACATACAGTGCACAGCATAAATGAGTACACCCCCTCTAAAACTTAACAAATTCAACAATTACTCTTTACTTAGAAGACATGTTAGGGTTCTTTAGAGATATAATGTTTGAACAAGGCTGCTTGATCAATTACCAAAGAAGAATGTCAAAATTGTTCAGGAAAATAAGATTTTCTTATCAAAGTGATAAAATGTTGTGTTGCAAAAATGAATAAACCCTCCTGAAAGTTACTAAAAAAATCAAACAAACAAACAATAGTGTAGGTATAAGGCTATTTTTAATCAACAGGTAAGTATATAATACCAAAAGTTTAAAAGAGAAGTAATTTCCCAACAATTAAAAGTGTTACATAGCCCACTGAATCATACATAGACTGACAACAATGGACCCACTTGGGAGAGAACTGTCAAGATTTATTTCTTAGCATAAAAGAGGACAGTGGTACAAGAGGAATACCAAAGCATTGTTTCAAGTGTAAAAATATAGCAGAAGTAACACTGACATTCAAAAACAATGGACTTCAGAGAGTCCAGACAAGGCTCCTGAAATAATCAGGCCTTCACTTTAAGTTTTCATTTAGTGATGAGTGAGTTTTTGCTATAAAAAAGAGCAGGACAAACGCCACGAAAGTGTCTCAGAGCCGACAAAAGCTATGAAAAGAGTGACTGTTTATCTCTCAGAGTAATGTAAAGCCTCCAGAAGTGACATGCATTGTTGTTTATCTACATCAGAACTACCTACTGTAGCCAAAGCACAATAAACTCATTTAGCTTTTTCCAAGGCCCATATTTACAAAATATAGATTTCTAAGAATCCATACTCTGGTCTCATTAGACCAAGTCAATCATATCTGATCTAACAGCATCCAAAATGTTATGGTGTTGCTAGAGGAGGAGTACAGTGAGAAGTGTCTGGTTCCCACAGTGATGTTCAGTGGTAGTAAAGCTCTTATATAAGTATATATGAGTGCTGAATGTGTAAGGGAGTTGTGCTTTATCAATTCAAAAACCTTAAAACAGAAGATGCTACCCTCTTCTCATTCCCTGAGTTTTTGGCCATTTTTTCAATATGACAATGAAGATATATATTCTCCAAAGGTGAAAATCCTTTAGTAGACATGTATTTCACCCAATCTTAACACTTTTGAGCAGCTGTTGGGCATTCTGTAGAGATGAGCAACACTCCCCATTAAAGACCAGGGCATTTAAGGAGGTCATCCTCCAGTAGTTAAACAGGACAGATGTGACAATTTGTCATGAACTTGTACACTCAATGCCAAGAAGGGTCAGAGTAGTGTACTTAGAGTTATGAAAGACATACTAATTACTAGAATATTATACAATTACTGAATTAAATCTAGGGTGTACTCATTTCTGCAATCTTTCATTTAAACAAAATTGGCTAATTTACTTATTTTACAGAAAATATTGGCATATTTTTTGTTTTTATTAATAATATGTTTAATAAATTTCAAGTTTGCCATCTTAAGTAAATACATCTTTTATATTTATTTAGAGGGGGTGTACTCATTTATGCTGAATTGTATATAACATGTCTTTATATGAATTATATTGTTTTTATGATTTCATATATTTCATGTGTGTGTGTATATATATACACACACACACACACACACACACACACACACACACATATATATATATATATACAGGTCCTTCTCAAAAAATTAGCATATTGTGATAAAGTTCATTATTTTCTGTAATGTACTGATAAACATTAGACTTTCATATATTTTAGATTCATTACACACAACTCGAAGTAGTTCAAGCCTTTTATTGTTTTAATATTGATGATTTTGGCATACAGCTCATGAAAACCCAAAATTCCTATCTCAAAAAATTAGCATATCATGAAAAGGTTCTCTAAACGAGCTATTAACCTAATCATCTGAATCAACTAATTAACTCTAAAAAGAGTTTTTTAACTCTGCAAAAGATTCCTGAGGCTTTTAAAAACTCCCAGCCTGGTTCATTACTCAAAACCGCAATCATGGGTAAGACTGCCGACCTGACTGCTGTCCAGAAGGCCATCATTGACACCCTCAAGCAAGAGGTCTGTGGGAAGGAAAAAGTGTGGCAGAAAACGCTGCACAACGAGAAGAGGTGACCGGACCCTGAGGAAGATTGTGGAGAAGGACCGATTCCAGACCTTGGGGGACCTGCGGAAGCAGTGGACTGAGTCTGGAGTAGAAACATCCAGAGCCACCGTGTACAGGCGTGTGCAGGAAATGGGTTACAGGTGCTGCATTCCCCAGGTCAAGCCACTTTTGAACCAGAAACAGCGGCAGAAGCGCCTGACCTGGGCTACAGAGAAGCAGCACTGGACTGTTGCTCAGTGGTCCAAAGTATTGAGTGCATAACTGAACATAATTATTTGAAGGTTGACTTTTTTTGTATTAAAAATACTTTTCTTTTATTGGTCGGATGAAATATGCTAATTTTTTGAGATAGGAATTTTGGGTTTTCATGAGCTGTATGCCAAAATCATCAATATTAAAACAATAAAAGGCTTGAACTACTTCGAGTTGTGTGTAATGAATCTAAAATATATGAAAGTCTAATGTTTATCAGTACATTACAGAAAATAATGAACTTTATCACAATATGCTAATTTTTTGAGAAGGACCTGTATTACACACACACATGCTTTACAAAAATGCATTACAAAAACATACAGTAAAACTTTTTACATTTTTAATGGTAGGTTTATTGGAACAGTAAGAGACACAATAACAACAAAAAATCCAGAAAAACACATTTCCAAAAAGTTGTAAATTGATTTGCATTTTAATGAGTGAAATAGGTATTTGCAAAACATGACTTAGTACTTTCATGGCAAAACCCTTGTTGGCAGGGTCAAGGCAATCGTTTCTTGTAGTTGGCCACCAGGTTTGCACACATCTCAGGAGGGATTTTGTCCCACTCCTCTTTGCAGATTCTCTCCAAGTCATTAAGGTTTCAATGCTGATGTTTGGCAACTTGAACCGTTAGCTCCCTCCACAGATTTTCTATGGGTTTAAGGTCTGGAGATAGGCTAGGTCACTCCAGCACCCTAATGTGCTTCTTCTTGAGCCACTATTTTGTTGCCTTGGTCCTGTGTTTTGGGTCATTGTCATGCTGGAATACCCATCCACAACCCATTTTTAATGCCCTGGCTGGCTTCAATGCCCTGGCCCTGACTGTACATGGCCCCATCTATCGTCCCTTTGATGCTATGCAGTTGTCCTGTCTCCCAAAGCATAATGTTTCCACCTTCATGTTTGACGGTGGGGATGGTACGGATATGTGACAACTACATAAGGCAATGTCACACTTCACATCATGTCAATACAGTTTTGGTCATCAAAAATCGAAAATAACAACTCTTGAAACATACACTCTAAAAAATGCTGGATTATTTTTTCAACCCAAATGCTGGGTTCAGCTTGTTGGGTCATTTTATTGGGCTATTTTTAATATTTTCTTACCCAGCTGCCTGCTGGGTCATTTTTACTATCAACACGATAACTATTGTATGTGCTCTTTTACACCTAACCTTTATTTTGTTCACTCACTCTCATAGGTTATAGTTTATTTATCCCTTCACAGCCAGTAATAAATCAACCTGATGATGTTCTAAAGCCATATTATTTTTTGGTTTAAAAAAAGAAGATAAAAAAAATGCTTGCACTTGTCAATTTAATAAATTGTATTTTTAAAAATCTTTTTACAAGCATAAAACTATCTAAATTATTCCATATTCCAAGTGTTCTGAAGGCATACGGTAGGGTTTGTTGAGAAAAAAAAAATAGTAATCTATTATTAACCAAATATCTCCAGTCATCCCATTTGTGCATTTATACGAGTGCATTTAAACATGCATTTAAGCGGCCAATTACCTTGCTTTCTGGTTAAGTTCATTTTGTGTTGTGTCCTAGGAGAAGACTTGACTGTTGGGAAACTTCTTGAACTAAATTAAGATATAAATTACATTGTATTCATATCAAATTATTACTGTATAAATAGGACAACGTCTGTAGTCTCATATTTTTCCTTTTTTTTTTTTGTTTAAATGTGTGTCGCAGCTAACATCTGCTTAAAACACTAGCCTTTTACAAACGCAACATTCACTGGATCTAGACTCAAAAAAATAATCCAGAAATGGTTGTAATCCAGAAATAATCAATTTTAACACAGCATTTTTATACTGGATACTTAAAAAAAAAAACAAGGCAAACAAGCCTCTGTGACAACTAACTCCGGTCTCCCTATACATTCATTTTAAAGTTTGGCTTGATTGTATTGTGTTGGCTTGCAAATCAAGAAATCCATTTGGCTTAATTTGTTAAGCACTCATTAGAGCTGGGAACAGGTTTTTGAATTAAGACTGGCTTACTTCTAACCTTGAATGCCAGACTGTAAGGCTGGGTTTTCATTTGATTTCACACTCTTATTCAATCCTTTGTACTAAATGAACCTTTGAACTAAATGAAGTAGCCAGTGAGCTTAAATTTCTGAGCCGATGCACTGATTGCTTTTCTCATTTGCATTGTTTCTAAGGAGTGAGACTGAGAACTCTTCAGACAAAGGACAAAATCAAATGCAGCATGATACTCAAACAATAGCGAATTTGATGATGCATCGCCCGCTTCCAGATTGTTTGGAAGGCGTTCGCCATGGAAACAGGGTTCTGCTTTCATCATGTTTTCTTAAGAGTAATTGAGATTAAATCAACACAGTCCAAACTCCAGAGTCATTCATTTGCTACAATCATTTTTTTAACTGCTAAAATCCAAAAAATATTTTTTGTCAGGTGACTATGTATAAGCAGCATGCACGTTGTTTTAGAATGAAGGAATATTAATAATGTGCCAGACCTTAAACTGGATCCCTGTCTCTCATGTAATGGATTTAAAACATAATTTCAGCTCATCTTAAACGCTCCGTCACCTGTGAGATAATGGCAGACTTGTTTTATCATTTGTACAATTAGTGCTTCCATCTCAGGAGGTTTCATAACGATCCTTTTAAATCAACTTATCCCTAGGAACCGACAAGGAGCCTTGCCTTAGAGGTAATGGAATATTGTCTAAGTTAATAAAAGCACGCAATCAATTATTCGTGCTGGCTGTAAGTTGAAAATAACTACTCAAAAAAGAACAGCGATTTCCTCTTTTTCTTGCTCTTAGTCATAAAGACTTCACTGAAACCTCATTTAAAGAAGGAGGGTTGCTAAAAATTCTTTGAGATTTGTAATATTTCACCTGTGAAAAAGAGAATTAGGTGACTGGTCATAATGGATTCATTGCATTACGGCTCCATGGATAGTTTTTCCTTTTGGTACATGTCCATTTGATTGACTTTTGTTCTCATTTTCTGCTTTTATATCTTCATTCTGCACCTTTCTCGCCCTTCTTGCCAAGGTTATGTGTGTAATTTTTAACTGATTAGCTATATTTTTAAAAAATATGATTTGAAAAGCCTGTGACAACATAAGCTATATCTCCAGCCAGAAAGACTGAAATATTTCTGATATTTAGACTGAATTATCAGCAAATAAATGCATGTCTGTGTTGGCACCATTTCATGATTATATCTCCTAAATATAACAGTTTATTTTGGAACAATGTAAGAACATTTTGCATACAATAAATAGAGGTTAATAAAAACTGTTAAGGTTAATTAAGTTATGTAATGCAACAATAAAAAGACCAATAATGGCAAAATGTTTCATTGTGGGCAGTTGTTGTTATAGAAATATGACTTAATTACAGTGCATTAGTGTTGAATTAAGAAAAGTGTCATATGATAGACAGTCCTTGTTATTAGGATGATGAGAGCAGATTCGCTGTGCTTTGTTTTTAGACCATTAGCAGCTTTATGATTATTATATTTGTCAGTTGAGTGGCATGCATTGTGTACTGTGGGCCAGGTGTTGGATCTTGCTGTAACCAAGTAATGAATAGTGGCAAAATACTGTTGACAACAAAGTAAACTATGGAATCACTTTGCGTAATACCCTTGTCATCCCTGTGATTCAGTCTGACTCATTTGTTCATTTTGAGTGACTACTGAATGAAAGGTGTTTTGTGAGGGTGGGAATTGGCTGTAGGAGTGTCTAATGTGGCAGCTTGTCAGTCACTGCATCATGGTTTAACATTGTGAAGAATCATAGATTGTCACAGACAAGGAAAGAGGCATAAAGCACCCTGAGTAAATTCTCTGTTCATTATGCATTCATCTTTCTGAACACCTTAATATTCAAGACATTCTCAGTATTTTTCATTAAAGTCAAACTGTTGCATTTCAAATCAGTCTCAGCATATTATGATCTCGCTGGAAATATACATACAATATGACAGCTTGACTTTGTGGCACTAATGGATTTGTTTTGCAAGTAGTTTGATAATGAACTCTTGAAGCTTTTGAGTGCTCATGATTTACATTACTTTTTGTAGCTCCATTACAGTTTGTAGTCACAGTGCTATTGCTTGTGTGTGTGTATATATATATATATATATATATATATATATATAATGTCAGTGCTGCTTGGTCTTATGGACCCTTTTCTCAAGACTGTGATGACGTGTTTAATGGTCATCAGTATCGTAAATCTTTGAAAGTTTTTAATATATATATTTTTTAAATGTATGTACATTTAAAACACTATAATTTGTGTTACATTACCCTTGAATCTAAATATTCAAAAAAAAACAAAAAACAACAACAACAACGAGCTAACGCTAATGCGAGGGTGTTTCTAAAGCCCCGTCTGTGGGAGGGACAGTTAATTTGACTCTCTCTCTTCTGACTGCCATTATGGCCACGGAACGTGTATCGTTAGAGTTACACAAGAGATCAAGACAAGAGTCTTTAATATAATCCACAGGTTTCTTATACAGCAGGAAATTCCACAACAGGAAGGTAGACACATGAACATAACCTTGAGACGAGACAAACTAACATGGAACCGAATATAACTTATAGAGACACTAATGACATACAGACTGTTGCAGTGATTAACTTAATGAGGGCAGGAACAGGAACACCAAATATGGGCACAAGAGGGAAAAACCAACACAGACAGTCCACACGGGTGTGACATTACTCCCCCCTCCGGGAGGGCGCAACCTAGTGGCATAGAAGAAGGATGGGTGGAGGGGACTTAGGAGGCGGACAAAAGAGTGGATGGGATGGAAAAAAAGAAGTCTCTGTAGGAGGAGGCTTTGGCGGAGGACGGACACCCGGAGGTGGACAACCCACTAGATTCCAGGGTGGAGAGGACGGAGGAAGGAGCCAGGCTAGAGACAGAAGGGTCAAGGGCAGTTCAGATGGAGGAAGCAGCCAAGGAAGAGACGGAAGGGTCTAGGGCGTATCGGATGGAGGGAGGAGCCAAGGAGGAGACAGAAGGAATCCGGAGCAGGAGGAGCCAGGCGAGACATAGGCTGCAGCCATGATGGTGGCCCACGGTGGAGCTGACAGAGGGAGGACCCATGGTGGAGGAAGGGCTAACGATTCCAGGGAGCCGGCGACGGAGCCCAAGGTGGAGACAGCCGATGAGCCAGGGGGACGCCAAGGCGGAGCTCCGGAGGTCCATGCCAGAGCAAGAGCGTCAGAGGACTGAGGCAAAGCTGGAGGGAGGAGACCAACGGACCCGGTGGGAGAGAGTGACAAGGCGCAGCTGGAGGAGTGGAGTCCTGAGGCGATGGCGGACGATGCCCAACCAAGGTGGAGCCAGATGGACGAGGGAGCTAGGTGCTCTCTGTCCATGGTGGGCTCAGGCTCATGCTCCGCGAGTTATGGTATTGTTTGACTGGGCTCTGGGCTCTCAGATGCCTGTGAGATGTGGCATTAGACAGATGTTACAGTCGACATCTGCTTTGTCTACTGTGAGTGGGGAGCCATCCACCCAAAATTGATGTAGTCCTTTTGTGTCCAGTGTGGATCTCCTCTGGGCAGGACGAAGTGGATGACATCATCAACACCACACCAAAATCCCTCCATCAGGCAGACGTCGTCGCAGCGGGCACAGTGGCAGCTGTTGGTAAATTCCTCCACGTAATCCTCCAGATCCCGTGCGTCTTGAAAAATGAAAACAGTAATTCAATCCAATAATGTGTTGCACCTCCTTGAGGTGATGTTGATGGATGCAATATCCATGATGTAAAAGAAAAAAACTGAACTGGAAAAAACAAGCGCGGGAAACACACCGTTTAAACTTATTAAACAAAAACGTAACCTTGAGACCAGGCAAACTAACATGGAACTGAATACAACTTATAGAGACGCTAATGACATACAGACAGGTGCAGGTGATTAACTTAACGAGGGCAGGAACAGGAACACCAAATATGAGCACAAGAAGGAAAAACCCAACACAAACAGTCCACAGGGGTGTGACAGTTATCTGTCTCTCTCGATTTTTTTTTTTTGTTTTGTTTATTAAAAGTCATAAAAACTATTTCGTGGAGTTTTTCTTTTGCTATTTGAACAAATGGGAATGCAAAAAAATATATTTGTGGTACTCTCCCATTCACTGCTCTTCAAATTAATCCAACTATGATGACTTTAGCTGCTGAGAAACCGTATTTCATTGTTTATACGTAGATATTAGTACATACATTTGAGGTCAAAAGTGTACATCCCCCTTTCAGAATCTGCAAAATATTAATTATTTTACCAAAACAAGAGATCATACAAAATGCATGTTGTTGTTTATTTAGTAGTCACCTGAATAAGATATTTCACATAAAATACACTTACATATAATCCACAAGAGAAAATAATAGTTGAATTTATAAAAACAACCCATTCAAAAGTTTACATCCCCTTGATTCTTAATACTGTGTTCTTACCTGAATGATCCACAGCTGTGTTGTTTGTTTAGTGATAGTTGTTCATGAGTACCTTGTTTGTCCTCAGTGTGAAAAGATGGATTTCAAAATCATACATGGAAAGCGTTTAAATATACAAATATGCTGGACCTTAAATATTTTTCTGAAGAACAGCAGGCAGTTTAACAGTTCAGGGGTTACTTTAACAAGACACTCATGAACAGCTATCACTAAACAAAAAATACAGCTGTGGATCATGCAGGCAACAACACTGTATTAAGAATTAAGCGTATGTAAACTTTTGAACTGGGTCATTTTTAAAAATTCAACTATTATTTACTCTTGTGGACTATATGTAAACATTTGTTACTCCATGTGAAATATCTTCAGGTATATTCAGGTCAGTACTAAATAAACATTTATTACATGCATTTTATATGATCTCTCTTATTTTGGTAAAATTATTCACATTTTGCAGATTTTGAAATGGGGGTGTAAACTTTTGACCTCAACTGTAACATTTAGAAGCACAAACGTACATTCTTGTACGTTTTTATTGGTGCTAACATGTACAATTTTGACGTTCTTACAGGTCCTCCTGTGGATAAACCAATGTTTAAGAAAAAACCTGAGTTTGGGAGATTGTTAGAGAAACTAAACCAAGGTGACAGCTAACAACACTGACAGCCAACATGCAGAGGAAGCATTTCGTATTTTTCTTCCTGAACACCCTAAAAATATAATTGCCTAGAAAACAGCAACATGGCAGCTTGAGAGACATAACCCCATTACAGCTGTCATTTTCTGACCCATCACAAAGACCTGGCCAGAGGTGCTGAGGCCCAGCATTTCCTGTGCTATATTCAGTCAATCCTATTAGAGCATTACAGCACACATCTGCATGGCCTACAGACCTGATCCCTGAACAGAATGGAGCCACTATTTTGTATAATGCTCTCTTATTTAATCCCTCACCCAGACGGTTGAGCTTCATGGATGCTGGCAGAGGTCTTGTTCTGCTGCCCAGTTGCTTTGCTCCAGTTCTCCTCCAAACAAGGTTAGGCCCCGGTTTACTGGTCTTGTGAATGAGGGCTCTTCTTCATATGTTTGGCTCCCTCCAATGTTTTGTCTGCTTGACAGCTTTATTTAAGTGTTGATTCAGCTTCATTATTGTTATCATTGCATGTTATCTCAGTAACCCACTATTATTAGACACTTGGTTGTCTAATAAATTAATCATCAGTGACAAACTCATTGTGAATAGAGTATCTGTACAGAGCTATTAGTATATGAATGGAAACTGTTTGCTTCACTGTAATAAATAAATAAAGTAAACCATTGTGCATGCAATACAGTGCTGTCGTTATTGTTAACCAAAAATTAAAAATAGAAATACATTTAAAATTGAAATAAAGCTGATATAAAACAACATTTAGATATTCTATAAAAACTAAAATGTAAAATAAAAAAAAATAAAAAAAATTGCAATGGCAACTTACTAAAATAAAATGAGTTGAAATAACACAAAATAATGCAAACTTAAACTGAAATGAAAGATAAACAGAAACACAATAAATAGAAATATTTATAAATATTATACATTTTATTTTGTTTATATTATATTTAATGTATGTGCATGTGTGTGTGTTTGTAGTAGCTTTGACTTCTTTCCTGTTTCAGAGGAACCATAACTCTAATGCATTATTATTTTATTTTATTTTATTTTTTTACTTTTTTTTTTATGCTTTCTCCAGGCAAACAGATCTCCCTTTTCCATTTCTTAATTATCAATTTCTATTTCCCTTTCTCTATCTCTTCTATTCCTTTACAACTAAATTATAGGTTACACTAAATGCGATTGCCCTGCGACAATCTACCTAGTTCCCATGTCAAAAGAAAGCCATTGTTAGACTCACAGCTGCCTCCCAGAGTCCCTAAACATTTTCTCTGTCTGTTTAGCCCTGTTGTGTGCAGCTCATGGATGTCACCAACATGTTGCATTAGTTTAGCCATCGGTGGCCTGAGAGAACTGCTGTTTGCCCAGCTCTAATGGCCCTGTCCATTTAGTGGACCTCATCTCCACAGTCATTTCCTTGCTTCAGAGGCAGTGGGCAAGGGTATGCGTGTGGGTATTTAAAAGTTTTGCTTGTTTATGTATTTATTCTGCACGCTTATGGACAGATCTGTTCAGGCGAAGCTCTGGCATGTTTCAGCGGTTTTATGGATTCCTAAGCGGGCGGTGTTCTGTCAACCGGCAAACTATCCAATGTTAAATGGTTGGGTTTGCGAAAATAGGCTGGGCGCACACACACACACACACACACACCTAAGTGCATATACAAGACATTTAAGAGCGGAAAGCGAGTTCAACAAGCAGTAAATAAAAAATAAGAGCGATATTGTTTGTGTGTGCGTATATACATTTGTTTGTATTAGCCTTGACTCTTTTCCTGTTTCAGAGCTTGAGAGCAATAGAGCATGGTTCATTTCATCAGCCTCTAATGGTGCGTCATTGTTTTTTTCACATTATCGAATTATTAATTTACTTATAATAAATCACCACATAAATAAAGAACAAGAAAACTTTCACACTTCACTTGATGTACTACATTTCAGGGTTTTAATGAGTTCCACCATTTCAGGGGGTAAAAAAAACTTGTTTGAATAGACTTTTTAATTGAAAACCCATTTCCACAACATAAAACTGCAGGTCGGAGGACCAGCTGGTGGTGGGGCTGGGTCTGGCTCGCTTGGCAGCTCACTGCCACTGAAATGGAGAATTATTGTAAAACAGAAGGGATGAAGAAGCACATGCCAGAGGGTGATCAGATCATGGCTCCTTTTTTTTGCCCGACTGCTTCGGAAGTCTCATTCAACTCTGAAACTCTCTGAGCTGAAGCTCCATATGGCAAGCAGGACCTTTAGTGATCTGTCAAGCCACTTACCATCCACGGAGCAAGTTTCATGTGTGCATTCTGAGGCCTTCGAGAGACTCTGGACTACTGAGGCAAGGAGTTGTTTGTTTTTAATGGTGGCATAGATGTAGACGTCTAATGAGCCCTTGAGGCTTAACAATTACACTAGTAGAATTAAGTTTAAATTGAGTTTTTGGATTACCTCAGTCATTAAATAGTGCCAGAGTCTGATGCCTAGACAGAAGACATGAAAATGGATGCTCCGTAGATGTAAATGAGAGTTGTTGGTGAGGTTGATGGCAAATTAAAATTTAGTTTAAAACGCATGAAGTTCTTAGAAATGTACTCTTTGTATTCATGTTGGTTTCAGATTATTTTGCAAAACTTTTATACCATCTTCAAGAAAAGTTTAAATGTAATAATTTTGGACAATTTGCAAGAAAAATTACATTCTAGGCACAAAATAATGGGATCGGTAAGATTAAGATACTCTTTTGATAAAGAATTTGATACTTTTATTCAGAAGGGATGCATTAAATTGATCAAAAGTGATTGTGAAGACTTTTACATTGTTACAAAAAAATAAAAAATAAAAAAAATGTTCTTTTAAATGTTCTATTTATCAAAGAGTCCTGAGAAATGTACAGTGTCACAACCTCACAGACTTTGTGTTTTCACCTTTCCTGCCTTAGTTTGTTTGTCATGGACACTGATTTGAGTTAATGTATCATTCCATTCAGGTATGTGTCATTAATTAGTATAGTCTGCTTGTGCATTGAAGTTGCTCCCTTTTTGTTCACTGTTGCGGGTCTCGTCAATGTTATGTCTTTCAAGCCTTCACTCTGTGTGGATTTACCTTCTGTGGATTTATTAAAGGCTGCTTATCTTCATCATTGTGTTTGTCAACAGTAGCGTGACAGAAGACCCAACCCACAAAGTGATATTAAGCGCCACGATTTACCCTGTTTATATGTCCAACCTGATCTCATAGCTAGATTGTATGTATTTTACACGTATTATTCATTATTATGAATTTGTACGAATTACCTACCCCTAACCCCATCCCTAAGGCCCCGTCCACACGGAGATGCGTTTAGCTGTATATGCAAACATTTTGTATTGTATCTGGCATTTTGGGAACATGAAACCGCCATTTTTTGAAACCGGGTCCCAGAGTGAATAAATCTGAAAATGAAGCCTTTGCGTTTTTGTGTGTATAGCCAGTACATTTTGTGAAACAATGATGTCCTCACCCCATGTCTCAACCCTAGTCAGACACCATTACATTACGTAACAGCAATAACAACAAAGATGGACTACATGCTTGTGTTCCTGCTGCAGTAGCTACTGAGCCTATTAGCTTTACTAACTTTACTAGCTTTAATTGTTGTTGTGTCGGGTTTGTATACAGTGTGCAAGGTTTATGTGTATGCTCCAAGTCTTATTCTCTGTTTTTAGTGTATCTCTGTGGCAATATTACAGTGGTACATATTGGACTGGCATGTATACTACATCGGTTTGAGTCGGTTTCAATGGTTTCGTGTGTATGCAGGTATATCTTGAGATGATGCCGTGTTTACGGAAGAACAAGGAAAAAAGATTGGATAGGGAAAGCTCTGCCTCCGTGTGGACGGGGCCTAAACCTACCTGTCACTGGGGTTTAGACAAATCGTAGAAGATTGTATGAGTGCGGTCGTACAAATTTTTACGAATTAGCTGTGGTATATCGTTGGTTTGTCAGTGTTTTTTGTTTGGATCACTTTGCCGCTGTCCACCTGCTATGCCTTAAGTAGGGAGATCGCTCTCTGAAGGAACACCTGGAGGAACACCTTCCCAGATGACTGCTTCTGTACATTCCTACACGCCAGTCTGAAAACCACCACCAGAGTGCAGTTGTCTGGGGAGGGACCTTGAGGTTCACTGACTATAAAGTGGGTGCTGGTATCCTGTTGATCGCCATTGACCATCGGACCAGCTGACGATGACATCAGCCACCCTCCTAGCCCAGTGCCCTGCCAGTCACCACTCGCACAGAGCATCTGCCTGAGCCTACTACAGACAGAAACCCAGAACTCACTGAGATGGATGTGTTATTGCATAGAGAAGCGACTGAGCCTGCCATCACCCTGGAGCCTGACCGTTGGAAGCGGCTGAACAGGTGTGTGAGCCAGCAACACCACATGTGCTGGAAAGAGTCCTCGTGGAATACGAGGGGATGGAATCCACTGAGAGTGACTGCTTGTTGGACTGTGACTGTGTTTTTCAGTTTGGAGAAGTAGAGACTTTGCACCCCTTTAAGCCTGCCTGATTGTCTTCATCGGTCTGATTCGCTGGTCCAGCCCAGCCTCCCTCTCCCACCTCCTCTTCAAACTGCATTAAGAGACTTTTTATTTTAGATTGGATTTTGTACATTTCTTCATTCTCAGTCCTCAGCCACTCCGGCTGTTCAGTGGTCTTTGTCTTCTGTCTGTCCTTCCATGTCACCACCTCTCAGTGGTAGGGCTCCACCTCTGGCCTCGCACAGCTCCACTCCACCTCATCCCACCTTCCCAGCCTTGATTCCAATGTGGGCCTTGCCAGGCTCCTTTGGTCAGTTGGCTCCACCTGGGTCTGACCTTGCCACGCCTTCTGTTCTCCAGCTCTCCACTACTTTGGCTCCGGCATGCTGCACCCTCTCTCAGGCCTCCTTTCTCAATCATTCCAGCTTGCTCTCTGGCCTCTAGAAATCCCCATCTACAACTGGGGTGATCGCCACTATGACTCTGTCTTGGCCACCTGGATTCTCTGCGTTGCTTTACCTCCTTAGCTCTCTGTCTGCACTGTGGGCTCCACCTCCATCACCGCCGTTGCCTACAGTTGCCCCATGGTGGTGTGTGTGACTATCACGCCTTGGTTCCTCCCTCCATCAATGTTAACATGGAGCGTAGTTCTGGCTGTGGCCTGGGCACCTTCCATCTCCACCATGGACTTTGTCGTCCTCCTCCCGGTCATCCATCCCCCTCCAGAACCTTCACCAGTTTCCTCTGCCGGTCACCTGCTATGCGCCATCCCTTCTCCATCCCTCTTTCATCTCCTGACCCTCCTTTCTCTGTGGCGCGAGGTCATGCCTTCGGGGAATGGTGCGATCTGTCACAACCACATCGACTTTGTTTTCACCTTTCCTGCCTCACTTTGTTTTCATGGTTACCGATTTGAGTTATGAGCTATGTTTCCATCCAAAGTTGCAAATTTAACTAATGTGCAAATCTGGAATATCGCATAAAACATTTGCGAATAAAGCACCGTTTCCATCCAATGAGGCAAAGAGAACAAAATCGTCACTTCCTGATAAACCTGCACTAAATACCAAAAAGAAAAGTAGGAGAAGCCACTGAATATAATAATTGTCATATATAATAAATGACTTGCACCTCAGAGCGAGCAGATGAAACACAATAAAAGCGGTCACTGTTTTCGGAGGTGGATGCCTGCTGTTTGGCAACGCAGTTGTGTAAGAATTATACAGTTCCATCATGCAGTCACATGACTTTTTTAATGCGCATGGAGGAATTTATTCTGTAAATGTGTTTCAATCATAGTTTATGCTATTTTTTCTAATCGGATAAAATGATTATCCTACTGAATAGGTTTTTTTATGTGCATTTTTACAATTTATGCACATCTTGGCGTTTCCATCCAGCAGTTTTTTTTAACCAATATTCCAAAATGCGCATAAAAATAGGTGAATGGAAACAGTTAGTGTGTCATTCCGTTCAGGTGTGTGTCATCAATTAGTCTAGTCTGCTACATTTACATTGCTCCCTTTCGGTTCATTGTTGTTGGGTTTATTCAATGTTACTTGTGTTTCAAGCGTTCCCTCTGTGTGAAAACGTCCCAGGTTACGTATGTAACCATGGCTCCTCGAGGAACGAGACGCTGCATCTGAAACGCTTTGGGGAACGCCATTGGCGAACCACGCTCTGAATGCACGTGTAGAAATATCAAACAAAGGGAGTGACGTCAGCGGCGGGTGACGTCAGCGGCGGGTGACGTCAGCGACCAGGAAGCTATAAAAGCACGTGTGCCGGCAACGGCGTCAGCTTCGGAACCTTGAAGCAAGCGCTCGCAGGAATGCCGGAAGTATGGCTACGAGACGCAGCGTCTCGTTCCTCGAGGAACCATGGTTACATACGTAACCTGGGACGTTCCTCTTCGGAACTCGAGCTGCGTCTGAAACGCTTTGGGGAACGAGATGCCCACGCCCCCATACTTTCAAATCCCTGCCCTGTTGTGTCAGGGCACAAGGACAGAGGAGCCAGGAGTAGCTCGAATATCCAGGTTATAGAACCTCGCGAAGGTGAGGGGCGTGGACCATCCCGCAGCGTTACAAATGTCCTGAATGGGGACTCCAGAAAGGAGAGCTTTAGAGGAGGCAATAGCTCGAGTCGAGTGAGCCTTGACTCCCAAAGGCAAAGGGAGACCAGAGGACTCATAAGAGGAGCAGATGGCATCCACGATCCATCTACTCAAAGTTTGTTTCGAAGCGGGCAACCCACGCTGGGGTTTCCCGAAACAGACAAAAAGCTGGTCCGACCTACGCCACAGGGCAGCTCTGTGGACGTAGGCATCTAAAGCGCGGACAGGACACGTGCAATTAAGTTTTTCCTGGTCAGGATCAGAAAAGGGTGGAGGACAGAAAGCCTGGAGCACGACGGGCTGTGGTGAGGAGGTAGGGACCTTGGGGACATACCCTGCTTTAGGGTAAATAAAAGCTTTAGCCATACCTGGCGCAAACTCAAGATATGAAGGGGCCACCGAAAGGGCCTGCAGGTCCCCAACTCTCTTGAGAGAAGAGAGGGCTAAAAGAAGAACAGTTTTCAGAGATAGGAAGCGGTCAGAAATCTCATCTAACGGCTCGAAAGGAGGCTTAGTAAGGGCCTCAAGTACCACAGCCAAATCCCAAGTAGGGATGCGGAGTCGTGTCGGAGGCCTCAACCTCAGCACACCGCGGAGGAAGCGTACAACAAGGGGGTTCTTGCCCACTGACATGCCATCCAGAGGGGTGTGGTAGGCCGATATAGCCGCCACGAGCACCCTCAAGGTGGAGTGGGCTATCCCAGTGGAGAAACGAGCCTGCAAGAACTCCAGAACCGTACCAATCGGGCAGTTGACTGGGTCTAGCTGGCGGTCTCCACACCATGAAGTGAAGAGTCTCCACCTCAAGGCATACGCTTTCCTCGTGGAGGGAGCTCTGGACTGGAGAATGGTCTCAACAACCTCAGTTGAGAGACCGGAAGCTATGAGATGTGCCCCCTCAGGGGCCACACCCACAACTTCCACATCTCCGGGCGGGGGTGAAGGATGGAGCCCCCCGCCTGTGAGAGTAGATCCCTCCTGACGGGAATCTCCCACGGAGAGCCGTCGAGAAGGGAAAACAGGTCGGAGAACCATACTCGGCCCGGCCAGTACGGGGCTACCAATAGTAGACGCACCCCGTCCTGGCGTACTCTCTCCAGAACTCCTGGGAGCAGAGCGATCGGGGGAAAGGCGTACAGACGAAGCCTCGGCCACGTCTGTACCATGGCATCCAGCCCCAGTGGAGCTGGATGAGTCAGAGAGTACCAGAGGGGACATTGCGATGTCTCCTGAGTCGCAAAGAGGTCCACCTGAGCCTGGCCAAACACTCTCCAAATCTGCTTCACCACATCTGGGTGAAGCATCCATTCCCCGGGCCTCGGCCCCTGCCTCGACAGGATGTCTGCTCCCAAATTTAGACGCCCAGGAATATGAATTGCTTTCAGCGAAAGGAATTTCCCCTGGGACCACAGGAGGATCTGGTGTGCCAACTTGTTCAAGGGACGCGAACGCAGACCCCCCTGGTGGTTGATGTAATAGACCACCGCTGTGTTGTCGGTGCGCACCAACACATGGCGATCTCTCAGGTCTGGGAGAAAGGATTTTAGTGCTTGAAACACGGCCAGCATCTCTAGACAATTTATGTGCCATTCGAGATGGCGACCACTCCACAGACCGCGGGCTGAGCGGCCACTCATGACCGCTCCCCAACCAGTGAGGGACGCGTCCGTCGCTAGTGTTATACGGCGACAAGGAGCTCCCAGCACCGGGCCCTGAGACAAGAACCAAGGTTTCTTCCACATATCTAAGGCACGGAGGCAGCGCCGCGTGACCTTGATCGTGCGGAGTGGGTTTCCCCTCGGGGAGAACCCTTTGGTCTTGAGCCACCACTGTAGGGGTCTCATGTACAGCAGGCCAAGAGGTATCACGTTGGACGCTGCTGCCATCAGACCCAGTAACTTTTGAAAGTATTTTACAGTAAGTGACTGGCCTTCTCTGACTCTCGAGACTGCAGTGAGGATTGACTCGATCCGAGCAGGTGACAGACGTGCCTGCATCGTGGTCGAATCCCACACCACGCCTAGATAAGTGGTCCTCTGTAATGGAGACAGCACACTTTTCTTGGCGTTTAGTCTCAACCCCAATGCTTCCATGTGGGCAAGAACGACATCTCGATGTCGAACTGCCAACTGCTCTGAGTGAGCTAAAATCAACCAATCGTCGATGTAGTTGAGTATGCGGATGCCCTGGAGTCGCAGGGGAGCCAGAGCTGCATCCACACACTTTGTGAACGTGCGGGGGGAGAGTGCTAGGCCGAAAGGAAGAACTCGGTACTGGTAAGCTTTGCCCCTGAAAGCAAACCTCAAGAACTTCCTGTGTTGAGGAAGGATGGAGACATGGAAGTAAGCGTCTTTCAGATCTATTGTGACAAACCAGTCCTCGGACTTGATTTGACACACCACTTGCTTGAGTGTAAGCATCTTGAACTTCAGCCTCTTGACTGAGCGGTTCAGACGACGTAGATCTAAAATGGGCCGCAAGCCCCCATCCTTCTTCGGAACAATGAAGTAACGGCTGTAGAACCCGGACTCCCTCTCGTGAGGAGGGACCACCTCGATGGCCTCCTTCCTCAGAAGGGTAATTACTTCCTGCTCCATAATCAGAGCCTGCTCGGGGCCCACCAGAGTGGGAAAGACCCAGACGAAAGGTGGCGGCGGAGCGCCAAACTGGATGTAATAACCTTTCTCTACAGTACGCAGGACCCATTGAGACACATTTGGCAGTAGTTTCCACGCTGCTAAATAGTCTACTAAGGGAACCAGCCTCTCGAGACTGGCCTCTGATGTTCCCTGAGCCACTAGCTCGGTACCCTGTATTATCGGACCGGCAGACCGAACTAACTGCTCTAGGGACCCCCGTGGGGGTGACGAGCCCCTCGGTTCCGCTACGAGAACGGGCGGAGAGACCCGAGGTATAGGCTCGTCGGAGACCGCTGTGCCCTGTAACTCTGGCAGGGGTAACAGACTGGCCTCCCGAGGGCACCGAGGAGAGATGGACGCCGTGTAATGCGGCGCTATCCACTCGTCCCCGGCAGGGGCTGCCCTCGCCGGTCCTGACAGCATGTCAGGGCCGCTTAGCCGAGGACCTCCTCGACTGAAGCACGACCCTCAGATCGGGCTTCGTCTTAGAAGTCCCCGGCTTATTAGAGCGTCGCTGCCCTCGGTCTCGAGATGGAGGAGCCCGAGACGCGACGCTCTGCTTTTGCACCTCGCGGTAGGAGGAGCTGGTACACGGCAGGGGCTGCTCCCGCCCAGCAGCCCCCGAAATGACACGGCGAGGAAGAAACCGCTGGAACGCCGCCGCTTGTTTTCGTGCCTCCTGGTACCTGTTGACGACTGAATCGACAGAGTCGCCAAACAGGCCAGAAGGCACAAGCGGGGCGTCCAAGAGGAAGACCCTGTCCTTTTCTTTTATATCGGACAGGGTCAACCACAGATGCCTCTCCGCGGCCACCATGGCTGCCATAGACCGCCCAATAGCACGAGCGGTCTCCTTGGTGGCGCGGAGAGCAAGATCAGCGGTTTTCCTGATCTCATTGATGTCTACTTCCTCGCCGTCATCCAGATCTTTAAGCAGATCAGCCTGGTATGCCTGCAACACCGACATGGTGTGCAGACAAGCACCAGCCTGACCTGCGGCCGTGTACCCCTTGCCAACCAGCGCAGATGTTGTACGCAGCGGCTTGGTTGGCAAGGACGGAGCCTTCAAAGATGATGCCAGGCCGGGTGACAGATAGCTAGCTAGCGTCTGTTCTACCCGGGGCATCATCTTGTAACCCCTCTCGCTCAGCCCTGAAACATTTCCATAATAATCAGAGGCTGGAACGAACAAGCGAGAGGAGTATGGTCTTGCCCACGACCTCGACACCTCAGTGTGGAGGTCAGGGAAGAAGGGAAGGCTCCGTCTTAGAGGTGGCGTTTTTGTCCGCAGAAAGCGCTCATCTAACTTGCTTTTCTGCGGCTCATGTTGTTTCTCGGCGGGCCAATCGATCTTTAAATTGGCTACCGCACGAGTTACCACCTCTAAGAGCTCCTCATAGCGAGGTGACTGGGGGGGAGGATCCCCCTCGAGACTCCCCTCATCTTCCTCCTCGGAGGAAGACAAGAGAAGTCCCGAGCCCGACTCCCGGGGGGAAGTGACCGCAACGCGGGCTTCCGACCCCTGAGAGCGGGCTGCCGATCTAGCAGAAGAGGCAGGAGATAGGGGGACACCCGTCTCCATACCCTCTGCTAGATCAAGCTGCGAACCCCACGAATGCAGCCGCCGCTCCGCCTCAACGGAAGCGGGACCAGCACCGCGAGGAACGCTAGTGAAGGCTCCCTCCTCAAAAAGAGCCTTCCGGGAACGGAGCACTCTCAGCGGCATTTGATCACACTGAGCGCAACCAGCCCCCTCGAGGGCTGATGCAGCGTGCTCCGCTCCCAAACAAACAACGCATTGATTGTGTGTATCCCCGTCAGGAATATAACGTTGACAGGGAGGAACACACAATCTAAAACGCTGCTTGCTTCCTACAGACATGTTTCTCAAAACAAAAGCTGTGCTAACTTGCACAAAACGGAGAAACACAGACACAACACACAGAGCGCTTCGCTGAAAGACAGAAGCTGACGCCGTTGCCGGCACACGTGCTTTTATAGCTTCCTGGTCGCTGACGTCACCCGCCGCTGACGTCACTCCCCTTGTTTGATATTTCTACACGTGCATTCAGAGCGTGGTTCGCCAATGGCGTTCCCCAAAGCGTTTCAGACGCAGCTTGAGTTCCGAAGAGGAACTACTTATTTTCATAATCGTGTTTATGTGTGTTTAGCAACACTGTAGCATGACGTACAGCTTCCACAAAAAATATTAAGCAGCGCAACTGTTTTCAACAGTGACAATAAGAAATCTTTGTTTAAAAAGATTTAAACAAAGAAGTAATTTCATGTATGTTATATGTGCTGCAGCAGTATGTTTATGGATGTATTGGCAGTGGCAAATCTCGGTACACAGTCCAACAAACAGCATATTAGAATGATTTCTGAAGGATCGTGTGATGCTGAAGACTGGAGTAGTGATGTTAAGATGCTTTGCCAACACAGGAATAAAATACATTGTTAAATATATTAAAATAGAAAATTGTTATTTTAAATTGCATTCATATTTTACAATTACTGTTTTTACTGTATTTTGATCAATAAAAAAGCTCTTTCAAAAACATTTTTGTGATATAATTTCTTGCTTAATGTTACTGTATTTTGTCCTGCATATTTCTGCACTTGGCTGTTTGGTTCTTGTAACACAGAAATAGTGATATGAGTGTATTTTTAAGGCCAGCTGCTATGTTTTGGCTATTGCAAGGGACTAAAAAATTAATTGACTTCTGTTATTTTTTCATACAGACTGCACTTAATCCACTCTTGTAAGATGTTATATAAATAGAGCGATTTAAGAGTCACACCTGTTAATAAATACAGTTGTCCTTCACAAACACTGAATGAGTGTGAATGAGCCACAGCATTCCAGTGATCACTCTTTGCTAGGTCATGGAGAACTCACTAAAACAGATCTCTTTTGTGTAACTAGAATCTCTCTAACATTTCACATAGTTTTAAATGCCCAGCAAATGTTGCTGCAAATGTTTATGAGTGTGAAAGATCTTTCATTTAACAGCATGAGGTTAATGCTCCGCAGTATAATAGGTTCATAACACAGATGTCTTTTTCTTAAATTAATCTACAGTAGATCTTTGTGTGCACTGTGGCGTGCTGTGTGCGCTTATGCTGTGATATGAATATGAAAATTGTTAGATTTTCATGTATAGACCATGTAGAGGTCCATATTAAGACACTCTAGTTCTTGATATGTAACTGTGTGTATTGAAACTTATAGATTAATATTTTCATAAGAGCCACCTTTATACTCCTTGTCCTTCAAATGCATTGAGAAAAATGAGACTATAGCTTTGCATTGAAAAAAGCGAAAATTTGTGAATTGAGACAGTTGCATTGCCAAGTTCAAACCGCATATGGAACTTTTGTCATTCAGTTGTTCAATATACTGGCAGTTTTAATTTGTCTTTCACTATGAATGTAGCTAAGGTGATAGATATGAACCCCATGCCGATAACTTTTGCTATGTAACTGTGTATTGAAACTTATAGATTAATATTTTCATAAGAGCCACCTTTATACTCCTTGTCCTTCAAATGCATTGAGAAAAATGAGACTATAGCTTTGCATTGAAAAAAGCGAAAATTTGTGAATTGAGACAGTTGCATTGCCAAGTTCAAACCGCATATGGAACTTTTGTCATTCAGTTGTTCAATATACTGGCAGTTTTAATTTGTCTTTCACTATGAATGTAGCTAAGGTGATAGATATGAACCCCATGCCGATAACTTTTGCTTAATGTGGGAGCCAGGCTGGGTAATGGAGAGAGTAAGTCATTTTTCAGCACGGTCAAGTACTGCATTTAAATAGCCATTTTCTGTTCTGTAATTTCCAAGGCATTAAAATGGCTGACTGCTTCATTACTTGAGTAGAATCTGATCACTTCAGTAGGATGTATCTTACTGCTCTCCAGGGCAATCTTCCAAATAATGGCACGGAGGCCTATCTTTCTTTTGTTCCTATCTATTTCTCACTCTCTCTCACTTTAGTAGTCTCATTCCCCCCTTTACCTCACTAGACAAATGTAATCATGACATTTAAATGAATGAAGTTGGCCAGTGTAAGTATTACAGTAATTGGTTGTAAGTGGATAAATCTGAGATGGATTCTACCTGCACTAAGCCGGAGGAAGATACTGTGCACGAAAGGATATGATGTATATTTGTCATACTGTGGGAGGCATTTCATAGTGAGCATAGCTTGGTGCATTAAAGGAGTAGTTCAACAAAAAATGAAAATTCTGTCATCATTTATTCACTCTCGGGTTGTTTGATGGTCTGTTTTCTGTTAAGCATAAAAGAACATATTTTGAAGAATGTGGGCAACCAAACAGTTGTTGTTTCCAAATGACCAGAAACCATTTGGTTTCCAACATTTTTCTAAATGCAAAGTTTAGAAAAATGTTTTTTTCTAACTCAATCTGACATAATGACATCATTATTCACAGTTATATGGTTTATTTTTACATCAGCAGCCAATGAGCTTGCTGCTCATCATTTAAACACTCGGCTAATGTTTGCTGTAGCAGTTGCAGCATGCTTCAGAAACCCTTCACCTTCCCCAGCTCCACCTTTATAGATCTGCTATAGGGTAATTTCATGTATGTTATACATGCAGCAGCAGAATGTTTATGGCAAATCTCGGTACTAGGGACTTCCACTGATGGAACGGTAATGGCATTTCGACGTCATATTGCGCCGTCATATTGCTACTTCTTGACGTTCTACTGTAGCTGTCTACTACGGGAGAACAGCTGGTTTGGTTGTAGTCTGTACAGCGTGACACATTAGGTAGATAAATGTTACATTTTATAGTTTATACCACTTGCAATTCCACCAGTACACAATTCAACCATTCGTCTTTCGTTTAATGTGTTGATGTGTTTTAAACTTTAGCTAATTTTAAAGATTTTTTTTTTTCAAATTGTAAACTTTTTTTTAAAATTGTTTAAAAAAATTTAAAATTTTAAAATCCATATCAGAGCAAAAACCAAGCCTTGATGTCAAAAGAATTGCCTGTAGAGCTCAGAGACAGGATTGTGTCAAGCCACACATCTGGGGAAGAGTTCAGAAAAAAATCTTCTGTGTTGAAGGTGGAAGAAGTCTGGAACAACTAGAACTCTTACTAGAGCTGGCTAAACTGAGCAATTGATGGAGAAGGGCTTTGGTTAGACTGATGACCAAGAAGCTGATGGTCATTCTAGTTAAGTGCTGTGATCATATATGCAGATGGGAGAAACTAACAGAAGGACAAACATTACTGCAACACTCCACCAATCCTGTCTTTATGACGGTGTGGCCAAACTCAATCCTCACCTCAGTGAACACACATGAAAAGACACTTGGAATTTGCAACAAAGCATCTAAAGAACTCTCAGATTGTGAGAAACAAGATTCTCTGGTCGGATGAACCTCATTTCTAAGCCTCATTTTTGGAGGAAACCAAGCACTGCTCATCACATGCACAGAACCATCCGAAAAGTAAAGTATGGAGGTGACAGCCTCATGCTGAGGGGCTGTTTTTCAGCAGCAGGGACTGAGGGACTCGCTAGAGTATAAGGAAAGCTCAACAAACCAAAATATAGAGATAGCCTCAATAAAAATCTAGTCCAGGGCACCTTCCAACAAGACAATGACCCTAAGCACACAGCAAGAGTGGCCTAGACAACTCTGTGAATGTCCTTGAGTTGCCCAGCCAGAGCCAGGGTTTGAACCCAATCAAACATTTCTGGAGAAACCTGATAATGTTTGCCTGCCCCTATCAAAGCTGACAGAGCTTGAGAGGTAAAGAGCTGAGGTGAAGAATGGCAGATGATTGCTAAATGCAGATGTGGAAAGCGTGTTGCATCATACCCAAAAAGACTTGAGGCTGTAAAGGTGCTTCAACTAATTACTTTGTTAATGTTATGAAGCAATGTACTTATTTTTTAGATTTTGATAAATTTGCAAAGTTGTCACAAACCTGTTTTTGTGTTGTCATTATGGTGTATGGAGTCTAGATTGATGTGAAAAAAAAGTTATTTAAAGCAGTTTAACATAAGGCTGCAACAACAAAATGTGAACAAATTAAGTGTTTGGATACTTTCGCAAGGCACTGTATACAGTATTACCATGCTAAACTCTCAGAGAGTTGTCACAACAGAAATATCTTCTTTTATGTTCAACAGAAGAAACAAACTCTAATACTATAATATGCGTTTTAAGTCTTCTTATGATAGGTGTTAAAAGTCTTCTTCAGCCCTCTGATGTACCTTTGTCTTTATTCAAGGAACAGACCTAAATTTATGCCATTATTCACTGAAAATGGTATTTTTTATTAGGTCTGGGCAAGTCTGCGTAGTATCCTAGAGATCTGATTGATTTCTGTCACAGCAAATGGCATCTCCTTCTCTACCAAAGCTAAATTTACACTATCCACTCTTTCCTTCATTCATTCCTTTTTTTGTGGCCTGTGGGGGTGACCATTCCAATTACTGCCACGAACTTGTTCCTTCCAGCTCTCTCAAACACAGCTGCTCTCACGCTAGCGATTAGCATGCTGAGAGGGTCTCAGGCCTGATAAAAATGCTGATTTATAGACCGGGATGAACATTAATCCCTGATTGCTCTGTAAATTTAGTCTTATGAAATGAATTATGTCCCAGCTCTGTACGGGCGATAAAAAGAGTCCCCTGGCGCTTCAAACCCAAATGTGTAATGTGCTCCTGACTACCTTAACATGTTCTCAACATATTTACACATGTAAAAAATATCAGGTAGAAGAATAGTGAAACTGAGTGCATGCAGACCCAGATCCGGACCTGAGATGGACCATGAATGATTTCTCCAACCTGTTCTCATGACAAATCATTTTCGCAAGACACAAAATACATATAATAAGTACGTATCACTGTAGTTTTCAACAGAAATGAAAACGAGAGGCGGTAAAACAGCGAGCACTTGTAATTGTTTTCGTACACAGTTATGATTACAGCTCCATATGCTTCACTTTCTGGATGTAACAAACTTGCGGTAGCTCAGGTGGCACGGAATTGGACTTAGGATGCAGAATCCTTGGGTACAAATCCCGTGAAAAACATGACTCACAATGAAAGAGCTGAAAGAGGAGAGATCGAAAAATGAGCTAAAACGGCATGCATGCGTTTCTACGTCACATTCACTTTTGTTCATAATGGGTAAGTTTAGGTGTAGTGCAGATGATTTGCTGTTTTAAAATGTCACAGAGCATTTAAGTCATTAAGTCATTTAAGTCAACATCACATAAAATGAAATAAAAACTAACAATAAATTTCATTTTCTACTTACTAGATTTTTTTATTAATGTCTAAACTTGCCCCGTACAACAATCCAAAAACAGTAATTATTGTTGTATAGTGTGACAAAAATCATGCTATACTGACTTGCGAATGCCCAGTAGTCACATCTCTATACCATCTGGCCTTTACCATAAAACATACCATATGTACGTTCATCTGTTCTGGAAGAAAAAAAAAAACTCTTTTAGTGCCACTCATTGGACATTTCTGTTTGAAGCTGCAGTGATGTACTTATTAGTACATATTTTGTAACTCCCCTTTTTTTTGCAAGTTCCCACAGGTACGTTTTTGCCATTAGACCAGGTTGGATTTCTCATAAATTTCTTTCATATGAGAAACAGCGAATCTTAAGCTGAATGTATACCATGAAAGGTGCATTTATTAGTTTAATTAATTCAGTGTTTTTGCCATTTGTTGACATTGTTGGGAAAAGGTAATGGATAACAATATTGAGTTACTCCATAAAAAAGTACCGAATTGCATACATTTTTTGGAAGGAAATGCATTATGCTACTTTTGCGTTGCTTTTTGACACTTAAGCTGGGCTTGTTTATTAATTTTTAATAACAAAACAAAACAAACACACACACACACACACACACACACACACACACACACACACACACACACACACACAACAAAAGTTATAATTTTGACAACTGTAAAGGCCCCTTTACACCAAAGATGAATTTAATAAGCCTCAGCCTGAAGGAAGTGCCTCTGCCTCTGCACCTCACTCCCAATTTCTCTCAACATAGGGACAGGAGAGCTGTCAGTGAATAAATGGGGACTTGCATTACTTTTTTGAAAGAATAACTTTTTAAAAGTAATGCATTACATTACTAGTTATTTGGGAAAGTAATCTGATTAAGTAACTCGTGTTACTTGTAATGCATTAACCTCACTGTTTGTTTACATATTGTGAAATATGTTTTAGAGGCAGTGATATTGTAGCATGTTTAAACTCCATTTGAGCTAAAGCCAAATGAGCTTGAAGTGCCTGCTGTTTTTCCAGTCGCTGGTGTCATCTACTTGGTGCAAAACTGTGGCTTCTTTTAGTGTTCAGAACCCTTTGAGAAGAAACTGCACACAAGCACTTTAATGAGCCATCGTGAGCCTGCACACATACTTTTGGATTTTATGCTGTCAGAAGTAAAAAAGAAGAATAAAGATAGCTTTTGTGATTGTGAATGTGTTTTACTCTCAAGATCCTTCACTCCTCTATTTGTATCAAGCTCGACGTCACAGAAAATTGTTGAATGTTAAATGTATTGTCTTAAAAGAATAACTTCATTAACACCATTCATCATTTCCACATTTTTAGAACACAACATAATTAAAAAGTTCATTAGTTAAGTATATAGGTCTTAATTTCACAAGTGAATTAAGTCAATTGCAAACGATCAAGATGTGCCATTTCAATTAGCCTAAGTCAGAACGAGATTGTGAAATGTGCTTTGGCAAAAGTAAGCTTGAATTTTACACGTCAAAGTGTCTTGTCATTGCACTCTAAATATATTTTGTAAATAAGCTGTTTTCTGTAAAGCTAGAAATTTTTCTTTGAAATATATTTTAAAGTTGTTGCCTGAAGTAGGCGTCATGACTCATTGTCACCACACTGTTTTTATAACAAAACTGTCAATTCTATCTACATCACTGCATGTCTGAGGTGCTTTTATAGCTTTATCTTTCTGAACTGGATCAAGAGAATAGGTTGAATGTTGTGGCAGAGAGATCCGACGTTTGTTCAACACTTGTTGCTATGGTAATAGGACGTATTGAAGCCTTCAACACTTCTTCTCACAAATAACCACACAAAAATGGCAGAAGTAAGATGAAAATGCTGAAAATCTGTATCAAAACTGTTGTCTAACTCATCACATATTTCATACACACATTGTAGCTCAAGGACAAGCTTTCCTTTGATTTCCTTTTCGGATTTACTCAGTAGATTGATGAGCTGTTTGATGAGCCGGCTGTTTGTGTGTATTTGTGCTATGACTCATTTTTGTCCTTTGGGTAAAAGCGAGGGATGCCACAGACAGTAATAAGTAGAGACAGATAAAAAGTGCTAACAATATGTGTAACTAGCGACAGTGTCAAAATTGTGATCTAGTACTTATTTGATTTACTTGGTTGATCGTACTTAAAGAATTGATTTCAAGATCCACTTATACATTTTTTTATATGTGTTTATGGTGCTGTTACTCTGACCTTATTTTCTCCTTCCATATGTGAATGTTTATTGTCTGTGTTTGTGTATTTTAGACAGACTGTCAGTCTGTGCAATAGTGGTGGAGACTCTTTCTGCAGGTTATGTAGTTATGGTGGTAGATGGCAAGTGACTGAATGATTTATTTGATTGAGTCAATGAATCAAACAACATTCTAAAACACTGATTCATTCAGGAATGAAACAAGAGACCATATTTATTATTATTTATTATGGAGTCATTAAGTCATTCAGACACACAGAACAAGCAGGATTCATATTAAATAGTCTTTTGTGGCTTAATATTTACAGATACTAGTCCATAATGTAGTTTTATTTAATTTGATGAGATATATTTACAGATACTAGTCCATAATGCAATTTATTAATTCTTCCAAACTTTGACAAATTCCGTGACATTCCGTGTTAAACAGTAAATTCAGTTTTTATGACTGGATTCCGTGATTCTGTCAGCGTTTTTTCCTCATTGAATAAATCATAGGACCATAATTTATTAATTTTATTAACTCAATGTATTTGGCATTTGTTGACAGTGTTGGGGAAAGTTACATTTTAAAAGTAATGCATTCTGTGGGTTTTTTAGAGACTTTTTCTGCAGGTTATGTAGTTATTGTGGTAGGTGCAAATGACTAAATTATTTACTCAGAAAAATATTTAACCAATCTAGTTAATCCTCATTTATTCAAAACAAGTGACCATCTTTTTGATTGAGTCAATAAATCATTCACGCAGTGAATCATTCAAAAACATTGATTTATTCACTAACTAACTAATTAACTAACGAAAATATGTTTGCATTTCTTTTTTGTGGAGAAACAGAAAATTTAAGACGGAATATATACCATGAAAGGTTTATAATAGGGCTGTCAAACTATTAATCGCGATTAATCGCATCCAAAATAAAAGTTTATGTTTACATACTATATGTGTGTTTACTTTGTATATTTATTATGTACATATAAATACACACACATACATGTATATATTAAAACAAAATGTTTATATGTATATATATTTATACTTGTATACAATTTAGATTATAAATAAATATAAATATTTTAGATATAAAACCTTATTATATACATGCATGTGTGTGTATTTTTATATACATAATAAATATACACAATACACAAATATATTGTATGTAAACATAAACTTTTATTTTGGATGTGATTAATCGCGATTAATCGTTTGACAGTACTAGTTTATAATTTAATTAATTCAATGTATTTGGCTTGTTTTGACAGTGAAAGTTACATTTTAGAAGTAATGCATTCTGTGTGCATTCTGTGCAGACTTCTTCTGCAGGTTATGTAGTTATGGTGGTAGGTGGCAAATGACTGAATGATTTACACAGAAAAAGATTTAACCAGTCTATTCAATGCTCATTTATTCAGGAACAAAAACGTTTTGATTGAGTAAATTAATCATTCACTCATTTTTTCAAAATATTGATGTTTGAGTCACTAAATCATTCACAAATCAAATAATTTAGAAACACAAGTCGCCTCTTTATGAGTCACTGAATCATTGACATGACCAAAACAAGTGACCATTTTTTATGAGTGAGTCACTGAATCATTCACTCATTTGATTTGTTCAAACATACTAATTCAACCATGAGTGAAACATATCTTTATTAGCAAGTCACTTGATTCATTAAAAAGAGCAAAACAAAAACAAACAAACAAAAACTATAGTGCTCTTTATTTCTTCGTGAGTTAATTTTGAGCTATTTTAGTTGACAATGCAAAAATAGAAAAAGTAACCAGCAATATTACTCAATAATAACTTTTTTTACTGTTTTATAAAAACAACAAATCACTGTTAACTGTTTTAAAAAGGTGCTGTACAAATAAAATTAAGTTCCATACATAGGTTCGGTGGAGCTTAATCATACAGTCCTGTCAATCATTATTATGAGCTTATATAAGCAACAGTCATTGCGCTCTTTCAGTGACAATTCTTCCGGCATCCCTCCACCTCCCCATCTCCTCCTCTATTTCTGTTTTGTAGTACCACAATGGGAGGGTTAAACTTGGAGCTGAAGGTTCGAGTTCGAGCCTCTGCCAAGTTCGTTTAACAATAACCATCTAGACTGAATGGGCTGGCAAATTTGGCTGACCTAAATGTGTATCCTTGCTTTTCATAAAAAAATGTTCAGTTGAATGAAGAAAGAGCAAGTGTTTTCAGTTTCTTCTCCGCAGTGAGGCTCCACTCTCCAATAAAACCTCCTCGAACCCGTGTTTCATTCCTAATGGCGTACAATATTTCTGACATCCTTGTGAACAATCTATAGTGCTTATTCGATTAAAGACCTAATTGGAGTGAAAAGTGCCATGGTCTGGGCCGTGGATTAGCCGGGCTTTGTGTCAAGAGCCAAGTTTGGACCACATCCAGTCAATCATCTGTTACTGAACGTGAGGATAGTGCCGAGAGCTGGATGCACGCCAGTGGCTTTTTACTGAGGGACTCCATCAATATCAGGCCTGGCAGATAGCACTTTTCCTGCAGCTCTAATTCACTCTCTCCCTTCGCCGCAGAACAAGCCTGACCTGTTTAATCGGGGGAAGCCAAGCCAGCATGTATATCTGCATCTGCTCATGTCTGTCTCCTGACAAAAGTGCTGTTTGGAGAGGGAGCTCTGACCTTCTCTCTTTCTCTGCCCACTGCTTGTTGGAAGACAGTTTGCTCTGCTGAGGCCTGGCAAGTGTTTGATCTGAGTGCGGTCCCATAAGAATGAACAAGATCTTTTTATTATTATTATTATTCCTCTAAATGCTAATTGAGAACACAGTTTACAAATTATTTTATTTTTATTCTTAACAAAATGTTGAATTTACCAATCTAATAGAACAGAAACTTTGCTTGAACTGAGAAGCAGAGTCTTCACGTGGCATTATACAAACATCCTGTGACTATGCATACCACATTTGAACTTTGGTGTAGATGCACATGTGACTGAATCTGAGTGGTCACATTGAGTTTCAGGAGCCGTGATTTGCACAGGATGCACTGTGGGTGTCAGGCTGTAGCTTGAGGATGCTGATACAGCTCTAAATTTGAGAGTTTGCAGCATATCCAGCATTACTCTTCCATCTCCCCAAAACATACTGTGTTCATTTAGGCCAGAGGAGAACTGCCCCCCTGACTGAGCCTGGTTTCTCCCAAGGTTTTTTTTTCTTTCTGTTATCTGATGGAGTTTGGGTTTCTTGCCACTTAAAATTCATTTCTATGATTACAACTCTCAGAAGATTTTAGCATGGTAATGGATGGGGCAATGTTAATGTTTTTGGTCTTGGTGGAATAGATCTGCTATACTGCTGAATTGCTGCTGCTGTTGGTTGTTGCTGTAGATTTTTGCTGCTGCTGCAAAACAAGTTTAGAAACTTTCTACTGCCAAAACATGCGCCAAAATAGTGCTGTGAGTATTTAAGACAGACTGCTGCTGCACATAAAGCGTATATCCACCTTACTCCTGACAAGCCTACTGCATTTAAAATTATAGGTGGAACTTCCGGTTTGGGGAACTTCCATTCAAAAAGAGTGAAAAAATAATTTCAAATCATAAGGTTGTAAGCACTACAAATAAGACTTACCCATCTGTTTGAATGAATGAGCTGTCAATTTTTCTTCATGTTTTATTTTTAGACATTATGAGAACAACGTAACACGGCATGTTGTAACAAGAATGTCTATGACAATAGCTATTTTCAGTTGCTGCATTCCTTTTCCCTTTGCATTTCACTGTAATAGTATGAATAAGGGCAATATATACTCCATATTTGTGGTCTGTTTCCTGATTTACTGTACGTTATATCTCATTAATAATTCACTGGAATGCACAAAGAATCTCTTGTTTTTCTCCTCAAATCCTAACGTCACTTTCCAGGTTTGTTTTCACAGGTAAATACAATTTATTATCTGTCAAAATTACCAAAATCAATTTGAAATTCCGCAGTGAGAAAGTTTATGAAATTTTTTTATTAAGACAACATAGGAATATGTTACATAATACATATACCCCTCACATTTTTGTAAATATTTTATTATATCTTCTCATGTGACAACACTGAAGAAATGACAATTTGCTACAATGTAAAGTAGTGAGTGTACAGCTTGTATAACAGTGTAAATTTGCTGTCCCCTCAAAATAACTCAACACACAGCCATTAATGTCTAACCGCTGGCCACAAAAGTGAGTACACCCCTATGTGAAAATGTCCAAATTGGGCCAAAAGTGTCAATAGTTAATGTGGACACTATTATTTTCCAGTACTGCCTTAACCCTCTTGGGCATAAAGTTCACCAGAGTTTCACAGGTTGCCACTGGAGTCCTCTTCCACTCCTCCATGACGACATCATGGAGCTGGTGGATGTTAGAGACCATGTGCTCCTCCAGCTTCCGTTTGAGGATGCCCCACAGATGCTCAAAAGGGTTTAAGTCTGGAGACATGCTTGGCCAGTCCATCACCTTTACCCTCAGCTTCTTTAAATGGTCATCTTGGAGGTGTGTTTGGGGTCGTTATCATGTTGGAATACTGCCCTGCGGCCCAGTCACCAAAGGGAGGGGATCATGCTCTGCTTCAGTATGTCACAGTACATGTTGGCATTCATGGCCCCCTCAATGAACTGTAGCTCCCCAGTGCCGACAAGACACACTTGTCTTTGTACTCCTCACCTGGTTGTCGTCACACATGCTTGACACCATCTGAACCAAATAAGTTTATCTTAGTCTCATCAGACCACAGGACATGGTTCCAATTATCCATGCCCTTAGTCTGACTGTCTTCAGCAAACTGTTTGCAGGCTTTTTTATGCATCATCTTTAGAAGAGGCTTCCTTCTGGGATGACAGCCATGCAGACCAATTTGATGCAGTGTGCGGCTTATGGTATGAGCATTGACAGGCTGACCTCCCACCCCTTCAAGCTCTGCAGCAATGCTGGCAGCACTCATACGTCTATTTCTAAACACAACCTCTGGATATGACGCTGAGCATGTGCACTTAACTTCTTTGGTCGACCATAGCGAGGCCTGTTATGAGTGGAACCTGTCCTGTTAAACCGCTGTATGGTCTTGGCCACCGTTCTGCAGCTCAGTTTCAGGGTCTTGGCAATCTTCTTATAGCCTACGCCATCTTTACGTAGAGAAACTTTTTTTTTCAGATCCTCAGAAAGTTCTTTGCCATGAGGTGCCATGTTGAACTTACAGTGACCAGTATAGCCTCTTTCACACAGAGATTCCGGAAAATACACGGGTAATGTGTTCCGGGAATTGTCCCGGGATTGTGTGATTTTGGTTCATTCATACTGCCAGTGATTTTCCGGAATGTCTGCGTGCGTTCACACACAACCCGTAAAGATCCCGTAAAGACACATGACATGAGAACATTAGGTTATAATGAGACGTGTACCGCTTCTCTAAACTGGCGAACGATTTCCACTTCAGTGCGGATAGTAAGAAGAGCTGCCTTCAAAACATTCAGTAAAAGAGTCGCACAATAACGTCCGTCTTCACTTTTACATAGCCTTTACGGCATTGGTTCTGGCTGTTGTTCACAAAGTGCTCATTCCGGGACTGATCTTGGCAATGTTACTAGGTCCCCACCCCGGAATCGTTCCCGGAATCAATCCCATGATGTGGTTGCGTTCACACAGAAGGCACTCCAGCAATGTTACGGCAATTTTCTGGAATCAACGGGCAGTGTGAAAGGGGCTTATGAGAGAGTGAGAGTGATAACACCAAATTTAACACACCTGCTCCCCATTCACACCTGAGACCTTGTAACACTAATGAGTCACATGACACCGGGGAGAGAAAATGGTTAATTGGGCCTAATTTGGACATTTTCACTTAGGGGTGTACTCACTTTTGTGGACAGCGGTTTAGACATTAATGGCTGTGTGTTGAGGGAACAGAAAATTTACACTGTTATACAAGCTGTACACTTACTACTTTACATTGTAGCAAAGTGTAATTGCTTCAGTGTTGTCACATGAAAATATATAATAAAATATTTACAAAAACTTGTAAAAAATATATATATCTACTTCAGTGAGATACTGTATATATGTATATATATACTAGAGTGAAATTTCACCCGTCCATCATTCTGTGGAAGGAATCACTTTTTTAGGGGGTTATTCATGATCTGTTGAAAGTACCTTGTTTATGCTTTTACACTGTTTTTAGTTGCTTTTTATATGTCATTTTAATGTTCAGTGGTTGAAGGGTTTTAAAAAAAGTATTATTACAGTACAGCTTAACAGAAGTTACACCCATAATTTGGGCAAAGTGTAATTGGGTGTAGGAATAAGGTTGATAATAAGCCATAGCAGATCTATACAGGTGGGGAGCTGGAGGGTTTCGGAGGAACTCAGAAACATGCTGCGAAATGTTGTAGTTAATACTAACCAGCCATTGAAATGTAAAACAGCAAGTTCATTGGCTGGCAGCTTGTGCCAAGCAGTTGAACGCTGTAAATATCACCAGCCTGCGCCATCTAGAGTTTCATGACAGAACTAGGCACTAATATTATTGATTTGAATGCGCTGACACTATTGGATGAGAACAAAACTTGAACTGAATTGAGCTGGATGATGACACTATTGTCTTCTGCAGAGCTGATTTATCGCTGAATGAAATTAGTTTTATAACTGATGAATTTTGCAACAGTGGCACTGATATTGAACGGAACTGAATAAACTTTGAACTGAATCAAGCTAAACGTTAACAATATTGCCTTCTGCAGAGCTGCTTATAGCTGAATTGAACTCCTTTCAAAATTCATGAACTTTACACAGTAATTGAACTGAATCAACACTGAATGGATTTTAAATAAACAATGACACTGTTTACTTTTTATAGCTGCTTTACAACAGAATTTAAATTTGTGTTATATTTGATGAAGTTTGCTTCATTGATTCTGTTATTGTCCTGCAATGTAAAAACTGTGAACCTGTAATTGTTACCTTAAAGAGCTATGCCTATTTCTACATAATTTAACCAATAAAAAATAATTTTGTTGGTATAAATTAATATATTTACAGTAGGTTAATTCAGTAATGTTAAATAATAGTTTTGACTTGAATAAAACCAGTTAATTTGACTTTAGGTAATTTTTGAAACAAAATCTGCATTGTATACTATATAACTTAACTTTCACACATGCCAAAAAATCTTGGGCATGAAGCAAGTGGCAAAGTATAAATGGGATGTTCAACCCAACTGAATAGCAATCCATTTGATTAAGATGCATGAAGTGACTAAATGAGAATTCATTAATGTGTTCTAATGGACTCAATTATTCCCATTCATGTCAGTGTGTAGGTGTTGCTGTAAGTGTGAGAAATGCATGTAATACTCATTATACTTTAAAGCAAAATAGCAAAATGGTCTGTATAGAAATCTGCAGATAAGTGCTGAAATGTTACTATTGTACATTGAAAGTTATGTTCTTAAGTGAAGTATAAAATCATAGACTTCTTGGCCATTCATTTCATGAATTTATGGGTCATACTAAATAGAAACAACACACTTGACTACTTTTACTTCACAAGTAAATGTATATTGCTATAATTAATCATTTGAGGATGTATAACTACTAGGAAATAGGTTGATATCCACTGAGGCATCCTTGTAATGCCCTCACGTGTTCCCTCTGCCGCCCGAAAATATACAGTTGCCTTTGGCAGACGTTCTGCCAAACTAAATGTGTGGTTACTGCGCTTTCCTGAGCACAGCTGCTCCCCATTTCATTAGTGTACTGAGGCAAGTCTTTTTCCTCTCTGATTAAAACTAAGAGCATGTTGGCCACGGCGTCTAGCATGCTCCGTGCTTACCAAAACAAAGCGCCAACTGCAAGAACCAGCGGAGCGCAGAATTGGCCTCCTCTCCTCCTCCTCTCGTTTCCGAGGCCCGCGGAACCCCGCCTTCCTTATCTGCCTTGCGTCTCCTTAGGCTGCCTCGGTCTGGGGATTTGTTCAGGGTTATTTTTACCATTAGAGGCTCCATTACAAACATGAAAAGGTCAAAAAGCACATGTGCACATGTAATTGGGCCCTGACCATTGTTAGCACGGTGGAGAAGCGAGAGCCGCCAGCAGCCTCCCTCGTTTGTCCGGGGAGTGTGAGCTTTTAATTATTTAGCCTGAACCTATTTGATCGATGCCGAAGAACTGCACTTCTGTACCTCCTGTGGCACAATACCAGCGTCCCGGTTCCGTGCTTAAATATTTATGAGGAAAGAGTGTAAGGAGTTTGGAGGATGGTTGAAAGGATGGAAATTGAAAGAGGATTCCTCAAGAGGATTTCTTTTTTTTCTCTCCCTCTTTGACTCTAATGAATTTTTGATTATCAGAAATATGTAGACATTTCCATGGAAATGTCTACATATCAAATTTCGAAATTCTAGAGACAGTTAGGTAATTGTCGAGAATAGCTTTTATTGCACAATTTATTGTGCTCACATGCTTTTAATCCACATCCCTCGTTACTCTATAATCACTGATCATGCCCTTTTATACTGCGCTCCGGTTTGCCCTTTAGAAGCTCAGGATTTTCTGCCGTTCTCATATCAAGCTCTATCTAAATAATTGATCCGGATTCCATCCGTCAATGTCTTGTCTCTGGGTTGCGTCAATATTAAAGGTCTCTCTGCTAATCCTGCACTTCTTTCTGTGCTTCCAGAAGGTTTTTTGGATCTGTGTGAATCTATTGTTTACATTTCCAAATAGAAGTGGGAGAGGTCTTTTCATTCTTTACTGACCATTGAATTATAGGCTTACTGTATATATTTGATTATACAGTATGTGGATATTCAAACATCACACCCATATTTATTTATTTATTTAATATTGAGTTTCTTTTCTAAACAGCATCTTCTAGGAAGAATTTCAATCAGTGTTGCTACTGTTAATTATTAAATATTAATGAATTAATTATTAACTTTTGTTAATAAAAAATATATAATAAATAGTTTAATATGGTCGTGATTTAAAATGCAGTAAATCGCTAAACATTTCTTTGTCCTACATGAACATTGTTATAAACAATGTTGTTATAAAACCTGCAGTGTTATTCGATTTATTTTTTAAAAAAAAATGTAATGTCCTATTGACTGTCTCAAGCATTGGTTCAATGAATTACAACTTTTAGAAATTAAAAAGACCCCATTCATGATCATGTTACTGAAGCCCCCTGTCATGTGCACATGGTACATTTTTGTCTAAGAATTGTTAAAATATGTATCTTTTTTGGGACCAGCACAAAAGTGTTTTGTTGTCCTTTGGTGTGACACTCCTAAATTGTATGTATATATATATATATATATATATATATATATTATCAAAAACTGTATGTTAAAGTACATAATCATGGAAAATTATGCACATGTGTCTTGCTTACAGCTAATGACAGGTTAGCTTGGAATAGCAAGGTCACTAATTGACACAAAAGTTTGAAGTGTCCTTTGGTGTGGCACAAAATGTCCACCGGTGTGACGCCTGTAATTTTTACACCACAGGACAATGTTTCATAACAGATGTCATGGCAGAGCACAGGGTCTCATTAATTAAACTATTTTATGATGTTTTTTTATTTTATTTTATTTTTTATAACATTATAAAGTGTCATAAATAAAATGTGATTTCAGTAGCATACTGATTGACTAAGAGACTGAATTTTGTTAAAAAAGTATTGTTTCGTTTAAAAAACATGTTGATATTGTTTGTATCAGAATTAAACTTGTCAAATGTTCAAAATTAAATAGGCACATAAAAGAACCACAGATTTGTTTTTATCTCAAAATGTCTTCAAAACAAAAACAGTTGAGTATTGCAATAGGGGAGATATAAATATCACTCATCCTAAAAGTTTTATAATTTTTTAGCAGTTTTGAATGGATGATAGCAAAGTTTGACTTGTTGTCAAAGTTTGTTTTGAAATTGTCCAAGTCATGGGGAAAAAATTATGTTAATTGTAATTTCATATTAAATAAATAACACTATATGAAAATAAGTGTCTAACAATGAAGATGAATATCTTTGATGCTATTTGTATATAATTAAGAGGGTTTATTTTCTTAATTTTTGCTATGTCGCACCATAGGACAGATTTATGGTACAGTTCAGTTCTTCAAAAATTGTCTTTTACATAAAATTATTTTTTCTGCCTATTTGTCAACTACCCATATAAATATTAGTGATAGGCTATTGTTCACTGTTCCAATTCATCCCAAAAGTGTTTAGTAGAAGATCAGACCTGGATAGATTTTCTTGCTAATTTTAAATGTTATTCAATTAGATAGGAGACCTGGATTAGATAGGAGATATATTTGCATCACTGACAATAGTTGCATTCCCAAGATGGCCGCCTAGTGATCTGACTTGCCTTGAAAGGGACTTCGGCACAATAAAACACCTCGCACTCCAGCCCAGTAGGTGTCCAAAATGCACCTTTTGCATTGGAGCATAAAAATGCCATGAGAAGCAATTGAACATTTGTACTGTATTCACCAAACTGAATATAAAATGTGTTCTGCAAAAGAAAGAAAGTCTTGCAGGTGAGTAAATCATAGCGTCAGTCATTCGATTTGTGTGGCTGCACACTTTTGACCAGTGTGTATTTATTTATTTGTTTTATATTCTACATGTGTTGACATAAACATAAACATAATTTAAAACAAGTCATTTCACTGGTTTGAACAGTTCTAGTTGTTATTTGTTGACACATTTCACTATGTAAATTAAATTGCAACACAGAATTGATTTTAAACAATGTTGAAAAGGCAGTGATTAGCATAATAAATTTTCAAGTGGCGAATTGGTCGTTGACTGTCTGAAACCCCTGTTTTCAATCAATCAAGCAAATTTGGAGCTGTTGTCGGTAGGAAAACAATGTTTCGGCGGAACGGTTATTAACATTTTAATGAAGTTTTTGCTCAGTGGGTTTTCATTAGATGACTCTGCTTGACTTCTTTTGTTGGGGTTGCTGACAGACGCTATTTAATGGAAGTGCTCTACCTGCTGTGTCCAACATCAAATGCACCTGCCTGATAGTACCAGCTTCTCAGAGAAGCACAGAAAGCGATCTTCACTTTATTTCCATTTGGTCACTGCGCTGAGACTGACATTGTGATAATGATAAAGCGGACAGGTCACTCTCTCTCTCCCTCTCCCTCTCTCTCACTTTCCTGCTTTGTAATTGGTCAAAGTGTGGAAAGCCTCAGACGCTTTTATCTTGGAGCACTTTTATAGGACAGACAAATCTGATTACTGTCAGCCCTGCTCTTCAGATGCTGGGAGAGTCCATTAGAATGGACTGAGAGTGAGAGAGGAAGAAGGTAAAAACACATTAAGTGTCTTTGTCAGTGGCAGTCGTGACGTAAAGGTCACATAAACAATATTTCCCAGTAATTGTTGCCTCTGTTTGTTCATTGTTAGTTGTTCATTACTCTTTTAAAGGATTAGATCACTCCAGAATTAAAATTTCCTGATAATTTAGGCTACTCACCCCTACTTCATCCAAGATGTTCATGCCTTTCTTTCTTCAGTTGAAAATAAATTAAGATTTTTGAGAAAAAACATTCCAGGATTTTTCTCCACATAGTGGACTTTAATGGGGATCAGCGGGTTTAAGGTGCAAATTGCAGTTTCAATGCAGCTTCAAAAGGCTCTACATGATCCCAGCCGAGGAATATCGGTAATTTAGCCAAATGATCAGCCTTTTTTTAATTTAAACCGATATACTTTGGAAGCCACAAATACTTGTCTTGCACTAGCTCAACCTCACACATTCCTTAAATCACGTTGGAAAGGTCAAACGTGACCAGTGTTGGGCATGTTAAAGAGTAATTAGCTATAGTTACTAGTTACGTCTCACAAATAGCAACTGAGTTAGTAACAGAGTTACTTCATTATAAAAGTAACTAATTACCAAGGAAAGTAACTATTGTGTTACTTAAAATAAAATGTTCAAATATGTCAAATAACTTGGATGGCCCCAGTATTAAATATGTTAAATGAATAATATGTTAAATGCTGTGGGACAATCTGAGAAACACCTTCCAGGGGTTAAATAACTCATTATTTGGGTTGCTTTAACCCAAAAAACATCCTGTGGCAACACTGTTAACCCTCTGAGGGGGAAGACAGCACTGGTCTGTCTCGTTTTTTCTTAATGACCATGAAAAAACCCCTGTAATTTTTGATTGTACAGATAAGAATAATGTATCATTTGTAACTGCAAATGGTCTACTTTTATTTGTGTCATTGTCAGGGTGTGGGTGAAGGGATGAAGCGAGAACTCAATAATGCAAGAAGATAAGGGCTTTATTAATGATGAAAATAAACAAACAAAAACTACCCAAAAACAGACTGGCAAGGCAGGAAAAAAATGGACAAGACAGGGCACAAGGAACACAATCAACTTTCAACGACAAACTGGCCCAGGACTGCAAACACAAAGAGAATAAATGAGGAACAAATTAGGAGGGTAACAAGGGAGCACAGGTGGGGCAAATAAACCAATAATCAGGTATCAAGGTGGGCGGGGTTAACAATAGACATGAGAGCACATAGCACACAAAAACAAATACAAAATCCATGTGCTCACACAAAACAAAACAAGCACATGGCAAGCAACACAAAAATCACTAGCCATGTGCAAAACAGGACCTGGGGGGTGTTCCATAAAACAAGTTTACCAAATAAGCCAGGCTTATTTCAGTTAGTCTGACTTATTGTCATTTATTTTAGCCCAAAATAAGTCAGACTAACTGAAATAAGCCTGGCTTATTTGGTAAACTTGTTTTATGGAACACCCCCCTGAACACACAGCTAATGAAAACACAAAACAGGACAAACAAGAACAAAAAGAAAGCATGTAGCCGATAAAATGAGCTGCGTGCAACAGAACAGAACACAGACAAGAACAAAACAAATCACACGTGGACAGAGGAGCGTGCAAGACAGCTAACATGAAGCGTGCAAGACTGAACATGAAGCGTGAATGTCCGAACCCCGACACGAAACCAAAACTTGAACAAGACATGAGTGCCAGGATCCAAACACCATGCTCCAACATGAAACGCAGACAATAGAGCACGCAACTCAAGCACACTCAAAGCCACGCGTACACAAATACACAAGACAAGAAGGGAGCGTCAGGGCTCTGTCACGAAACCACGAATAAAGTAGACAGAAGTGACAACCTGACAGTCATAATAACAACAAAACTTTGTGCTTTTGTAAAATAAAGAAATACACAGGTCACCTCTCTTCACAGACACATAAATAAAACAACCTGAATCTTAGCGAATACCTGCCTCACAGACATGAGAAATATATGTATATAAGCTTGAAAGGTCTATTTTTAAATGAAGTAAGGCACATTGAAAACAAATATTCTCTGATAAAGTAATCCGTATGATACCAACGCAAGCTCCAGTTTTTCTCTTCTAAACTCATTCAAACAAACCTGAACATTCATCAAGTTCATCCCGGCTACCGTTCTTCTGCGAAGAAGACGCACTGAGAGGAATAAGCCAAAATTTACCTTAGAAGAAGAACACAACGCGATGCAATGCGCAGTTTTGCAGGTCCTATGGCTGAGAGGGAGCCTACTCAGATTAAAACTTCTTCAGCAAGCTTAATTATAGTAACGACACATTTTATTGTCAGTAATGGAAATGGCGTTGTGATTAATTTGATTACTGAAAGAAGTAATGCCGTTAGTAACACTGTTTATTTGTAACGTTATTCCCATTTCTGCACGTGACAGGCGAAACCTTTTTGAACCAAAGTACACAGACAAAGAACTAACCACGTGTGACCATTCCAACGAGTTTACATAATGTGTGAAGTTGTGGATGCTTATTGCAGAACTAATGCAAGATGAGCATTTGTGGTTAATAGGTTTATACATTTGTATTTATTTATTTTTTTTAGAAAATGACTGATCATTTCACTAGACATTTTTTTCATTAAGAACAGCTTAACAGTGTTTGTTTTAATTAATGTAAGACAACATCAGAGTCCCTCCATCATTCAGACTTAATTGTCCATATGAGCACTGAATTTTGAAATATTGAATAGTTTGTCTTGAGGCAGGACATGGACATATGACTGTCATGTCTTAAGGGTGTTAAAAGCGATTCACAGTAATATGAGTGAATGTAGCTGCTTCACAGATCTTCACAATCCATAAGATGAGCAAATCAACAACATTCCTTGAACATCTTTTCACATTTGAGCTTGTAAAGTGCTTCTTCCTGTAGTGGACTAGCTGGTTAGTTGCTAAATTGTGCGCAGCAGCTGAGCACTTCCTGTTCAGTTTCGTGGTTCATTACAGCCGCTCTGTGCAAGCATCTGCTCACCTGTAACCAGTTCAATGGATGAGTAATGTCGTGCCCAGTGACTTGAGCTGAGTTTGATCTGCCCATATGTCCTCAGCATCTTAGTACAGGTACGCACACTGACTCTCTGGGACAGATGACATCTTGGGAATTCTCTACAGGACATCTCATGGAGTGCTGCTTACTGCTTACTGCATGAAACAACACCATTTCAATACAATAGAGTGATTCTCTAAAAAAGTCACCCACATGGTGGCACATATTTGCCAGTAAAACTCATATCTTCCACCTCCTCCAGCCATCTGCCGAAGAGATCTCGCATGAACTGTGACATCAACAACAAATCCATTGTATAAATATGGGCCACAAAAGTAAAACCTCATATGAAGTTCATCAGCCTGAATTGCAGAATCTTTGTGACTTTGACCCTTTTGATGTCTTCTGCAGCGCTTCACTTTTTTTGTTCTAACATCCCTGAAAATGTGAACAGGACTGAAATAGCTGTACACTTCTGTAATTAGCTCTTTTGTCATTTCCTGACCTCAACTTCCCCTCTCAGCCTTTCTGAATCTCACACAAAACAGGAAGAAGAGCTTCCTTTTCATCTCTCAGTGGCACGGCGGCAAATTGGCGCTAATTGTTTTGAGATAATTAGGACTCCAGGAAGAGGTAAAGAGGACCCTGACTAAAATGAGAGGTCAAGAAAAAAGACGCACGCTTAAAGAAAGGAGGGAGCAGCACGTGTTATATGCCATTCATCTCATACAGAGAAACTAAAGGCTCTGCTGATTTTCTCCCGAATACAAAATTGCTGAAAACACCTCTTACCAAAGCTCTGTCCTAAAGAAAGTGAGGTTATTGTTTGTAGTCTTGACAAGTGGTTGTCTTTGACGTAATTTCATAAATTTAAAAAAGCCTTACAAAAGCCATAACAAACATACTTGCTTTTTTGGCTCATGTAGAGTTGTATCATCAATATTCAAAGATTTCATCACACAAAACTGAATGGGTGCAGATTACAAAAACACAGCTTTTCACTTCACAAGACCAATGTGGATAATGTGAATAATCAATGTGGAGTCATGTGGATTGTTTGTGGATCACTGTGATGTTTTTATCAGCTGTTTGGACCAGTGGTGGACAGTAACTAATAGGGTTGGGCTGATAAACAATGCCATCGTCCATTGCAGATGGCTGACAGACATCACAATGTTGAGCCGGCATCGTGATTCCCGTTCCCCGCAATTCTATGGTTGGGTAATTAGACTATATAAATTGAGGACAAGAAGGAGCCACCATTAATTTGCAGGGCGTTGGAATTGCTTTTTAATACATGCTTGCTTTTTACTTTTACTTTCGAGATTCACAACCACACATCATCTGTGTAAACTACGGAGCGTCAGTACTTACCACACATTTTAAAAGATTAGATGTTTGTCAGTGGTGCTCAGGGTCTGCAAATCATTTGCTATCATCCTATCAGTCATGTCTCTTTACTCTGTTTATGTGGTAAGTGAAATTTTATATAGATATGGCCCAACCCTAGTAACAGTGCTTTTACTTCATTACTGTACAATTTTCAAGTATCTGTACTTTATTGGAGTATTTTTATTTGGGAAAACTTTTACTACATTTCACTACTGTAACAATATGAACTCTTTTGTGTTGTCATCCTTTGTTTTGGTTTAGTCCTGTTTCAGTTTGGTTCCTTCCACCTCCAGTTTGCCCATATTTGGTTATGTTCCTGTTCATCCCCCTCATTATGTCATTATTAGTTAAACGCCTTCACCTGTCTGTGTGTCATTATCTCCTCTTTATAAGTTCTGTCCTGTTCAGTGTTTTTTGTCCGGTCTCGTCAATGTGTACGTGTGTTTGTAATCCTCCTGTTTGTAATCCTTCTTTGTGGAATATTAAAAGACTGTTTATTGCGATCTCTGTGAGCCTGCGTGTTTCCTAGACACACCGTCGTATGACAGAAGACCGGACCACAAAAAGTAAAGAGTGGCGTGTTTCCCCGTCATTTCTTTTTTGTTTTAATTCAGTTTTTATTTTCAATTTTTTGTCCTGTCATGGATCCCCGGTACAGCCCCGAATTTCTCCTCCTTATGCTGGAGCAGGGGGAGAAATCGCTCGAGGACCATACTAGACTGTTCATTTCCATCGCGAACAATGTCAGGTTTCCGGACGGCACGCTCTGCGCGTTCTACAACGCCAGCCTCAGCACCGCATGCAGAGTGTTGTCGTCCGAAGATGGTCCTCGAGCGGACTTCGCCACCTTCGTGGAGTGGACACTGGCGAGAAACACTGGGACACTGCCACTCCGGACCCAGAGCCCAGCCCACCATCTCCCGAGCCCACCGCTGACGGAGAGCCAGAGTCCAACGCAAGCGACGAGCCATCGCCAGAGAGAGCGACAGAGTGGAGGATCGCTTCGGAGCCCAAGCCCCTAGAGTCAGACCAGGTGCGAGAGCCGGCAACAGAGCACACCACGGTGGAGAATGCCAGTGACAGCGTGAGCGCGGAGTGGAGCTCCGCCCACTGCACCATGGCTGAGGGTGAGCTGACAGTGCTTCTGGAAAAAGACTTAATTGACTGGGAAACAGAACTGGAGTTAGATCCTGCCCCTTTCCTCCCTCCTTTGTCTCCACTGGTCCCGTCCAGCCCTTCTTTTGTCTCCACTGGTCCCGTCCAGCCCTCCTTCGTCTCCGCTGGTCCCGTCCAGCTCTCCTTCGTCTCCGCTGGTCCCGTCCAGCCCAGAAGAGGTTCAAGAGACTCCAGTGCCCCCTCCTCAAGAGCACCCTCCAGTGCCTGCTCCTCAAGAGCACCCTCCTGAATTCAGCCCTGATGATAGTCACAAGGTCCCGCCCACCCACCCTTTCCTGTAGGTTCTGAGTCCCGGACTCCGCCTCGGCCCTTCGACCCGTCGGCTCCACCATGGCTCCTAGCTCCCTCCTTTCCACCGTGGCCCATCAGTCCACCAGCTCCGCCGGGCTCCCTCATCCCTCCGGCTCTGCCTTGGTCTGTCGTCGACCAGCCGCCGACTCGGGATTCCATCCCTCCGGCTCTGTCAAGCTCCTCCTTCTCTCCGGCTCCTCCTCTGTCCTCGGTCGCTCCGGCTCCACCGCTGCCTTCTGGATCCCCGTCTCCGCATCGGTCGCCGGTGCCATCTGTTCCGCCTTGGCCCTCCGGATCCTCCCTGTCACCCTGGCCCATCGGCTCTCCGTCTCCGCCTCGGGCTCCTCCTCCACCTGCTCCGCCGCTGTCGGTCGGCCCCCTGGAGTCGGTGGCCATTCCTCCTCCATGGCTCCTCCCTCCGTCGGCTCTACCGGGGGCCATCATCATGGCTGTGGCCTGGGTTCCACCTGGCTCTTCCTCCTGCTCCGGATCCCCCCTGTCTTCTCCCTGGCTCCTCCCTACGGCTGCTCCACCCTGGTCCCTCCTGTTTTCTCTGTGGCTCCTCCCCCTGTCAGAGCCACCCTGGTCATCTGTGGGCCTCCCTGCCTGCCCTTCTCTAACCCCTCGCCCTCCACCTGAACCCCCACCCGAACCCCCACCCTTCCTCCACCGGTGGTCCTTTTACAGCACGAGGTCGCGCCTTCCAGGAGGGGGGCGAACTGTAACAGTATGAACTCTTTTGTGTTGTCATCCTTTGTTTTGGTTTAGTCCTGTTTCAGTTTGGTTCCTTCCACCTCCTGTTTGCCCATATTTGGTTATGTTCCTGTTCATCCCCCTCATTATGTCATTATTAGTTAAACGCCTTCACCTGTCTGTGTGTCATTATCTCCTCTTTTTAAGTTCTGTCCTGTTCAGTGGTTTTTGTCCAGTCTCGTCAATGTGTACGTGTGTTTGTAATCCTCCTGTTTGTAATCCTCCTTTGTGGAATATTAAAAGACTGTTTTTTGTGATCTCCGTGAGCCTGTGTGTTTCCTAGACACACCGTCGTATGATAACTACATTCCAAATCATTATATTATACTTTTATGTTCTTCAATACATCTTATAAAAACATGTTTTTCCTCATTTTTTATGATCTGGAGAAGTCATCACACAATACGAGACATAATACGATACCAGTGTCCAATTCATGAACAAGCTGATTTTTTTCAAAAGAATCAGTTCGTAAATCGCACCGAGCGATTCATTCGCAAATTAGATTGAGCAGATTGCAGCTATTCTCTGGTACTCGAGTCAACAATAACTGGAAATTCTCAAAGTTTGAGTGCATGCACAACTGATGGTGTGGAAAGTAAGTTACTATTACTGAATTTTAGCATTTATTATTGTAAACAAAAATATTTAGGTCATGAGTGTCCATTGTTTGAGAACTACAGCTGTAAATTCTTGAACGTAGGCATGTCCATATTTGTGCATTACCATCTGAATGGCGTAGGTAACGTTAAAATAATGCAAATTAATGCCCATGCGTCTAACCCACTGCCATAGCAGTTTAAATTATGTAAAATAGTCTGTTTGCATAACGGTTTTCCTAAAAGGCATTTTTGCTGAATGTGACCTCTTTTTATATTGTATTTATATTTAGCAACACACCGTTTAGTTTTTCCTTCATTTTTATACACGGTATGATATGTTTTGTTATTTTCACTTGTTTGCACACTTGAATAATCAGTATGTTTTATGAGTAATCAGTTATAACATGTATTTTTAGCAGGAGGATATATAAAATTCAGTATATAAAATTGCAGTCGCACTTTATTTTCAGGTTCATTTCTCACTATTAACAAACCATTAACTACGGCTTTTGCCTTAATAACCTCTTAATTTGCTGCTTATTAATAGTTAGTAAGGTAGTTGTTAAGTTCAGGTATTGGGTCGGATTAGGGATGTAGAAGATCATCCAGAATAGGTGCTTTATATATACTAATAAACACCCAATATGTTAATAATAGGCATGCTAATAATAAACTAGTTAATACTGAGAATTGTTCCCTATACTGAAGTGTTACCTAAATTGCTAAATAAATAAGCAGTATTTGAAAAGGAGTACTTAATATTTTTACTGGAGTAATATTTTATTATAGTATTTGTACTTTTACTCAAGTACTTGATTTGTGTACTTCGTCCTCCTCTGGTTTGAACTATTTTGCTTTTCTTACTTAGATATCTAAAAATTCCTAAATCAAGAAGGATTTTCTAGACAAGTAAAAATTATTGTCTTGTTTTCAGAAAAAAGAAGTCTAAATTTAGTGAGCTTGAAACAAGCTAAATAATCTGCCAATGGGGCAAGCAAAACAATCTAGTTTTCTGCTTTAAATAAAATTATTTTGCTTACCCCACTGGCAGATTATTTTGCTTGTTTCAAAAACTTAATTTTGACTGAAAAACATTTTTACTTGTCTAGAAAATCATTCTTGATTTAGGAATTTTTTGATATTTTGGCTGGAAACAAGTCTAAAATTCTAAGTACGAAAAGCATTTTTTTGCAGTGTGACCATTTGATCGATCAATCAATATTGTAATATCAATAATGTAATGTCTGACATTATTTTTCTCATTATTTTTAATAATAATTTTCTGTACTGCAATATGTATTGTTATATTTTAAAAGCATGAACTAATGACAAATGTTTCTAATTTCATATAAATACCTTAAATTGTATATATGTAATATTTTTGTCTGTATTACAGTAATGACAACTGTGGGGCAAATGACCTTAATTATTTTAAAAATAATGTCAATGCAAAAGGTCTTTGAGGTCCTAATACAGGGTGTTATTTTTTACTAATTCATACATATTGTTTCTTTACTTTTCTTTAGATTTTTGGGGTGTTGGTTCTACAATTTAAAATACACATAAATAAAGGGATATTTCACCTAAAAATAAAAATTCTGTCATTAATTACTCACCCCCATGCTGTTCCAAACCTGTAAGACTTGGGTTCATCTTCAGAACACAAATTAAGATATTTTTGATTAAATCAGGGAGCTTTCTGACCCTGCATAGAGGGCAACACAACTACCATGATGTCACATGGACTATTTTTATGATGTCCTTGCTACGTTTCTGGGCCTTGATAGTTGTGTTGCTGTCTATGGAAGGTCAGAAAGCTCTCGGATTTCATCAAAATATCTTAATTTGTGTTCTGAAGATGAACAAAGGTCTTAAGGGTTTGGAACAACATGAGGGTGAGTATTTAATGACAGAATTTTTATTTGGGGGTGAACTAACCTTTTAACTATAAAAGCTTGATGCTACATTTTGAAACACAGTTTGTTTCAATGGTGGTTGGACTTGCTAACACAAGATGGTAGAATAATCTCAAGTAATGGTGAAGTAACAACTGGACAGTTCAAGCAAGTCGCTTAACCCAAGGTTGCTCCAAAGGGACTGTTCTACAATTAGTATACTCTAAGGCTGGTGTCCTGCGAGCCAATTTTCAGTTGGAAGCTTCATTTACATAGCCATTCGAGAATTAGAGGAAGCGTTTCACAGCAGGGGAGCCTTAACAGTCCCAGTGACTCAATTCCCTGCTGTGTTAATGGCCTTGTGACTATATCACAACATCTAGAATGCTTGATATCATCACAGGCAGTGGCTGGGATGGACTCTTGTGGCCTTGGAAGCGACCATGGATCTTCTCCTCACACTGAAGAACTGACAAGGCATTGTGTTGCTCAGGTCTGATCCAAACTTTTTCCTAAGCACATATCACATATTCCGCTTGCATAACCATCTTTTCCCCTGCTGTTCTCCTACACTTAAATGACTAATAAAAAAAGAAAGCGGAGGCAGAGCAGTCTGTGTTTATTGAATATACATCTTTTTCTTGCCGAAGCGGCGCATGGACTTCTAACGGCCCCAAAGGGACAAATACGCATCCATATCCTAATTCAGTCTATTACCGTAGTTTATGTTCGCATGGTGCTCCTGTTCTTATCTTTACATTGATTTGCTGCCAAAATGAGCCGTTGCAATACGTGAGGGATTTGGAAAGACCTCCAAATAGAAAGGGTGAGAATTCAGTGAAAACAGTCGGTAGGTGTGACTTCTCTACAAAAATCTGTGGTTGTTTGAGTCAGCTAGTGGGACGTTGCCTTTAGTTGCTTGGATGAAAAGTATCTGTTAAATGGTAATTAACCAAAACAGTTCCCGCAGATAAATCTGTTAATTTAGTGGCAAACAACCGGCATTTTTGTGTTTTGCAGAGGCAGTAATTGGGTGTAATTTTACACAAGTAAATCTCTGTGATCTGCTGTACCTTCTGTGGTGGTTGGGTGGTAATTGCAACGCAGAGCCAAAGAGAATTTACTTACACATGCACAATTAATCAACCGTTTCGACGCCTACTCGTTCTTTATTATCGCTGTTTTTGACATTTTGGAATGATGGTGAAATCTACAAAATTATGAATTGACAAAATTGAAGCGTGGCAATTATGTAGTGACTGGAAATGTTAAAGCAATCAAAATTACATTATTTATCATTTATTCATTCCTATATTACATTTATTTTGTATTGGCCTAGAAGTGCCATTTAAAAATGTGAGGAAGTAAATTGCTTAAACTATGGATTAAATTGATAGATAAATATACATGAATTAATCCATGTTTAAAAACATTTTCAAAATATATTTACATTTATTTTTATATTTATAATGCTTTTCTTTATCCTGTTGCTAAATAAATCTATTAAATCTATTACATCTATTTTTTTTTTTACTTAATTGATTTATTAATTTTTTAAATGACGTAATTTTACAGAAAAGTAACTGATTTTTTTCCAGATCTCTAAAATAATAAACCAAATTATGTCTAAATTAACTATTCAACTGTTATTTTAAGCATTATTACGTTAATGACAATTTACAGTAAATCACATTTGTACACCAAAACATTACTGTATGCTTTACTCAGTACTTTTTCAGTTTTCTTAAATTACATACAAATGTATGTAAAGTTACAAAAATAATCTGTAATTAATACAATAACAAAAGCAATATATGGCAAAACGGTCAAATGACAGCAAAAGAACATTTAACACTCTAGATCTCAGCATCTTTAATTATTACAATCCAGTCTGACTTTTTTTTTCTTTTGTACAAAACTTCTTATTAAGAATTAACATTAACAAGGTTTAGATGTTGTTTTCATTGAATAATAGTAAAGTTCGAAGTCACTGTGATAGGGATAAGTGTTTGTTTTAGTTCGACTCTTGACCCTTGACTTTTTAACAGTTTTTTCCCCCTCTGGCTGCTGTAATTGTGTGTTTTTAAAACACATTTGTTATAGCGAAAATTGCAAGAGAAAATCCTGTAAGATGTAGGTTGTTACTTACTGATGATGATTCAATCATCTTATAGTGGCCTGATACACTGATCTCATTAGGAGTCTACTCTCAAAGTGTGTTAGCATTATTTACAGCAGTCTTGGGATGTTATGTATGTTTGTTCTGATTTTATTTTCATTCATTATTTAGAAATTGGTTGGAGCTGTTTTTTTGTGACTCACAAAAACATCAAGAATCAGCGCATGAATCTTAACAATGGTGACAATTAACAAAAAGCTTTTTTGTGACTTTAGTAGCTTGTTTTGTGATGTTCGGAGCTGATCTGTTTGTCTGAATATTTTGCTGATTGTCACCATTGTTAAGGTTCATATGCGGATTCTTGATGTCTAGACAATCTTGTGCGAATAATTTCTGTATAATGACTTAAAAACATCAAGGCAGGACCGAATTTTACTGTATGCAGTGGTATTCTTGGGTTACAAAAATGTGAAACTATTAAATCTAAGTAACATAGTACGGAGGATATCTATGAATCAGACCACTTCATGATGATTTAGTCAACATCAATAAATAACCAAGGTCATCTGAACAGTTTTTTGTTTCCCAAACAAATGCTTTCGAAATGCCGACTAAAACAAACACTCAAACTTTAATATTTTCAATAAAACCTCAACATCTAAACTTCACATTGGTCTCAAACTCAGTTCCTGGAGGGCTACAGCTCTGCGCAGTTTAGCTCCAACCCTAATCAAACACACCTGATCCAGCTAATCAAGCTCTTCAGGGTAACTACAAACTTCCAAGCAGGTGTGAGTTGGAGCTGGTTAGAGCTAAACTGTGTAGAGCTGCGGCCCTCCAGGAATTGAGTTTGAGACCATTGATCTAAACCTTTGTTCTTTCTCAATAAGACATTTTGTTTGAAAGAAATAAAGTCAGACTGGTTTGTAACAGGTGAAAATGCTGAGACCTAGAGAGATCTATTAGTGTTTAAAGGGTTAGTTCACCCTAAAATTAAAATTCGGTTATTATTTACCTCATGTTGTTCCAAACCCATAAGACCTTTGTTCATCTTCAGAACACAAATTAGGATACTTTTGATGAAATCCGAGAGCTCTCTGATCCTCCATAGACAGCAAGGTTCCTTCCATGTTCAGGGTCCAGAAAGGTTACAAGAACACTGACCAAACAGTCCATGTAACATCAGTGGTTCAACCGTAATTTTATGAAACCACGAGAATACATTTTGCACAACTTCATTCAACAATTCTTCTCCTCTGTGTCTCTCTAGCACCGTATTAGACACTACCACAATGTATGCGCACGCTTTCCACTGCATGTAAAAAAAACAGGTTTACGTTTAGAGAAAAGCACGTGTATGTGTCATGGTACGCTCCAATATGGCACTAGGGTGATGCAGAGGAGAATTGTTGAATAAAGTCGTTATATTTATTTATTTTTTTGTGCACAAAAAGTATTCTCATAGCTTCAGAAAATTATGGTTCAACCACTGATGTCACATTGACTATTTATTGGACTATTTTGTTGATGATCTGGACCTTGCATGTGGAAAGACCCTTGCTGTCTATAGATGATCAGAAAGCTCTCGGATTTCATCAAAAATGTTTTAATTTGTGCTCCAAAGATGAACGAAGGCCTTACGGGTTTGAAATGACATGAGTGTGAGTAATTAATGACGGAATTTTCATTTTTGAGTGAACTATCCCTTTAATGTTCTGTAGGGATTTAAATGTTTTCTGTTGTCTGAGTTTTGTGGGTTACTCAGAGTAGAGTAGAATCTGTGCTTCAGTCCAGGAGTAGACTGAGAAGCGTTTATGTTATATTGCATATTGTTTCATTTAAAGGCAGTGACTGTTGCATTGGCTCTTGCATGTGTGTTGTTGCTAGCTAATGGTAACTGCAAGATTCATATTTTTTGGAGAATGTCTCACAGTAATAATCCAAGAAATGCTCCTAAAGTGACGAGACGTGAGGCCAAGTATGGTGACCCATACTAGGAATTTGTGCTCTGCATTTAACCCATCCAAGTGCACACACACAGTAGTGAACACACACACACACACACACACACACCGTGAACATACACCCGGAGCAGTGGGCAGCCATTGCATTGCTGCGGCGCCCGGGGAGCAGTTGGGGGTTCGGTGCCTTGCTCAAGGGTCTCACCTCAGTCGTGGTATTGACGATGGAGAGAGCGCTGGATATTCACTCCCCCCACCATCAATCCCTGCCGGACCTGGGACTCAAACTCGCAACCTCTTGGTTACAAGTCAGACTCCCTAACCATTAGGCCACGGCTGCCCCAGTGACAGTGCTTTTGTGTAAAACTCTTAAAGGTTTACTCCACCCCAAAATGAAAATTTTGTCATTAATCACTTACCCCCATGTTGTTCCAAACCCGTAAAAGCTTTGTTTGTCTTCGGAGCACAATTTAAGATATTTTGGATGAAATATCACTATCCCATTGACTGCCAGGTAAATAACATTGTCAAGGCCCAGAAAAGTATGAAAGACATCTTCCATCAGTGGTTCAACCATAATTTTACGAAGCTACAAGAAGACTTTTTGTATGCAAAGAAAACAAAAATAATTACTTTATTCAACAGTTTGTCTCTTTTGTGTCACCGTATCGCCATTTTGGAAAGTAACCTCTGAACGCAAACAGCGTACGCTGTTCTGTATCAGCTGCATCACACGGATACATAAAAATTATGGTTGAACCACTGATGGAAGATTGACTATTTTGACTTTTGTCTTTCATAATTTTCTGGGCCTTGACAGTGTTATTTGCCTGGTAGTCAATGGGACCAGTGACATTTCATCCAAAATATCTTAAATTGTGCTCCAAAGATGAACAAAGCTTTTACGGGTTTGGAAAGACATGGGGGTAAGTTATTAATGACAAAATTTTCATTTTGGGGTGGAGCAACCCAATTTTTGTATGGCAGTTGCTTTGCTTCTACCAGCCACTGACCTTTTTTTTTTTTTACTTTTTAACTTTTAACTTTAAATTTTAAACATTTGGCACACTGTGCTGCCATGCATTTCACTGTTTTACAGTGATGCTTTGTTTTTGTGGAAATTGAAACTTTTTTTATTCAGTATATTTTTGTTTCAGTCCTGTTGAATGTCTTTAGTGTCACTTTAGATCAATTTAAACACCCTAAAATAAAATAATAATAATAATAATAATAATAATTTGAATAGTTTGAATTTGAATAATGAAAAGTGCACATTTAATGAAATATGTCCAAATGTTTAATCAGACCAGCTTTCAGTGAGCTGTACCAGGACACTGTGTGCTTTGGCTCACTTTGTCCATGTTTTTATGATGGTCAAATAATTTCTCCAAAGTGCAGCAGCACTATCCTAAAAAGTGAGAGGAACATTACGGGTGAAAGAGAGAAAAAGCTCTGTCCGTACTCATTTTTAAAAAGCTGGAGTGTAAAATACACTTCCATATTGTGAACAGGCCAAATAATGAGATTGTGTAAGGGAAAGAGATGCTCAGTGAGTGTGTGGTGAAGCACCATGTCGTGTCTGCATTCTAATTTTATGGCACTTGGGAGTACAGACTACAGGCCTCTCTGGCCACTTGTGCTGCCCGCCTGCCATGGAATATAATGTGTTTTGAGAGCAGCCCTATTATCCAGGCCTGGGGGGAAGAAGGCTGAAGTGGCCAGTGGAGCAGCCCTCAGACAGCACTGCAGGTCTATTTGTGTGTGTGTGTGTGTGTGTGTGTGTGTGTGTGTGTGAACCACTTCTCAGCGCTGCCTCTGTCTTTATTAGCGTCGGTCCTCGTAACAGCCACTCACGCTGCGGTCGAGTGAGAGCCAACCAGCAAGCGAACACCTCCGAAGAGCATCTCGATTTTCCCTGATCTCTGTCTCTTCCTTTAATTCCACATTTGTGAAACATAGTGTTAAAACTATTACATCGTACAAGTGTATGTGTGAGTGTGTTCTTGTAAAATCAGGTTTCACCATACTGCTCAGACGTTTGTATTGGCACTGCTGAAACGGGAGTGAAGTGTCATTTGTTTTTCACAGGAGAGCTAAATGCTGAGTTACGCTGGATGAGATAGCAGAGGGCTGTGATGAGTGACGGAGAAAGAGACAAACTGAGGTATTCACCGCACTTTGGTGTAATTTAGTGAAAAATAGACGATATTCGCTGAAATGTTTCTCTAAAAGTTATTGCATTTTAAGTCGACAGATTAGCCCGTTCGAGATGTTTAAAATACAAGGAGAAATAAATTATAAATTATACCTTAATATCAGTGATTTGTAGTTTTATTAATTTATTTTATAGTACAATTGAATATTAGTCATTTGTATTCAAAAATATACTTAAATGTTAATGTATTACACTTTTTTTAATTATACTATTATATTCTAATTAAATAATTACTATTCATATTATATTATTCATATATGAGCTATTCATATTAGCTGTATCATTATTGTGTGTTTTATATTTAATTTAATATTAATGATTCATTATTTTATTGTATTTATTCTGTAATGTAATACAATTTTTAAGCAAAATATATTTTATTCTAAAATATACTTAATAATGCATTATATTTGATTATAGCTATTATAAATTATAAGAAACTATTAGAAATTTTACCTGTTCTATATTATAATTTATTTTTATTCTATATTATAATGTAATATTAGTATTAGTTATTGTATTTGTATTCTAAAATACTTTTAAATATGATTTAATTATACTTTTATTATTATTTAATTATAATATTATATTATAATAAATAATAGCATTCATATTAGCTATATCATTATTGTCTGTTTTATATTCCATTTAATATTAATGATTTATTATTTTATTGTATTTATTCTCTAATATACTTACATTTTTAAGCAAACTATATTTTATTCTAAAATATACTTAATAATTAATGCATTAGATTTGTATTATAGCTATTCTCAATTATGATAAAATACTAGATATTTATATTTGTATCTGTTCTATATTATTATTTAACATTAATAATTTATATTTGTATTATTTTTATTCTATAACATAATGAAATGTTAATGTTATTTTTATAGCGATTCTGAAAGTTATATTTTTATTATATTTATTGTGTATTATAATTGTATTTAATGACTGTATCATAATTATAATTTAATATTCAGATTTGTCATTATATTTTTTCTTAAATAAGTTAAATATTCAAGTGTCACGTTTTTCCTTAAAACATCCATCAGCTGCTTAAAACATCCATCAGTGGGCACATATGTTTTTATGGCATCAGAATAGCATAGTTGTTACATCTACCAGCAGGGGCTTATTGGTCTGAACTCTGGAAAAATCTCTGGGAGTTTGTTTTTTAAGTAATAAATAATGAGCACCGAGCGAGAAAGACAAGAAAGTGTGAAGGAGACTGCTGAGAAACAAAGTATAAGTGGTGGTCATTAGATAAGCTATTAAACACCAGCTAAGATGTTCTCCACTTGTTTTTCTGTGCTTGTTTCCATGGCACAGTTAAGGCCTTTTGCCCATCTCTTTGGTTTTCCAGAGCTGTTTGTTTCTTCTTTTTCCACATAGCAAACCATCCACTAGAGATTCTTGTAAAAATAAATGGAGAAAACCTCAACGTCCCTCTCCTGATCTATCCCAGCCCAAGAGACAGTGTGCATAGCCGCCCCAGGGCTTTAGGTAAAGCAAAATTGTTCTCGCTTTAGGGTGTACTGCACTCCGGCTGCATGCTCAGTACCGCGGTACTTTACCTTCAAAGACTTCAGAACCGCACAAAAGAACTCAACATCGCCTCCGGTGCCCGCAGAGTGGGAGGAGATTTTGACATCGAGTTTGCCGTGTCGAAAATAGACACTGTTCTTCTGCTGAAAAGTTCTTCAGAGCATGGAGGTGCGATTCCAGCATACGGAGAGCAGCGAGATGTATTGTATTCTCAGCTCTGGCTAATATCATAGCAGTTCCTACAGTTTTGACATTTTCTGTCGAAAATACTATTTTCATCAGAATCTGCATTTCTTTCCTGTCGTGTATCTCAGATCCTGCTCACATATAGTTATTTTTTAGCATTTCTAAAATGGTATTGTGTCAGATTGGTACTCAGTTGGGCTTCGTCAACTGTGTATATGAAATATATCTATGATTATTTTTTTTAAGCAGCTATTCCAAATTTACATGTTTTAAAACCCTTTTCTGTAATGTATCATGTCTTTTTAATTATAATTAACAGCCTTTTGCTACTTTTGATAAGAACAATGACTGGAAACTAAAGAATTATGACACGTCGTAATCTTAAAATGAAAATAGTTGTAATTTATTCACCTTCACTTCATTCCAACACATTTTATATTTCGCAGAATGTGCAAAAAGTGAATGAATGAGTAAACAATAACTGGAAATTAACAAAAGAGGACCATGACAAATGTCACAAATGAAATAGTTCATTTAAAAATGTAAACAGGGATCATTAATTCACCATTTATATATCTGTCTTTATATTTATTATTTATATGTCTGTTCAAAATATTGGTTATTGGTCTTCCAATAGGGGACCAGGCACTTTAAGCCATAAAAAAAGGACAAACAACAAAAAAAAAAGTAAACATTGACTGGAAATTAGGGGTCGATGGATTATTGGCATGGCGGATTATTAACACTGATATTAAGCATTGTTATAGTTATCCATATCGGTCATTTTCCAAACTGATTTACTGATAAAATAATTTAAAAGCAGTTAAAGAAAGTTTTTGTCAGAGCCTTTCTTATATTATTATTATTATTATTATTTGCCAGTATTTTGATAGGATAGTGCAATGGTGCTGTATTTCGATGTGCTGCCCACAAGGCTATCGGTGCCGACTTTTGTTATTCTTAGTTTTGACATTCATTATCATTTTTACACCAGACATTTATATTGTTTCAAAATATCTGTTTGATCTGTAATAATCACACACATATGGGAACATACCATGTAATTTCTCTTTTAATTAAATGGTTCATCTTAAAATGAAAACAGGAATAATTTATTCACCTTTGATTAATTTCAGACCGATATGACTTACTTTCTTATGTGAAACACAAAAGAAGATGTTTTGCAGAATGTTCACTCTGCTCTTCTTTATGCAATAAAAGTGAATGGGGACCAGGTACTCTAAGCCATAAAAAGGGCCAAAAAAACAAAAAATGAATAAATGATGACTGGAAATTAGGGGTCAACTGATTATTGGCTTGGCTAATTATCAGCACCGATATTTCTGTCCTGAAAAACACATATGGGACCATGACACGTCATTTCACTTGTGATTAAATAGTTAATTTTAAGATGAAAACAGGCATTATTTATTCACCCTCAATTTATTCCAAACCCATAAGACTCAAGTTGCTCTTTATCATACAATAAAAGTGAGAAAGAAACGAAAGAAAAAAAAACGATGACTGGAAATTAGGCATTGACTGATTATCGGCACCGATATTAAGCATTTTTTATAGTAAATAAAAGTAAATAAGGACCAGGCACTCTAAGCCATAAAAAGGACAAAAAACAAACAAGAGAATGAAGACTGGAACTGGAACTGTACGATTATTGGACTGGCCAATTATCTACACCAATATTAAGCATTTTTATAATTGTCTGTATTGATCATTATCATAACCGATTTGTCGATAAAATAATTGGAAAGCAATCAGAGAAATTCTTTGTCAGAGCCCTTGTTATTTTTACGTAGTTTTTAATTTTTAAACCAGACATATATATAATTTCAAAATATTGGTTATTGGTCTACTTGATCTGTAATAATTGGTATCAGAATCGTTCCTGAAAAATTCACTTGTAATTAAATTATTATTTTTAAATGAAAAAAGGCATCATTTATTCACCATCAATTTATTCCAAACCCTAAACCCTAATCTAGTGAATGGGGACCAGACACTCTAAGCTATAAAAAGAAAGAAAAAACAAAAAACGATGACTGGAAATTAGGGATCAACTGATTATCGGCCTGGTTGATTATCGGCACAGATATTAAGCATTTTTATAGTAAATAAAAGTAAAGGACCAGGCACTAAAAGGACAAAAAAAACAAACAAAAAAAAAAAACAACAACAACAGAATAATGACTGGAAATAAGGGGTTGTACGATTATCGGACTTTCCAATTATCTGCACCGATATTACGCATTTTTATAATTATCGGTATTGGTCATTATCATAACCGATTTGTCGATAAAATAATTGAAAAGCAATCAAAGAAAGTTTTTGTCAGAGCACTTGTTATTTTTACACTGTTTTTAACTCTAAGCTGTAAAAAGAAAGGAAAAAAAAACAATGGCTAGAAATTAGGGATCGACTGATTATCGGCACCGATATTAAGCATTTTTATAGTAAATAAAATAAATAAAAAACAGGCACTCTAAGCCAAAAAAAAAATAATGACTGGAAATTAGGGTTTTTAAGATTATAGGACTATATAGAATTATCTGCACCGATATTAAGCATTTTTATAGTTATCGGTATCTGTCATTTTTAAAACCGATTGCTGGATTTTTTTTAAGCACTTAAAGAAAGTTTTTTATCAGAGTCTTTGCCATTCTTAATTTTGACATTCATTTGCATTTTTACACCAGACATATATATTGGTTCAAGACATCGGTTATTGGTTTACTTGATCTGTAATAATCGGCATCGGCCCTGGAAAACACATATGGGACCATAACACATAATTTCACTTTTAATAAAAAAGTTAATCTTCAAATGAAAACAGGCATCATTTATTCACCCTTAATTCATTCCAAACCTATATGTTTTTTTTTCTTTTGAATGAAAAATAAATAAAATAATTTCTTTCTTCTGTAGAACACAAATGATAATGTTTTGCTGAATGTTCATGCTGCTCTTTTTCATACAATACAACTGAATGGGGACCATTACAAAAAAAATCAAGGGAAGAATGACTGGAAATGAACAAGAGAGGACCATGACACATGTCATTTCACTTCCAATGACATAGTTCATCTTTAAATAAAAACAGTCATCATTTATTCACCCTCAATTCATTCCAAACCTATATGACGTTCTTTCTTTTGTGGAACACAATAGACGTTTTGCAGAGTGTTCATGCTGAGAAAAAAAAATGAGTGAACGATGACTAGAAATGAACAAGAAAGCCATGACACATTCCATTTCACTTTTAATGAAATTGTTTGTTAATTGTTTATTCCTTCTCACTTAATTTCAAACCCTTTTAACTTTAACTCTTTCTTCTATGGAGCACAAAATAAGAATGTTTTATAGAATGTTCATGCTGGTCGTTTTTAAAAAAAAAGTGAATGAGGACCAGGTACTCTAAGCAAAAAAAGGAGAAAAAAAGTGAGTGAACATTAACTAGAAAAAGAACAAGAGATGACCATGACATATCATTTAACTTTAATGAAATAGTTAATCTTAAAATGAAACAGGCATCATTTATTCACCCTCAATTCATTCCAAACCTGTATGACTTTTTCTTTCTTTCCGTGGAGCACAATAGACGTTTTGCACAATGTTCATGCTGAGAAAAAAAAAGAGTGAACAATGACTGGAAATGAACAAGAAAGAAAGAACGTTTTGTAGAATGTTCATGCTGCTCTTTTTCATGGAATAGAAAGTTAATGGGGACCAGGTACTCTAAGCAAAAAAACGAGAAAAAAATGAGTGAACATTTACTAGAATATGACCGTGAGACGTCATTTAACTTTAATGAAATAGTTCATCTTAAAATGAAAACCAGCATCATTTATTCACCCTCAATAAATATCAAACCTATATGACTTTTTTTTTGTTTGTTAGCAGTAGCGGCTCCTGACCAAAAATTTGGGAGGGGCAGTTTCTGGGTCGTAAGCCATGAATGCACAGGGAACTGGGTTATTTAACAAAACAAACGAACGAACTATTTACATGAACAAATCGTTTTGTTTGTTTGTTTGTTTGTTTGTTTGTTTTTTTTATATCGTTTTTGTTTATTTTTTTATTATTGTTGTTGATGTTATTCATTTTATTTGTAGGCCTACTTTTGCAATTCTTGCCCAAACTAATGTTGTATAGTCTATTTACAGGCTATTTACATGAGCACCTTAAACCTTACATTTATTTGTATAAGAACTTGGCGCGCCGTTGCTTCATATTAGCAAATTTCTCGATGACTGCTTTGTTGAATTCGGGGATATGTGTTAAACGTTTTCTATTGAAAGCATCGCCAAAGCATTAAGTCTTTCCTGTGATATAGTGTTTCGCAGAAATGTTTCAATTCGTTTCGTTCTATTGAACGACCTACCATTGTCTTTTGTTTGCTGTACAATTTTTATATCTGGTTTGTCAGGGCCAAGCTGTTTAATCACTAATTTCTCATTAATTGACAATCTTTCAAACGAGTTCTTCAACAGAAACTCGACACTATTACACACAGAATGATTTGCACGTGCTCGCTTAACTGAGACTCATATACACTTTGCTGACGCGGATTAATAATATTGTCCGGAACTACGTTCAAGTAACGTAAAAGCAAGTGGGTCAGTCTCAAATCTGCCCATATGGCTCTTAATTAGAGCGCGCTGCAGTTCCTTTTTTCACCACAAATTTACATTGAGAAAATGTGTGGCGCTGTTGAGCTCGGGAGGGCAGAGACACATCTGCCCCGCTTATCAAACATGAAGCAATGCGATTCAATTTTAACATATCCACCTCACTTTATGACTTATAAAAGTCTAAAATGTTTTCAGAATAAGGATGAACATTTTTGAGTTAACAGTTAATTAGGACTGGTCCAGTTTATATAGAGTTCTCTGTTTTCAAGTGGCTGAATATTTTGGTATCGTGGTATCATACAGCGAGCCGCGCCTGTTTGTTAGTGTTTTTGAAGAATGTTCATGCTGAGAAAAAAATTTAGTGAATAATGACTGGAAATGAACAAGAAAGATAGATGTTTTTTGGAATGATCATGCTGCTCTTTTTCATGCAATAGAAAGTTAATGGGAACCAGGGACTCTGAGCCATAAAAAGGACTTTTAAAAAAAACTAAATGAAACAAAATAAAATTCTAAAATACATTTTAGAGCATGGAAAAAGATCATAAAAGTAGTCAGTATAGCCCAACTGCTACATTCCAAGTCTTATGAAGCTTAGTGTGAGAACTCATTATTCATTGAAACGGAAGGAAGAATGAAAGACATGCGGTTTCAAAACACATAAAGCTGAGTAAATGATGACAGAAATTCATTTTTAGGTGAATTATCCCTTTTCCTTAAATTGAACCCATCAGGTGCGTTCCTCATTCCTCATTCTTCCTCATCACACCACCACCTTCTCACATCGTTATAAATCTCTCCTCTCTCTCCAGCAGCTTCTCCCCACTCATTTCCTGTTATAATTATCATTCCCCTCCCTGCCGTCTTGATCTAAGCATTTCTAATTGAACAGTCACAGTTAACAGTTGGTCACCCTGTGCTGGGCGCGAGCACCAGTCAGTCCCAGCGTGGCGTTTGCCGTGGCCTTTTGTTTCTAGACTGATTAAGACACTGCTCTGCCCAAAATGGATTTTGGTGGATTAGCTTTAATAGAGTAGCCCGATACGGCCTGCCTTACGGTGCCACTGAGATTCCCAAATAGATAGAGAGGTTGCATCAATTATTGACATTCAGCAGAGTTTTCGTATGGATTGCTGTTGCAGCAGCGACTGTGTGGAGCGTCTCCAATGCTGCAAACTTGACCTGTCCTTTAAAAGTGTTCTAAAGTGGCTGCAGTTGCATTTTGAATGAGTTTACCTGAAAGCTAATGGTTGGCCTCTAGCCATTAATTCCTACTTTGACTATTAGGTGTTATATGATACAGTCATTATGCTTTATCATGTGTCTCAATTTAAGCTGTACAAAACTGTGATTAGCAGATTGCCTACTGCCAGTAGATTTCCTCCGTTTTTACTTTTAACGGCATACAATGCTGATGTAAAGTTCATTATTAAACACACTAATGTAATAACACTATTATGTAATGTTTAACAAATGTCAAAATGAATATCTATTTTCCACTTTACATAATCTACTTCACATAATGTTTGATGCCTAAACTCAATTGTAGCATATATATATATATATATATATATATATATATATATATATATTATTTTAAACCTAGTCGCTTTTGACTGAAAAATGTAACATTTCGATTTTGTTTTCAGTGTTTGCTTCATCACAATTAGATGACACTTGGTGTGTTCAGTGAAAACACGTGAAAAATAAATCATGGACATGATTCAGAGAAAAAAAAAAAGTCAAAAAAAAAAAGTACCATTTTACGAAACATTCGCGGTCAAAAATAGCTGAATAGGAAACACATGGGAAATATAAAATAAATAAATAAATAACAATACAATGATATTTTATTCTGATTTCTAAATAATAATAATAATAATAATAATAAATATTATTGAACAAAAATGTATTAGGTTGATTGTCCTGAAAAAAAGTATCATTCATATACTATAGTTTTTCTTAATATTTTGGATTTTTAATATGCATTTTAATGAATTAGTATTTATTTTCCATTTTCATTTTAAAATGAGTTAATTTTGGTAATTTTAGAATAAAAAAATTGCATAGATATTGCATAGTATCATAAAATCTCCCCAATTCTAAATAATAAAAAAATATTAAAAAGATATATTTTAATTAATTAGTAATTTACTAGTAATTTATTAGTAATTTATTTATTAGTAAATTTTGGTAAATTTGGAATACAAATTGCATAAATATTGCAAAGTAACATAAAATCTCCCCAATTCTAAATAATAATATAAAATATCATTGAACAAAAATATATTAGAATGATTTTCCTGAAAAAAGTGTTATTGGTATACTATAGTTTTATATATTATTTTATTTTTTTATTTATTTATTTATTAGTAATATGTTTATTGCATTGTTTAAGGAATTACTATTTATTTTCCATTTTCATTTTAAATTTAGTTGAAAATGTGGTAATTTTGGAACAAAAATAGTATAAATACTGCATAGTATCGTAACATATCCCTTGTTCTAAATAATAATTAAAAATATTATTGAACAAAAATGTATTACATTGTTTTTCCTTAAAGAAAGTTTCATTGGTATACTATAATATAATTTATTTTCCATTTTCATTTTAAATGTTGGTAATTTTGAAATTTTTGGTTAATTAATTAGATTGTTTGTTTGTTTATTTGAGGGTTTTTTTAGTACTTCAGGTTAAACTAAAATAAAACGAGAAATTATGTCTTGGCAACTCTTTTTTTTTTCGTTTTAATTTTAGCTGTAACTGATGTAATCACAATCTGAACCTCTGATATTAAGTAACCAAAATTGACAAATGGGAATGAAATTATTAAACATCACAGTGAGTACCTCAAATCATTATTTAATTAGAATTTAGTTTCATGTTGAATAATAGAAACTCAATGTTTTCACTCAGCAACTCCACTGGGAAAGGATTTTTGGCCATTTTTAATCATAATGTTATTGTTTAAATGTCTCGACTACAATGTGAATACTAAACTACATAATTAATCTCTGAATCAATAGATCATATAGCCTGTTGATTTACAAGCCTTTATGTTTTTGTGACATCACAACCAGCGTGTCTGCAATGCACGAGTATGTCAGTGCCTTTGCTTGTTTAGCTCTCATTTTTTCTTGTTTGAACACACTTTATCAAAGGCCAGATCAATGGCAAGGGCGACATCAAACATATATTTATTTGAGAATTGTAAAGTATGTAATGTATATTTGTCATCTTGATTCGCATTGGCCGCATGTCCCGTCTGCCAATGAAACATTTATTAATGTAAATACCAATTGGCAATCAATAAACATAACTAGAGCGCCTCCCCATATGCAAACTCTGTCCTCATTGAACATATTGACAGCGCAGTGCCATGTCTAACCTGAACAATTACAGAGCTGTTTCCTGCTGCCTTGCTCTCAAATTGATTATCTTTGAAGTTCCCAGTTTGTGTTTTAGTACTGTTGATTTAATGTTTTCAACCAAACAACCTCTTTATCAAAGGCGTTTTTACTTTTATAGTACTAAATTGTCTGGTTGTGTACGTTTAAGTTAACTGACTAATGATAACTAGGGCTGTGAATCTTTGGGTAAACAGTGAATTGATTCGATTCACGATTCATAGGGTTTTAATTCGATTCAAGAAAGATTTTTGCACATTCAGAATGATTCGATTCAAAACGATTCACAATAAAATTTGATGTGATTTGATTATTAACCATTCGATTCTGCATACTTTAAGTGTATTCACAGGGTTATTTAAATGCTTCCTCTAAATTCTTTATATGCTTAGTCAGGGGGGAAATTACATTGCAGCCTAATGGAGTCAGAGTGTGAATGCAAAAAATAAATAAATTAAAACATGTTTGTCCACTGTTAGATGTTAGTTTAATGATGCTATGGTATGAAATATAGCATATGTAGAAATTTACCCTAGTGAAAAGTAATATTTTTAAAATACATTCATTTAAAACCAGGTATAGTTCAAATCTGTTAACATATTTACTAATATATCCCTCAAGACTCTGAAATAAAAATTATAATTAAACTTTATTTGAATTTCTTAATATTAAGCCTAAAATGTGTTTTAATGTCACTATTGCTGAGGATTGTATTCTCTTTGAATAAAAAGTTCTTCAAATGCAAGATTTAAATTGTATCTGAAATATACTTGCAATAGTTCCACTTTAGCACAATCAAATACAGGTCCTTCTCAAAAAATTAGCATATTGTGATAAAGTTCATTATTTTCTGTAATGTACTGATAAACATTAGACTTTCTCATATTTTAGATTCATTACACACAACTCGAAGTAGTTCAAGCCTTTTATTGTTTTAATATTGATGATTTTGGCATACAGCTCATGAAAACCCAAAATTCCTATCTCAAAAAATTAGCATATTTCATCCGACCAATAAAAGAAAAGTGTTTTTAATACAAAAAAAGTCAACCTTCAAATAATTATGTTCAGTTATGCACTCAATACTTGGTCGGGAATCCTTTTGCAGAAATGACTGCTTCAATGCGGCGTGGCATGGAGGCAATCAGCCTGTGGCACTGCTGAGGTGTTATGGAGGCCCAGGATGCTTCGATAGCGGCCTTAAGCTCATCCAGAGTGTTGGGTCTTGCGTCTCTCAACTTTCTCTTCACAATATCCCACAGATTCTCTATGGGGTTCAGGTCAGGAGAGTTGGCAGGCCAATTGAGCACAGTAATACCATGGTCAGTACACCATTTACCAGTGGTTTTGGCACTGTGAGCAGGTGCCAGGTCGTGCTGAAAAATGAAATCTTCATCTCCATAAAGCTTTTCAGCAGATGGAAGCATGAAGTGCTCCAAAATCTCCTGATAGCTAGCTGCATTGACCCTGCCCTTGATAAAACACAGTGGACCAACACCAGCAGCTGACATGGCACCCCAGACCATCACTGACTGTGGGTACTTGACACTGGACTTCAGGCATTTTGGCATTTCCCTCTCCCCAGTCTTCCTCCAGACTCTGGTACCTTGATTTCCGAATGACATGCAAAATTTGCTTTCATCCGAAAAAAGTACTTTGGACCACTGAGCAACAGTCCAGTGCTGCTTCTCTGTAGCCCAGGTCAGGCGCTTCTGCCGCTGTTTCTGGTTCAAAAGTGGCTTGACCTGGGGAATGCGGCACCTGTAGCCCATTTTCTGCACACGCCTGTACACGGTGGCTCTGGATGTTTCTACTCCAGACTCAGTCCACTGCTTCCGCAGGTCCCCCAAGGTCTGGAATCGGTCCTTCTCCACAATCTTCCTCAGGGTCCGGTCACCTCTTCTCGTTGTGCAGCGTTTTCTGCCACACTTTTTCCTTCCCACAGACCTCTTGCTTGAGGGTGTCAATGATGGCCTTCTGGACAGCAGTCAGGTCGGCAGTCTTACCCATGATTGCGGTTTTGAGTAATGAACCAGGCTGGGAGTTTTTAAAAGCCTCAGGAATCTTTTGCAGGTGTTTAGAGTTAATTAGTTGATTCAGATGATTAGGTTAATAGCTCGTTTAAAAAACCTTTTCGTGATATGCTAATTTTTTTAGATAGGAATTTTGGGTTTTCATGAGCTGTATGCCAAAATCATCAATATTAAAACAATAAAAGGCTTGAACTACTTCGAGTTGTGTGTAATGAATCTAAACTATATGAAAGTCTAATGTTTATCAGTACATTACAGAAAATAATGAACTTTATCACAATATGCTAATTTTTTGAGAAGGACCTGTATACTCAAGTTTATCTTTAGTTGGATTTCAGCACTATACTTCCAATTTAGTTTAGTATAGGATACTAAAAGTACAATTGCAAGGTATTTTTTATTAAGAACATAAATATGTACATTTATACATAGCATGAAATAAATATATCCCTCTATGGGAGTAATTGTGAATTCACAACTTGAGAAAATAATGGGCTTTATATTTTACATATTTTTTGGAGTAAAATCATATTCCAAATTTTTTTTCTACATCTGACCTTTGACCTTTCTTTTAGGGTTCTGTCATTTATAACTGACATTGTCCCATTAGGGTAAAATTTTTTTGGGCAAATTGTCAGAAACTTCACACACAATCAAATGCTTTTTCACTATCTGAAAAGAAGTGAAAAGGTCTAGTTTTTTCAAAAAACATTAAAATCTTATGAATGCTGGTCAATAGTGCCATCTACACCAAATATTAATCCCATAATAGGACTTTGTCAGTTATGCATGATGCTCAGTTTTTTTGATCTCAGAGTTATTGTTTTTATAAAAGTTCATTAAAAATGACACAAACATTTTAGAAAACACATTTGGATGTACAATTACATTTTTTATAACTTGAATTTGTATGTATTTTCTAGTCTAAAATGAGCTCACTATGGAGCCTTGAGAGCATGTGACCTAACATGTGCTAACGCCTCCTTTACGGCGTTGTTACCAAAAATGTGAAGCACATGACAAATAAATTTTTATTGTACTGGTTGAAAGGGAAGTCATTTCACATGACTAAAATACATTTTTGTTGATATTGTAATTAGTATTGTATTTTAAATGCAATTTTCTTAGCGTCAGTTATAAATGACAATATCCTATAGAGGGATATAGAATATAAGAACAATATAAAGAAATATATTATTATAGCCTATGTAAGCCAAGATTTTAAAAATGCTTTAAAAGTAGGCATTTTATGTCACACCTTTGCATGATGTCAGCTTCTTTATCTTATTTTCATAAAATAAAACGCTACAGCATTTGAACACAACTTTCATGCATGTGACAGATAACGTTAAACCTTGCGCTCTTATTTTAAGGTTGCTGCTAATGCTGTGGTTATTTTGGCCATTTTCATTGTACTTTCAGTTTAATTACATTAAGTTAACACGTCATTTACGTTCAGTGGAATTGTGCGTATGCTTTTAGAGACTTAGATTGTTTTGCTCCATCCAAACGGCTTTCAACTTCTCAGGTAATGCCAATGATATGACTGAGAGTTTAAAAGTAAAACTACTTCTAGCAGTACTGGCCAGAATACTAAGAGATCACACGCTGGCTGCTCAAGCCTGAAAAAAACGTGTCGGCGAGTGCGCACACGCCGTATAGTGGCAGGCAGTAAATGAAGCATGTGAAGGAGAGATGTGAGGAAACGAACAACGCTGTTCAAGGTCTCCGTTAATTCGAGTAATTTATATATTTCAAAACCACTGAATCACTATAGAAATCACAATTCATTCGATACTGTAGTGCACAAATTTTGATATTTTATGTGTCTATATGTACATGTGTACACTACTGTTTAAAAGTTTGGTGTAAGTTATTTTTATTTTAAGGATATTCATATTTTTATGCAGAAAGGACACATTAAAAGAATCAAAAGTTATAGTGAAGACATTAATATTGTTATAATGTAGGCAATTAATGCTATTGAACTTTCTATTCAGCAAAGACTCCTGAAAAATATTTTATGGTTTCCACAAAAATGTTAATATAAACGTTAATATTTCTTGAGCACCAAATCAGGATTTTAGAATGAATACTGAAGGATCATTTGACTGGAGCAATGTCTGACAATTCATCTTTGCCATCACAAGAATAAATTACATTTAAATATATTCAAATATAAAATATTTCACAATAGTACTGCTTTTAATCAAATTTTTTTGATTTTTCAAATAAGACTTTTTTCAAAAACAAGGTCATAAGACAAAGTCTTATGACCTTGTTTTTACACTCACTGAAGTAAATTATTTCGGTGGTTATTTTGGTGGTTATAGTTGTCAAACATAAAACTTTCTCTAATAAAAATGGACAAAAAGAGTCCTCTTCATTTGCATACTAAGGATGTACTTGATTCAAACTCTAGTAGTTCTCTGCCAACTGCCACTTTCACTATTGTAAGCGAAACCAAGCGGTAATTTACGGTAAGTGGATGGGATAGTGTAGGACGGTACTTTATTAATCTCCTGGGTGAAATTGACGGTAAAAGCAACGTCTCCCTGGGCTTACATTTTAAAGATTGAGGTGAAAATATTGGCCTTGGCTGTATAGTTTTTGTAGTCGAGTAACATGTCCTAAAAGACCTGACAGTAATTTAAAGAGGAGTAGTATCTCTTTCATTGCCTCTGTTTCCCCATATGTAATATTTAGAGTGCTATTTTTCAGGACTAAATGATGTAAAAGTCCTAAACAACAGGCTTTCTGCCAAAGACTCAATGTTTTGATTGGATCCTCCGGTGGCTCTCATGCCTGGCTAACTCAGCACACCGACACAGATGTAGAGTGGGAGGGTGTGATAGAGTCTCTGTGTCTCTACCTGATAATAAGACATCATGAGGATACGTCTGTCTCGAGCTGAAGATAGCACATTCTGTTTGGGAGGCTTGATACATTGTTGTGATGTTTAGGGTATGTATTTTTCCTGCAATATGACATCCTACATTGATCTACTTACAGAGTTTTCGCGGGTGGTTATCGGCTTGATCTACAGCTGATAGGGAGGCATTCGGTAGAATGCGGCTTGGGAATTTTGCTAATAGAGAAGCAACTGTTGATTTTAACAGGTACAAATAGACATGTTTTTTTCTGTTTATCAAGTTGGCATTCATCATTCGCCCTATGGAAGCTTTTAGAAAAGTGCAACTTGAACAGAAAACTACAAGTCAGTGTGTTCATAATTAAGATAATACATTAAAATAATATAAAATAATAAAATAAGACACTCCAATATCAAGCAGCAAAAAAAAAAAAAAAAAAAATAGCTGGATGCAGATGAGACCGGAAGTCAGACCCATAACATAAACATGAACATGCATTTACTCATCTCAACTGCACAAAAACTTTTAATATTCTTAAAAAGGAATAAAAACAGTGAAATCCAAACTCAGAATAAAATAAACCTGTTTGTTAAATAACACAAATATATTTATGTATTTAATCTAGTGGTGTCAAAATTAGCGTTAACGCAGGCGTGATCATTTTTTTCATTTTAACACATTAAAAATATTTAACACAATTACCGCATGGGTGGGGCTAGGTTTGGCCACACCATTCACAACTGCTAAAAAAAATATTTAGATGCTCAGAGCGTCTTTACAAGCTCATCAAATGGGAGACTGTAAATTTTGCATAGTATCATAGAATCTCCCCAATTCTAAGCAATAATAAAACATATTATTGAACAAAAATATATTAGACTGATTTTCCTGAAAAAGCCATTGATATACTATAGCTTTTCTTAATTTCTTAATTTGAAATTTTTAATACAAAATTTAATGAATTTGTATTTATTTTCCATTTTCCATTTCCACACGCCGGCGCGTTTTGGTGCGTTTTTTTAAAAAGCCCCCTATATAAACTTAAATTACTCTGTCAGTTTTGATTGTACAGATAAGATCAATACATCAATCGAATCTGTAAATAAAAATTAGTTGATATTTTGGAATAATTTTTTTTTTAAATATTGCATAGTATCATAAAATCTCCCCAATTCTAAATAATAAAAAATAATAATAATATTGAACAAAAATATATTAGATTGATTTTCCTAAAAAAGAAAAAAAAAAGGACTATATAAATTTATATACTACAGTTATCTTTATATAATTTTGAATTTGATATAATTTAGATAACTTTAGGCTATATTTTCTTGCTGAAGTAGTTACTAGCCTGGCCTTTATTCTAATGGGTTTATGTAAAGATTGTTTCAAGTTCAGTTAAATTATTATTATTGGTTATTTTTTAAGGTATAATAAATGTTAAAGTGATAGCTCTCAATGATACTGTAATGGTGAATGGTTATATATATTCAATGGTTAAATATTAGGGGGAAAAAAATCATTGCGACATCAGTTGGAATCAGTGATATGTGCCTTCAGTCATAAAAAAGATGGCATTAACACAAATATTAAAAATATACGTTCTTTATGTTGTTTTCTGATTTGAAGCATGAATGTGAAATTATTGCAATAAAAGTATAATTAAAAACTTTAATGTCAGGTAGGATTAATCGCAATTAATTTCAGGAAAAATGTGTGATTAATTAGTTTTTTTTTTTTTTAATTGATTGACACCACTAATTTAATCCCATTTTATTAATCAGTGTCTGTGCTGATGCAATTCGACGGAACTCTGAAAGAAATCATGTTCATGGATGAGCTAATATACTAAAGTTTTATTAACGTCACTGTAGTATAAAGTGAAACCAGGACCACTGGAGCAATTCCTAAAGAGAGACAATCACACACGGCTTAAAATCAGCGGAGCTTTTATTATGCCACAGTCGACCGCTTCCACCCTTTCCAGTCATGTGAAGTAAAACAGTGCTGCTTTATTATACTAGATACATTTGACAGTATTGAAGATTCTGTTATAATGCTAAACTGTACATTCATACAACACATAACAAAATAAAGTGTCTTTAGTGTTTCCATGTTTTCTACGAAATAAATCTGGAAATCTAAGGTGTTTGACGTCATTGGCAGGCAACGCAATGACACAGTCCGTTACACTACTTATTTCTCTGGATTTAAACATGCTTGGAAACATTTGGGAGTAATGTAAGTACACAAGTCAACAAAATATATAACACTGTTCTAGTGTTTTTTAGATATTTGTATTCAAAATATTACATATTGTGCCTTTAACTAAAAACACAATAGGTGAAAAATAAAAGCTTAGAATTTGCACTTTGAAATTGATACAGTATAATTTAACTTTGGGGTTCTGCATTTTAAATTGCTGACTAAGTAGAATTGTTTGGTCACCATAATTATAATATAAATAGAGAATACACAGATTGGATGTGCCATATATCATTGGAAAGGTAAAAAAAAAAAAAAAACTTTAGACACACTGAACTGAATCAAACACAGAAGTTGAAATCCAAAGTTCTGTCATAAAACTCCAGATGGTGCAGTCTGAACATTTAAATACTTGGCTAGTGCTTGCTGTAGCAGTTGCAGCATGCTTTAGAAACCCTTCACCTTCCCCAGCTCCACCTGTATAGATATTGGGTGATTCATGCATGCTATATATGAGGGTTATTTCTTATATGTTATATGTGCAGCAGCAGTATTTCTTACATGCTCACAGCAGCATGTTGTAGATGTTTCGCAGTAGTAAGTCGGTACTTGCAAATCTATTCCACCAAGAACAAACACATTAACATTGTCATGCACATTACCATGCTAAACCCTCCAAGAGTTGTCATGATAGAAATATATTTAACTCAGTGTCTTTAAAAACTCTGAAAAACACATTGATGTTTGTCTAAAATGTCTCTTATATCCTACCCGCTGTGAGACTTAAGTGCACATTGCAAAGCCAAGTTTGATATTATTATTTTTTTTTTTTCCTAAACAATTTTAACCCTAATGTCTTCCATGTCTCCCTCTTTAGGTAATTGACATAATTGTCCGTTAGCTCCTGCAGTGATGGATCTGAAAGACAGACGACAGCGCTCTCTGACACAGGGTCGGTGCAGAAAGGATCTGCACTATGCCACATCCTCTCTGGACAGTGAGAACTGCCATATAGTGTCACAAAAAGCATACAGTTCGAGCAAAACGCTAAAGGCCTACCAGCAGGATGGACAGATGCGTTATGGAGGATGTGTTGCGGAGCTAGTGCATCAGGAGACAGAAGAATATGTCAGACAAGGTGAGACTGTTACCTAAATTAATATCTGAATGGAAGAAATCATAAAGATAAATATGGTAACTATTCTATTTGGTATGGTCCGATTAGTGAATTACCAAGCAAACTTTTGCAGACAAATAGGGTCCATTTATTATTGTCAATGTATAGCAATGTATAAATCACAGCTCATACATAAGTCACTTTTAAACCAAGCAGCTTTCCGTTGGTCAACATGGTGAATTTTCATGACCAACTTGGCAAATTGGCATTTTCACCATTTTACGAAATTCCAGATTGTGTAAATTCCCACTGAAGTGACTGTATTTCACCAATGAAAATTTACTTAAATAGCCAATCACCTCTTTGTTTACTCTAGAACACTTTTGTGTTTGTCTTTTTACTCCCATCTAATATAACATCATATATTGAGGTTTAAAGCAAATAATAGAATTACACAAATGTATGTGTAGTTCTTAAATGCTTGTTGGAAACAGTAGTCTTTAGGTCGGAGTTTTCTCATCAGTTTGGGCTTTAATACAAATGCCATCATGGATGAGTGTTATCCATTTTAACCCACATAATCCCCCTCTAATAAAAACAGAGAAGATGATTTTCTGTGGTAAGTTTAATTTGCAGCTATTGAAACTTTTGATCTGTTTGTACATACTGTGCTGAAGTTTCATGACAAATATTTGTTAAAAGTTACTGTTCCTGTCATGCAAGTGACACTGACCTGGTAAACACAAACCCAATTAGAGCAGTGATTCATGTGGTACCTAAGTCTAAACCAAATAGCTAATTCAAATTATATGAAAGGATTTATTTATATTTCTAAATGAACCTGAATACATTATGCCATATTTTTTGGGGGTCTTTAAATTACGTAAAAGCATTCATGTACAATTTGATTATGTTATTAACATATCAAATTATATGCAATTTCATTTTGAAGATAGTCATATCAGGAGTGATTTCAGTGATTGCCATTTGAATATCATTGAGCACTTTAAACTGATATGTGTAATCATTTTGATCACAACCAAGAATTTTTACAGATTTTATTTTTTTTGTAAGTTGTGTTCTACTATATGGAAGCCCATTTCCGCCACTGAATAAAAACTAAAAAAAATATTTTTTATCACATAATTCTTTATATGTCACAATTCTGACTGTTTCTCAGTAAACTCATAATTGCGTGGAAAAATGTGTGAAATTAATTGAGAATTGAGAGATATAAATTTGAACTTTTTTCGGTAACACTTTATTTTGATAGTCCACTTTAGATATTCTACTAACAGTAATTAACTTTGCAACAAAACGTCAACTAGCAGTTAGTAGAGTATTAGTAGACTGTCTGCTTAATATCTTCTAACACTTTCTTTGTCAACTTATTCAACTAACCCTAAACCTACCCTAAACTAACCCTAAAGTCTACTCTGAGAGTTAGTGGACATGTAGTTGCAAATAATGAGATTTAGTTGATATGTAGTTGACAAGTAGTTGACATGTAGCTACAAAGTTACTTACATTTAGTAGAATGTCTAAAGTGGACTATCAAAATAAAGTGTAACCCTTTTTTCTTAGAATTGCGTGATATGAATTCGCAATTGTCAATTAAAAAGTCCGAATTGTGAGAAAAAAGTCAGAATTGCAGGACATAAACTCACAATTGTGAGATATAAAGTCAGAACTGCAAGATATAAACTTTTGTCAGAACTTTGTATTTATCAATTCTGACTTTTTTCTCATGATTGCAAGATGTAAACTTGTAATTGCAAGAAAAAAATGTCAGAATTGCAAGATATAAAACTGCCAATTCTGAGAAATGATGTCAAAATTGTGAGATATAAACTGGCAATTTAAACTTTTTTTTCTTAGAATTGCATGATATAAACTCACAATTGCGAAGAAAAAAGTCAGAATTGCAAGATGTAAACTTTTTTTCAGAATTGTGTGTTTGTATCTAGCAATTCTGACTTTTTTTCTCAGTATTGCGAGATGTAAACTCACAGTTGCGAGAAAACTATTCTGAATTGTAAGATATAAACTCGTAATCCCGAGAAATGAAGTCAAAATTGTGAGATATAAACTGGCAATTTAAACTTTTTTTTCTTAGAATTGCATGATATAAACTCACAATTGCGAAGAAAAAAGTCAGAATTGCAAGATGTAAACTTTTTTTCAGAATTGTGTGTTTGTATCTAGCAATTCTGACTTTTTTTCTCAGTATTGCGAGATGTAAACTCACAGTTGCGAGAAAACTATTCTGAATTGTAAGATATAAACTCGTAATCCCGAGAAATGAAGTCAAAATTGTGAGATATAAACTGGCAATCTTAACCTTTTCTCAGAATTGCATGATATAAACTCGCAATTGCAAATTAAAAAGTGAGAACTGCAAGAAAAAAGTCAGAATGGCAGGATATAAAACTCACAATTGCGAGAAATAAAGTCAGAATTGTGAGATATGAAAATTGCGAGTTACAAAGTCCACTTCTGAGGGGGAAAAAAGACTGATATTGTGAATTTATATCTCACAACTCTGACTTAGTAACTTGCAACTCAGATTTTTTTCACCTTCAGAATTGCATGATATAACCTTGCAATTGTAAGTTGTAAAAGCAGAATTGTGTGATATAACCTTGAAATTGTGAGGAATAAAGTCAGAATTGTGAGATAAAAAAATGCAATTAACTTTTTCTGTTTTGTATTCAGAAAACCAGCTTCCATAGTGTTCTGTCTGATATTTAGTCGTGACTTTCATTTCTTGATTACTGTCAGCTCACAGAGGAAATGTTCTTGATAAATAAATAAATACATAGAAATTAAAAAGGAGTTAAAAATCATCCTTTAAACAACTTCCTTAAAATGTGTTCTTATTTTAAGACACTGTTTTTGCCCAAGGACCAAGAAAGCCCAATCCACCAGTTGTGTGACCAGGTTTTGTTTTGCTCAAATTGATCCTGTAATGAAGTGTTAACCGGTTATAATTACTGTTCGACCAACTGACCTTATTCAGTTGTTGCACAGAAAATAGACAGTGAAAATGAAAGGCTTAGAAAACTTTGTGCCATGTTGAAAGCTGTCCTTACAAACACACCTTTAGCAAGGTTTGTCAATATCAGATAGAGAGATAATAGAGGTGAGCTGCAGTATTGAAGTAGGAACCTTCATCCTTTCAATATCTGCTCAAATTGTCCTATTTCTCACATTTTACATTTCATCTAGAAGACAAACTATAAAAAAAGAAAAAAAGGTTTTATAAGCTTATATTAATTGAAAGATTACATGGTATATTCTGTTTTTTCATTTTTGAGTTATGAAAGATATTTCCATAATGAAAAATATGAAAGGATTAGCAAATATTAGTTAAAATGGACTGAATGTACCATAGAGTACACAGGATTTTTAAAGTTATTTACATAATGATTACTTTGTAAAACAAATAATGTAATCCTGCATTTTTCTTATTCTCGATTTATCTCCTATTATACCTATATATTCATCACAGAATTGTAAATAAAAAAAGGATCACCGTTTCTATGTACCATAAATACAGACGCTGCATATGTATTGTTTTTGGCTGCGTCCATTGCATCCGACACGTGCCCAACTCGGAAACTCGGGGCTTATAGAAACTTTTGAGTTTCCCACTCGTAATAACGACTTTGTGGTGGCGTTCATGGGCATTCAACTCATAAATATCATTAATCAGCCTGGAAAATCACAACTTTTCATTTTCTGTCAATCTTAGTTTATGATGTAACTACAGAAGTGTCAAGTTTTAAATAGGAAAAATATCTAAAATTTTTGGTCATTTTTGAATGAGAAGCTAATAGTCAAATCAGATTCAATGATTTATGCTAAGCTATGCTAAAAATCCTAATACCAGACCCAGAGATCAGAAGAACGTATTCAAAAATGGTAAAACTAACTCTAGGGGAGTTGGAAAATGAGCCTATTCAAAAAAGTGGAGTGTTCCTTTAACATTGATAATAGTAAGAAATGTTTCATGAGCATCAAATCAGCGTATTTCAGAAGGATCATGTGACACTGAAGACTGGAGTAATGGATGCTGATAAATTTAGCTAAATTAGATTTTAAAATGTATGAAAATAGAAAATTATGAAAGGCAAAATTATGAACTGCGATACAAACTCACAGTTGTGAGAAATAAAGTCAGAATTGTGAGTTTGTATCATGCAATTCTGAGAAAAAAAAGTCCAAACTGCAACAATAACTTGCAATAACCTTTTTTTTTCTTTATTTAGTGGTGCTTTCATATTTTTCTGTTTTCATACATTTTAAAATCTAATTTAGCTAAATGTATTGGAAAAATTGTAAGCTTATATCTCAGAATTCTGACTTAATTTCTCAGAATTGCCAGTTTATATCTCACAGTTCTGACTTTATAACTCATAGCTGGGGGTTTATAACTCACAACTGTGACCCTAGACCACAAAACCAGTCTTAAGTACCATGGCTATATTTCTAGCAAAAGCCAAAAATACATTGTATAGGTCAAAATTATTATTTTATGCCAAAAATCATCAGGATATTAATTAAAGATCATGTTCCATGAAAATATTTTGTAAATTTCCTACTGTAAATATATAAAAACTTAATATTTGATTAGTAATATGCATTGTTAAGAACTTCATTTAAACAATATTAAAGGAGATTTTCTCAATGTATATTATATTATATTATATTATATATTTTGTTGCACCCACAGATTCCAGATTTTCAAATAAAATATTCAAGAAATTCAAATATTGTCATATCCTAACAATTCATCAATGGAAAGCTTAGTTATTCAGCTTTCAGATGATGTATAAATATCAATTAAAAAAAAAAAAAAACCTTATGCCTTTGTGGTCCAGGGTCACAATTCTGACTTCTTAGAATTATAATTTTATATCTCACAATTCTGAAAAAAAGAGATGTAAACTCGATTTTTTTATTCAGTTGCGGAAATAAGCTTCCATAGAAACAGCTAGTTTAAAATGTATTAATATTTCACAATATTACTGTTTTTAATGGTTTTTTTTTTTTTTTTGATGAGATAAATACAGCCTTGGTAAGTAAATGGGACACAAACATTTAAAAATCCAAGCTTTTCAGGAGTAGTGTATACAGCATTCATATCAAGGTATTTGTATTAGCTTTTCCTAATAAAAATAAATAAATAAATTAATTAATTAATAATTACACATACATAAATAACACAGTCAAACTTGTAAGATTTATGTGAACTGCAAACCAGCAAAAAAAAGTATTTCTTTGTTTGTTTAATTATTACAGTTTCTAACCGAAAATTCTGATGTTTAATAAACTCATGTACATATTATTAATAACTACACATTATTATTATTATGATTATGTTTTGCATTTTCCACTCTTGTTTTTCAGTCCTTATTGCATCCAGAATCACCATACGGTTATTTTGTCCAAATTCCACCAGCACAGTATTTCTACGGAGACTCAGCCAAACTCACAATACAGCCTGAAGCGTTTTTGTCAGGTTTTGATTCGGAAATGTCCAGAAGAGGAATGCTGCCTGTCATTCATTGTGTTTTTTTTTTTTCTTACCACAGGCTTCTGTTTTCCATAGATGCTGGCTCAGGTGTAGATCAAAAATGGAGCGAAACAGAAAATCTTTAATACTCTGAGATGAGATGTGCTCCACTAGCAGTGTCCATTTCTCATTATAGCAAAGTTTCATCTACCTAAAGCAAGAGGTGACCTTGTCGTCACTTTTCTCCTTCACTGTGTGCTGTAAAAATAGTCCAAACCACTGAGGCTGAGCTGCACACTGCTGTCTCATCTTCAGAGTGAATCAGACAGACTGAGGCTTACAGAGAGAAAATGATAGACACAGAAGCAAGAGTAGCAGACTCTAGCTTTCAGTAGCCTGAGGTTTGTAGTCCACACATTTTATTTTTTTTTTACCTGCCAGCTGTAGTCTGCTCCACATTACGTCTGAACACACTCGCCATGGATATGCTCATATGGTCGAGGGAGGAGTTTTTGGTTGTAGGACGCTCCAAGCTGGTGGTCCATGGCCGTAGTGAGTGAACAGGGCTCCGCAGGCAGCTTTGCCTCAGTAAAGGCCATATGGCGAGGGAGCTTCGGAAATACGGGAGCACTCGTTATGGACATTTGTGGAAAGGAGTGCTCTGCCTCTTAGGCAGCCCAGAACCCTCTTATGGTCCCTTTAGTGCACTTTTTTTCCAGCACAACATCTGGTAGCATGTGCTTATCGTCCTCCATTCGAGCTCTTACTAAGCAGAGCTGCTCCAAACATAGCAGAACATTGAGATTACAGTATGGGTAATGTGGGTGAAAGGGGATGCGGGAGAGATGATGATAGAGGAGAGTGAATTAGGAGGAAAGCAGCAACTATATCCATCTCTATGACCCTGTTTACACCTGGGATTAACATCCAGCTCCAGGATGATCCAATCAGAAGTGATCAGACGTGAGGGATTACAGTTTATACTTGGTATTGACATGTCGCGTGTCAAATGCATGACTGGTGACCACTTCTGATTGGATTTCGTCAAGTGAATCGTCTCTGATTTCATGACCGCACACATTAGATCAGCCTGTCATGTACTGATATTGTCTTTTTTATGGCTGATATACATTATTTTTATCTCTGATAACTGATATGCAGCATTTAAATTACACTTTTTTTATTTCAGTTTTTCAGCTAAAATTGCACTGGGGAAAAAAAAAAAAGAAAACATAGGTTATATTATATTATATTATATTATATTATATTATATTATATTATATTATATTTGTAACAAAACCGGATGAAGACAGGTGAATCCAAATGCAAGCTTTATTAACTGAAATCGTAGTCGTACAGGCAGGGTCAAACAGGGGCACACTGGGACAACGGAGAATAAACAAAGAGGCGTCAATGTCCGAGCGTGGGGGTCTAGGGCCGGCAGCGAGCAAAGAGTAATCCAAGGGCAGGCAAGGGGTCAATAGGCGGGCGGAGAACAGTCACGGGAACCAGGAACAAAGGAGATCGGCAACGGGAGGGAAACCAGGAAATAACGCTCGGAATTGACAGTAAACTATTCAAAACTTTGCAAGGAAACAGTGGGAGAACCGGTCTATTTATACTGAGAGTGTGAACTAAGATGGCCGACTAAGGTGAAAGGTGAAGGGTGACAACACAGGGATTATGGGAAATGTAGTGAAAGATAGTTAATAATACATTGAAGACTCCCTCTAAAGGTGAACGGAGGGAGCCATAGCAGCACAGTTCGTGACAATATTATTGTTGTATGTTATCATTGAGATATATTTTTTCATTCATAGTATTACTTATTTTTTGGTTTTAGTTTTAGTTTTATTATTTTATTTATAGCTTTTTTAATCTGTGATACATTTTTATTTTTGCTTTTTAACAATGCAATAATTGGGAAAAAAACGGGTTATTGTCATATGTTATATTATATTGTTGTATGTTTTCAGTGTTGTTTTAGTATCATACAAGTTAAAGTGAGATACTATTACAGTTTTTATTACTTTTTAGTTGTTTAGTTGTTTAGTTTATTGTTTTTTAGCTTTATTGATAGTTACTTTATCCCCGAGAACTGATATGCGGATTTGTTTATTAATTTTAATAAAAAAACAAACAAACAAACAAACTTATTATATTATATTATATTATATTACATAATATTACTGATATGCAAAATTTTATTTATATATTTTATTATTATTTTAATTATTTATTTATTTATTTTTGCCTTTCAACTATTAAAAATAATTACACTGGGGAAAAACATAGGCTATGGTCATATTAGATTATATTATTGTTGTATGTTATGTGTTGTTTTAGTATCATTGAGATATTGTTTTTATATTGTTATAATATTGTTGTTTAGTTTTATTCATTTATTAATAGTTATTTTTATTTCTGATATATTTTATTCTATTTTATTCTATTCTATTATTGTTGTATGTTAGCAGTGTTGTTTTAATATCATTTAGATATTATTATAGTTTTTATGAATAGTTTTATTATGTTATTAGTAGTTATTTTTTGTCTCTATATGATTTTTATTTCTGCTTTTCAACTATAAATAATAATTACACTAAGGAAAAACATAAGTTAAATTATATTATATTGTATTATATTATTGCTGTATGTTATCAGCATTGTTTTTGCATAATTAAGATACTATTATAGTTTCTATTAAAAGTTTGCATTCAATTTTAATTTTAGGTGTCATTCTAATTTAAGTTATTTAATGTTTTAGTATGTTTGGTGTGTTTTAGTCTTTCATTTTATTTATTATGTTTGTCTATATTGTCTTTATTACTATTTTAGTTACAGTTTTACTATTTTTTTTATTTTACTATTTTTTTTTTATTTTACTATTACAGTTTTATTTGAGTCATTTTAGTACATCACGTAAGGTTAAATGAAAATGAGAAATGTTGCCTTGGCAACTAGCTGAAATAAAGCACAAATTAAACACACACAAATATTTTTTTAAACAATATATAATTTAAATAATGTATTTAATTATTATTGTTATTGTTGTTATTATTATTATTATTATTATTAATTCAGTTATTTTGATGTACTATAGTGATCTAAATGGCCAGAAATGTATTTTAATCTATGTTTCAAACCTTTGTGTTATATGAGTAGGTGGTCCATGTTGTCCTTGGTGCATCCAGAAGCAAACTCAATGAGGACGTATGCATCCCTAAAGTCATTTTTCACTGGTAATCTTCACCTCCACTGTAGCTCTCAAATGTATATGGTGCAAGTTGAACTCCAATAACATCAAACCTCTACGGTTTTTGAGTGTCTCGTAATCAAACACAATGACATCAAACCTGCACCATATTTGATTTGATAGTAGTGAAGGTAAAATGTTTAGTGAAAAATAACATTATTTTTGGCCTGATTCTCACACAGCCTTGTCGTATGGCGTCAGAAGACTTGAAATAGTAATGCTTTATGATACTTTTGTGCTTTTTTTCTTGATTAGCTCCAAATAAGCTTAATTAGCTCCAAATTAGCTTGATTAGTTCCATGGATCTTCACAAGAATCTTTCTTTTTTCACAACTCCTTTTTTTCTTTTTTTTATTGAAAAAACTAACAGCATTCAGGAGTGGAAGGGCATGAGGTTGAGTAAATAATGACAATTTTTATTATTAGAGAACAACTTAATACCAGGTGTAAACAGGACCTTTAATGTGTTAGCTGGAATGCTTAAAGCACACTGTACTAAAAGGAATAACTTGTCTGTGCTTTTCCTTTTTGAATTTTCCTCTCCCACATGATGGCTAATTTTAGATCTGCATCATATGGACTTGTCGCTGAAGATCAATACCAATGTGACTGCCTCGCTTTCAGCTTTCGATTTGTTTGGAGTAAGAGTAGGTAGTTTAACAAGCTCTTGATAGGATTTTCATCCATATTACAGCCGGTGGCATCAAAGCCAACAGAGGGAGGTTGCGATAGTATAGCAACTCTCACGGTCTTTAACTGACAATGAAAAGCAGATTATATTTTAATGCTGTTGCAACGTTTTCCAACACCCACTGCCTGTTACAGGAGCTTTGAAGTATTGTGGGGGTCCAGGTGAGTCTCCATTGCAATTAGAGATCATTTCCATGTTGAAGAGGGACATTAGGCCTCTGCTACAGAGTGGTGTGTAATGGGCAGTGCTTGAGATGTAATATTGATGGGAGAGCTCTTACTGGAGACTGTAGTGGAATAAGAATGAGAATGCACTGGGAATGAGAAGCTAAAATGGTGGGGATGAGTTAGCTGGTGTATAAACACCTAAACAGATCTCAATGGCTGCTGGTTTTTCTATTCATGGGGATGCCGACCTTGTGTTGCAAGAGGTGGTCTGTCTATGTGCTGTGGCATATGGACAATTTCAAAAATGGTTGATACAATGGATTGAATTTACTGTATAAACATAATTTTTCAGCCTCCATTCTGTGATGGCCTTGACTGTCTCATGTTATCTTTCTCTCTCTGTTTCTCTCTCAATCTCTCTCTCTCTTTTAATTTCAACAGTACAGTTATATGGCCAGCAATGAAATCCTTATAATTTCACGTCAACATGAAATGTATTTTTTTATTATTTTAATATGCTCCTTGAGGTTTACCTTTAATGTTTTAGTTTTTTGCACAAAAAAAGGGAAAAAATATTATTTTCAACCTTCATTTTGACCATCTCTCTAAAACGACCTGTTTTAAGGTGCAGGTCCATTAAGACTTCAGTCAGTAATCCACCACTGTTATGATTGGCTAACGTCACTGTATAGAAAACAGTATCAATGCCCCACCCCCTCACTACTGCATGTGAGTGTTTTGACAACATAATCAAAATAAAAAACATAATTTTCAGTCAAAAATTAGGAAATCATTTACTTACCGTTTGTGATGCAGCTGTAGTCAGATCTAGTACTGCTTCAGTAACGTTTCTTTGTGAACTCCCCATGACACGTGCCTCGCTTACAAAACAAAATGCTCTGACACGATCCAAGATGCCATTAAAAATAAACTATCCACTTGTTCCTTACGAATCTTCTGAAATCTGTACAAAAATGCAAATGAGCTGTTTAAACCAAACGCATCAACGCAAACGTTCTTCCACTCCATTTGACCAATTGACAACAGACTCAAGTACGTCAGTGAATGCACATCTGTATACTGTATCCATTGGAGACAAGATAGCAGCAGTGATTGTAATTTCTATTTGCTTTTTGACACATTTAGAATATTCAAGTGTCAAGAAGTTAAGCAACTGAACGCTAGTGGGCGGGGCCTAAGGTGAGAAGAAGACTATTCGTCGATGTGTTACTTTGGAGACAGTGGTTATGCAAGCAACAATGCCTGGGTGACATCAACCTGGCACCTTGGTTCCAAAATGAGCTGTTTTTGGAGCTTTATTAAATAAAAGCTTTGTTTATAATGAAGAGGAGGTTTTAATGGTTTTAATAGTACTTATGTGCCAAAACCCCATAATGTATCATGACCCCATTAAAATTTAAGGTGCTTTGCTTTTTGCAACATAGGCTCATTAGAAATATGTGCCTCTATATACATTTCTGCAAAACTGAAAAAAAAAAACAACAACAACAACAACAAAAAAACATACCTATATGTACGAATCACTGCTGTTTCCAGTTGAAATGAACAACAGAGCAGTAAAACTCTGACAACTTTAATCCTTTTTACACAAGGTATGTTTTACAGAATTACTTTACTTACAGAATATTATGTTACAATGTTGACATCTTGCGTGATTTGAAAACGGATACTTTTGAATGTTGCCATCACATATACAGCTTCATATGCATGAGTTTTCTAATTCAGTAGATTTGCTTGGTAGCTCATATGTTGCACTTGTGTGATGAAGAGCTCTGGTACGAAACTACAGTTTAGCAAAACAGCTCAAATCCGCATAAGGAAGTTAAAACAGCACGACTGCATCAACAAATTTGTTTTTATATCACTTTTGCATTTGTTATCAGGTTGGTTTAGGGTTGGGTTTGGTGTAGAGGATATTTCCAACACGGTGAAGCATTAACCTTTAGCGACACTCCCGGATATTTCTGAACAGCTGCAATACATACCTCAAGCAGCGCAATAAAAATGCAGTAATACGTACCTGCACCAAAGTAATAAAAATGTGCTACGGTCACATATTGAATGTGTGTTTCAGTGCCACTATCTGGACATTCCACTTTAAAACTGCTGCAATATGTGCAGTAAGGTACTGAATGATGGTGTTGCAGAAATGTATATAGAGGCATGTATTTTCATGAGTCTGGGTTGGCATTTTATAATGCATGTATGTATTGTGAATGATTCAACAGTTCATGTTGTTTCAAAGCAAAATGCCTTTTGCTGATGTCAATAGGATATGTGGGCTATTGGATAATAACTAATAGCCAGGCACAGTTTTAACATTCTTTCTGGCTCCAAACTGTTATGTTAGGGACCGGTCACAATAGTGAAAGCTCAGTGAAATTTCGCAAACAAAAAAGGTCCATTATCTATTGTCAATAGTGTAGCGATGTGTGAAGAACAGCTCATAAACTGTGGAAGTTGCTTTCAAACCAAGCAGCTTTCTGTTGTTCAGTGCAGTGAATCTATGTGATTAACTTTTTTAACTCATGATTAACTCATTACGGAATCTGTGAGGAAATATTTCACCCTCAAATAAAATCCATTTATGTAGATTCCTTTTAGATTTCCTTTTAGATGTATATTTCAGAATACAATAAAATTGGAAACATCAGTTATTATTGAACTGTATTTCAAACTTTGTAAAAACGAATGTGTGACAGTCATTGTGAGTACACCTTGCAGGCAAAATGGTCAAAGTTCTGAAACCTCAAGTTTGTTGGTTCGAACCACACAATTCTTGATTCTTCTCAATTGTTGAGCTATCGTCTTTGTGCGTTTGAGCAAGCCGCTTAACCTCAGGTTATTCCAGGGGGATTGTCCCTGTAGCCTACTGTAGATCATGCTTTTGTGTGTGCGTGCACAGCAGTTCACTGAATTTGCCTTAGTAAGCTTTAGACATTTTTTGCTCTTTTGTTGTAGTTATAATATAGAAAAAAATGAAAGGAGGACTGAATGCTGCTCTTAAACGTCATGTCAACATTTAATTTGCCAGAAGTACAGTGTTAATTACTCATCTGTTCTTCTTTTCTGCAGGCGTTTTTTTTTTTTTTTCTTAACAAAATTATGTAACTGCATAATTTGTTGTTTGAATGTCACTGCGTGTGTCTGTTGGGTTATGTTCCATGTCGTTCCCAAGAAACGAGACATGTTTGAAACATAATGCATAAAGATTATAGCTCTTTAATATTTGAATACATTATGACTTTAACTGACGGAGTAATGCCATTTTGTAAGATGGTAAAAATGATTTAGTCAGCCATATGCTCTCTAAATCTGAGAACACAGGGATATTGTTAGCAGCTGTGGACTGAAGGTGCTAAATTTGCGGCAAGGCAAACAATTAGCCACAAATGAATCCGTGAACTGCAAACTAAACCCTGGGAAAGATATGAATTATGAAAGGAATTTGCTAATTCACATGGCCTGGTCACAACTCAACATTAGAATGAAAATAATGTGGCGTGTATTAAATAAATGCTTAGAATACTATAATGTCCTTTAACTGCTATTTGTGAAATGTTAAGAATACCCTATGTAGATATAGAATATCTCTTACTGACATATAGATGTTCACCTTGAATGCTTATCTTGTGATAATCTGCCATAGCATATATATATATATATATATATATACACACACACAACACATCTGAAGGGGACCCAGCACTGCTCCCTGAGGAACTCCTTACTGTCCTTTATAGGAAAGAGAAAAAGACCTCTTTTTTTCTTGTTTCAAAGTACTGCCGTTTATCTCTCCCCTCTCAGTGTGTGGCTTTGATATGGTTATCTAGTGAAGCATAGGCTCAAGGGCAGGTCTGCTACAAACTATGCCAGAGAGCATCTCGCCTCTTCTCAGCCCATCTTGCAGAGATTTAATACATGGTCTTTAATACCACCAAGGTCAGTCCTTAATTTAGTGTTAGACATTGTGTTCAAAGCAAAAAACAAAACAAAAAACAAAACGTTATTCTGGCTGATTTCAGAATTGTTCTTTGATTTAACCATGGTGGTTTCACACTGAATGAAGAAATTAAGTTCTAGAAAATGATTTTTGTTTTTGTATTAATAATTTTATTTATTTATTTTATTAATTATGAATTCATCTTCTAAGGATTAAAAGTTTTAACTTTGCTGTTAGGTGAAAAAAAAAGTGTTTTTCTTCAGAGAAAGTTCTTTGGCATTTTGCCGTTCTCCTTGCACTTAAGATATTCTATTAGACTCTTAGTCACACCCAGCACCTGGACTCTCAGAGTTTTAAAGTCGGCTCATTTGCACAAGGCAAATGGTAAGCCAGTGGAGTGAACCCTAATTTCTTGCCCCCTCCAGACCCTAATGGGCTCTAATGCAAGTATCCAGGGGTTCATAAGCCTTGCAAATTAGCCTGGAAATGAAAATTGGCTCTTTTATGAGGGAAAAAAATGGTGCCTTACAACTTATCTAAAATAAGCCTCTTGAAACCCTGATTATCTTCATGTATGTGAAGGAAAGTGTATTGTGCCTCTCTCCCCCACCTCTTTTTCACAGTTTTTTTATGTAGTAGCTTTGATACCATTACCTTTGGAATAATGGCAAACCTGATGCAATGCATCTAAATGTGCTATATTTAATTCGAGGGCAAGATTATCATTGAGTAGTGACTTTAATTTCATTTGTTGCTTTTGCAAAGCTCAGAATATATTGCACAAGTGTTTTTATCTATGGTGGGTTTTAATGTCACCAGTCTCTTTTCACATTCACTATATGGAAAAGATCCCTTAAAACTCCATTGAAGAAACTGCCCCAAAACATAGTCAACTGGGCAACCCAGGCTCATGAAAATACGCGAATTTGAATATCTGGGGAGTGACGCTAAAGGTTAATGCTCTATCGAGTTGAAATATCCCCTAAACCTACCAATAGTGTTAACAAATGCAAAAGCGATTTAAAAACGCATTTGTTGACCCAAAACATCATTAGATTTTCAAATAAGTCCTAAAAAGTAGACAAAGAGAACCAAGTGAGATAAAATTAAGTGAGAGAAAATTATTTTCGTTGTCATTTAATTATTGAGAAAAATTATCCAGTGTTACATATCTGTGCGGTGCAAAAGTATGTGAATCTCTTGGATTAGCAGTTAATTTAAAGGTGAAATTTGAGTCCATCTGTGCAGATGTGTTTTCAGTCAGTGCAATGACTAACAAATGTAAGCACATGACCTGTTTTATTCAAAGAACAGGGATCTATCAAAGTCTGATCATATTTATGAAAGTGAATCATGTCACAAACAAAGGAGATTACTGAGGATCTCAGAAAAAGAGTTGATGTTGCACATCAGGCTAGAAAAGGTTACAAAACCATCTCTAAAGAGTTTGGACTCCACAAATCCACAGTCAGACAGATTGTGAACAAATGGAGGAAATTTAAGACCACTGTCACCTTCCTGAGAAGTGGTCGACCAACAAAGATCACTCCAAAGCAGAATGTGTAATAGTCTGTGAGGATGAAAAAGTTCCCAGAGTAACTTCTAAGCAACTAAAGACCTTTCACACATTGGCTAATGTTAATTTTCATCAGCCCACCATAAGGGGAACACTGAGCAGCCATGGTGTGCATGGCAGAGATGCAAGAAGAAAGTCACTGTTCTACAAAAAGAAAATGGCTTACTAAAGATCATGTGGGCAAGCCAGAGGACTATTGGAGAAAGGTTTAATGGATGGATGAAACCATAATAGAACTGGTTTAAATGAGAAGCTATTATGTTTGGAGAAAAGAACACACTGCATTCCAGCTTTAAAATCTTATCCCACCTGTTTTTCTGCATCTTGATGAAAATATCATTGATGAAACAATGAATTCTGAATTATACCAGCAAATTCTAAAGTAAAAGGTCAGGACATCTGTTTAAGTCTCAAGAGAATGTGGGAACCCCAAGCACACAAGTCATTCTACCAAAGAATGTTTAAAGAAGAACAAAGTTAATGTTTTGGAATGCTGAGTCAAAGTCCAAACCTTAATCCAATTAAAATGTGGAAGGACCTACAGTGAGGAAAATAATAATTTGATCCCCTGCTGATTTTGTACATTTGCCCATTGACAAGGAAATGATCAGTCTATAAGTTTAATGGTAGGTTTATTTTATCAGTGAGAAACAGAATAACAACAACAACAAAAAAAATAATAAAAATAAAAATAAAAAAGCATTTAAAATGTTATAAATTGATTAGCATTTTAATGAGTGAAATAAGTATTTGATCCTAGCAAGATTTCTGGCTCCTAGGTGTCTTTTATACAGGCAACAGGCTGAGATTGAGTTTGTTACCTGTATAAAAGACACCTGTCCACAGAAGCAATCAGTCAATCAGATTCCAAACTCTCCACCATGACCAAGACCATAGAGCAAATACGATCCATTCTTACGTTTTAAAGTTAAGCGCCCTCTAGCGGTCGTAAAAATAATGACAGTGTCGCGTTGGATCTGACGTCATCGAATGACGTATGAGTTTTTATACGATTTCAGGGTAATTTAAACGTGTTTTACTAGGTGTAATTCGTATATATGACCACACCTAACCCTACCCTAAACCTACCCCTTACAGAAATAGTGCAAAATCATGATTTCTAGTACATATTTAAAAAAAAAAAAACATACAATGAAAGCATATGTGTTCTCTGGAATCGAACCTGTGTTCATATGATTATACCACTCCGCAGTGCAACGCGCTACTAATTGACCTACACACAATGATAAGGTTGAGTTAGATACCTGTTACTGATAAGGGAGCAAATGTTGAATACGCTTTACAGAGACGTATTTGAGGATTTGTGAAAACGACTTTAGTCGGTCGTATAAATTGGAGGACATGTTGAAGGTGACTACAGTTGGTGTGATTTATTCACAAATAAAAAAACACAAAATAACTGTCAGTCTCTTTGGGTCTGGGGCTCCATGCAAGATCTCACCTCATGTAGTTTAAATGATCATGAGAACGGTGTAGAATCAACCCAAAACTACACGGGAAGATCTTGTCAGTGATCTAAAGGTAGCTGGGACCATAGTCACCAAGAAAACAATTGGTAACACACTACACTGTGAAGGACTGAAATCCTGCATCAACTCAACTCGCCGTGTTTGGAGGAGAAAGAACGCTGCCTATGACCCCAAAAACACCATCCTCACCATCAAACATATAGGTGGAAACATTATGCTTTGGGGGTGTTTTTCTGCTAAGGGGACAGGACAACTGCACCGCATCAAAGGGATGGACGGGTGTCTTGGGTGAGAGCCTCCTTCCCTCTTTGAAAATGGGCTGTGGATGGGTATTCCAGCATGACAATGACCCAAAACACATGAGAAAGGCAACAAAGAGTGGCTCAAGAAGAAACACATTAAGGTCCTGGAGTGGCCTAGCCAGTCTCCAGACCTTAATCCTATGGACAATCTGTGGAGGGAGCTGAAGGTTCAAGTTGCCTCGAAACCTTAATGACTTGGAGAGAATCTGCAAAGAGGAGTGGGACAAAATCCCTCCTGAGATGTGTGCAAACTTGGTGGCCAACTACAAGAAACGTCAACAAGGGTTTTGCCACCAAGTACTAAGTCATGTTTTGCGAAGGAGTTAAATATTTATTTCACTCATTAAAATGCAAATCAATTTATAACTTTTTTTAAAATGTGTTTTTCTGGATTTTGCTGTTGCTGTTGCTGTTATTCTGTAAATGACTGTTAAAATAAACATACTATTAAAATTACAGACTGATCATTTCTTGGTCAGTGGGCAAACATACAAAATCAGCAGGGGATCAAATAATTATTCTCCCCACTGTAAGCAAGCAGTTCATAGGAGGAGACCCACCAACATCACAGAGTTTAAGTGGTTCTGCACTAAGAAATGAGTTAAAACTCATACATGTTATTGTACAGGACTGATCAGCATTTACAAGAAACTTTACCTTCAGTTACTGCAGCAAAAAGGGGTTACACCAGATACTGAAAGCAAAGATTCATATACTTTTACAATGCACAGATATGTAACACTGAATAATTTTTCTCAATAAATAAATGACAAAGAAAATATTTTTCTCTCACTTGTTTGATTGGGTTCTAAATTCTACAGGGTTCACAAACTTTGTATATATAGAAACAAAATCAAATTCCAAATATCAACAAAAATACTTATAGTATATCAGTGCTACTAAAATAATCAGAACATACACTTTGGGCCAGATTTACTGAATAGGCCAAATTAGCATTAGAGCGCAATTCCGTAAAAGCGCAGATGGGAAGGGAAAATTCTGTGTATGATTTACTGACAATGTGCACATTAAAAAACACAGACGCAGCCAAATCATTTCCATAATGACCAGCGCAAGAGCAGCGCAAATTACCACCTGCTTTAAGATACTTTTTTTGGGCATTAAATAATGGCGTAAACAAGTTGTTAGTAAACCTGACCATTAAAGTACTATTGTCGTATTCAATAAAACACACCATGCTGTTGACCACATATCTGTACAACATGTTCCTGTTGTCAGCCATGAACATGCTCCATTCCACACAGACAGCAGCTGCTGTCTTAACAGTTGCAAACTTAAGAAAGGCAAACTTAAGAAAGCAGAGGGATAAATAATAAAGTTGGCATAACAAAGGGATGCGATCCTCTGATGTCACACAGGCGTTTAAAGACGAGAGCCAGCCAGAGGAGCTCTCATGAATAATAGACTCAGACGAGGAAACAGCCGTTAGACAGTCAGCTCAAGCGCTGAGCAATACACAACAAAATGACCCAAATGGCCCGTGCTGTGGCTAGAGGAATCAGGGAAGCTCTCTTATCCACAGCAGCTATTTTCTCCAGCAGTTCAGTCAAGCGGCCCGATATTATTCAGGGCATGCTGACTGCATCCTCTGTACCCTGATGGTATTGATCTCTGTAGATGGAAAGCACGACTGCTTGGCTTCACAAAAAAGAAAGAAGTGCAACATAGACAATAATGCTCGAAGACCAAAGCATCTGGGATGGAATTCAGAAAGGTCGGAGGATTTATTGAAATAGGCTGACATTTATGAAGTAATATAAGCTTCATTGTGAAGGTCTAGCCTTTTTAGAAGGCATCATTTACACCATGACTGTTTAACTTGTGAGGGATTTGTTTTTCTAGCATGAAATGAGAAAAAGAGAGGTCCAGCTATACATCCATACTGGTATTCTGTACAGCAATGTGCAAGTGTGAGATTTATTTATTTATTTATTTATTTATTTGCTTGTACTTTATTCTTTTTCTTTCTTTCTTTCTTATTGTAATACGTTTTTAATAATTTAAATTTATATAAATAATTAAAAAGTCTTTATTTTATTTGATTTTACATCAATTTCATTAAAGCCTATCCTCTGGTGTTCTGGTTAAAGTAGTAAAACCAACTTCTTAATTGTATTGCTTTTTTAAATTTAATTTAATTTAATGTATTATTCTTTGTAGATTTTTTAGAAGTTTTTATAGATTCATTCATTCTGTCAGTCTTTCGTCCATTCATTCATTCATTCATTCATTCATTCATTCATTCAGTCAGTCTTTCATTCATTCATTCATTCATTCATTCATTCTATCAGTCTTTCATTCATTCTGTTAGTCTTTCGTTCATTCATTCATTCTTTTATTAATTCATTTATTCATTGTCTTTCATTCATTCATTTATTCATTCATCCATTCAGTTTTTCATTCATTCATTCATTCTTTTAGTCTTTTGTTCATTCATTCATTTATTCTTTCATTCATTCTTTTCATTTATTCTGTCAGTCTTTCATTCATTCATTCATTCATTCATTCATTCATTCATTCTTTCTGAGTCTTTCGTTCATTCATTGATTCATTTGTTCAGTCTTCCATTTGTTCATTCTGTCAGTGTTTCATTCTTTCATTTATTCAGTATTTCATTCATTCATTCATTCATTCCATCTTTTCGTTCATTCAGCCTTTATTCAGTCATTCTGTCATTCTGTCAGTCTTTCGTTCATTCGTTCATTCATTCATTCGGTCAGTCATTCAGTCAGTCAGTCAGTCTTTCCCTTCTTTTTAATTTCATTAAGGCATGTCCTCTGCTGTTTTGGCTAAAAAACATAAATTAGATAGTTTCACTACCTCTGCTTGCTTAATTATATTGGCTAATTAATTGTTTGTTATTTTTTTTAGTAATAATTATTTATGTATTTTTATTTTTACGTTTTGTTAATTTTCAACTAATTAGTCATTTATATTTTTATGTAGTATATTTAGTAAAGTATAATTGTATAAAAATCATGGAAGATTGTCCATTCATTTGTTTGTTTGTTTGTTCGTTCTGTTGTTGATTCAGCAAATGCATAAATAAAAGCCTAACCTAGCCTTTTTTTTTTCTTTTTTTTTACTGAAAACTATTTTGACTGTAGATCATGATCTTCTAAATCTATCTCATCTGAAAATAAACAGAAAAAAGTTCACCCTGCAGTTGATGTGTTGATAGTTTGCATCGTACACTTAGGACTTGAGGACCCATCCACTTTGCTCTGTGAACATGAAGATGTGAACACATCAAATCATTGGGGTTTTGAAAACAGCATGCATCCTGTTTTTCCTACCCTGCAACATTTTGATGGGACCTCACACTTTAGCGGGCTGTGTTAACATTTGCATCTCCGTCACAGCGGGGTTCTTTGTCAATCAGGGCGTGTCTGAGGTCTGAAAAGAGATGATTGAAGTGAAGGGAGATTTTCATGCATTTTTTCCGAAACGCTTCACTTGTACCTCACGGCATGTAAAAAATGCTATGTTACCATGGTAACCCCTCCCTCAACAAATGACCTTGCTACTCTCTCAGATTTTAGCACCTGGTGAAAAAGGGATGTTCACTTTAATGTCCAACGTGTCTGAGCAAAAAGGGGGAAATTGTGTCTAAACAGACAAGGCGCTCTTGGCCTTTTTTTTTTTTTTTTTTTAAAGTAGCCCCTTTTGGGAGATTTTTTTTTTTTTTTTTAATCAAATGCCTTCTGGCTGTTCAGTTAGACACTATCTCAAATTTACACCTTGGAAGATTTTTCCATTTGGAGTAGACACACAACAGCAGGAAGCATTGTGCTCTGCATGACTTTTCCTCACACAAAAATAGCCAGGGAGCTTCTGTTATATGGAATAGGTAACTTTTGCATTGTGTTGCGAGTGATGTTATTAGATGATGAGGGACATTCTGTTCTTACTCACAGCTTACGTGGAGCTGGCCCCGGTTGCCGTTCGTTACTACGTGTCAGGTATGCACTGCGTAGGTATGTGTCTCAGTGCACGACGAGACTCCGTCCCTCAACAACTCCTGCTCCTATTTAAATCCCTGTTTGCCCTCTATTCTCTTCTCCCTCATTAACTATTGTGTCGTGCAATCATATTATGTGGATGTGCACTGTGCTTTTCCCCCATATTTGTGCAAAATACAATTGCTCAATAGGTTGCTGTTGCAAAATTCTCCTCCAACCTGCTGAGTAGTTGAATGCAAAGCGCATTCAGCATAATGTTTTTAGCTGCTTATGAAATTATTATTAAATATTGGTGGTTTCCTTATGTAATAGTGAGTCATTATTTTGAAGTCATTAATTGCTGTGGTTTTATGCAGTGCACAGATTTATGTATCTTCTTCATTCACGAATAAGCTTGTCTTTTTAATGTTTACTTCATTAATTCATAGCCGTTCCCTTATTAATTCATATGTAAATTAGATGAATTCATACATCTAAGCTGATAGAGAGACTCGTAACGGTTGTAAAATTAATATATACTACAAGATAAATTAATATATACTACAACACACTGGACTGAATATTTTTTAATGATCTTAAAAACTTTTCATCTAAAGGCTTAGCTTAAATGCATGACATAAATAGTTTATATATGCATTTCTTTATAATGCTAAAATCAAATGGTAACACTTTACAATAAGGTTCATTAGTTAACATGAATTAAGAATGAACAGTGCTTCTACAACATTTATTAATCTTAGTTAATGTTAATTTCAGCGTTTACTAATGCATTAATAAAATTACAAGTCAAAAATCAGTGAACGACTGCAATTTTATTAATATTAACAAAGATTAATAAATAGTGTAATAAATGTATTGTTCATTGTTTGTTCATGTTAGTTAATCATTAATGACACATTATTTTAAAGTGTTACCAACCAAATTATATAAATACAATTTGACTTTTTAGTTTAATTTACTTGTATTAAATACTTTAAAGTTTATAGTAAAACAATATGTATGTACAATTATATATAAAATTGTATCTATGTTTTTTTATAAATATTAATATTTACTGCATTTTTTAATTAGCAAATAGGAGTAAAACAGTATTACATAGTTTAATATAGTTTGATATAATAATAAGTAATACTACTAATTGTGATCACAAAACCAGTCATAAATAGCACATATTTGTACCAATAGCCAAAAATGCATTGTATGGGTCAAAATTATAGATTTTTATTTTATGCCAAATATAATTAGGATATCAAGTAAAGATCATGTTCCATGAAGGCATTTAGGAAATTTCCTAGCCTAAATATATCAAAATTAAATTTTTGATCAGTAATATGCATTGCTAAGAACTTCATTTGGACAGCTTTAAAGGTGATTTTCTTAATAGCAATATCAGATTCCAGATTTTCAAATAGTTGTATCTCTGCCAAATATTTTCCTATCCTAACAAACCATGCACCATTATTCATTCAGCTTTCAGATGATGTATTGACCCTTATGACTGGTTTTGTGGTCCAGGGTCACAATTAAACAATTACTGTAATGATGTATTTGTGTATGTTGTGGATCTGCAGTAAGATTCACTATTATTGCCCACACTATATATTTCATATATATTTTTTCCCAAACAATTTTACTTTAGAATTGAAAGCATTTGAAAAAAGTTTAAAATGTTCTCAGAACAGTTCAACATGTTAAATTGACAAGAACAAGCACTGACCAACAAAAAAGAAAAAAGGGGGAGTTACACACTGATCAGACAAAACCTGACAAATGTATCTTTTGCCGTTTGTCGGCGTCTGCTGTTGCAGTGTAATTTGGCCTTTTATCCCACCGTAACATAATTTATATTCACTCCTTTCACTGCTTTTCTGAAGGCAGATGAAGGGGACAATACAGAGCTTCAATTAATTTACACACTAAAATGAAGACTTGCTAGAATGGTGACTGTGTTGTCATTATGCAATTTAGCAAAGCCAAGTTCTTAGTCAGAGTCATTCAGCTCTTTAAGGAGTCTTCATTGAAACTTGTATTCTCATTACAGGGAGCTTCGCATTGGCTGATCTGGGCATGTGTGAGCCTCCTCCATCATCCACTGTATATTGTTCTGATATGAGCCTGCTGCAGGACAGATACGGTCTGAACGTCGGATCCGACGCCGACTCGGACCCCGAGGGGGTCATGTCCCCAGAGCGCGCTGTCCAGCTGTGGAGCGGGCAGCCGCTGAAGTCTCGCCGCAGCTCTTGCCTGTCCAGCCCAGACCACTCGGTTCTCACTCTCACCGACTCTGAAAACGAACACAAGACTGATGAAGAATCAGGTAGGAGAGAGAGAAAAAACACTTGGGTGTGAAACAAATGAAGAGACAAATGAAAAGACACTGATGATTGGAGATTTATCAGAAGGGTAGTGCATCTAAATTAAGTGGAAAATCTGCAATTTGGTAAGACATTAGTTCCAACAAGGAATGCCGGTGTAATGAGACATCTAAATAAAATGTTCTCATTTCCCCAAAGGCCTTCAGCCTTTTTTGGGGTGAAATTGAGCATACTGAATCATTGAATAAGGACTATTTATATGATTCCCAACACTTAGGCGTCAATATTTGTAAAACCGCTGCATTTTCTGAAGACTGCATTCACTGCGCTGACGAGATCAAAGCGATACACAAACCAAAGAGGAATCATCTCAATGCCTGCAATCTCAAGTGGCGTTTCTCTTTGATATAACGAGACTTTATTGCAACAAACCAGCATGTCTAACTTGCCAATGTCAAGTGCCACGTTATACGTTTATCTGGTTATCAGGTCATATTTATAAGATGCCTTTCACTGACTGTTGAACTGACACAGTTGTAGTTATTTCTTTTCATAAAACAAGCACCAGACAGAAGCATAGAAATTCAGAGTCATCTGTATGGACGTACTGTTGGTGAAGCTACAGTTGTACTTCTGTTATCAGTTTCATCAGAAAAATAATTGAAACATAGTCACGACACTAGTCTCATTAAAAAGCTTATCATTCCAGATCATTCCACATTTTGTTTTTTAGGGCCTAATTGTAGTTTTTGTCTTTTGATGCAAATGTCTATTAAATTACGTTAGTGTTGTATAATATTCATTCATTTTTGTTCATTATACATGAACTGAAATTACATAATTGTAGTTGATAAAAGAATATTTTAGGTTAAAAATAATGTGAATTATGTGAGCAATATATTGCTCAGTTTAAGAGAAATATATATATATATATATATATACACATACACACTGCCCTCCAAAATTTTGGAAACACCCTAGATAAGTGGGGTTTTGGACAATATTGGTATGAATTTTGCACTGAGAAGGGACAACACAACTATGAAAACATATTTTATTACATAAACAGTTTATACATAGAAAAAAATTTCATTTTCAATTCATCAAAATATCCACCATTAGTTGCTATTACAGCTCTGCACAATCTGGGCATCCGAGCTGTCAGTTTATTCAAACATTGACTTGATATATTATTTTAAGCCTTCTGAAGGATTACCCAAAGGTTGAGGTCAGGTGATTGTGGAGGCCATACCATGACAGACGTGATGGTCTTCAGTGGTAATGTCAAGTATTTGCACCAAAAAATGATAAGGAGTTATGCTGATATCATCCAAAACCACACTTTTTCACAGCGGTGTTTCCAAACTTTTGTAGGGCTATATATATATATATATATGCTGAGTGCTAAGACCGGCTTTTAGGAAAAAACTTACCGAGGAAAACACTATGGCAGGTGTCGGTTTAAAATTATGTGCATTTCCTACCTTATTTTTAAATGAAATTCATCTCCAATCTTTCTTGTATTGTTTCAGGTTTATCCATAGTTATTTTCATGCTAGAAAAACATAGCTTTCCAAATAAAAACCGCTAAACAACGTTTCCACATACGTTACGTTATAATGACACATAATATTCAGAGGGTGGGGAGGTGGGGGATTCCCCCATTCTATATCTCTGCTTCGACTGAATTGTTATTATTATTATTATTATTAATAATAATAATAATAATAATAATAATAATAATAATAATAATAATAATTCCCAGTGAATGTAATTCCCACCGGGTGATACTACGACCATGCAAAATGCAAATAATAATAATATATTTAGAATATTGCAAAGCAATGTTGCAAACAACAATAAAATCAAAAAAGAAATAAAATGTTATTATTTCCTCTTTTTCCCCTGTTTGTTATTATTAAAAAATAATAATAATAATAATAAAATAAAAAAATTAAACATTTTTATATCCTTTTTTATTTGTATTGACCACTTATGTTGACAATAACATCTTCAACACTGTCTATGTTTTCAGTGGACATTCAAATTTTGAATTGGTTGAGAAATTATGAAAACATACAGTTAAGATGTTTTTTTTTATTTGATTTAGTCAAGTCAGTTGTGTATCAAACACAATGTGATTTTCAGCAATCTAGACCTGGCAGCAACAGCATTTTTCCGCTTGGGCAAGCATTTCGCAGACAGCTTACCTGGCCAATGAAATCACGTGCATACAGCAAAACTCAGCAAACGTGCATCAGTCCTGAGGAGTTATAGCAATAGAGCGAAGGCGAGAAAGCTGCGGAAAATCTGCTTGCCTGGAAGCTTCTGCAAGTGACATTTACAGAGAATTAGCGTTGTTTGGAAAATAAATAATTTGACGTACTTATTCTCAACTCTTTATTAAGCTTTAAGTTACATCTCAAATAACAAGGGATCAACTTATAACCATGTTTATATTAATTACCAATGAACGCATTCTCTCAGATGGCCTGGGTATGCGTAGCATTAGCAGCTTATATGGACGGAACGCCACTGATATATATATTACTGACCCCAGTCATTTTGTATATGTGAAAATTGTCTTGGACTGAAATGGACTGAAATAATTATAGGATATAATAAGTATACTAGTATTAGCTATTATTTATACAGTAGGTAATGTGCTTTGTGAATTCTTCATACATTAGAAACTAATTTACATTTGTATAGCCTATTTTCTTTTTCACATTTTTTTCTCCCTTTTTAGTTCATTACATTAGAACATTGCAGTGCTCGCAGTGGTTTATTTAATCTGAGTTGGCATATTACCGAATTTTACCTGCACATTTGCTTCATTGTTTGTGCAAATATACATTTTAACATTACATTAAGCTATGGATACAGCTTATCCACTTTATTAATCTCATTAATGTATAGAATGGGTTTGAGTAAACTGATTAACCTACTAGCAGTGGGTTTAGTTAGTGATCAGCTCTTCTATTATTTCTATTGATTATTTGAATCAATTTTGTATTTTTGAAAATGTTTCTACTTTTAAGTGAATGTATTATTGTCAAATCGATTCAAAAAACAAACTTTCTTGCTAGTGTTTGTAAAAAAAGTACTGCAAGTTCTTCAAAATGTTGAGATTAGAGGTTGAACGCCACTGAAAGGCTTTTATTGCACGCAGAAAGAAAAAAGAAGAGGAAGTGAACGGAGCAAAGTGTTTAGGGAGGAGACGTGAAACTCCAGGGGGTGCTAACAGAAAAGAAGCAAGATTTCCTTGTTGAGGTGAGCGTGTGTGCAGAAAGGGGAAGTAGATCTATAGGGCTGAATACAGGCAGTCATCGTTCAAAGCCTGCCCAGCTATGCTGCTTCATTCCTGGACATCAAGGCCACCACATGCATTAATGGAAGGAGGTTGTGCAAAGGAAAGGCACAATGCGGGATTTATGATACCTGCGGTGAGATGCAATAAGCACCAGGTGCGTCTCATCATGCACTGCCAGCAGTGTTCCAGTTTTGTTTGCCTTGTTGTCCTATTGTGAGCCTTGGTATGAGGGACAGGAAGATGGTGATAGTGTTGATAAGGGGAACTAGGTATTGGGCATTGGGGATTGATTATCTCTCACACAGTCTGAGGATTTAACATTGGAAATTGACACTTTTCACTAATAGGGTTTAAATTGGAGTCCTGTGACTTAAATCAATACATTCACCAATGTTAAACTACCAGATGTTACATAAAATTAATGGGCAAAATTAAAATAACTCTAAATGTTGCTATTTGCACAATAATGACACCTTGTACAGTTCTGAATAATGTCTTATTCCTATCTATGTGACCAAAAATTACATAATATTTTAAGTTGTTTCCACTACTATAAAAAAAAAATCTATGCAATCTCACCGGAGCCTCTCGTGGGAAATATTTGTATTTGTGCCGACTGAGAGATGTATCGGTGCATTTCAGTTTCTCTTTAAATCCGTTTTGGTTATGTTGCTCATAACGAATGTCATTATAATTTGTGTTTTATTTTAGAGCTGGCTGGCTCTGATGTTTCTATAGTGGTTAAACATGAGTTATAATTCATTTAGAGTAAATCAACCAGGCAGTCTTTGGTCTCAATAAACTAATATTTGTTCCAAAGCAAATAGTTTCTGTCTATAGTAGATACTATGTACAGTATCTCACAGAAGTGAGTACACCCCTCACATTTTTGTAAATATTTTTGTTATATCTTTTCATGTGACAACACTGAAGAAATGATACTTTGCTACAATGTAAAGAAGTGAGTGTACAGCTTGTATAACAGTGTAAATTTGCTGCCCCCTCAAAATAACTCAACACACAGCCATTAATGTCTAAACCACTCCTAAGTGAAAATGTTCAAATTAGGCCCAAAGTGTCAATGTTTTGTGTGGCCACCATCATTCTCCAGCACTGCCTTAACCCTCTTGGGCATGGAGTTAACCAGAGATTCACAGGTTGACACTGGATTCCTCTTCCACTCCTCCATGATGATATCATGGAGCTGATGGATGTTAGAGACCTTGCACTCCTCCACCTTCCATTTGAGGATGCCCCACAGATGCTCAATAGGGTTTAGGTCTGGAGGCATACTTGACCACCCCATCACCTTCAGCTTCCTCAGCAAGGCAGGGAGGGAAGGCATCATGTTCTGCTTCAGAATATACAGTACATAATGGAATCCATGTTTCCCTCAATGAACTGCAGCTCCACAGTACCAGCAGCACTCATACAGCCCCAGACCATGATGCTACCAGCATCCGACTAAAAGTGGAGGAGTCCAATGACAGTCTGTTATATGTACAGGTGCACGAACAGTTGCACTGCGCTCGCTTTTCTAAATGTAAACTACAAGGTACACAATTTGTGCTATCTAAACATACATAAGGAGTGATCAAAAGTTCAGGGACTATGCCCGTGATAAACAATGGAAAACAGATGTTTAGTGTGTGTAATGTTGCAGTATAGTGCCCCGGACTTGACAAACAGCTCTCGTTAAACCCGTGAAGTCAAAGTAAAACCCGTCTCACTTTAAATCCCTTTTTCTCAAAATTCCATTCTTAAAACTCATAGCTATCGGCCAACTTAAGATAGCTATAACTTTTGTTACATACAAGCTATGGACAAAAAAAGCTTGAATTTAGCTTTCATATGATTTCAAAACCTTAAAAAGGTCAAATTTCACCATGTGTTAGGATTTCCGGGATCGCATCACAATTTTCTCGGTACTCCTTACCAGGGCATCGCCATACATGCTGGACACCATCTGAGCCAAACAAGTATATCTTAGTCTCATCAGACCACAGGGCATGGTTCCAGTAAATCATGCTCTTGGACAGGTTGTCTTCAGCAAACTGTTTGCGGGCTTTCTTGTGAGCCAGCTTCAAAAGAGGCTTCCTTCTGGGACAATGCAAACTGACATGTTGCAGTGTGTGACGCATGGTCTGAGTAGTGACAAGCTGACCTTCTACTTCTGCAACCTTTTATAGCAATGCTGGCAGCACTCATGCATCAGTTTTTTGAAGCCAGGTTCTGCACCAGACACACAGAACGAGTACTCAACTTTGTTGATCGACCTTTGCAAGGCCTGTTTTGAATGGAACCCATATTGGAAACCCTCTGTATGACCCTGACCACTGTGTAACTCAATTTCAGGGTTTTACCAAACCTCTAATAGCCTTGGCTATCTTTGTGGAGAGCAACAACTCTAATTCTCAAATCCTCAGAGAGTTCTTTGCCATGAGATGCCATGTTGAACATCCAGAGTTCAGTATGAGAGAATTGTACTTAAAGCACCAAATTTTAACTGCCCTAATATGAGATACAAAACTTTGTATTGTCCTGTCAAGCAGGCAAAAACAGTAACATGTTGAATAGGTCATGTGGCTTTGCATGGTTAAACAACATTCTGATGTTATCATTTAGGGTGTACTCGCTTTTGTTGCCAGCTTTTGACAATAATTGCTGTATGTTGAGTTATTTTCAGAGGACAGTAAATCTATACTGCTATACAAGCTCACATTGACTACTATAAAATATATCCAAGTTTCATTTCTATAGTATTGTCCTATGAGAAAATATACTAAAATGGTTGCTGAAATGTAATAATTGATAAATATAAAAAATAAAAGACAATACATATCTCCAAATTCAGCTCTACCATCATAAAAAAAAATACATTTTAAAATGCATTATAATACAAATTGATATAATACTTCACAGAATTTTTTACTTTATTTCTGATCAAATAAACCCAGCCTTTGTGAGCACTTTTTCAAAAACATTAAAAAGTCTTACTGACCCCAAACTTTTTACATCTTTCCTTTCACAAACAATAAATCACACAATTTCCCACTCAATCGAACTTCTTTAACTGCCTTAATTACATCTTTTCTCTATGGTCCGCACCCACTCAGATGCCTGCTTCTATGAATAATCTTCATCCATACACGAGCATCTGCTTTGTGTCCAGCTGTGTTTGTAATTAGCGCACAAGCACCAAAATAACGTGTTTTTGTAGCCACCTGCCGTCTCATATTCTCGGTGACATGGGTTTTTCACTCGGGTAACGGACACCTGAGTCACAGCATGCATTTCAAAAAAAGTAGAAGTTTAGTTTGATGCACGTTTGGCCTGTGGGCGGCATCGATAGCCGTGTTGCCACTGTGACAGACATTCAACGTAGCATCGGTGGCTGTGTTGCCACTGTGACAGACATTCACCGTAGCTTCGGCGTGTGCACACGCTGGGAGCAGCGTGATGTTCTCAGAAGAATCGGTCGCATTGTTTCCACCGCTGCTCTGAGCCATGCAGTCATCAAACACTCTTGTGGCAGCCCACTGATCTTTGTTTTTTTCTTCTCTGTTCTGAACTTCCCTTTCAGAGCCACAGGCAGAAATTGAATCCCTCTGTCCTAAACTCCACCCTTTCTTCCACCTACTGAGACTGAAGTCCACATCAAGTCTGTGTGGGTTACTTTAATGCACCAACGTTTACGAAAAAAAAAGTGTGTGTATTTGTGTACATTGAAATAAACGCAAACGCAGCAGGACTCCGACCACTAATGGATTTCCACCGTGGGAGCTAATTAAAAGGGATGGCGCGAACTGGATTTGATCAAGAGAATGCTGGGTGACTAGTCGCAGAAGTGAGTCCTGAGGCGCTGTGTTCAGCCACCGTGTGCATGAAGAGCGTGGCATGATGATATGATAAAGACGGCACCTTCAGGCAACACTTACTCTCATTACCACTCGCTTTTGTTGGCATTCACGGGTCAACTCTCAGCGTCAAAGAAACGCCCGGCCGGCGTTCCCAGGCTCCCTTTCCCCCAAGTCTCCTCGCTCAGATCTGCCCGTCTTCTGTTGTTCGCTGAGCCTTGGTTACTTTTACAGACAGTGGGTTCATGTCCCTTGCAGATTACAGCTAAATGATTAGAGTAGGAGTGCTCATTAAAATGCCACAGTTTGCTCGTGGTGCTGTTCGCACTCTTTTAAGTTCTCGTGGTGTACTGTCTCACAGTTTGTACTGAGGCCATTAGCTAGTCTAAGGACACAAACTTCAGCTCTTGGGAGTCATTGGCTGTGTTATGAGAAGTTGTAGCAAAATCAACTGTGAAATATGAATACAAAGTTTGGCCAAAGATGATTGCGTAATATGAGTGTGCAAATTAACCTTCTGATGCATGAATTATTAAGTCACAAAGGCAAACAAGGTTTCTGTTTACTTTAAAAGAAATACTGTTTACTTTAAATTTATAATATAGGTCTCAGGTGTCCCCAGAATGTGTCTGTGAAACTAACAGATCATTTATTATATAGTTTTGAAAATGCCCATTTTGAATGGAAGCAGAAGCACATTGCAACTCAGATACTCTGCCAAATATCTGGTTTTCATTATCATGTCTATCATGCAGAAACCATCCGTTTTAAACCATATTAGTTTAATCTTCTGATTTTCTGGGTTTGTGTTTTCTGAGTGCACAAATCTAAAGTACACGCACAGAATGCGGCCACACAGCATGTGAGTATTAAAGTACTACACTCTCTTTCATGTCTTATTGCGCTTAATACACAAGTTTGTGTTAAAAACACACAGGAGTTACAAAAACAGTCAGTTCTGTCTGTGAAGGCGAACAGCTGGGAAATAAATCGCAAGTTTATATTTGATCTGTGTGACAGCAGCTTAAAATACAATAAGTAAATTAATAAATCCATGGTTGTTTCCTCTGAGGCTGGGACTCTAAATAGTGTTCTTTGCTCGTCTGTGCAAAAGACAGAACAGTTAGCATGCTTTGCTCAAACTTTTGCCATGGTGGTAGAACCATTGACGCTTGTGAAAACAAAATGACTTGCCGTGGGTGGAAATGTGGAGATTAAGGGGTGGTAATATTATAGTAAGGGTATTATAGTAAGTATTCACTTTCTACACCACAGGGGGAGCAAAATCTGACATGTTTTTTTGTTTTTTTTTAAGAAAAAGGCTTACCAAAACAAAGTTACTGAGTTGTCCTTTTTAGATGCACTGGAGCCACAATTATAGCAGTCAGATTTTAAAACAATGTCAGATGTCACCTTTAAAACAAGAATATAATCATTCACACTATTTTGTTTATATTATACTCCTCTAACGCTCTCTATTGCACTATGTAGTAACACTTAATTTTACAGTGCCCTTGTTAGATGTTACTTACTATAATTACATGCAACTAACCCTAACCCTAAACAAACCTTAATTCTAAACTTCACCCTAAGGTAAGTATGTTGGTTATTAATATTACTCAGTACTTAAATGTATAACCACATTGTTACAGGGACAGAGTGAAATAAAGTGTAACCCAATTTGTACACAATCTAAGCATCAATATTATCTAATATTGCTTAATTAACATATCTTAAAATAAATAGCATCATTATATATTATTTAAATTTTAAATGTACAAAAAAAAAAAAACATCAGTAATTCCAGATCAAAAACACTTTTTGGAAACACTTTATTGTTAGGATGTCCTTGTTACATGTTACATCCACTTCTTATTATAATAACAATAAATTATGCATAATTACATGCAAGTAACCCTAAGCCAAACTCTAATCTTAACCCTATCCACCCTATTCATATAGCAAGTTCTTATAGTTAATTAAATGTATAATTACACTGTAATAAGTACAATTGTAAAATGTTATCTTTGTTACTGTCAACATAGTCCACATTTGCTTGAGGGCAAATGACAAACCACTTCTATCAGCCATACTGAAATTATGTTGTCATAAATCAACAAAATGACATATAAAGAAATCAGAATAATGCACAAGGTCAAAGGTGATCACTAATGCTGCTTTAGATTTAACATCAAACCCTGAATGGTTAAAATGGTTTTTAAAGATCTGTCCACTGTAGTAGAGACATACTGCTAAAACTGAAAATTAGTGCTGAATTCATTAGGCAAAGAGGAACATCTGCTAATTTCCAGTAGATTTCTGGCACACGCGTAATTAAAGTGTCTGAATAAAGAGCATGAAGATTATCTACAATTATGAAAACTAGGTAATCTGCAGGATTTTCTCATTTTCTGTTCATTTTCTTGTTGGTAGCAGAAATAACACCACTTCGCTGAGAACGTCCAACCCGTTGTTGTTTCTCAAAGTAAAAAAAGAAGGAAGTGAGTACTAAAACTGAAGACAGCTTTAATGAACACCCCACTCCAGATATGTCTAGTAACAGGTATGTCGACAACTAGAGGTTTTAAAGACTTATCAAAGAGCTTTGGTTTCCATGACAACAGGTGAAACCACATGGAGGAGTGTTTCTTTGGGGTGGTCAGCGGTGAATGTGCTGCATCTGATTTGTGTGCGAAAGTCGGTTTGTATGTTTTGGGAATAATTTGTAATGTTTTTGTTTCTTAGCTGTAATTTATAGATTCTGATCTTGGGGTTTTAAAATTAAGTGTTTGTTAGTGTTGTTGTGTGTAAAGGTCACATGGGCTGTTATGGGTATAATGATTTGAATAAGCACACAATTTAAATGAATCTAATATATACAAGATTAATGAACCAGAAAATATTTACCAAGGATATCATTCTTTCACTCATGACTGTACAATTCTAATTCTTTCAGTGTGCGGTGGACAGTTATGTCTATCTGGACCTGGCAGGGTTGACATTTGAAATTGATCCGCCATCTGTCACACTGCTTTTGATTAGCATATGTCTTTCCTTTATCTTCCTTGATATGACAAAAAATGTAATCTTTTTTTTTTTCTTTCAAGTTTTTGATTTAGTTTTTCCCCTTTTTTTTTTTTTTTAACTAGTCTAATTGAAAACTTGAAACATGATTCAAATAACATTTTTTTTTTTATAAACCATCTTCATTCTATTCCAAACTTTATGTAAAAAATATTCATTTTTCACATTGCGGGCATTCGTTAATTAATAAGCAGCAGTAATTAATCATTTAAATGATAGAGAATTAGGTAAACAAACATATATCCAAATGCGCATTGTAGTTAAATTCTGCATGAATCATTGAGGCCTCTAAACATCATATTTGTTCTGATTGTCTTTCAACATGACACTCAACTGAATCAAAATACACGTGTTTTACGTTTCCAAATAAAAAAACCCTAAGATGTCACCTCATTCATTACGTCAACTTCTAAAAAAGATGTGATTTTAAATACACAGTAAAGTGAAAAAGAGAGAAATATAAGAAAAATGTGGTATGTTGTGGCACAAAAACATGCATACTTAAAACATTCAAAGCATGAATATTTCCCTTATTTGTTTAAACATTTGTTTTGAGCAGTGTTGGGCTCGTTACTCAGAAAAAAAAAATATTTAACTCAGTAGTTACTCCTTTCAAAAGTACTTACTTTACTTATTACTCCTGGCCAAAATTAATTAGTTACAATACTAGTGACATTACTTTTCCATTACACCCCAAAAATTTGGTAATTGCATAATTTATGCAACTTGTGAACCCATAAAATTTACAGATAAATGTTTTTGTTTTTGTTTGCACTGGAACAACACACACACACACACACACACACACACACTCAAAACAGAGAAGAAAACCTTTGTCACACTGATCATGGAGAAAAGAAAGAAGTGTAAAGAGTTGTCTGTGGATTTGAGAGAAAAAAAAATGTGGAAACACATGGACAATCTCAAGGCTACATGTCCATCTCCAGAGCTTGTAATGTTCCTGGCTCCACTGTGTGCAATATCATCAAGTTGTCTACAGTCCATGGCACTGTAGCTACCCTCCCTGGATGTGGACGGAAGAGCAAAATTAATGAAAAATTATGTGGTGGATAAAGAACCCAGATTAACTTCCAAACTAATTCAAACTGTCTTCCAGCAAAACAATGACCTGAAATGCACTTCAAAAAACACTTAGAAATGGTTACAAACAAAGAGCTGGAGAGTTCTGAAATGGCCAGCAATTAGTCTATATCTGAATCCTATAGAACACCTGTGGAGAGATCTCAAACCAGTAGTTGGGAGAAGGCATCCTTCAAATCTGAATGACCTGGAGCAGTTTGCAAAGGAAGAGTGGTCCAGAATTCCAGTAGAGAGGTGTAAGAAAAACATTCATGGTTAGAGGATACAATTGATTTCAGTATTTTTTTTTCCAAAGGAGGTGCTACCAATAAGGGTGCCAATAATTTTATCCAGTGCATTTTTGGGGTTGTGTGTGGAATTGCATCAGATTTGACTTTTCTTTTCAGTTTTTGTGTTGTTCCAATGCAAACAAAAATAAATAAATAAATAAACATGTAAGCAATTGCTTTCTTTTCTGAAAGAAGGGTTGCATTTTCTAACAGAATTGCAATGACTGTATATTATTAAGCAAGAACACCCATAGACAAAAATATGAGACAAAATGAATTTATTTGGGTGAATACAACATAGTTTACAATATTAAATACATTTAAACTCATTCAACAAGTATTTTTTAAATAAAAATGTGCCATTCAAAAGTAGCATTTTACTTAAAGTGTAATCAGCCGTTCTCTGTCATTTCTTTACACCAAACAGTGCTAATTCTCATGCTGGTGAATCTGAGCCGGTGATGGACTGTGGTTCCCCAGGACTGGAATTGGGAACAACTGCTGTAGAGGATGCAAAAATCCTGGGCTCTGCAGCTGGGTTGTTTTGTCGAAGACAGGCTTAACCCGGCGGTTGGGTTGAAAAAATAACCTAATTGTTTAATAACCTATTAAAAATGACCTGTTACAGAAAAACTACCCAGCACCTTGGTAAAAAAAAATATTAAAAAATAACCCAATAATATGACCTAGCTGAACCCAGCATTTGAGTTAAAAAAGAAAAGAGAAAAAATAACCCAGCAATTTTTAGAGTGTAGTTACCAAGGAAAGTAATATTATTACTTTAATGCATTACTAGTAACTAGTTACTGCCCAATTGGTTTTGAGTGGCCTACTTTTTGATAAAACTGCTGTTGGATGTTGTCTTGTGTGCTAGCATCTTTGAGTCATCACGTACCTGTGTTTCAACTGCGTGGCACACTATGACAAATGTCCGGCGAGCTGTTATTCTGGTGCGAGTGTGACCGCTTCTAATGAATCTCTTAATGCTGCTTGTTCCTTCCGATGCTTATCTGTCCCACTTTCACATCATGCTGTTATTTCATGATTGTTTACAATCCATTAGCATTCGCATGGCTCTCAAATAACGCCTGCGCAGCTATTCCATCGTTGCCTCACAAGGAGAAATAGCTGTGACGGCGCTGAACGTTTATTTAACGTGTCGATGGTGGCGGCAAAGAGGTAATTGAGAATTGATTTGACCATAATGGCTTTTCATATGTTCCCTACAGAATGCTGATGCCGCCTGATTAAGCCGTGAGACGGCAATTTGCCACTTAATGGGGTCTGCCCTTGTCCTTTGCACAAGACGAACCGACGGTGTGAGAAGTGGTAATAAAGGGACAGTGTTCAGAGGTGTCGTCCGCATCTGAGTCATTGTACAGAGCACGTTACTGTGGTTTAATCTGTTCTCGCTTTTGTCACCTCAGAGCGTTCGCTTTGTAGAGGGAAGTTTCTTAGTTCCAGTTTGCTGCACAGTCTGCAACAACTGCAGCAAAAGCTGATGATACTAACGCCCGAGTACATTTCCTGTGCCTGCAACATGTAAAATGTGCTCTAACAGTTTTTTAATAAATATGGAAATGAATACTTTTGACAAATATGTTTCAGTAAGGTTAACCACATTATTTTACCACACAGTGAGACATGAGAATACCAGTGCTATTTCAAATCTCTTATTTTATCTTGGTCAGCAATTTCAAAGGGGCGTTCGGGGGCTGTAAGGGTCAAACCAAAATTACTCAGACATTTTTTTACTAGTGGGTGCAGGACACTATAGTTCATTTATGTAAGTGAGAATAGCAAAATAAAGTAAACTGTGACATATTATACCTTCAAAATTCTTCATAAATTCTTCATACCAGTAAAATTGATAAACATGTGTGACCAAAAATTATTTTGACACTTTGACCTGCCCATGTTTTGCTTAAGTGTTTTTTTTTTTCTGTAATTGGTAATTATACATTTTTACACCACATATTGAACAAAATTAAGCATTGCTTGGTATTAGTTGACCTAAATTGGTATTATCTAATTGTGTCCTTAAACTTAACAGCTGATAGCTGACAGCTATTCAACCTAATTAATTGCATACCATAAGGATTTTAACTTTCACATTATTCAAATTTGGATTTTGGTACTATTTCAATGTACTTTCTGAAGATTAATATTAATTATTGCATTAATAGTATCTGAATGCAACAGCACCAGTTTTAACTGTTAAAAAACATCAATTTGCAAGTAGTTTTGTGAGTAAAAAAATTGACAAAAGTGAGCTTTTGTAAAGTAATTATTAAATATGAACTTTTGAAAATTTCCACATAATATTTTAACTATTTGCTTTCCAATAACATTATATAAGAGCTTGTTTTTATTAAGACAACATAAAATATAATTGTTTTATTTAGTTGTTTAGTTTGATATTTTTGATATTTCACACAGTATACAGAAAATGGTTGTTTATACGTGGCATAATTATAATACTGCCTTTATATTTTAGAAAAAAAAAAAACTAAACTGAACTAGGTCTAACTATTATCAGACTCTTTTGGTTACACAACAAAGTCATTTTTTTTTTAAATAAAAAAATAAAATAAAATAAATCATGGTTTGCACAATGACCAGTGTAAAATCTAAGACAACAGTCATATCTGTCTATAGTGTCTAAACATACAACTTATTGGTCGTACAGCTTTTGGCATGTGTAGTTGGGGAAGCCAGCAAATTGCAGTGTTGGAACCCAAAACATTATTTTTGAACCATTATGATTTGTTATTTAACTTATGAAACTTAGATAGATAGGTTTAACCCTCCACCTCCCCCAGCTCCACCTGTCTAGATCTGCTATGGGATTCATAAAATGTATGCCTATTGATTGAACTGCAACTTATTTTACATACTGACAACAGCGCATCAGTAAATCTATTGGCAGTAGCAAGTCAATACTAGCTCTGCAGTAGCAGATAGATCTGAGTTGCAGATCTAGTCCACCAAAAAGACCAAATATATTACCACTGACATATATATTAATATGCTAAAACTGTTAATATGCTATCATGATTGAAATACCATTAACTAATTTCTGTTGATTATTAAGGTCAACATTTGTTGATTATTGAAGTAGAAAGACTTTTAAAAGTGACTCTGTCAGAAGCAAGTTGCAGAAAGAAAAATGAATAGCAGGTCATGCAATAACAGACTGAGTAAATAATATGTGCTGGTGATGCAATGCTCTGTTGATCTGTTCTGTTTGCATGTTGCAGTCGTCAGGTTGCCTCATGCATAGACACACTGTAATTACAATTTCTGTGCTTACATGCTTTAGTCTACACATAAATTACCTTTTTGTTGTTGTTGTTGCATAAATTATGTTTCTGGCGCAGTCAACAGATGCTTTGTTTGCAAAGAAGCACACACTGAACTGAAATAAATCCAAAGCAATATGCTTGGCTCTTCAAATGTTACCTCAATATGGACATCCTTAACATCCCCCAGAAATACAAGCACAAGACTTGAGGAGGGTTTTTATGAGCATTGATTTTACAGCGTCAGATTGTTCTGAAAAAAAAAAACAACAACTGGGATTTCTGTATCTTGTTAGTTCTTTGATTTTCAAGGTCTTTTATATTTTATTTTATTTTTGTCTGTGTGTTTGTGCTCACTATGTTTTTATGATTTGCTTTTCCTTTAATTTGATTTCATTTTTCATTACAAGCATACTTTGATGACGAGGATGAAGATCTGTTTGGTGATTACTGTTTCAGTAAGTTACATATGTTTAGTGTTTTCATGTGTTTGCTGTGTGTGTGTGGTTTTGTGTGTAATGGGAAACACTGGTGCTTTACTGCATCTTATATTCAGCCTCCAAATCTGATAATAAGCCACAGATTTCTTTTAATGAATTTTGAGACTTTTAAGCTATTAGCAGGAGCGCTACAAATTGGATGGCGGCTGCTTTTTAAGAAAGCTTTTGTTTAAAAATGGTGTTTTCATGTCAGGAGAATTCCCTTCTTCAAATCACCTCTTAACTGTTCATTTCTATCCCTGTTGAGAGCTGCAGTCACCGGCTGACAGATTGCTGCCTTCATCATAAAGCTCTCATTAGAAACTTCATTAATCACAATGCCTTAAACAAACCCAAGGCCAATTAGCCTCACATGGAATAAAGCCAGTCTCTTCAGTCCATTTCTCTCAATAACATGAGTAACTGTCTTTGAAAAAGTCATTTTATAGTGACTATAGTTTTTAGACAACATTCAAAATCCTGAAAGGCCTATTTTAAAAATAGAATTAGACCTCGTTGGATCTTGTGTTTGTGCACGTTTGTGAAATTATGTAATTTCATATTTTTAGTGAAAACAAATACATATGTTTGACTTTCAAAACCTACCTGGTCTCATGACAAAAACGTACCTCGGAGCAATTTTCGTGAGACGCGAAATATGTACCAATAAGTACATATCACTGCAGTTTCCTAAAAAAAAGGACACTAGAGGCACCTTTTACTCCTTTTCACACAAAGAAAAAAAACTGCTGTGAAACGCGCAGTAAGGTACGTAAAAACGGCACTGCTAAAAAGTACCCAGAGGTACATATTTTTATGAGACCAGGTTGTTCTAGCTGTGCCTAGCTGTGATTCATGTATTCATAAAATTCTCTTTTCCCATTTTGAATTTGATCTTCATTTTCTCACATTTGAACAAACTTCGCATTTGTCCTCAATATCAATATAATCAGTTTCAAAATGAGTGTGAATGAGGTCAGGAATAATATCCGTCCATAATGGCGCCTGTGGTTAGCACTCAATTATGAAGCGATAGTCTCATTATCACCCCTTCTACAGTGAAATTGTATAGGCACAGAAGTGAAGTGGCTTCTCAAGAAGAGTTAAAGAAACACCTGCTGCTTGCATTGTCAAACCAGCAATTTCCTTGAAACCATATTAAGTTAACTTACAGAATGCCCTTGTCAGCTTCTGACAGCCATCATTTACTAGAAGGAAAGATGCCGTCTGGAATGATGACACTTATGATGCGCGAAGACGTGATACATGTTTGTGCTGCGAAATATGGGAAGTGAACTGAGAGCTGCAAGAACCAAACAATCTGTATATGAGCACACAATATTTCACCAACCATTATCATTTTAGAATCCTAAAGCAATTGTAGCCTTACTAGAATGTTGAAACCTTTAAAAAAAAAGCTATGAAGAAATGGAGCTGCAGGCAATCTTGTTCATTATGAATTGCTGGAGAGATTTATGAAAGATAACGATGGAAGACATATGCTACAAAATGCCCACCAGAGCTGTGATTGGATTTGTAAGGTCCAATGAAGTGTTTCTTTACTGTACACTGACTAATGTGCCATGTGATTCACTTCTTGATTATATCTTCTTAATGCTGTTTCATATATGAAATATTTTCTCTGTTGCTCAGTTACCATCCTCCCTTTTTCTTGCTCACAGACATTCAGTGTATTCAAGTCCGAAGGTCATATGAAATGATAAAAGCTGGGCTTGTGATGTGCGTTTGGAGTCCATTCTACCCCAATGTTATTGCTCTGGCAGCACATTAAAGGGGTGTTCGGACAGCTCTGGAGCTGCACATGGGCCACGACTGCATCCATCTGACTCCAAGCCAGAGAAAACATTTATTTGTGGGTTTAAATCTGTAGAAGGTTACGTAACGTCTAAATATTCTATTTTGATATCTGCGCATTCGCCACGTCGCTTCCACACTTAAAGGGAGAAAAAACATTGCAACATCATGCGTGGATGATGACACCTCAATGTGTCATAAATGAAATGCAAAAGACGTCGAGGCTTTTCTTTTAACCCACTCGCACTGTGCCAAATATGAAATCAGCTGTCAGTAGGGCTGTTTGTAGCGAGAAGCTTATAGGGTTTATTCTGAGAACTTGAGGACTTTTTATTTGCATGGAGGAAGAAGTGGCTTAAATAATGTCCGTTTATGAGAAAACATTGTTTAAAGAATTTCACATTTAAAGTCTGTGCAACTGGCTTTACTTCAGTATTGTAATATATTTCTGAGTGGAATGGAATATTGAAAGAAGAGTGGGGCTAGATTTTAAAGGTACCTCCTCACCATCTCTAGCTCGCAGGAGACTGATGGTTGAAGGAGTGGTTGAAGGAGGGTGATTACATTTTCACATTTTGACTAAAGATTATGATTTTTTTCTGTGTATTAAAGAGGATAGTTCACCCAAAAATGAAAATTCTGAAATTACTGACCCTCATGTTGTTTCAAACCCGTAAGATCTTGGTTCATCTTCAGAACACAAATTAAGATATTTCTGATGAATATCTGAGAGCACTCTCTATCTTAATTTGTGTTCTGAAGATAAACAAAGGTCTTACGGGTTTGCAACAACATGAGGGTGAGTAATTAATGACAGATCATAATCTTTAGTCAAAATGTGAAAATGTAATCACCCTCCTTCAACCATCAGTCTCCTGCGAGCTAGAGATGGTGAGGAGGTACCCTTAAAATCTAGCCCCACTCTTTTTCAATATTCCATTCCACTCAGAAATATATTACAAATATATTACAAAGTGATGTGCCCTAACTAAGCAAATATGGTCTTTTTTGATTACATGTTGACTACAAACACAAGTAGGTAGTGCCAAGCTACTCACTGTATCATTAATTTAACCGATTTGTTCCAAACACTGATGCATTTATCAACAAAACCTTGAATCATATATATAACCAATTCATTCAAAACACATATATTTTATTTTTTTTTTTTTTTACTAAACATGCATATACTTATAAAAAAATGCTAGCATATTCTAAAAATACAGTTGCAATCAAAATTGTTCAACCCCCAAAGACTGCAGTACTTTATAAATACAAACTTTCCTGAAGATCCAGAAAATTGGCATCTATAACAGATTACTGGCGTATCAAATGTGATAATGTAAATATATAATGTAATATTTCTAGAAATATTAATAATAATAATTACTAATAATAGTTCTAGAATTTTTAAATAACACAGCTATGTCATAATTATTCAACCCCTGGGAACAAAATCGTCTTTAAACATAAGCCCTTAGAAACTCTATTAGAAGCTACGCATAAATGCATTTAGCCCATGCATGTGATGAAGTTTGTGTAGCTAATATGACAAAGTCAGCAGAGCTCTCATAAAAGCTATGGAGAAGCTATAGAGAAGAAATAATTTTAGAAAGTCTAAGGCTACATGGTGATTTCCAAGACATTAAAAGTTCCTAGCAACACAGCTGGCAGGCTTATTCCTTAAAAATTCTTAAAATTTGTTGTATCAGAAAACTTTTGAGGGTGTCGAAGAAAAAGCACAATATCATAAAATGTTTGATCAGAACAACTGAGGAAAAACCTGCAATGTACAGCCGAAGACTTTCAAGACGACCGAATGAAAGGAGGAACCACATTTTGATGCAGAGTATAAGATGAAAACAAGACAAGCATGGCTTTCATGTTGGGACATCTTGCTGAATCCCACTCTTGACTAAAGAAGAACATAAATCGCTGACTTGAATATGTTAAAATTCATTTATATAGACCTGTGGGGTTCTATAAGAATGTTTTATGGAGTGATGTGACCAAACTAGAACTTTTTGGACGCATGATACATAATACCGTCTTCATTGTCAAACATTGAACATTCATAGAATGTTCCTGGGTGGCATGTTCAGTCTTCAGATTTAATTCTAATTGAAAATGTGTGATATGTGGTTAAATTTGAAGAAAGCAGTAGGAATGAGTAAATCAAAGATTATCAGTAATCTGAAAGCTTTTTTTCAGGCAAGGAATGGGCTAAGATTGCAGTAGAGAGGTGACAAAAACTTCAAAGCACTTCCAAGCAGTGTTTATTGGTGTTTTTAAAGAATAAAAGTTTCTGCACCAAATTTGACCAAAGTTTGGGGTTGAATAATTTTGAACATGAACGTTTAATGTCAATTTGATTGTTGGCCCCTAAAAAAAAACCACCTTAGACTCCAGAGGGTTAAAAATGCTGTGAATCTGAGGGAGAAATGACAAAATACAGATGACAAATGATGTGAGAGGAATCAATAAATGTCCACCATGTCCACAGTGTTGTCCAAATTGAATCAAAATTGGGCTAAATAGGTCAATCTGGTGAAAATAGATAGGTCCGTTGCTAAATTGCACTCACTTACTTGGAGATCATCACTTCTACTCACATCTGAATCAAAGTAAGCTTATTGTGTAATGATGTTATGATAAAAATGATAAAATATTTTAAATGTTTTGTGAGTGAGCTGATTTTTTAGTGACTGCTCATGTCTATTAAATTAAAGCTGCATCTCTGTGCCTGCAACCTTCTTGGCATCTTTTGTGTTTATAGCAGATTTGATGACTAAAGGTCTGAAAGGAATGTGACTGATAATGAAAATTAGTGGATAAACAAAATATGCTTTAGCTTTAGTGATACTTATGATGTACATCTTTCATGCTATTCTTCTCAATAACACCAAATGAACGATACCATCCAAAACAACTAAATTAAATATTAAGTTCTATTGTCCTCTTTGTTATACTGTGTGTCAGCTCACCAGACACCAGTAGAGGAAGCAGCACCAGAAGTTATTCACCAGATTTGCTATCATATAGGTCGTTCTGTAGAAAAATATCAGTTTAGACATCCACCTGATCGACCCACAGCTCTACAGGTGTGTCCGGCCATTTATCAGCGTCAGCCACCAGACAGAGAACAATGCTGCCTTCTCGTTCTTAAAGAGCTTGTTTTCTGAGGGGAAATTTATCCATTAATTCAATTCCCAGAGCTCACCACCACAGAGAGCATGGAGTCTCACTCTTCACGCCTACATCCTTGGCACACATTTCATTTGTTCTGCTCAATCAAAGAAATGGTTAGAAAGTAAAAAGAAAAACAAAGGAAATGTGTTGATGATTGTAGTTGGAAATAAATAGAAGACAATGGATTTGATGGAAGATAATGAGAACGATTGACAAGCACCACTGTCATTTGGTGAAGGGCTCTCAAAGATCAATGCCACTTTGTCTCCAATGATAGACCGACTTATTGACAGGATAATCAGCCAATCAGAGCGCTATCGAGACAATTTCTTCCTCGTGTGATTTTTCATTTGTTGTTATGGCCCTTTCACATCTCACGTCAACAACTTTGTTTGTTGTTAAACTGTAATCATAATTAAATGCAATAACACTGTTTAAAAAATCTACTTGAATATCCATTTTCAAACTGTACAATATGCATTTTTTATTTTTTGTGATATACTTACAGTATGAAACACAGAAGCTTGACATGGTTTTTGCAAAATCTATTAAGAATTTGGCTGCGAAAAATGCTGAAAATCAATTTTAGTTAAGTGGAACTTCTACAATTTTTATTTAAAACGCAAATTTTATTAACAACATAGTCAAAACAGCTTTTCAATAGTCCAAAACACTGCTTTAGGAACAAAATGGGCAACCTTGAAATATGCCATAAATTTTATTTTTTGTAACTTCTAAAATTCTGATTTACAAATTCAAATATTTTTGTAGCTATATTTCTAGCTCGTAATCAGCCACCCCAAACCCGCATAAACCAAAAAATCACAAGCTGCCTTTTTTCGCATCCTGAACTCCAGTACTCTTTTGTTTGCTTTCAATATTTTCAATGTTTACTCTGTACACTTCCTGCTGTCTTGCGTCCTGGCAACCTCGTAAAATCATCCTTCCGTGACGCTCTCTGCACTGCTGTTTGTGTGGAGGTCAAGGTGTCACAGCACATTTACATTTAATCATTTAGCAGATGCTTTTATCCAAAGCGATTCACAAATGAGGAGCACAAATACCTGCCGCTCGTGTTCAGAAGTGCATTGAAGCCATGGTGTGAAACAACCTTTATATCTCACAACTGGAGCATTTTTTTCATTATTGCAGCTTTTTATCTGTCAGGGTGTCATAATGTGATTTTATATTTCACAAATCGTATCCAGCTTTCTTATACCATTTTTATATTAATTGCATTTATGAATTCAATTTTAAACACTTTACAAACATGATTTTAATATATAACATCAGCTCTACATGAAAATCAGCATCTTGCATATTGCATCTGACTCACTAGCTTCGGTGAACAGAATGAGTTGAGTCGGCAGAGGAAGTCTCTACACAGCAATGCCCTGTGGTCAGAAGCGTCTCCTCTCCCAGAGTCCAAATGGATGATGAAGCTCCTGTGAGCTCTTTGCTGACAGCTTCTGATAATGTGCCCTCTTTATGGAGGAGGCAGAAACTAATGAGAAGTTGAAGGCACTGAATAAATTGGAAAATTGTAGCATAATGATTCTGTCCGCTGGCCTGTTTATGGGGCTGAGGGGGCAGGAGAGAGAGAGACTTAACAGGCTTTCTCCGGAGAAGATATACACACACAGACAAACAGGCGTGCTCTCTCGTACCCCACGGAGAGGCCATCCTGAGCGGGTCAGCAGCTCCCTGCGAATCTCGGGCATTGTGTGAGGCCAAATAAAGCCTGGCACAATTTGACGGCAATTATTATGGAAATGGAGAAGCTTGTGAAAGATTAACTGCCGAAATTTAGAAATGGACTTGGACGCAAATAAGTTCATGTTATAGAATGAAGTAGTATGCAGCTCTTATTGCTACGCCATTTATGCTAATCTGCACAGGAACGTGTGTGTCTGCTGTATCAGCATGCGTGTGAAGGCTTATCACCTTTTCCTTCACCTGAGCGATGACTCCATGGGCTGCGCTGGTGTTCCGATTTTTGCCTTACACAAGCGGCCACCCAATTGCAATGGCCTGATAAGAGCCGGAGGGGCAGTTTGGGCCTCATTCGTGCACTTCCTGGCCCGACATCTGCAGAGCGATAAGTGTTTCCCCGAGAGCAGGAGATGAAGGCCATAGTAGACACATTCCTTCAACGGCATTAGTGAAAGAGTGATAAGCGGCAGGATATTTTGTCGACCGCTCAGTTTCTATTTCTGCACCGTTGTGCAGTGTAGCCCCGCCCACTATGTAATCTCATTGGTGCAAAGGCTTCCTTTATATAGCTATGTATTAAATGTCACGAAAACCTCCATTTCTGATGAAGTCAAGTCTCACCACCAGTAGCTGTGGAAAAAGCTGCATTTTAAAAACATTTAAATTTCAAAATATGTTAAATGTTATATTTTACAATATTACTGTTATATTTTACAATATTACTGTTTTTACTATACTTTTGATCACAAAAATGCAGCCTTGATGAGCATAAGAGACAATCAGAAACATTAGAAACAAACAAACAAACAGTCATTCAAGATGTAAGGCTACGTTCGTGCTGCAGGCAAATGTGGGCCAAATTAGAATTTTTGTTTTGATTTGCTTTTTTTGCTCTCATGTGACTATGAAAGCTTCAGCGCAAGTTCTATCGGAAAGACTGCAATGCTACATCACTCATTGGCCTTTGAATTGGCCAGTCATCTCACAACACTTGTAATATATAAGTCCTTTACTCATTCAACTTTGCGTTCGCAGATACCAACAAAACCTTGTAACAACCCACCCTCCCACCACCACCAGGTCAGTCCCTGTCCATAAATCGGGGGGATAGGCTCTGCCCCTGCCTTCATCTTCAGGCAGGATCTGCAAGAATCCCATTCACCTGATTCGAACCATGGATGGGGCCTATGCCAAAGAACTTTGTCATATTCATCTTTCCAAAATTTGAACAGTTTGTCAATTAACTACTAAGAAGAATATAAGTTTTCCTCGGCTCCTGAGTCTTTCCGATAGAACAGTTTTTCTCATGACAGTGTGAACAGCACAAATCGCATGGAATTTGATCTTTTCAATTCCGATTTTTGCCACTGCCTTATGTGGTACTAAATCTGATACAGGTCAGATATTTTGCCATGTAACCACAGTCTGAACAGGAATTAATGCGACATTTACATCACTCTAGATCAACATTTGTCACAACATTTGTGCTCATTGGAGTCACTTTAAAGATTTTACATGCCCAAAGTTATCAAGAAAATTGCGAAAAGTAGTCAGTAGTACAGTGATGTGTCAGAACTATCTATATACAAGTAAATGTGAGGGCTTGTATCATAAAAGTTTCAAAACTCTGCTCTATTCTGTCACATCCTTGTTTTTATTTTTCATATTGCATAATTTTGCTTGTTTCTGCATCAGATCACACAATAAATAAACACATAATCGCTTACTTTATGTCCTTATGTCCTTTCTGCTCAAGTGTTGCCAAATCCACAGTTTTCCTGTGAAATTTTGGCTATTTTTTCACTGTTGCCACAGGTTGAATTTTGTTGTAAAAACCTGGCAACCCTGTTTGCATTGTTCTTATGTGCATGTAGTCTCGCGTAGCCAGACCTTCAGACTGACGGCTGAAGGTCTGGAATCTTTGGCCGCTTTGAATGGCCAAGGCCCGCCCATTGGGCCATATGACTGACAGGTAAAACAACCAATCGTGTTTCGTTTTGTTCTGCGTCATGTATACGGGCGTGGAAATGTCGCCATAATAACAGACCGACGTGTGAAACGCTCGGACATATTTTAAAGATTCTATGCCGTGAACTTTTTTCGCATTCTTTTCGAAGTCTAGCCTTTAGTTGATCCTAATAGGCACTCGTCGTCACAGTTGTAAACACGACGACTTTCTCATTTGTGAGCGAGCTGGGCGCCACGGCATTTTTGTTTCCAGGCGGAACGTTAAAGAACGCGACACACGTGTCTTCCGGAAATCCCGTATAATCTAACCAATCCTGTGACGACTTCGAAACTCCTGAAGTGTTTCCAGATAAGTGTGCCATATGCATCAGACATTTAGCCAACGTTCCGTGGGCGTGACGTCTGAGGCTGAGACTAATGTGCATGTGGGTCGGTTCAGAACCATGATCTGTTCACACTGGAAACATCTGATATTGGCCACATTTAAAACAAAAATGTGAACAGCTATGCAAGAAAAATAAATAAATGATAATCAGATCTGAGCAGAAGATATAAAATGGCTACTGTCACTTTGACAGTCAAAAACAAAAACAAAAAAATATATATATAAATGAGCATTGAGAGTTATTTTCCCATTTTTCTTGGGTCTTATGAAGTGAAACGATCAGTTTGTGCCAGAAACTGAACACTACCTAAAGCTGTTTTTATTATCATTTTATTTTATTTTATTTTGCAAACTGGTTGTTTCAGTTAAAATAACGATACATAATCACGCAATGATGTAACGTATATGTAAGTGTATTATTAAAGCACTCAAAAATCATGTGAAAAGTGGATGTTTTACATGTCTAAAACTTATAAAGTAAATAAACAACTCTTAAACAACTCACCTCTTTACATTAACTATGAGAAACAATAAAAACTATCATTTCGCCCCATTATTCAACTGCTCAGTTCACATACTTGTATTAGCACCTCATCAGTTCTTCACTTCAAGTCCAAACTATTTCATCAGTTTATTGCTGGAGTAAATTAAGTGCTGAATGAGTTTCCAAAAAGTGCCCAACTCATAATGTAATGTTTCTCTTGTTATTTGGTCACTCCCTATAGAAATAAAATACTTGCAACACTGGCTCATCAGGAAATACATTTATTTATTAAAGTTTTTTTTTTTTTTTTTTTCTGTAAAACTTCACATCAACGCAAATAAACACTAGAGGCAGTAAAACTCCAACAACTTTTATTTATTTTCACACAAATGAGAATTGAGAGTCAAATAAATTAATTAAACATATTCAGTTATATTTTGAGGTCTTATGAAGTGAAATGATCAGTTTGTGCAAGAAACTGAACATTATTTATAACATTATTAGCTGTAATCCATAGACTCATGCAAAAAGGTTCTTCAAAAAGGTTCCTGCAAACTGGTTCTTTTAGTTCAAATAACTGCTACATAATCACGCAATGATGTAACATATATGTAAGAGTATTTTTAAAGCACCCAAAATTATATGAAATGGGATGTTTTAAATGTCTAAAGCATATAAAGTGAATAAACTAGTCTTAAACAGCTTACCTTTTTACATAAAACATGAGAAACCATAAAAATGTTTTCGCTCCTTTATTCAAGTGCTTGGTTCACACATGCTTGTATCAGCACCTCATTAGTTTTTCACCTCAAGTCTGAACTATTTCCTCAGCTTATTGTTGCAGTAACTGAACCACTGAATGAGTTGGCAAAAAATCGCCCAACTCATAATGTAATGTTTCTCAACCTTTTGTTAATCACATGATTGGACTGTTTACTCCCACCCACTGGGAAATTTCATTGGCCCAATATAAGAATTCTGCTCCATATAACTGAATAATTAAACATAAATATCTTCTGATGGGCCTGGATCATGTTTTTTTGTATTCAGTTTGCACAGACAAATTGTTTGTCTGTAAAAACTGTCGCATTGTGCAGAGTTAGATCACAGTGTAAGGAAACAGTGTGATTTGTGCAGTGTAATGTACAAATTTGCCCCTTGCTGCTATGATTGAGTTGATGGAGCGTTCCAGCAACATTTTGCTTGGCAGCAGGGCCAAGACAGAAAAAATATACTCAGGATTACTCATGATGCAGAAGAGCTGTGGTTACATAATCAACCTTCTTTCCCCGCAAGCACAATTTGAGCGGAAGATCATACGAGGATCATTTAGACACTGTTTACTGTTTCCTTCTCTTAACATCTGTCATGAAGTCCTCACATCAACAAACCCTAAAAGACGACGGATTCCAAACAAGCTTGCTTAACTCGTCTGTTTGCCTTTGGGTCCCGATTCACAGGCCCATATGGACTTTGCATGCAGACATTTTTGCATTTCCTCCGCTGATTTTTGTGAAAAATCTGTGGAATTCTATGGAATACGTGTAATGTGTTAAAGAAGATGTTTACCAAAAGTCAAACAAAAGTAATCAAATTTAATTTAGTTAATTTAATTTTGGACTACTCTTTTAAATACATTTAAATCTATACAATTTCTCCAACATGTCCTCCAATTTATATGCCGGACGCAAGTCGTTTTCACAAATCCTCAAATACGTCTCTATAGAGTGTATTCAATATTTGCTCCCTTACTAGTAGCTTACGTGTAGGTCAACTGGTAGCACGTTGCACTGCGAAGTTGTATAATCATAAGGATACAGGTTCGATACCAGAGAACGCACATGTTCTCATTGTATGTTTTTTTTTTTTTGGAATATGCACTATAAATCATGATTTTGCACTACTTCTGTAAGGGGTAGGTTTAGGGTGGGGTTAGGTGTGGTCATTTATACGAATTACACCTAGTAAAACACGTTAATTTCCGTGAGTTTGGTGTAAAAACTCATACGTCATTCCATGACGTCAGATCCAACGCGACACTGTCATTATTTTTATGACCGCTAGAGGGCGCTTAACTTTAAAACGTAAACATGGGTCGTATTAGGTCTATACAAAAACGTACAGCTGGGTCAGTGTCAATTTTTATTAGTAGTAGTAGTATTTTTTTATCCTCATTTCACAAGTATGAACTTGTAAAGTTTTTCTTTTTCTTTTTCTTTTTAAGAGTTTTCTGGCTTCTCTTTTCTGTGCAACAAAAGTAAGTTGCAACTGGACAAAAAAAGTACTATAAAAGTAGTTCATATGACTCATTCCCTATATTCAGAGTCCTCTAAAACCATATGATAGCTTTGTGTGAAGGACAGACAGAAATTGAAGTTTTCTACAGATTCCGTGTGGGCCTGCTGATCCGTAAGTGATGTGGTGCGTAACCCTACCTCACCCACTCGGTGTGGGACACAGCAGGCTGCGACCCTTCAGTGGCCCAGATCTGCTGTTCAATCAGCCCAGTGAGGAGACACAGAGATCCACAGGAGCATTCAAAGCCTTATAAGAGCGGCCTCAGCAAACGCGCTCTTGCCTGGGGAGCATCTCACGATTCACACCCCATTGCCAATGTGTATCATTGAAGATAGCGCTGGCATAGCTTCAGTGTTGAGTGCAGCCATATCAAACGAGCTGTGTGCTTGTATCCTTATCTTTGTCTCTTTTCTCTCTCTTTCCATCTCTCTTCTTTTTTCCTCTGTACCTTTTTATGCTTGTATTCGTTCTCATGTCGTTTGATACGTCTGCCAAAGCGCACAACCGCATTTTCTCAGAAATCACAGGGATCACAGGTAAAGAGGCAGTGGGAGACAGAAAGGTGTGTTGCAAACAACTGCTTCAACAAGCGTAATTAAGCCTCGCCAGCCGCCTCAAAGTCTCGCCGAGCCCTAGAAAGGCTTTTTTACCCTGTTGATGTTTTGTTTTTTTGTCAGTCTCAATCTAATTTTAGTTGCTTTTTGAGCAAAAGGTTGTTTTTATTCTTCATCCCTCATGCTGTTTTGCATTCAGATGCAAAACTGAACAGCTGCGACTTGCTGCAGTAAATGATTGTGCTTTTTAGAGTGAATATGTACTGACATGTTAAAACAGTGAGCTTCAGACTGAACTACACAGTGAGCCATTATTAGGCTTGAACATCTTACTGAGGCACTTCAAATAACTGATTTGGAAGCATTCATTGCTGAGAATATGCAGGGCCATTTGTTTGTTTTCTTTCTTTCTTTTCTTTTTTTATTGCATTGAAATTCCTCCTACTAATTCTTTTTCTTTGTCTTGGCTATTTTCTGCCATTCAAACTTTATCTTGTGGCTTCTATTTGTAATTTCAGCTTTACACCATGTTTTTTGAAGATAAAGTGAAAAGTTATCATCTCTTCTTTGTGTCACCCACCGTGAAATCCCATTGGATCAAAGTAAAAGACCACTTCTCTTGAATATTAAAGTTATTTAAACTTTATATATAACCGATATAAAGGTATTTCTGTCATGACAACTTTCGGAGGGATTGGCATGGTAATGTACATGACAATGTTAAAGTCCCCCTGTGGTGATAATCAAGTTTTTTATGTTTTTTATTTGTCTATGTGTTGTTTTTAATATACTGCAAGACAAACCATGTGCCAATCCATTAATTAACAGCATTGCTGAGTATTTTTTCCTTAAAACTGTAGTCTCCCAAAGGCTGTCCCAGAATTGTGTTTTGAAATGGCCCTTTTTTGCAATGTCACAAAATAGAACAACTAATCATGTCAAGGGATCCTATTATTTACATATCATTAACTGTGCACCAAGCGGGAGACTTCACCCACCTCTCCCGCATTGGCGTCTGCACTTCATAACGTTATGCTCGCGGTTATGGCTGGTTATCGCAAACTAGGCTGTATTCGAATATTCAGGGCATTTTGAGGACACAACATCTTCAAGTAAGTAACTTTAATGAATGTTGCAGTATCCACTGTAGTTGTCCGCTAGTAAAAACGTAGATTTATCAGCCATTATCTGTATATAAACCAGAGCAAACAGATGATATTATCTCACGAAGGTAGCCATCAGTCTCCTTACTTACGGTGAGCATACCAGCTTTCTGGTTAAAACATTTAACATTGTGACTTATTAAACCAATATTTCCATTTGCCATTGAATCGCGTTTACTACAGTTTAGTTAACGTAGTGGATTAGGAGGTGCTGCGCTGGTAGGCTGGTGTGAGTGAGTGGAGGCGGGGCTAATTTGTGTATTCATAGATAAGGGATACAATTTTTGACTACAGTGGGACTTTAATCTATTTGGTCTTGGTGGAATAGATCTGCTATGCTGCTGCTGTGGCAGAGCAAGTACTGAGATTTGCTACTGTCAAAACATCCAAAACATGCTGCTGTGAGCATGTAAGAAATACTGCTGCTGCACATATAACATATATGCATAACATGATCACCTCGTAGCAGATCTATACAGGTGGAGCTGGTTAAGGTGGAGGGTTTCTTTAAAACTTGAAAATCTCCAGTTGACTTGCATCATTATGTTTGAAGTTTAATGTAATTTGTAATATTTGCATACTTAATTGTAGCTGGTTAGTTAGAGTTATATTGTGACAATTAAACTCAAATCTCAACCAATAACTGATACATCTGCCACTAAATATAAAACAGAAAGAACATTAATCACGAGATCTTGAAATCTGACATTTTTTCTCACAATTGCGAGTTTAAATTGTGCAATTCTGACATTGTAATGTGCAATTGCAAGATTATATCATGCAATTCTAAGAAAAAAAAAGGCAGAATTGTGAGAAAAAAGGTGCAATTACCTTTAGATATATATATAGCAATATCTTGTTGGTTTCCATTTCTGCAATATTATGCTGGGAAGCCTGTTTTTTCGGATCAGTTCACTTCCAGAATTAAAATTTCCTGATAATTTACTCACCCCCAAGAAAAAAATAAAATGTATGTACTTTTTAACCACAAATGCTCATCTTACACAAGCTGGACTTCACGCATTACATAGTCACGTTGGAAGGGTCGTAGGTGGAAGTACCGACCCAGAGTTTATAACGCAAACATGCAAAGAAAGTAATCGCAGAGCTAGCAAAGGTGAGCATTTGTGGTTAAAAAGTATATACATTTAGGTTTGTTTTTTTTTCTCACTAAACTCATTTGAACCAGCATTGAAACTACAATTTGGACCTTCAACCCATTGGCCATCATTGAAGTCCACTAAATGAAGAAAAACTGTGGAATGTTTCCCTAAAAAACTTTATTTTTGACCGAAGAAAGACATTAACATCTTGGATGATTATAAATTGTCAGGAAATTGTATTCTGCAAGTAAACTAATACTTTTTTACAGAATTTTAAAAACAGTTTTGGAAACCTCCCATTAATTTAAAACAATAGAGTTGTAGCATTTTAATTTAATTTATTATATTTGCATACTTGATAGTAGTTGATAGTCCTAATTTGACTATTCACTTTAACTAAGTATTAGTCTGTTACAGTTCAATTAAAAATAAATAAAATAAGCCTCAGATTTCCGGTTCATTAGCCACTGTAGGGAAATAATGAGAAGAATAACAAAGTGCAGTAAATATCAAAACAGCACGATACACCAGTTTGCAATATCAAGCAGCAAAACAAACTGTTTTGTACAGCTAAAAATAGCTGGAAGTGAATGACACTGGAAGCCAGACCTATTAAATTTACAAATTGATTAAATTTCCTATTTATTTATACAGTAATGCAAATGCGCAAAGTAGCCCCGCTCACTGTAAAATCTCAGTCCAAAACTGGTCCTATTTAAATGTAGGCCTATATTAAACATCAAATATATTCTGATTAAGTGATACTGTAACATAATGCAGCAGTTTTGCTCGGCAGACAAATTGCTTTCAAAACCTCTTTGGCTTGAAGCATTGAAGCTTTCTTTTCTAGTCTTGTTTTGCTCTCACCATAACATTCGCACCACCGTCATATTAGAAATTTGATTGTTGTCTGCATCTGAGAGGGCGAGCTACATTAATGCTTTAGTAGACGGGTTGGTCGTTAAGTGCTCAATGAAGAGTGATGTGTGTTTGACTGTGAGTAGGTTTGCTGGTTGAACAGGGCCGTGGAGAAGCGTGTCATTATGATTGATTGAAAGCCCGTCTCTTTGTTGTTCTCTGTTTAAAGTTCACCGCACTGCGGAGGTGTAGCAGCCTCTGCTTTGAAGTGATTGATGACCGCTGCGAGATCTTATACCTGAGCTCCCTGTCACTCGCGTGCCATAGGCCAAGAAAACCGCCGTTTCCATGGATACCGTTACAGAGTTCTGCTCGTTACACCCGATTGGCCGTGCCCTGTGCTGGGTGGGTTGTCCTTGCCTCTCTGCCATCTGGCTGTGGTCCGCTGCTCGCGCTTGAGGAACCGTGGACGCGAGAATGAGTCGAGTTCTCCTCAGGGGTCTCTGAGGAGCTTCGTGGCTGCCTGTCACATCGCATCAAATCTCTGGATCTGATACCGAGCCAGTTGTGAGAACGCCCGCTCTCTATCAATCACCGAGATGCAAAGTCAAATAGAAACACTTTGACAGACAGAGCCAGAGGTCTCGGTAATGGCCTGGTGGTTTGAATCCTCCTGAAATATTTGTGCTGGCGAGAAACACGGCAGAACTGTGGCCAGATCTCCGTAAGGTTCTGGTCTGAAAGTGTCTGGAACTTCAGCCCGTGGAGCTCTTAGTGTCACAGCGAGAGAGATGTCCTGTCAGTCAGCAATACCGCGAGGACGCACACGCACGCTTGCACAAGCGCGCAGTGGCATGCACATCATTACGCAGGCAGGCGTCGATAGCAGGCATTTCTTCCTGACAAGCCTGCTGTCATTTTCCAGGCCGCTGCAGAAAGCTGGCTCAGCCTAGAGCTCGGCATGCTCTCACCTTGACGACGGGCAGAGAAGAAATCTGATCGTCACCTATGAATTATTGATTTTCTGCAAGGCTACTTCTCTGCTTTATCTGAGATGTTTGCAACTGTCCACTACCAGGAGCCCAAAAGAAGTTACTTGTTCTCAGCAAGTGTCGTTTGAATTCATTGACTTTCTCTCTTTCCCTCTCACGCACACACACACACACACAGACACACAGTTTTCCATGTGGACGCCTGCCTGCCTCACACACTAATTGGCCGCTTGGATATGCAGAGTTAGTTTTAAGATTGACACCTACAGCACACTTGAACAGCAGAATATCGTAGCAGTCCATTTCAAAGTAGAAAAAGCATGGATGACATCTTTTACTGTCAATTATGAATAATTTAAAATGCACTATTTATATCATTCTTTATGTTTGTTTAAGATGGGCATCTGTAGACATGTTTTGAACACAAACTTGATCTTCCATTTTATAAAGACAATATGAGACAAAACCACATATTCAAAGTCAATTCTAGAGACAAAATGGGTATTTACAGATATTAAAAAGCCATTGTTAATATTAAATAGGTCTAAACTGCAAATTATCAGACTATGTCTTCCATGCCTTGTCAGTTAGACATCACCCACAAAGGAAAAAATGTTGTTGTTATTATTGCGAAACGTATCTGTATAGATTACTGTAATAGCTAAATTAGTTTCCACACTAAGACAATAATATTTGGTTTAATATAAGCACAAGCTGCTTGTCTGCTGCTTTATATTTGTGACTTTTTATCTCAGAATTCTGGCTTTTTTTCTCACAATTGTGAGATACAAACTCGCTATTCTGACCTTTTTCAAAGAATTATGAGATATAAACTCGCAAATGCAAGTTATAAAGGCAGAGTTGCAAGATATAAATTCGCAGTTTTGACCTTTTTTCTCTCAGTATTGCGTGGTATAAAGTTGCAATTACAAGAAAAAAACAATTCTACTAAATAAAACTCACAACTCTGATTTTATTCTTATAATTGCGAGCTTATATCTTGCAGTTGTGATTTTTTTTCTTAGAATTTAAACTATGTTAGAATTGTGAGATATAGACTCCAAATTCTGAGAACATATCAGTCTTTTATCCAGAATTGGACTTCATAACTCACAACTGCAAGTTTATATCTCACAATTCTGAGAAAAAGAGTGAGATTTGAAAGAAAAAAAGTTCTGGCCTTTTTTTTAAGAATTGTGAGATATAAACTCACAGTTGCAAGTTATAAAGGCAGAGTTGTGAGATATAAATTCAAAGTTCTGACCTTTTTTCTCTCAGTATTGCATGATATAAACTCGCAATTGCAAGAAAAATCTCTGAAGTCCGAGATTTAAACTTGCGATTCCACTAAATAAAACTCACAATTCTGACTGTTTTTCTTAGAATTGCGAGCTTATATCTTGCAATTGTGATTTTTTTCTTAGAATGTAAATTATGTCAGAATTGTGAGATATAGACTCCCAATTCTGAGAACATATCAGTCTTTTATTCAGAATTGGACTTCATAACTCACAATTGCAAGTTTATATCTCACAATTCTGAGAAAAAGAGTGAGACTCGGAAGAAAAAAAGTTCTGGCCTTTTTTTCTAAGGATTGTGAGATATAAACTCGCAAATGCAAGTTATAAAGGCAGAGTTGCAAGATATAAATTCGCAGTTTTGACCTTTTTTCTCTCAGTATTGCGTGGTATAAAGTTGCAATTACAAGAAAAAAACAGTTCTACTAAATAAAACTCACAACTCTGATTTTATTCTTAGAATTGCGAGCTTATATCTTGCAGTTGTGATTTTTTTTCTTAGAATTTAAACTATGTTAGAATTGTGAGATATAGACTCCAAATTCTGAGAACATATCAGTCTTTTATCCAGAATTGGACTTCATAACTCACAACTGCAAGTTTATATCTCACAATTCTGAGAAAAAGAGTGAGATTTGAAAGAAAAAAAGTTCTGGCCTTTTTTTTAAGAATTGTGAGATATAAACTCACAGTTGCAAGTTATAAAGGCAGAGTTGTGAGATATAAATTCAAAGTTCTGACCTTTTTTCTCTCAGTATTGCATGATATAAACTCGCAATTGCAAGAAAAATCTCTGAAGTCCGAGATTTAAACTTGCGATTCCACTAAATAAAACTCACAATTCTGACTGTTTTTCTTAGAATTGCGAGCTTATATCTTGCAATTGTGATTTTTTTCTTAGAATGTAAATTATGTCAGAATTGTGAGATATAGACTCCCAATTCTGAGAACATATCAGTCTTTTATTCAGAATTGGACTTCATAACTCACAATTGCAAGTTTATATCTCACAATTCTGAGAAAAAGAGTGAGACTCGGAAGAAAAAAAGTTCTGGCCTTTTTTTCTAAGGATTGTGAGATATAAACTCGCAAATGCAAGTTATAAAGGCAGAGTTGCAAGATATAAATTCGCAGTTTTGACCTTTTTTCTCTCAGTATTGCGTGGTATAAAGTTGCAATTACAAGAAAAAAACAGTTCTACTAAATAAAACTCACAACTCTGATTTTATTCTTAGAATTGCGAGCTTATATCTTGCAGTTGTGATTTTTTTTCTTAGAATTTAAACTATGTTAGAATTGTGAGATATAGACTCCAAATTCTGAGAACATATCAGTCTTTTATCCAGAATTGGACTTCATAACTCACAACTGCAAGTTTATATCTCACAATTCTAAGAAAAAGAGTGAGATTTGAAAGAAAAAAAGTTCTGGCCTTTTTTTTAAGAATTGTGAGATATAAACTCACAGTTGCAAGTCATAATAGCAGAGTTGTGAGATATAAATTCAAAGTTCTGACCTTTTTTCTCTCAGTATTGCATGATATAAACTCGCAATTGCAAGAAAAATCTCTGAAGTCCGAGATTTAAACTTGCGATTCCACTAAATAAAACTCACAATTCTGACTGTTTTTCTTAGAATTGCGAGCTTATATCTTGCAATTGTGATTTTTTTCTTAGAATGTAAATTATGTCAGAATTGTGAGATATAGACTCCCAATTCTGAGAACATATCAGTCTTTTATTCAGAATTGGACTTCATAACTCACAATTGCAAGTTTATATCTCACAATTCTGAGAAAAAGAGTGAGACTCGGAAGAAAAAAAGTTCTGGCCTTTTTTTCTAAGGATTGTGAGATATAAACTTGCAAATGCAAGTTATAAAGGCAGAGTTGTGAGATATAAATTCACAGTTCTGACCCTTTCTCTCAGTATTGTGTGATATAAACTTGCAATTGCAAGAAAAAACTCAGAAGTCAGAGATTTAAACTCGCAATTCCACTAAATAAAACTCACAATTCTGACATTTTTTCTTAGAATTACGAGCTTATATCTTGCAATTGTGATTTTTTTTCTCAGAATTTGAGTTACGGCAGAATTGTGAGATACAGTCTCCCAATTCTGAGAACATATCAGTCTTTTATCCAGAACTGGACTTCACAACTCACAATTGCAAGTTCATGTCTCTCAATTCTGGGAAAAAAATTCTGGCAGAGTTATAAAGGTAGAGTTGCGAGAAATAAATTTGCCATTCTGACCTTTTTCTCTCTGAGATTTAAGTCTGAGATTTAAACTCGCAGTTATTAAAATTTTGAGATTTAGTTTTTTTTTCCAGAATTGGACTTCTCACAACTATATCTCACAATTCTTAGAAAAGAAGTCAGAATTGCAAGAAAAAAAGTTCTAATCTTTTTTCTCAGAATTGCATTATATAAGTTCTTAGTTGCGAGTTAAAGTCAGTATTGTGAGAACAAAAAAGTAGAATTCCAAAACAAAAAAGCTCGCAATTGAGTTTATATCACAATTTTTAGATAAAAATTCAGAATTGTAAGATGTAAACTCAAGTCAGAATTGTGAAAGAAAAACTCACAATTACCTTTTTATTTTTTATTTAGTGGCAGTCATTGACTGATTGTGACATTCATTTACTAAGTTCACGTTTACCACCGAAGCTTATGATGCAAATAAGTATTAAAATGATGAATGTTTCAAAAATAAATCTATTTTTTTATGCCAGTATTAAAATATTAGATTTCACGGCAATTTGTCCAGCGAAACTCATCTGTTTTATTGTCTTCTTCCAAGCAAAAAATTTTAGATCTGATCTGACACATTTTTTTTTTTTCTGTAATGCATAAATACAGCTTGCATGAATACTCTCCTGATCTTTCATTGTTCTGTTAAATAACACTTGTGAATTTGATCTCTTTTTTAGCAGTGCTGTAATGACAGTGTCTTCAGCCACTTGACCTTGATGTGTTTCAGAGTGATTGTGAAGAGGGGGAAGAGGAATCTGGCTGATTATGTTCACAGTTTGAGCTGTAAGCAAAAAAAAACAAAAAAAACAACGTGTCCTCTGAATAATCTTATTTGGTCAGCAGGAGCTCTTCCTGTTTACAAAACACACAGCAGTGGCACATTATGCTATAGCTGGAGTCTGCAAAAGCACGTGTGATAGATAGACAGGCAGACAGACGGACAGACTTTATTGATCCCTGATGGGAAATTTGGATGGAAATCATCCGCAATATGAAGCTTAAAGTGCATGAATAAAACACACACACCAGATCATTACCGTGAGGCTCGTTTGCTTGAGCTTTTGCACATATTGTACACCAGGGTCGGTTTTCCTTGTTGAAATGGCGTGCAGTTGTTTGTGCAATGAAAAATTCCTCATTTGGTCAATGGATTTGTTTTATATTGCGGCAGATAAATGGTTTTGTATACAAGCTCAGTGATTTACTATGTTAGATCTTGTTCCCGGAAATGCTAATGAACCTGACAAATCACAGGCTGAACTTTCTACAGTACAAACTTTCTCGTATCATTTTCTGTATATGCGAATTTCCATAATGACGTAGAAAAGTGGGTGCAAATGACATGAAGTTAATGAGACATCTGTGAGCCGATTTCCCTGTGAAATCACATATTTCACCAACTCAAACGCATCCAGCTAACCTCCCCCTTGTGAGAGTGGCGCTTTCCCCCTGAAGTTGCCACTAGTTAGGCGTTTAATTACCCTGTGAAATCCTGCGACATAAAAATCGTTAGCAGTGTATCGAGAGGCTCTCGAAAGCTGAATTGCGGGCCCACGTTTGCCACGGTCAGCCCAAAGTCGTGTAACGGATAGCTTGTCAGAATCACCCTCATTTTATGGGCTCACAGATGGTACATCTGTCATTTTATCTCAAAGACGAGACTGTGATATTAGTATCAAAACATAAGGGATCTAGAATAAGTGTCATTTCTTTCTGATGTGTTCTATGGTGTGCAGCAAGGTGTTTTTATTATTTTTTGCAGACATGCTGTTGCAAAGGACTAAGAGAAGTAATTACTCTTGACATAACTGTTTTTCGAAAAATCGTGCCAACCTGATAGTGCTCAAATTGTGATGATTTAGCACTGAAGAGAAGCCAGACACAGCAGATTGTGAGAGAGGCCTTCAACTAGACACACTTTATAAAGTAAATTTTCCATTAACACCTTTTAAAAAGAATTTTTTCACATGTACATTACCTTTCAAAAGTTAAAGATGGTAATATTTTTTTAAATATTTTATGCTCAACAAGCCTGCATTTATTTGATCAAAATAAAAAAACACTAATATTGTGAAATATCAATATTTTAAAATAGCTGTTTTCTGCAACGTCCTTTTCCCAAGATAATAGCTCTGAGTTTTCTTGTATAACTGATTATTTTGGAGAACACCTGACAAGAGATCAGAGACCATTCCTTCATCCAGAATCTCTTTAGATCCTTCAGATTCATGGTCAGGAAATGGGGATGGCCATGGCAAAAGCTTCGTTTTGTGCTTAGTGATATTTTTGTGTCGATTTTGATGTTTGTTTTGGATCATTGTCCTGATGGAAGATCCAACCACGGCCCATTATACGATTTCTAACAGAAGTGGGTTTCGATTTTTTTATCTCTTTGTATTTGATAGAATCCATGATGCCATGTATCTGAACAAAATGTCCAGGACCTCTGGCAGAAAAATAGGCCCACAACATTAAAAATCCAGCAGTATATTTAACTGTGGGCTTGGGGTACATTTTATCCTTGCTTGCACCAAACCCATCTGGTGGGTTTGCTTCCAATTTTTTTTCTAGTTTCATCTGACCATAGCAGCCAGTTCTGTTTAAAGTTCCAGTTGTGTTCCAGTTTGTTTTTGGATGAGTGAGGAATTTCTGACCCCAAGACTCAACTAATCTCTGCAATTCTCCAGTTATTATCCTTGGAGAGTCTTTGGCCACTCAAACTCTCCTCTTCACCGTGCATTAGGACGATATGAAGAGTTCAGATACAAAAGCCTCTGAATCCATCTGACATCTTTCTTTAAAAAAATGCATTTTTATCAGGCTCCAAAGTGTAGGTTTTTATGTAAGTACTGGTACTTCTGATTGGGCTGAGGGTGGGATTTTAGTGAGTTTAAAGTAAAAGTATTTTATGGACGTATAATATGCGTCAAGAGCATTCCGTCAGTATCATGATCTCATTTTTGACTGAGATGGCTTTTAGCTGGTTTTGCGTCTGAACTCTTTATATAGACACACATCCTCTTCCAGGCAGATTTAGTTGATTGGAACTTCTTGATTATTGCCCTGATGGTGGAAATTGGGATTTCATTATGTGAGTTTCCCCCACTTTCAATTGTTTTACTTAAATGAAAGGTTACAATTTTCTGAATTTTTTGAATGACAGATCAAAAAGCTAAACAAGGCAGATTTATTTTCACAGCCACCTTTGGTCATATTTACCATGGGCGCCAATATTAGTGAAGGGCACTGTATTTTAATGTATTTTGAAACTATTTTGTGTGTGTGTGTGTGTGTGTGTGTGTGTGTGTGTGTGTGTGTGATGGCTAAGCAGCCATTATTCCAGTCTCCAGTGTTGTTATTAATGTTTAGCTTATTTTTCTAACAATATAAGATCTTTGATCAATTTAATATGTCCTTCTGAATAAAACTATTCATTTCTTACAAAAAAAACTCACCCCAAACATTTAGACTATATCATATTTACGATTAACCACATCATTAGCACATATTACTTTTTAAATATTTTACTAATTAATACAAATATGAATAAATAAATAAATAAATAAAATTGTTAATTGAATTATTAAGGAACCAGCCGGGCTCACACTGTGCAATTAATAGTCCTTTACGATTGTTGCTTGTCAGACTGTACGAACATGATGATCATATCACACTGTGGGATCTCAGTGTCATTAATGTCAGAGTGTACGACAGTCAAGACGCGTTCAAAACGGGTGCGCGCAAGAAAACCTGTCCGGAGTAATTCCAAACATACATGTTCAGTGACTATTCATTTCAATGGCTTTGGTGGCGCGAGGATGGTTTGTTGCTGCGTCGTCCAAAGTACACGCGCAGTGTAGCGCGCAAGCCGCGCTCAAAGTTCAAAATAGCAGCGAGGTGCTTTCCGCGTTCCGTTCCGCAGGGCTTAAATGTTGGCTATCATTAAGTTTATGAATAGCGTAAGCAGCACTACAAACACGCAAATGGCAACAGCGGCACAACCGGTGTTTATTTTAGCAAATGCAGTATGTCATATGATTTCGGTGCACAGCGGATGGGAGTTTATGCGGTTAGAAGAAATCTCTAGCAATAATTCTAATCATGGCTTGTCTTGAAAAACGGAGATCATTTGACTTTCGTCGTAGGAGAAGTCACACTGCAGGATTGTGCGCCAAATCTTCTGACACTGTCAGAATTTTGTCGGAGGTAAAATTTGATCGCAACAACAGCCATTAATCGGCTGTCGGTGAACATGTCAAACCAGCGATCAAAGACTACAGATTTTAGCCTAGGATTATAGGAATCATTTAGGATGTTCAAAATTTGTCTCAGACGACCAAATCGTGGCCAAAATCGCACAGTGTGAGCCAGGCTTTAGTTATTTATTGATTCCCATCCCTTGGTATGAATGACTCCCAATAACCTTTTATTATTAACAAAATATAAAATTATCCACATAGCATAAAAAAAAAAAAAAAATCTTCTGTTTATCATTCAGCAAAGCGGGCTGAACTCAGTCATTCCTACTGCACTATCATCTACAAGTCTGATTATGGCTCAGCTTTATCATTTTCACAGGTAGCATTTCTCCATCTGCTACAGATCTTTTAACCCTCACAATGAAATGATAATAAGCTGTCGTCATTAATTGATGAGGGCATATAAAATGAGTTGGAAATGGACAGAAGGAGACTGTGTAGGCGAAGACAGAGCACCAAAATCCTGCTGATTTTCTCCCACCAGGCTTCCTGCTAAATTGGCAATATCCAGATTAATGTCCTTTCAGCTCCAGGTTTCCACCACGATGGTCATTAAAATCTAGACGGTGCTCATTTGAAACGTAGGGGGTGACTTCATTTGAAAATGAATAAAATAATGCCTGAGCCCCTGGACGTTGACATTCTCTTATATGCAGGTAGATCACCCAGCAGGTGTTCTGACATCAGCACATCCTGCTCCATGAGCTGCGAACTGCCGTGTACCTGACTCCACTGATGGTGCTTCGGCACGATTGAGCCCGGCATTTGTAGCCATCCGTGTCCAAATGCAAATGTTTCTCTTCCTCCCCTCACATGTCAGATGCTAATTAGCAAATATCTAATTAGTGTTAGAAGATTAATCACTCTTGGGAGAGACGGCTGGTGGGTTTTCGCCGATGAGACGATGTGATGTGACAAAGATAGTTGCAGAGCTGCTCCTTGCCAAAACACAAACAAATGGAATGGAATGAGCCGTAATGTCTACTGATGTTCATAGATGTTCTTTAGTCAATGAGGTTAGAGGTGAGGCCAACAGGCACATCCCTCTAAGTGAGCACCTTTAGCTTTCTGAGTTCTTCTGTATCGTAAGCCTCAGGAATTTTAAAGCATCTTTTAAGCAAGTTTTATAATCCCAAACAAATTAGGAGGTCCCACTTTATATTAAGTGGCCTGAACTACTATGTACTTACATTTAAATGACTCTTATGTACTTTTTGCGTACATACATGTTTTTACATTGTACTTATTTATTATTATTATTTTAAAAATACCTGCATGTAATTTCATCTGTAATTAATTTCTGTATTTACATATGTAATTACACTGTTGACCCATCCCTAACACCTTAAATCACCCCTAAACCTACCCTTACCACCAAACCTGTTCCTAACCATACCCATATCCCACCTCAATAGCAGCAAAAGTGTTTTGCAAAACAATTTGAACACAATAAGTACATTGTGCTTTTTTTTTTATGTAAGTACATAGTAGTTAAGGCCACTTAATATAAAGTGGGACCAATTAGGATCCTGAGACACTGAGATACCCTAGGAATCAAACCCATTACCTTGGCATTACTACAGTAGCACCAAATGTCTTGGGTCTTAAAAATAAAGGTTCTTTATTGACCTCTATAGTTCCAAGAAGCTTTTAACATCCACTCAGTTGTTTTTACCACAACAAACTTGGAAAATAAAATACTGACACGATGAACACAGCTATTGAAAGAGCTTACAGGTGGCATTGGATATAAGCGTAGGTTTAAATCAAATGCCGTTCCATTGTCTAAATGCCCCCAGATTTCAAGTGAAATCCAAGCTGAGAAACTTCTTCAGTGGCTACAACGTCATGAAAAGCATTGCATGTTTACATCCTGTCAAGACAGCATCTAGGATTTCTTGTCTCTGCCATTTGTAAGCTTTTTCAGTAGCTGTGGTCTACTAAAAGCCTCAAGTGCACCAGGGTTAAAGTGGAAAAAATAAAGACATACAGTTAAAGACAAAATTATTAGTCCCCCTGTGAAATTTTGGAAACATGTCCTTTGGTCAGATGAGACAAAACTAGAGCTTTTTGGCCATGGAGATGTTGCCTATGTTTGGACAAAGCGGGACAAAGAGCAAAGTTGCACAAAGCCCAGACTTGAATCCAATAGGAAATCTGTGGAGCACACTAAAGTCCAGAGTTTGTGCCAGAAGACCAACAAATCTGGTGGAGCTTGAGATATTTGCTAAGGAAGAATGGGCTTCATTCCTCAGGAGACATGCTTGAAACTTGTTGAGAACTACAGCTAACGACTAAAGGCTGTTATCAAGCAAACGGTATACACTATTGACTATTAACATCAGAGGGCTAATAATTTTGACCAGAAGACTTTTTTAAATTCTTGGTTATACATTTATTTCTATTTGTATTACAAACCCTAAAAGCTTCCTGAATAAAGTATTATTTTATTCAAAGTTATTTGAAAAATAATGAAATATTTTATAAGGGGCTAATAATTTTGTCTTCAACTGTAGGTCTTTAGGAAGTTTTATTTGTCCACAGGCATCTTCCCATTCTTTACACTGCAAATTAATCTGCCTTTGTGGAAGAAGCAGGCAAGTTAAGCTATTGTAAACATGGACAGTTTGCATAACATGGCTTCATCCTTGAACATCGTAAACAGAACTATCAAATTAGAAAAAAAAAATTAAATATGACACATACTACATTAAAAATAGGTTACTTGGGTCGGCGCCGACAGCCTTGTGGGCAGTGCGCCGACATACAGCGCCGTTGCGCAACGGACGTCCCGAGTTCGATTCCCGGCTTGAGGACCTTTCCCGACCCTACCCCCTTCTCTCTCTCCACTTTGCTTCCTGTCCTTCCTGATCTGTCCTATAATAATAAAAAGCCAAAAATAAATCTTTAAAAAAAAAAAAAAAAAAAAAAATAGGTTACTTGGGTCACTGCTTGATGTCCGGTGTAAAGCTTGATGTCTTAAAGTGAGACCATCTATAGTAGATATTTAATTTCTTCAGCAGAACGTCACATGCATGCAGGTGTACAGCAGGGTATTCTAATCAAACCTCTTTTGCTTTTATCTACACAATGAAAGCTGCTTCTCATGTAAAAGAGAATGCGAGAACTGGACACGAAACGAGGGAAAAGGGCATAAGTAATCCCTCCGCCATTGATAGCCTTTGTTCTTCCTCTGCTGAAAGGGAATATTTGATCAGGGCCACCTCTCTGAACCACGTTCATTTCACCATCAGCCTTGTGAAAGTAAAATTTGTGCTATAATTAGTTATCATCTTCCAAACCTCAATGTGATCTTTAAGAGAGAGATGTCTGGTTGGAAAAATTGGATAGCATTTCATTAACATTGCTCATTTCTCAAGTAAGTGGAAATCTCAAGTTTGTCAGTAAAAGCCTATAAAAGCCTGATATATTCTTACTTTCGTAAAATATTTGGATGACTGTTGTACTGTTGCTCAGTGATCTGACACCAGCATTTGTGAGTCTCTAAAAAATTTAAACACTTTCTGCCCACTCTGAATTCACTAACATGACTTGGGCATGGATTGAACAATTTGACTAAGTGTGTAATTATGGCACTAGTTCAGTCTAACTGTTGATATGTTGGAAGTAATTTGCAATACGCAAGGACTGTCAAGTGCATGGCTAGCGGCGTTTTAGTGCGACATAGCCAAGAGCAGCTTCTGTGTAAGCAGTTTTACTGATAGCCGTTGGCTTCACGGCATGGCAGGGAAGGTGAACGTCTGCGTTCTGTTTTGTGCTTAATTGGAGACCTCGGCAGTTAGGCACAGCGCTGGAGGAAATCTTAAAAAAAAAACAAATTAATGGTGGTTGATGAGTCTGTCTGATTGGCTTTGAGCTTGGGGAGGAGTGGGAGGTTATAACTGATGCTGTTGGCACAAATCCATCTATGCAAAATGACATTGGATTGGACGATTCATCCAGCAGAGGCAACGGCATTTAAGATCATTTGCATATCGCAGCGAGCTAGATGAGTGACAGCCACAGGCAGACACCTGTGCAGTGATTAGCCCAAACCATGACAGCCTGCAGAGTAAGAACAGAGATGCACGAGGGAATGAGTCGCTGCGTCTCAAGAGACGTCAGTTTTCCCTTGGTACTACTTTTCTTTTCCTTTTTTTTTTTTTTTAGTTGGAGAGTATGTGCAGAGTACATTTGCATTATGTCCTTGTGCTTATTTCTGACCTCATCAATAAACATTATCATTATAATTCATATTACTAATATTACTACCTCTGCTTTCCTCTGAAATATTAAATATTCATTATTCTGAAAATCTCCCATCAATATACTGCTTTCGTGTCTGTAACATGGAAGGAAAATTCTAGAAATCATTGTTCATTTCATAATTCATGTGTTATTTTCTGTTGTTTTTTATTCCTTTGTCTGTATTTCTCCTCCTTCTCCTGAAATTTATCCCATAAAAAAAGAGATGAATTGCTGACCCAATTGTGTCTACCTGATCAAAGACTTGCACACAGAAAAAAAAAACATTCCAATGTTAGATATACCGTTTATGTGTGTATGTAGTTAGACAGAAAGAGGCGCTGTTCACATCATATACAACATTTACAATTTTGAGTGGAGGAAAGATTGCATATGGGCCAATACAGCAGGTTCAAATATTAAGGGTCAGTTATGTGTAAAGACAGCAAAACTGAAAAATCTCCGTTATAATATCCCCTTTTACACAATAATATACAGCAAAATTGAAAGTGTTAAATTCACACTCACAGTGTAAAAATGAACACTTTTCAGTGCTTATATAGGTCCACACTAAATAGAGTTAAACTAACACTTTAAATAGTGTTACTTTTTTAACACTGCAGTAGAGTTAAAACAACACTGTAAGTGTTCACCATTAACACTAACTTAGTGTAAAAAAGGGTGGAAAACACTAACAGTGTTGATACTACACTAGGTGTGTCAATAGCTTAACACCAAGGGAGTTATTTCCACACTAATATAGTGTTCATACTAACCCTGATTTGTAATTTATTGTAATCTGCATTCAGTTCAACTACAAATACATGTGTATATTCGATAACAGCCAACACGTTATATCAGTTTGAACCTTTATTTTCAAAAACTTATAAGAACATTTAAAACAAAGAAAAATTCACCATCACCATCATATCAAAAGACCTGTAGAACTTCAAAATGCTGGCTGTTAGAAGTACTCTCAACTTAAAATATCTTAAGTGCTCTGAAAAAAGTTGTCAAAGGTTTGTTAGTGCTTTGCATGCAATTCCTTTACTCTTGGCAACTCACTGGTATGACCAACATCAATGTTGTAGAGTGTAGCAGGAAGATAAAAACATTGAAAAGGACCTACTCGTACAACAGGTCAAAAACAGTGGACTTAGAGTTCAATAGTACTCAAGGAGCTGAATTCCTTCAGAAAGGATGAGAAGTTTGTCTGACCACATAGAATTAGTTGATCCTGCCCTTGATCCTTCTCGATACCAGAAGGTATGGCTGGTGGTCCTCCCTCTGACTCATATCTTACTCATATCAAGATGGGCTTCAATATTAACAAAACAAACAGCAAAAACAAACAAACAAACAAAAAATAAACAATAAAAAGAGGTGGGGGGGGGGGGGTAATTACTATGTGCTTTGATGAATGCATAAACTAGTGACTTTTTATGATGAAATGTACTTTAAAGAGTTGGTTCACCCAAAATGAAAATTCTGACATCATTTACTCACCCTTATGTTGTTCCACAGCAAATTTTTGTTCGTCTTTGAAACACAAGTGAATATACTTTAGTGAAAAGAGATTTTGAAACATCCATTGAGTCCACACAGCTACCAATTTGATGCTTCAAAAAGTTCATAAAGAGAGTATAAAATTAATCTAAGCAGTTTAGTCCAAATTTTCTGAGGAGACATGGTTGCCTCATATGTTTTTATTCACAAACAGTGATCAGCAAACAAGCATTCCTGTGAAAGCTCAAACAATACAGCATAACAGAGAATGAACCTCGCTGGTTTTCCTGCTTGAGCTTCCATTTACCATATCTGATGTTTGGGCTGATAAATGTTTATGTGAATAAAAAGCCTAAATTCAATATGCTTTGTGTTTTAAAGATGAACAAAAGTCTTAAGTGTTAGGAATGACATGAGGACTTTGACTTCAGTAAATTAACCCTTTAATCAAAAAAAAAAAAAAACCTTTGCAAAAGTATTGTAAGTTTTACCTAATGGAAGTGCACAAGTCTGTCTCATCTTTTTATCTTTAATTTTCTTCCTCATCATTGGACTGTTTTTCCAAGGCATCTTGGACAATCTGATGAAACAACAATACAGGTGACAACTTAGGACTAGTAAAACGATATATAATGTAATGTAAACAAACATTTGCATATGAATCGCGCACTTCACGTCAGATACATCTCTGGTGTTGGAACGATTCTTTTCATACGCGGCCAAAAATAGTTCAGCGAAACGCTGGATTGCATGATTGTTCTCTGCACTGTACTTTGGAGAAGAGTGTAACTGCGATGTGTAATTCGACTATCCGAAACAGAGCACACTGTGTGCATGTTTAAAAAAAAGATTCCCACCTAATCGTTTGCTGCTCACTTATGTGAACAAAACATGAACAGAACATTACACGAATCACAGAAATTATTGTGTAATATTTCACTATATTTCATATTTTCACAAGTCTAAAATAGAGTCGAATGTCCAAACTAATCAGTATTAACTCTTACCTCAATTTGCAAGCTGGCCTCTGGCTCGTGACGGTTGTCTGCCACGCAGTCTAACGTTAAACAGAAATAATGTTAGCACTCCGATGTACAATTTACAATATTATTCTAAATGTTGTGAAATGTAAACTTAATATAAAAATGTATAGAATTAAGTGGTTAAAAAATATATTATACCTGTGTTTCATCATCTCCGCTCCTCCGCCATTAATCAAAATGGAAATTATGTGCAAGGACCGAAAAAAGAATCAACTCGTCACTAGTGTTAATTATGTAAACTCACTGTAATAACACTGACTCTGAACTGTCAGTGTTATTACAGTGAAAGTGTTTATGTCGTTCAAATCAACACCAGAATCAACACTTTTTAACACTGGAAAATGAACACCATAAAAACAGCTCTAAACAACATGGAAATGTTGCTGTGTACCAGCAAATTGTCGTAAAATTACTGTAACCATAAAATATCTCTGCAATGGCATTCAGTCTTGTTACCGGTCAGAGCTGGGTAGATTACTTACACTTTCAGTTACTAATTCCAGATTGTATGACAAAATTTTTTGTCAATAATGTAATCAGTTACATTACATATTTTAGGTAAGCTAATCAGATTACTTTTAGATTATTTTTGACAACTCATTTATCACAATGATTTAAATAGGATTATCATAATGATGTAAAAAAATGCAAAGAATAAGAAAATATGTTCCATTCATTGTAATTTACAACATGAAGTGCATTAAACATTATATTACATCAAGGTTTCCCAAACTAGGGTTTGAACAGGAACTGCAGAGGGTTTGTGGGTTTAATGAAAAGCTAGCAATTAATTAAATCATAAAAAAAAAAATTTAAATGAATAAATTAATTGCCCCATGAATGTGGTTTCTTATGCTAAAATAGTGTTTAAAAGGCTTATTTTTCAGGCTAGACCAGAAAATGCGCTTGCGCAGTCATAATGTACTCATGACTGTGCATGCGTATTGGCTGGTCTAGCCTCAGGTTTCTATGGGAAATTTGTCTCTTTCATTTAGAAGGTGGGACTATTCCTCCATATTACACATTGCAATTTCTCCCATTTATAAGTATAGGAGTGAACCATCATTGTGTTTCATTAGTCTTTGTTTTAAAATAACAATTAAAATAAAAAACTTACCTAAAAAGATGAAATATTTGTATTTACCTGCATGCCATGTGACCATTAATCAACATCAAAGAAACCGTGAATATGCAAATGTGAAACTTAGTTATTGAAATATTTCATTTAAAATCTCAGGGGTGCTTACAGTAAATATATTTGGTGAATAAGGTTTAGATGACAAAAAGTTTGGGAATGCCTCGATTACATGTAAAAAAGAAATAACGTTGCATTTTAGTGAGTATGAAAGACAAAAGCCTTCCAAACACACAGTAATACATGGTTAAAAAAACCTCCCGAGTGATAATTCAAATAAAAATGAATGTGTTCATCAGTAGCTGATGCAACCCTTTGTTGAAACCCTTTTGCATATCCAGTGGTCAAATGCTGTGTCGCCACCTGACTAATGACTAGAGTATGTGTGAATGTCCACAAAACTGGATTTTCTGAATGTATATAATTGGTGGGCTACTTTAGAACGGAAAATCAAAAAATGAAAAAGAGAAATAAGGGGGAATCAATGAATTATGAATAATTTATTGTTATTGTGTGAATAATATGTAATCATGTAATCCCTAAAAAAGTAACTGTAGTCTTTAAAATGTAATTTACTGTAATTACAAGTACTACATATTTGGAATCTGATTACGTAATCCAGATTACATGTAAACAGTTACTACCCAGCTCTGTTACCGGTAAAGCACCATTCACACATCAATTTCAAAATACCGGTAAATTATGTGACATCATTAACTGGAAATGAACTCTAAACGGCTGCACCTCCCAGTGTTGTGTTTGTAAACATGAAGGTGTATATGCAATCAGTGCTTTTGTTTCAAAAATTCACATTAATGCAGCTGCTTTTGGCCCAGGGACATCGTATTAGACAACTTTAGATGTTTCTATGTCACCAAAAGCAGGTGGTGATGAGAAAGTCATATGATGAACCAAAGCCCATCCACAAGCAGCTTTTAAATACTATCATATATGGAAGGTGCACAGTGTCATTCACAGAAATACTAAATGCCATAATAGTAAAACACATGAAACTGAAATACTGCAATAAACATTACTGTAATGACATTAGATACATACAACCCTAATATACACAACTGATAATAAACAACATTTTTAAGCAATTAATAGTTTTTTACTGTAGCATTTTTTACAGTATTTTACCATTAAAATTATGTAATTTTTTACAGCGCATTCCAAACGTGTATAAACTTGTATTTACTGGTAATGTTACAACTTCTCATACTGGTTTAATTGCATAATTGCCAATTTTGAAGAGGTCCTGTTCACACATGATCTCTTAATGATAATTTACTGGTAATTGAGCCTTTGCTATGCCTCGCCCTCCTTAGTTACTGTTGCTACGCCTGTCAAGCTTTCGCACCTGGCAAGTCTGCCTTACAGTATATGCACCGATGACAGACATTCCCAAGGAGACAATTAGTAATTTTTGGCAAACAGGTGAAATATCTGGGAGAGCAAGACAAAAGGGACTGCAGTGTGCATTCGAGGGATATATCCACAACATAATATGCAACCAATTAGAAAATAATTGAATCAAAATTTAAGCTAAAGCCTATAGGTCCCAGCGCAAGCAGCAGCCGCCTCATATGCTGACCATTCAAATGGGAAACACAAATTGAGGAACAGCTTTGTTCATGCACAGCAGGGTAATTGTTCATTTCCAAGCAATGATGTGCTGAGTTAGCTAGCTAGCTAACATTAGCGTGCTCTTGGAGCAAACGTAGGTGTTTTTGTTAATCCTGTCGACATTTAGTTGTGAATGAGGCCTTCCACACTGCTTGATCCATGTCTGGCATTTCTCCCCTTGGGTTTTAGGTTTCAGGAAGGGAAAAAATTCCACCACCCCGTCCAAACTTTTAGGTTACCGGGTATCAGTTTTACATAATCCATAAGCACAACACTTCGGCATGTTTCCCTCGCTCGAAAGCTTGACAGACCTACCGCGCCTAGTTACGGTTGCTAAACCACGATTGGCCTGTGGCGGTTTCCGGGCGTGGCTTAGCGAATGGTCAATTTGCGGGTAATGTTTGTAAAAGGGACTAATAAGTGTTTTTTAAATGGTTGTAGAATAGTTTGAAAAAAAAAAACATATAAACCATCAAGAAAAGTTCAAATTGATTTAAGAAATCAAGATTTTAAGAATTTTTCATACGTTAAAAAATAAATACGACCTCAGTTATGTTTACACACTGCCTCTGCAACTGTCATAAAGCATTTTGAGAGGTGTTTTGACAATTAATAGCCACTGCATAAGCGAACGCCAAAATACAGAATGGCGTCTGACAAGCACTGTATGACAAACAAAGTGTGGAAGAGACTGAATATAAAGACAGATTGCTAGCAAAGCATCATGCTGAGCCACTGACATCCTGAGGTAAACTTTGAATTGCTTGGGATAATCCTGCTGCCCCTTGAAAAAGAGATGAAACTCTCTTTCCTCTCTTCGCGATCTCAGAATTGGATGAACCCAACATTTCCTTCTTCTTTTTTCTGTTTTTAAGAAGAGAGAGGAACACATAATCATTCACACTGCTTGAAGACTCCATTTTATATTGTTTTGTAAATTCTTTCGCAACAGATGAATTAATACACATTGAATTCAGTGCGCAAGGTTTTGGTGCGTGATGAATTTTAAGGTGTCAGATACAACAAAAACGTATATACGAAAATTTCAGACACAGTGTGCAAGTACCTTAACTCCAAAAATGTCTTGTGGTGCAGTAAATAAATACATTAATTAATTAATAATGCATACAACTTTAAATCATTATCATGGGGAGATTCACTATTTGACATTTTCAACCTGAACTAATCTTGCCATGTCATAAAAATGTAAAATTATCTGATATTTTATGAAACTTAGATGTTTATTTGATCATTTTGAAATGATCTTTTCCTATTTTATGTTTTTTTCCACTTGTTGATTGGACCACATGACTGATTTGGCATGTTTTTTTTTTTTTTTTTTTTTAATTAAAGCAATGTGTCTTTTTTTATATAATCAAATAATAATAAAAGACTATGTCAAAATTAATAAGTATTTATTTTCAAAAATGTAATGATTTACTTTTTTTTTTTTTTTTTTTTTTTTACTTCATGGCCCCAAAAGAATATTAAAATGAATTTTAATTCAGTAATGAAAAACAACCTTATCATAGTATATTTGTGTCAGTGTAATTTTAAATAAATTGATAGTGGACCCAAAAATATAATATAATTGACCCATAACTCTGTAGGTGACCTACAGTGACCAAATATATCTGACAAAAAGCAAGAGAAGCCATGTTAGTCCATCTTCTACTCGCATACATACTGCACAATGGCACTAGCCTCTGTAAGTGCCACCACTTGGGTCCAGTGAATAATTCCACCACCCTAAGTGCTCTCTATTGGTTTGAAAATTGGACAGCTCTCATATATCCCACACGTATTCATGAACCAATCCTGCATTCTAGTTATAGACCATGGTAGATGTGAAGTGCCAGCATTAGAAGCTGTTAGGTGGTATTGTCCAAACTTAGACTCTAGGCACAGGATTGGTATCTGCCTGTTCCTCTGGACGTTCATGGGCACTGGTCAGAGAGCAGCTTTACTGAAGTGGCTCAGAGTCAGGATGGGATTTAGGTGAGCAGAACTGCTCATAGGTCAGCATGAAAGGATAGGTTCTGTAGTAGGTTTTTGCCCAGCAGGAACAGGAAGCTAACCCATATGGGAGAGGATGGAGAGCAGCAGGCCAAGCTTGGCTATGAGAAACCCAGCAGGCACAGGGCAACAATGTGACAGCTTGAAGCTTCACAGGAGCATTGGACATCTAATGGTCATTTATGCCCTTACTACTACCACCTGAACAAGACATGATCCTTTGGATCACATTTAGTGACTGGGCTTTAAAAGCTACTACAACACTTGACTGTAGACTAAATCAGGGGTTTTCAAACTTCTAGATGCCAGAGACTCCCACATATGATGATGAACACTTTGTGAGGGACCCCCTCCTAAAATATAAAGACAGTTAAATGTTTTTTTTTTAACATTAGTTAACTTTTTAAGGGAAAATACTGAATTTGTATAAAGTTCAGTGCATGTATTTTCTATGTACTTTTTTCTACTCACTTTAATTGTAGATGCATAAACACATAGAAAGATATTTTCATTTTAATGTATATATTTTTTGTATAATACAAATATTGTTCGAAATAATGTTTATGCTAAACGTTAGGATAGATGTTACATAGACACTAAGCTAGATTATTTAAATGTTATAGTTGCATTGTTTAAATTTGTTCATGATTCAGTCTGAATGATTCAGACAGTTTACACACATTTTCCTTGTATAACACAACTTATTCAAATAAGTATGCCTGTATGCCAATAATAAACTAGTCAAATCATCTGTAGCCCGTATGTGACTCTGGACCACAAAACCAGTCATAAGGGTAAACTTTTTGAAATTGAGATTTACACATTGTCTTAAAAAACTAAATAAATAAGCTTTAGGATAGGACAATATTTGGCAGAGATACAACTATTTAAAAATCTGCAATCTGAGGGTGCAAAAAAAATCTAAATATTGAGAAAATCGCCTTTAAAATAATCCAAATGGAGTTCTTGCCTGCATATTACTAATCAAAAAATAAGTTTTGATATATTTATGGTAGAAAATGTATTAAATATCTTCATGGTCCCTTAATATCCTAATACTTTTTGGCATAATAGAAAAATCAATAATTTTGACCCATACAATGTATTGTTAAAAATATACCTGTGCTACTTATGACTGATTTTGTGTTCCAGAGTCACATATGGGCTAAAATGGTAAGAATATACAGTCATAACTGACTGTCTGTCTCATATGCATATGTCATCGATGTAGGAGTACCTGGATTACGAAAAAATAATCGTAATATTTCACTAATGTGAGTCAAGCTATCTCACTCTCGCCTTCATGAACATTCCCGGCCACATCCCACCCCTCCCTTCAAATCTGAGCTGCAAGCATCTGCTTTGTGTGGAGTAAAGAGCACGCACAGCTCCGCTCTGTCTCTCCACAACTACACTCTTTTGTTTCAGGAATTCTCTCTGCTCTTCTGCCTTTTCATTCATGTAACTTTCTGAACGTTTATCACAAGAACGAAGCAAAGTAAAAGAAACGGAGATGAATGCAGGTGGCGTGTAGAACTGTCAACAGAACGCTGTTGCTGTGGGGAGATTCAATATAGGCTATCGTTAAGAATCTCTGTGTGTAGATTGACTGTCAAACCTGCGAAGTTTTAGGATCCGTTTTTACCTGTTAAGGATTTCTGACTGACTTCACAGCCGGTAGCGGCGGCATTACGAAAAGCCGGGGGGAGATGCACCACCCGGGCATACACAGGGCGAAAGCTCTCCACCACGATCCAGGTAAGAACAGCCGATTCACTCCTTCACTGACATCAGCGCGCAAACTGTCAGCAAAAACAGTCTCGTGAGATGCGCGCGAAAGCGCCACAGGCAAAGCGCGCGCGGCCAAGTGAGACGACCGCAGACTTTCTTTCTTTATTTTTCCACGTATATTCGGATATATTTCGCGACTAAATAACTGACTAAACGCAAACATATACTTGAAGGAAGCAGTACCGTCAAACAGACTCCTTTTAGAAGTGTTTGAGTGAACTAGAAAGAAGGAAAATGTTAAGCTTCAAAATTTAGTTTAGTATTCGTATTTTTGTTTTGTATATCTACGAATGATAATCATTCTGTAAAGTTATAGCACACTGACCAGTGATTTATGGCACAAAAATCTTTTATTCATTGGCTTATTGAGACTTATAGTTTTAACTGTTTTCATTGAAAAGAAGACAAGAATAGTTCGCCCACCAATTATTTAGCCTATTTTAATTACGCTCATGAGATTATATTATTTCCCATTATCCTGTGAAACGCAACATGAGATGTTGAGCTATTCTTCTCTGTAAAATGAAAGTGTATTTGATACTGTAGGCCTGCTGTAAATTATACCATAAACAACAACCTGTTGAACTATGACTAAAAAAAATCAGCGTCCATATACTGTTAATTAAAAATAGAAGACATTTGGAGTAAGAAATGACACACGGAAAAACAAGACTAGTTAAAAAAAAGTGAAAAAGTTTTAAAGCTTTTGCTTTAAGACAATGAAGTGAATGATTTGAGTAGGCTGTAGCCTACTTATGCCTAATTACCATGACTAAGCAATGAAGTTCCCAACTGTGTTTTATTTTCATTCTGTCTTTGTTTTATCAGCATTAGTATGATTCATCCACATGCTGTGAACAGTGGCCAAGAAACTATATAGTTAATAATGTGTCACATTGAGACATTTTAAACGTTCATTTTGATTAATGCTTGGGAGACGGGGAAATGAGTTTTCACAGTGTTTTATTCGCTGCAACGCATCCCAAGCGACTTGCATTACGAAGCGCAGTTACATTTTTATCTGAACTACAGTGCACATTGATTATAAACGCTTACAGAGCAAACCCAATGGCTGTGAGATGGATTCACTCATATTTAGCGGTATGATGGAGAGGCCACACACGGAGAAGACGGCTGGATAAATTGCCTAGAGGTCCAAACTGAAATTAAATGGTCTCCGCCAAGACAAGTCCAGCAGACGCTTTGGTCAACGCATGTGTGCGTGTGCATGTGTGTGGTAAAAGCATGCCATCTCCTGCAGAGAATGAGATCCTTCTTCTTCATCTCTGTACGAGAGCGTAGCTGTGCACTTTGGGGAGCCAGGGAGAGAATGTGAGTGAGAGCGGCATATCTCTGCTTTTACGAGCTTCTTAAAATTAGACTGGCATGAAGCAATTTACCTCAGCCCAGGCCTCTTAGCCCACAGATGCAAGAGACGGAGAGAGAAGAGGGGGTGATTGAAAAGCCTCCTGTCCAGAATGTGTGATCAATGGCAGGCAGTTCCACCCTCCCCTTCACAGCCTGTCTCTATCAATTCAGAGCTCAGTGGGCAATCACCCCTCGACTTCACCTCCATCCACTTCTGTCTCGTACAGAAAGACACTGCGGCGTTCAAAGACCTGATCCCGCCTCATTCGCACACCCCGCTAGAGAAGACCATGGCTATAGCATCAGTGTTCCTGTTTTACAGCGTGTATTCACAAAGCAACACAAGCAGCTGCGCTTTAAACACATGGCGGGGTAAGATATGTAGAGTTTGAGGGGAAAAAACAAATCCTAGATCAGTAAATCTCCGGAAAAAAACTAAACGCCCCAGAAGTGGATGTGGAGCGCCAAGCTGCTTGCCTGTTTTCGACAGTCTCCTTAAGCTCTTTTGAGCCGTCGATGTCTAATTAGCAGTACTTTTGCATTGGTTCTTGAGCTAGAAGAACCCAATTTTTAAATTGAAAAATATGGAATCCATTAACCTTGCAGGCAAGGGCCACTTGCTGGCATCTCATTAGAGGCGAGGGAAATTGAGCAACACAGGAAAATCTATTATTGTTTTAATAAGCCAACACTTTGTTAATTTACAGGGTCTTAAGTGTAACTGCAATTTTTCATCAATATCAACTTAATGGAATAGGCACATTGGGAGCAGCTTAAAGTGTTTTGGATAGCTGCAGCAAACACTGCGCTGATAGAAACACACGTATATACACAGCTCGTGCTGAAGCGCTGCCGTTTTGAGCAGATTACTACTGCACCGGTGGACACTTAGGTTAATGTTTGTTTTTGAGTGCCAGGTGATGTTTCTTCAGTTCTCATTTTGTGGGCCCACAGATATGAAAAATAAGACTGCTTCAACCTTGCTCAGTAGCAGTGATTGGCATTACTAATAGGTACGGATAAATCGATATGGATATTACAGGTAACAGATTATTGATTGATTGATTGACTGACTGACTGATTGATTGATTGATTGCTTGATTGTTAATTTTATTTAATTTACTTTTTGCAGCCTATTTACTTTTTTAATGTTTTTAAAGGAGTCTATTCTGCTCACCAAGCCTGCATTTATTTGATCCAAAGTACAGAATTTTTACTATTTACAATAACTGTTCCCTATTTGAATATATGTTAAAATGTAATTTATTCCTGTGATGTAATTTACAATTTCAGCATCATTACTCCAGTCTTCAGTGTCACATGATCCTTCAGAAATCATTCTAATATGCTGATTTGCTGTTCAAGAACATTTTTATTTTTATTATTATCAATATTCAAAACAGTTGAGTACATAACATTTATACATTTATAGTGTTACAGAAGATTTCAGATAAATGCTGTTGTTCTGAAATTTCTATGATACTCAGCTGTAATAATGATAATAAAAATAATCAGGCTTTTTTCACTTTTTTATCCATAGGTTGACCAAACTCCAATAAGGCTATAGCCTAAGTCAGTGGTTCCCAATTCCAGTCCTGGGGACCCCCTGCTCTGCACATTTTGCATGTCTCCCTTATTTAACACACCTGAATCAGATCATCAGCTCATTAGTTCAGTTAAGGGCTCTCTCCGCTAACAAGCTGTTGATATTATTCAGGTGTGTTAAATAAGGGAGACATGCAAAATGTGCAGAGCAGGGGGTCCCCAGGACTGGAATTGGGAACCACTGGCCTAAGTAACCTAATGTTAGTGTAATCTGTTAACAAAGCACATTATATACCCGTCTTTTATGGAAAAAGCAAGCAAAGAACACAGTATCAGCAGAGCTTTTTGAAACTCAGAATCAGTAAACCATGGTCGCAAAATGATTCACTGTTTCAAAGCACTCCAATCGGATCGTGAATCATTTGATTCAGAAAGGGACTTCAAAGCACGTATGGCGAATCATTTGATTCAAAACGGGTCTTCAAAGCATGTATGGTGAATCATTTGATGCAAAACGGGTCTTCAAAACGTTTATGGTGAATCATTTGATTCAGAACAGGGCTTTAAAGCGCGTGTGGCGAATCATTTGATTCAAAACGGGACTTCAAGGCGCATCTCATGAATCATTTGATTCAAAACGGGTCTTCAAAGTGTGTATGGCGAATCGTTTTATTCACAACGGGACTTCAAAGCGTGTATGGTGAATCATTTGATTGAAAACGAGACTTCAAGGTGCATATCACAAATCATTTGAATCAAAATGGGTCTTCAAAGTGCGTATGGTGAATCATTTGATTCAGAAAGGGACTTCAAAGCACGTATGGTGAATCATTTAATTCAGAATGGCACTTTAAAGCGGGTATCTCAAATAATTTGATTTAAAACAGGACTTCAAAGTGCATATGGCGAATCGTTTGATTCAGAACGGGACTTCAAGATGTGTATCACAAATCATTTAATTCAAAATGGGACTTCAAGGTGCATATCGCGAATCATTTGAATCAAAACGGGTCTTTAAAGTGCGTATGGCGAATCGTTTGATTCAAAACGGGACTTCAAGGCGCGTCTCATGAATCATTTGATTCAAAACGGGTCTCAAAAAGTGCGTATGGTGAATCTTTTGATTCAGAACGGGACTTCAAAGCGTGTATGGTGAATCATTTGATTCAAAACAAGACTTCAAGGTGCATATCGTAAATCATTTGAATCACAATGGGTCTTCAAAGTGCGTATTGCAAATCGTTTGATTCAGAACAGGACATTGAAGCGCATATAGTGAATCACTTGATTCAGAAAGGGACTTCAAAGCACGTATGGTAAATCATTTAATTCAGAACGGCACTTTAAAGTGGGTATCGCAAATATTTTGATTTAAAACAGGACTTCAAAGCACATATGGCGAATCGTTTGAATCAGAACGGGACTTTAAAGTGCATATGGCGAATCGTTTGATTCAGAACAGGACTTCAAGATGCATATCACAAATCATTTGATTCAAAATGGGACTTCAAGGTGCGTATCGCGAATCATTTGAATCAAAACGGGTCTTCAAAGTGCGTTTGGTGAATCGTTTGATTCAGAACGGGACATTGAAGTGCGTATGGTGAATAATTTGATTCTGAAAGGGACTTCAAAGTGCGTATGGTGAATCATTTAATTCAGAAAGGCACTTTAAAGTGGGGATCACAAATAATTTGATTTAAAACAGGACTTCAAAGCGTGTATGGCGAATCGTTTGATTCAGAACGGGACCTCACGTGCGTATCGTGAGTCATTTGATTCAAAACGGGACTTCAAAGCCTGTATGGTGAATCGTTTGATTCAGAACGAGAATTTAAAGCGTGTATGGCTAATCATTTGATTTAGGTCGGAGTTGGTTCGCAGGAAGTTTTTATCCCTTCCGGGGATAAAAATAATTCAGCAGAGGTAGGGATACATAGACCAGAGGGGGGAAATCCCCCCCTTCTCCCCCGGCAAATCACACCCTGATAATAATAAATGTTTGTGCAGCAAATCAGAATATTAGAATAATCATGTGACTGCAGTAACGATGTTAAAAAATTCAGCTTTGAAATCACAGAATTAAATTAAATTCTGGTAGTGTAAATCTAACCAAAAAAGGACTAGATTTTTATGTGCTTCAAATGACACCAAGTACAATTATACATGTCTTTGGCCAACTTTCTTTCAACTTTGTCAACTACAAATTATGTGTAGTTCCATAAGCATTTGGCTGTAATTCATTGGCTTTTAAGAATTGGCCAGGTGGTCAGTAAAGATTATGACCGCTGACACATTTTGCATCTTTATTTATAGCCTTATGGACTAATTTAAACACCTTTGATTGGCCACTGCATTTATTATATGCAGTGGATGTGTTTTATACAACGCTTTAATCTTGGCAGCCGTAATCGTGTTCTTCTTTCGATTAATTGTGCAGCTCTAATTCTTTTTATTATTATTATTTTTAATTAAAGCAGCCGACCACAGTGTGTATGCGTGTGCATTGATGTGCTCACCTGCACCTCTGCTGCTCTCAGTGGGAAACGAGTGCCAAGTTCATCAGTCCCACGGCTGGCCTTAATTAACACACAGATTAAGGGCTCACTGCAGCATCGCCATTGATTTATTTGATCGGCCATTTGGCAAACCCTCAAATTAATCTGGAACAATGGAATAGCTAATAGATTATTTAGGGTTTATTGATAGATCTGTTGTCCTGACTCAGTGTTTTTTGTGCATTTTAACAGTTATACTTCATTATCAGATGTCAATGCAATGCTTGTTGGACACTGAGAAATATGATGAGAAGTCATGAGGTGACACTATCGATTCAGCGAGGCAAGAAATGACACCAAAACCGTGGGAAAGTGGATATGTGGAGCTGTTGTGTGAGAGCAGGCTGGAGATATAAAGAGTGTGTGAATCCATGGTGCTCTGAGCACTTAATGTGTTAAGCTTGCACATTACGGCCACTGTTGCAGGGTCAGACTGGAGAGGGTCAGAGACAGTAAGAGGAGAGAGAAGAAAATGATAAGGGCTGGAGAGTTGCTATGTTGTGATGAACTGATGTCGTGTTTGTGTGTATACTGTATGTGTGTGCACTCACGTCCTTGTAGAGTCTGGGATGGAGATGCAGAAGAGCGTTACACGGCTGTCATTCCTCTGGGACCTTTCCATGCTGAAGGGCACAGCTGCAGTGTCACATGAAACATGGTCCAGTCTGCCCTGTATGATCAGTCTCTGCCACCCATGTTGTCTTTCTATGTAGTGTGAAAGGCCAGGAGATTCTCTGAGCTCTTTTTTTTTGCATTGAGAATGTTCCTGCTGAAACCTTGTTGTGTCATTTTATCTTGTCTTGTCTCTTAATTTCTTGTCTTGTTTTCCTGCTATGTTTTGCTTCACCGTATTTCTTTTGTCTCTTCTCATTTTATAATTTATTTTTCTCTTCTCATCTTGTCACTCTTCTCTTCATTTTGTCTCTCTTTTTCTGCTTCTTTTCTATAGTGAAGATAATTGAATTTAAATTGAAACCCTATTGTAATTATTAGAATGGTCACGAATCAGCAATCTCTACGTAAAACTGATCGGGCAGACCAAACCGTAAGTCGTAAAGACTTGAAACTTGGAGGGATGGTAGTACTTACATCATCTACAACGTGACCAAGGCTCATAAAAATTGGCCTGACAGGGGCGCTGTAGTGAACAAAAGTATGAAATCGCTCGTAACTCCTAAACCGTGGGTTGCAGGCTCAAGTGTCAAAATGTCAGATTTGATCATGGCTTTAAAAAAAAGATAACAATAACTACTTTTGCGAACCAAATTTGAACCAAACAAGTGCAGAAAAATTAACTGGAGAGTAAATATCAATAATTATAAAAAAAAAGTTTAACTTTTGACACACCATCGGAAATGGATGCCAAAACTTTCTAAAGGTGCAGAGCCACTTTTAGTAAAATGCCTGAATGGAATGAGATGTCTTTGCCAAATTCAGAATACTTACAGTATGTAAGAGCTCGATCTGAGGTCACATAAAAAAATCACAGAGATTTGACAGGTGCTTTTAGAGAGAAAAATACATTTAGAAAAATTATAACTGTGCAGCCATTTGTCCTTTTATCATGAAAATCGGTGTGCATGGTCTTGGTCCAAAGTGCCACAAGTGTCTTTATTTATATAGGATTTATACTGTATCTCAAAAAACATGGCCGACACAATTTTTAACCTGTTAGATAAGGTTAACGAAGGCCAGTTGGAACGACACTTAGTGGGCCTGTTCGATTCATGGTCTGAAAGAAATGTAAAAGAAATTGGCCACTGAGGGGTGATATCACATTTTTCAAGGACATAAACGATTGTATGTCGCACGGTTTTTCGCATTCATATCATACGATAGAACACCTAATTCCAGACAACTTTGCCTCTAGAACCTCTGTTGTCAATCAAAACATTTGTTAATTGATTGAGAAGATGTCAAAAACCTATATTTGTGAACTAGTCCTGGATTTTTTGCTCAATTTGGGGAAAAAAGTATAATTCTCTGGACTCTCTAGGTCAAAAATGTTCACAAAATGTTGAAATTTACCCTTGGGAGGCTATAACAGGGTAATTTAAAAAAAGAGGCCTGTCCAAATTTACCTACAATTCTATAAAGTCCAAAGGAAATTTGGAAAATTTAATGAAACCTGGTAAGCACATGAGCCATGAAGTGATTTTAAACAAGCAAGCAAGGTTTTAAGGAGATCTGACCACAGCTGGGGCTATAATAGTCGTAAATGTTCAAAAGAACATCATATTTCTATGGCAAATCACCTGTGCCAAAAATTTATTTATTTTTTTTAATCATTGATTGATGTGGTTACAGGCTTGGTAAACAATGTCTTTTTCCATATTTGCTTAAATGCCTTAAAGCACTTGAACCCCGGTAATCATTGCTTGCTGCTACATTTTTTGTCTTGTTTCTTTTCCTATTCTGCTCTTATTTTGTCTTCTTTTTCTTTCCAGGTCTTTTATTTTATTGTCATGTCTTTTTTCGTATGCCTGGTCTCATCTCTTCTCCTTTTTACTTCTCTTCTTGTATTGTCTTGTCTTATCTCATCCTTTCTCTGCTCTACTTCTCATCTCATCTATTTTTTCCTCATTTAGTTTTTTTCCCCTTTTTTCTACTCTTATCTTTTCACCATTTTTTTTCTCATTGTCACTCTTCTCATCTTGTCTCATCAGCCCTTTCTACAGTTTTTTACTCTTCGCATTTTATCTCGTCTTTTTTTTCTTCACTTTGTTGCTCGTCTTCTCTTCATCCGTTTTTCCCCTCTGTTTTCTACTCATCTTCGTTATTTTTTTCCCCTGTCTTTTTATCCCGCCTGGCCTCATCTCTTTTGTACTTCTGTTCTTCTGATGTCTCGTCTATAATCTCATTCCTTTCTTTGCTTCTACTTTTAACTTTTTGTCATTTGTCTTCTAATTTTGTCTCTTCTCTTTCTTGTTTTGTCCTTTCTCTCATTTCCATGTTAATCGCCTAATCTTTTTCTTCTTTCCCATTAGCACATCTCAATCACACAGGTCACAGCAGATGTGAAAATTATGTGCGATCATGTCTGTACATGTTCTTTTCCTTAATGTTTGTATGGTTGGGTTCTCACTTGTTGAAATTCTGCTCTAGATTTGCCCGAGGAAAGCATCGTATGAGCATGAATGTAAACTACTGTTTATGGATGAACAGATTTTTCCATGTGTAGTTTAATATCTGAAGTAAATATCACTGTAAGGGCAGGTGGACGCCAGTGATAGTGAGATATTATATAGCACAAAGGCTCAGGGCAGCACAACGAACAACATGGATCAAAGAGAACATTAATTTGCAGATTTTCCATCCTGCTTTCTCTGACTCTGGCAGTGAACGATCACTGCGAAGAAGAGAGGATTCGGTGGCTGAATGATATTTTGTGTAGTTTTAGTGGTACCATCTTGTTTTGTAAGACAGAGATAAAGTGGGGCTTGATCCTGTGGTGAGAGCTCTGGCCCACTGATGGCAATGACAAATAAGCAGCGGTAAACTTCGTTGGGGGGGTGAGGGTTGGGGGAGAGACGAGTGCCCTCCTCATCCATCACTGACCTACTCACACACACAAACAAGCACTCTCTCTCTCTTTCTCTTTCTCTCTCTCTCTACCGCACACACAGAAACACTCAGATTCTTGAACAAAACAGCATCGTCACCTTTGGGAGAAAAGTTGTTTACATCGCTTCTGTTTCTGTCTTGTTCGTTTGTCACAGTGATGGAGACTGACATTTGACCTTCATCAGGCTTCTCTGTGCTCTTTTTTTAGCGCAGGCTGGAGTTTGTACGTGCATATGCCTCAAATGACGTTTATATAAAGCATGTGTTGTGTATCAGTCTCATGCTTTAGAGCCAGTAAGATTTTTTTAAAGAAATTAATACAATATGTATGTGATAAAGAGTGTCATAACTGTTTAGTTTATTAAAAAAAAGAGGTTCAGTAGAAACAGTTCAAAATAGGAAATTAATCATTTTATTCAGTTTTATTTTTTTTTTAATTAATGCATTAATTGAAAGCGACAGCAAAGATATTTATGATGTTAAATGTTGTTCTTTTGAAGTATCCTGAAAAAAATGTATCACAAAAATACTAAGCACTGCAAATATAAGGATTATGTGACATTAAAGTCTGGAGCAATGACTGCTAAAGTTGATAATATTTAACAGTATTACTGTTTTTGACTTTTTTTTTTTTTTTTGGAAGAAAAAAAATGTACTGGCTACAAACTTGTATATATAATATATAAGTAATTTGCTTATGAGACACTTGATGAGAACTCTCATGTAGAACATACCTATGCATCATGTCTATATTTTTTCACTCCATTTCTATTTGTCTAGAAGTGACATGGTTTGTTGATGAAAGGTGCATGTGGTTTGGATTTCAAACAGATCAATGAAGAGAAAGTGAGACAGAGAGAGGGAGGAGTGAGTCTTATGATATCTGTCATTATGTCGGATGACAGCTCGTGTCTGGGGTTTAGAGTCAAACCGTGTTGCATTTTCTCTTCTTCCCACGTAGGAGAAGAGCCCAGAGCGTCTGCTTTCACGCAGACTTCAGAGCGTCAGTGCCGGGGTGTCATTTCGCAAGGAAAATCTGCCTGTGTCTGATAGTTAGAAGTGTAGACTCATGGGTCTGTGGGACTGCAAACGCATTTCTCTTTGTGTCACACTGTGTTCTGTCTGCTCATGACGCTAACTGGGCATCCAAAATAGAACATTACACAAGGTGATGTCTATGGGTGCGTTCCAATTACTCAGCCCTGCTAAGAGGGTGTTCGGCCATCTTAAGTGAGATTCCAAACTGCACGGAGCAAATACATCACTTCAGAAGATGGAGAGGAAATTTAAACTACCAATCCTTGCACATTACCCAAGAACTGCATGAAATTAGACTTAAATGCTGAATGTAAAGGGTATATGCATATGGTTTATTACACTGGTTTAATACACTGAATTTTATTTAAATATGTTACTCTATGTATGTATGTATGTGTGTGTGTGTGTGTGTGTGTGTGTGTGTGTGTGTGTGTGTGTGTGTATCTATCTATCTAGATAGATAGATAGATAGATAGATAGATCGTTTTAGGTAGTGTATTCTGACTACTTATTAGATTACTTTTAGATTACTTTTTTATCTATTTATTTACTTTTTTTTAACTTGTTTCTAAATTTGCTATTAAATGTACCATATTTATAGAAAAAGTAATGAGAAAGAAAAAAATATAAATTTTTTATATATATCAACATTATAAAATGCAGTAAACATTACTTTAAATCTGGGTTTCCCCTGATAATTATTGAAATATGAAGTAGTTTAAGGGATTTGACTGACAAAATGTTTGGGAATCCCTGCATTATATGAACAAACATTAATAAAGATTAAAACAACTATGATTACATGCCCGAAGTCTTTCAGGTTTTAAACATTTTTGTCCAGACTTCTAGAATCAACAGTTACTGAAGGTCAGTCAACTTATGACATAACGTATTCGTATACCACCAATCCCATTTTACGAATGATCGTAAACTGGTAAATGTGGTGTCATATGAATATCATGCCCTAAATACAACTGGTTTAGAAGCCTTGCCCTACATTGAGAATGAGGAAGTAATCTCAAGAAGATACATTTATCTTAATCCAAAAACACCCTTTAACCTTGTAATTACAAAAAATTACATAAATTTATATGTATATTAAATACCAGTAAAAATAATGAAAAATCTACAAATATTAAATGGCCTATTTAGCTCCCCTCAGTCCACAACAAATCCTTAAAATTTAATGGCATTCAGTACAAAACAAGAATAAAAAATAAGTGGCTATAAAAGTATATATTAAACTATAAAATAAAACACAAATTAGTCTGCACTCTTCGAAATAAAGGGTCTTTATTGGCATTGAAGGGTCCATGAAGAACCTTAAACTTTAATGAAACCTTTCAAATGCAGATCTTTAGATTTTAAAAACGTTCTTTGAAATGGTTCTTTTAAGAACTGTTCACTGAAAGGTTCTTTGGGGAACCAAAAATGGTTCTTCTATACTAGTATCACTGCAAAACAACCCCTTTGGACCCCTTAATTTTAGAAGTGCGTAGTGGCGTTCATTATAAACAGCAAACAAATGTCAAGCTAAAATGAATTTATTGAACGCAAAACTGAAATGGCATTGGGCTCATGAGCCTCTCTCATTTGACAAGAATCCAAATGTTTCCATTTGCAGAGTAAAATCTGGATACAGAAATCGTTCACATGTTTATGTATTTATATTAATATTTATGCTATATAGATAACATGCACTACATGCACTAGTAAGATATTTTTTTTACATTTTTGATTCACTTGATCAAAAATACAGTAAATGCAAATATATTGTGAAACTAATATAATATAATTAGTACTGTCAATCAATAAAAAAACTAATTAATCACACTTTTTTTTCTGAAATTAATCAAGATTAATTGCAATTAATCCCACCTGACATCAAAGTTATTAATTATACTTTTATACTGCAATAACTTCTAATTTAAGTGAACTTAAAATGATCTTCACATAAACCCAGTAAAATAAATGTCATTTACACCTGTGACCTTCAGCAAGAAAATATAGCCTAATTTAATAAAGTTATCAAACACTAAATTCTAAATTACATAAAGATACAGCTTTATAGGTTATTGATTTCCTCTTTTAATTTTGTCCTTTGATTAAATCACAGCAGCTGGTTATTATGATATTTTGACTGCTGTTACTTTAAAAGCTGCCGCTGCTGAATTTGATGCGGATCTGACACTGCTTTAAATACTTACATGCACAGTTTTAAGGCAGCTTTAATCGCCTTTAATACTCATCATTTCATTTGCGTTTCAATATGATACAGCACTTTAATATAGCCTAATACAGCGTGCACCGGTACATTTGTGCATGCACTTGGAGAGCACGCACTACGAGCACAGTATAAGGGCTGACAGGACAGGAAGATTAGTTTTTACTGACATATGGTCTGACAACATCTCATCTGATCGCAGTTCACTGATGTTCTACTGAAGCTTCTCGTCACTGGTACACTGTAAAAAATGACCGTGAATTTAACAGTAAAAAACTGTAAAAATGATACAGTTCAAAACTGTTAAATGGTTAACGGTAAAAGACTGTAAAATGTACAGTGAATAACCCTGCGTTACATTTTTCAAAATTGGATGTGTTTTTGTTGAAATAACTCTTTCTTCTTAGTTTTTTTCTTAGCAGTTTTGTACATTAGGGTTGTATGTTACATCTAATGTTGTTAAATGAATGTTTATTGCATTATTTTGGTTTCATGTGTGTTAACATGATGGTGTTTAGTGTCACTGTGCACCTTCTATATATGTTAATATATAAAAGCTGCTTGTGATGGGCTTTTCTTTATCATGTAACTTTCTCATCACCACCTGGTTTTGGTGGTTATCAGTGTATTACAAAGGTATAAAACAGATTTCAGTTCTTTAATAGGTTGGTACATTACAGTTATGTCAGTTAATGAAATTACGGTATTTACTTGTACATTTAACTGAAAACCGTAAACTGTAAAACGTTGCTACCGTATTTTTTACGGTACAATTCTGGCAACCACAGTTGTGAGTGGGGTGCTCAAACCTAGCTCCGCCCTTGAGTTAATTATGGTAAATATGTTTACCGAGTTAAAATGACAAAATTAATCGCCTGCGTGATTAAATATAATATAATATAATATAATGCCTGCGCCACTAAATATAATATAACATCATGTGTTTCCGGGTATTCCATATGAACACATTTTGTCAATGTGAAATTCACAAGTGCGTAGTGAGCAGTGAACATTGAGTATAGACCTTTGGATTTGAAACGCAGCATATGAGTTATTGCTTATAAATTACATCATTTAGCTGTCCAGTTCTCTCTTTTTTGCCTTTTGATGCTATAATGGTGTTTAGCAGTAATGTAAGGGTTAAGAAAAGCAGCCTGAGCACATGTCAGTCAAAACGACTGATGATGGATGAGCGGCGCATAGACTGTCATTCATGTCGCTGGATAATTGTTCCTGTCATTAACTTAATGATTACTGACACGCTTCCACGCCTCCAACAGGTGCGCTGTCAACACACGCACACGCATGCACAAATACATCCATCTTAACGCGTCTATGATATCACAGTTTTCAATGTTATCCTTGCCTTTTCCTTTTGTAGGCTGTTGCTTTGACGAGACGGCAGTTCCTGCCAGAGGCTTGTGGTGATGGGGGGCACGTGCTGTCACGTTTCCATGCCAACAGGGTAGCGGATCTCATTAGCGGAAATGTAGGGGGTTTCTCTTAATTATGATTGAACCCTTCCTTTCCCTGTGGTCTTCGTGATACGTCTCGGCTTTATCGTTCTCTGTGTGTCTCTGTGCTCTTTACAGAGACGCTACACTTTGTTGATAAAGCAGACGGCTTTGTCCTGGTAAATACCTAAACACCCGAGCGGTGTACGCAGCGAGCAGTAGGCATGCGGTTCGTGCCCCTTTGTCTGTGGGCACCCCGCAGCGGCGAACACGCTGCCCACGTCGCCCCCTGCCCGGGTCCAGGAACAGGCGCACGCAGGGGTCCCGACCACCGCTTTCTTCTCTCCCTCGTCTCTGAAGTGCATTTAGAACCGCTTAGCCCTGGGGGAAGCGTGTGACACAATCGCTGTAATCTGCATTTGACATCCAGGCAAAGGTGGATTTTGCCACACACACGATCATTTTCCCACAGGGTGAGATTTGGGATCTGTGGGATCGCTAGGCCTGACTTTTTGAAATATAAAAAGACATCTTTTTAATATTCCAGCTCCTCTAGGCTTTCGTTGTGCACAGTGTGTGTGGTTTAACTGGCGGTATTGATCCTCACTAACAGCATGAATGGAGTTTAATTACCTGAGCTGCTTTGTCTGCCCCGTTTTTCCTAACTGCCCTCACGGGGATACAGCTGTATGTACTCCAGCCCGTCTGCCTCTTTGTATATGTCTTTATGGGTTTCTGCCAGTGTAGGTTGGGCTCTCCAAATGCTCGCAGTGCACTACTAATTGATCCAGCCACTCATTTGTGCATCCTCTTGTGGCTCTGATATCAGAACATATGTATGAAAACTGATGCAATGTATATACAGAGACATGTGAGACCTCTTTTGGGTTCTGAAATATAATATAGCATATGTGAGGCTGAGTCACATACTTATCCCTGACTCAAAGGCCCTGCTCTGATTAAAAATGCACACTTGTAATTGCAGCACATATCCTGTTTACTGCCTCTCCACGCAGGAGTTAGAAGAGGGCCTGATGTTTGATATTATGGCCCGTTAATGCCTGACCAGCAGTGTTATTTCTGGTGCCTAAGAGTGATATCAAATTAAATGAGTAAACATCGCCATAAAGATTTTACAGTGTAATATGACTTTATTAATTCAGTTTTCTGCCCTAGTGGCATACTCTGAAAAAAAACAAAACAAAAAAAATTGTTCATGTAATTCTTTCTTCAGTCGAAAAGAAAATAAAGAAATTAAGGTTTTTAAAGAAAACATTCAAGGATTTTTCTCCATATAGTGCACTTCTGTTATAGCCAGTGTTTTAATTGCAGTTTCAATGAAGCTTCAAAAAAGGTCTGCATGATCCCAGCCAAGGAATAAGGTTTTTATCTAGCAAAACAATTGGTCATTATCTTAGAAAAATACTAATTTATATACTTTTTAACCACAAATGCTCAACTTGCACTAACTCAAGCTCACACATTATGTAATCATGCACACAAGACGTAGAGGGTATACCAACCCAGTGTTTACAAAGCGAATGTGCAAAGAAAGTCAAATGACCTTTACAAAAAAAGGTAAAACAACAATGTTGGATGATTTTGAAGTTGGAAAACAACATACCTAGCCTACCAAAATACCTAGCCTAAGAGGCGCATCACAGAGCTAGTGCAAGTGTAGTGTTTGCGGTTAAAAAAAATAGAAATTGTTTTTTTTTTAAAGAAAATTACCAATTGTTTTGCTAAATAAGACCCTTATTCCTCGGGTGGGAACGCGTAGGAACCTTTTGAAGCTGTATTGAAACTGCAATTTGGACCTTCAACTGATCCCCATTGAAGTCCATTATATGGAGAAAATTCCTGGAAACTTTGCGACTAAAAGAAAAAGATATGAACATCTTGGATGACATAGGGGTGAGTAAATTATCAGGACATTTTTTATCTGTAAGTGAACTCCACAACAGAAACTTTAAATAAACTCTAAAGTTAATAAAGGTATGCTAAATGTCCTAAATCATTTGGTAGCTTTATTTGAAAAAGAGCAATTCAGGCAATTCAAAATGAAGAGTTATAGACTCTTCAAAATGTCTTCTTCTGTGTTCCACAGATAAGCTAATGGTAGAATTATTTTTCTTCAATAAAATGTAATTTTTGGTTAGCTTTAGAGTGTTCTTGCAAAACTAAAAATTCTGTCATCAATTATTCACCCTCTTGTTGTTCCAAAGCCTTATGCCTTTCATTCATCTTCAAAACATGAATGAAACTGGTTTTAATGAAAACTGAAAGATTTATGCCCTTTCTTTGAAAATCTGTTTAAAAAAAATGTTGCCAATTCAAAACGAAGAGTTATAGACTCTTCAAAATGTCTTCTTCTGTGTTCCACAGAAAAGCAAATGGTAGAATTATTTTTCTTCAGTAAAATTTCATTTTTGATTAGCATTAAAGTGTTCTCCCAAAACTAAAAATACTGTCAATTATTCACCCTCTTGTTGTTCCAAACCCATAAGACTTTCATTCATCTTCAAACCATAAATGAAACTGTTTTTAATGAAACCTGAAAGATCTATGCCCTTTCTTTAAAAATCAATTAAAAAAAAAGTTGATGCTTCAAATTTTCATAAAAACATTGTAAAAGTATGGTTTTGTCTCTTCTGAAGACTTGAAGGTTAATCTGCTCGATTCACATTGTTTTGGTGGAATGGACTTGCAATGGGGAGGATCATAAATCTCTTAATATTTCATTAAAATATCTTAATTTGTTGATGTTCATGATATTTAGCAGGAACAATAAATTATTGTATTGGACATCAAATGATAATTGAAACCCAACAACATAGCAACACAGATAGCAAAAAGTACATTGTGGATGGCTTTAGGCTGCTAAGATAAACAAGTACATCCTCCTTGTTGTCTTTGCTTGATATTTAGTGTTTGTTGAAAAGGTGTAGGGTGAAGATTCAAGAGATTGTAAAGTGTGTTTTCCTTTGGTCATAGTTTGTGTGTTGTTGTGCACAAAGATGGTGTGATATTGATTTCTCTAGCTGAGTCCATGGCAAATTTAGATAAGTTAGGTCTTGCTTCTGCACAGGACGCCGATAAGATCTGAGCTGGAGACTGAAGACCCAGACTGTGGTTTGTAGCTGACTGCAAATGTTAGTACTTATTGGCTTTTACGGTGTGGTGCCATTAAACTGCAACAAGTCGTTTTTGGGATTATGTGTGTGTGTGTGTGTGTGTGTGTGTGTACCTACTATATCTTAATCCTCGCTGTGATTCACTAATTCCTGTCATGCAGAGTTCTACAGACACAGAATGCTGTGTACAGAGCCGATTTGAAGTGAAACCACATAATGGCTAAAGTAATGCGATGGTGAGTATAATGTAATGTAGCATAAAAGACTATACTATATATGGTGTAAAGGGATAGTTTACTTTCAAATGAAAAATTCTGTCATCATTTACTCACCCTCTTGTTCTTCCAAACATGTATAGCTTTCTTTCTTCTGTGATTTTGATGTCTCAGTGTATGTTTTGCACATTAAAAAGAAAGTCAATAAGGTCCAGTACTGTGTTAAAATGATTTACTTATTAATTTGCTTAATTATATTTTTCTACAGTTTTTTTACAGTTTGTTTTCTCATGATCATGGTTTTCTTGTGATTTTGACATAATAATTGTTTTCTTCTTATCATACCTTCATTTCTTCACGATCTCGATATAATAAAAGTTGTTTTCTTGTTATCACAATTACATTTTCTGATGATCTCGACATAACAATAGTTGTTTTCTCGTTATCGTGACTTAATTTTCTTGTGGTATAACAAAAGTTGTTTTTTTACTAACAACAATTGTTTGATTCTGAAACAATGCACTGGGAATCTATTGTTGCTGCAGTGACAACTTTTACTTACATCTGATCGACAGATAAACCGTGTGTTGTTATATGTTGTGGATATTTCATCAAAAATTTTGCATAATAAAGTCTACAATGAATAAACAAATAAATAAATAAATATAGGCTTATCAATCAGTTTTTTTCAGTACGCTAAATAGTTTATTTGTGTAATTAACATGTTTAAATGGTCTAACAATAGAGCATTCAACAAAGCAAGTATTTGTGATTTTTATTCGTTATGTAGGATAGGCTGTGACTGATATCATGTGCTTTACAAGCTTGGGATGCTAAGAAGAGTGGTGTGTGTGTGTGTGTGTGTGTGTAAAATACATTTAATATTATGTTTAGATCATAAGAATTAGGTAGTAACCATGAGAAAACAAGAAAAAACAAAATCCATGGCCTCTTAGGACATACATAGTTGACTCCCCAAAATATCTATTGGCTAAAAATGAATGTTTGAATGGAAGGTGCATGCCTACTTATTTTGAAAGCCATTAGTTTAATTTTTTATTTCAAAAATCCATCCATGTTCATCCATCTATCTGTCCGCATTCATCTATCCATTCATGTTCATTTATCATCGCTCCATCCATCCATCTATTCATTAATGTTCATTTATCCATCCATCCATCATCCATCCGTCCGTCTATCCATCTGTCCATCCAACCATGTTCATGCATGCATCCGTCCATCCATCCATGTTCATGCATGCATGCATCCATCCATCCATCCATCCATGTTCATCCATCTTTATTTTTCCATCCATCCATGTTCAAATTTCCATCCATCCATCCATCTATCCATCATCCATCCATTCATGTTAATGAATCCATGCATTCATCCATCCATCCATCCATCCATCCATCCAAGTTCATCCATACTTATTTTTCCATTCATCCATCCATCCATCTATCCATCCATCCATAGCATGTTCATTTTTCCGTTCATCCATCCATGTTCATTTTCTCATCCATCCATCCATCCATCCATCCATCCATCCATCCATCCATCCATTTATGTTCATGCATGCTTCCATCCATCCACCCATGTTCATCCATCCTTATTTTTCCATCCATCCATGTTAATTTTTCCATTCATGTTAATTTTCAGTTGTGGTGGTGCTAGAGCATATCCCAGTGTCTCAGACTGTAGGCAGGGTAACACCCTGGATGGATGTCCAGTCCATAACAGGACCCCAATCATACACAGCATGAAGAGAATTTCAACCAAACATAATATTAAGGTTAAAGATACTAGTGTTCAATTTGTGTTCAAGCTTATTGCATGTGCGCCAGAGTGATATGGGTGATTCATTCAAAGATAGTCACTGGGATATTACATGGAGGACAAGAGAGGACAAATGTATGTGAGAGTGGAGTGAGAGAATGTTCTCTCAGCCCATCAGCCATCTCTGTTTACCCTTTTTCATTGCTGAAAACAATTGCTGATAATGTGTACGAATCATTCAAGCCGTCGTTAGATGAATTCTAGCATTACTCCGATCTCAAATAACATTAGGTTTTCTTCACTCAACCTGAAAAATCACTCAATTCAAACAGCAAAAGCGCAGTCATGATGACATCTCTCACTCATGATGTGCAATGCGAGCCTCCAACACAGAAATCCTAATCCTATTCTATTTGACAGTTATTGTCGTTTTGAGTAAAATCTCTCATTTCAGTGGCCTGTCAAGGCGAGATTTACAATGGATCCTCCCGATGTTTGTTGATTGCCTAAGCTGATTGGATGCCCTGGAAGAGCAAAGTTTGGCATCTTCGGGAGTGGGGCCATTCGTCTCTACTGAGCCGTAGGAAGCCATATTGTTTCAGCCACACCCAATTAGCTCTCAGTTTGAGTGAAGAAGGCTTGTTTCACAGTCTGCTGCCTCTGCCACACGCATAAGAGTCCTACACGCACACTCATGCATGACAACGAGACAGGAGGAGGAGTCGCTCCATCAAAGAGTACTTAGCTGCCAGTTAGTACCCCCAGATTCCCAAAGCACAACCCACAGACTGATCCAAAAGATTAAAATAGATTGTAAATAGCCGGAGTGATTTCACTTTGCAACTGTAGTGTTGTGCAGTGCCAAATATGTAATGATTGATGTGGGTTTTATTGAGTTTGATGGTTGTGAACTGTACCCACTGTAGGCTGTTACTGAGCACATTAACTGAAGCTCGTCTTGAGGAAGTGAGACTCAGTAACTGAGATATACTATTCTCTGTTAGAATGACGAGAATGCTTTGACAAGGACTGTCAAATTAACATAAATTAAGTGTGATAATTCATATATATATATATATATATAGGATATTTATTACCATAAGAAAGGAAAAGAATATGCTTAATATGCTAATTAAATGAGCTATTTTTGATCAGCTATTTCATTTCAATGAAGACTTAAAGGTGCAATAGGAGATTTCGGGAAATGCTAACTATAGCCTAATAGCACTGAAAGCGAATGTCCCACCCCCCCTGCAAATTGCCGTCTAAAGCCACGCCCCCTGAACGCATCCAGCGTTACCCACACAGACCAGAGACAGCATTACTACAATACATTTTAACACAGAGTTGAAATGTTCAGCGGCTCACACAGGAAAACCGTGTGGTGTCAATAATGCACTGTTTCATTTATCTGTAGTACAGATCGCCGACACAGGAACACCATTTCACATGCGATAATCATAGTTTTTATTCGCAAACACAAAGGCTTTGCATTACTCAAAACATTATCGCCCCATAGTGGCACTCATCAGTACACACGGGAGATGAGAAGATGGCGTATTTTCCCTGAGTTTAATAAAACACCTCACACGTCGACACACTCGTTCACATACATGGGGATTGAGCGAGGAAAAAACTCAGGTCACAAACAGAAAGGAAATAAATAAAATAAAGAGAGACACATGTCGGTACAGACACACGCACATGCACAGTTATCAGTCTGCCACAAAACTACCGTAAATGCTCTAGTGGCTGTTACAACATCATGTCATTAACCGTGAGAACACTTTATAGTACAGTTAGTAAAATTATTACAAATACCAGGAAGGAAGATCAGGTTGTGGACGTTTGCCTGCCATTCTTGCTCTGTCTGCACAGCTTACATGAATGCACAGATGACGTATCTGTCTGCGCAAACAGACATACTTGACAGACTACTTATTCAAGTGGACCCGGGTGCAGTTTGAAAACCAATTTTTTAAGACTGAGAAACTGAACAGACCGAATTCTGACGACAAACTGTTTTGAGTTGGCACCAGAAACAAATATGAAATTCAATAGAAAAATATATTACTGGGGACTGTAAATTGCCAGTTGATATGTATGGAATTATGTTGATAATGGAAATAAAGGTAGTATATATTCACATCTAAAGCTTTGCTTTTAATGCTTTTGTCACAAAAATGTAATGTCAGAAGTTACCAGTATTGAGGAGTAACTAGTTACATTTAACAATGTTATGTAATTTAATTACAAAGTGAAATTAAATAATCTTAATTCAAGTGATGAAGGATTTTAAATGAATGACAGTAATTACTGTTGTGTACTACTGAAAGGTTAACGCTGCCTGGTTTAGAGTAATCAAAGTAATCAAATGTAATCACAGTTAAATTACTTTAATAAAGCAGTTGAAATAGTTACACTAATTATTACATTTTGAATAGGGGAACTTGTAATCTTGAACCTATTACATTTATAAAAAGTAACCTTCCCAACACTGGAAGTTTATATATGGTGACTTTTCTCAGCAAATATGTTTTAGATTTTATAATATATATGATTACGCATTCTTACACTATTTCCAGAGTATTCCATGAGTGGATTCTCCACTATTCCCTTTAGTCTTTATCGATTTGCAGCCTGGCCACTAACTTTACTATTGACGAGCAAGTCATTGATGAGTTCAGCAATCTTCCCTCCTGGCAATCACTTTTTGCATCCTCCCCTTGATTAAAGCCTCACTTTTTCCACGATGCAAACACTTTTCCAGCACAAACAGCGAGCTGCACGGAGCACTAAGGCTACCAAATAGACGGCAGGTGTAATTGGAATTCTCCTGTGAGGCAGAAGCAGGAAATGAATGTGACAGGATCAGAAGGCTGTGGTCTTCTGGAGCAATCTCAATTACAAACCAGTCTCACAGGGGAGGGAAAACTCCTAGATACTGATATGAAATGGTAAATAAAAGATTTATGAATATAAGTAAATGAAATAACACAAAAACTCTTTTGGAACAATCACTGCCATCTCATTCTGGGCCAAAGGTACGGCAGTGTTGCTCCTGAGAAAAATACAGCAATTGTCCTCTTTTTGATTAAATGAAATAGAAAGATTCAATCAGGCCCCATCTGTATTAGATGAACAATTGTGTTTCATGCAAATTACAGACACAAAGTCACAGGTCGGTCTGAAATATGAAAATAAGAGAGGTCTCTTAGCGCGCATTAGAAAGCCTCTCATTTGGAAGTGTTTGGTTTACCCCATTTCACCACCTGGCTGAACCCTGAAATGAAGCATGATGGGAATATTCAAATGAGCCACAGCGAAGGTGAGCCGAGCCTGTCAGGCCAGAGCGTTCTTTTGTCGAGTGCTTTGTATGCCGCTCGGCGCGGGAGAAAAAGGGGCCGATTCATTCCTTTGTTAAATAGCATAATAAAGCTTTCCATCAGGCTTATCGGTAAGAACACACAATTGTTCACAATTGTGACTAAAACGAAAGATGAGTGAACTTAAAAGCCTTGTGGCCTAATTGTTTGCAGGGGGTTTTGGCTGGTGGAACGTGTCACGTTGAGAGCAGGGCGAAAAGATTTGTTTTGAGTGTCGGCGATGCTAATGTGCATGTTTGTCGCCCCATTGAACCGCTGAATTTGCATGCTAAACTTTGCATGCTAACTACGCCGAGCGACGTGCTCCTTCACATCTGCGAGTCTGAGTTGTAATCACCGGCTCTCTTAATACTCTTAAATCACGTCACGTTAAGTTACAGCCGCCGCTTGGTATAGTAACAATAGCAACAACATCTCAAAGCAATAGCGCGCTTACTTGCTACATCGCAGCATGAATAGCCTCATGCTAATGAAACTTGAGCCGCATTAAGTATAATGCGCAGTTTGTAAGATACTCTCTGAATGTCATGTGGATCCAAAGAGCATTTGAATCCCAATGGAGGACACTGTCTGTTAGTCTCCCAGTGCTAGACGTTTTTTCCAACGGATGCCATGGTTGAAGGAAGTTGGCTGTCAGGTAGTCAGAGTAGCCGTCACCTTTGATGCCCACTGGATTTCCCTCTTTGAGACTGTCTGATGCATTGAGCTGCCAGAGGACACATCCCATAATGGCAATGTGTCCCTGTGGAGAACAGTCCTAGTGTTAGCCACATTCAGACAAGGATAAAGGATGTAAAAATTATGAATAACAGCATACATCACGGTATTCTTGTGAATGCATATCAAAGATTGACATGACAGAGAAGAAATTGTTGAATAAAGACATTATTTTTGTTTGTTTTTTTTTGCACACAAAAAAATCGCTGTAGCTTTATAACACTGATGTCACATGGAAGATGTTCTTACTTCCTTTCTGAGTCTTGAACGTGTCATTTGCAGTTTTGCAGGGTCAGAAAGCTCTTGAATTTAATGAACAAAGGCCTTACTATTTGTGTAAGAAAAGAGCATCCAGGACATTCAACAGAATTGATTTTTTTTATGTCCTATGTCATATGGGTTTGGAACACCATGGGCCTCATTTGTCAATATAACAAACGAGCGGAGATACGAACGTACAAATCAACTTACGACAGAGTTCACGTGTGATTCATGAAACATTCATATGCAGCCAATCCCGTCGTACGAATGATCGCACGTTGATAAATTTGGCGGCTGAAAGTGATCGTCATTTAAATATCACACACCTAAAAACACCCCGGTTTAGAAGCCTTGCCCCTAGAGTTTACGACACGGAGAAATGAAACCCGGCCAAAAAGAGGAAGGAATCAACTCATGAAGGAAAAAAAAATATCTTACTCTGAAACACCCTTTAACCTTATATTTGCATATCATTTATACCTATATTAAATACCAATAAATATAACTAAATATTTATAAACACCATAGCCTATTTAGTTCTCCTTAATCCACAACAAACCCTTTAAATTTAAAGATATTAAAGAACAATGAGTAGCTATAAAATTGTTTATTAAACTATAAAGTACAACACCAATTAGACTAGTGAATACAGAATACAAATATCAAGCTAAAATGAATAAATAAGCAAAGTAAAACTAAACGGCATTGCCCTCTAAGCCTCTCTCATTGACATCCAAATGTTTCCTTTTTTTGCCATGTAACATTTGGTTGCTGAACACGTCTTTGTACTTCACTTGTGTTCCAATATCCACGTAAAACACCCTACATATACGCAAAAATGTTTATTTTGGGGCTGCACGCTGACTTTACCTGTTAAATAACTTTTAAGTTTGGTTGACTGCATTTTAGTTTGATTATTGGCTAAAAATGTCAAGTTAGCAACGCTGAAATGTAGTGTATGTGCGCGTGAGGCGCCTGCACGATCAGTTACATTTAATAAAGTAAAGATATAAAGAAAACAAATAAAATGCTTTAAGGGTGTCACAAAAACGCAGAGTTGTTTTTTCTCCTTGTTAAAATCTGTTAATTAATTAAGAGAAATCCTACATTTCGTGTAGACTAGCCCTCTTTATTTAATTTATTCTTTTCATAATTTCTGTTATTCTCCGTTCACCGAAGTGCGGGCAGTTGGGTGATGTTAAGACGTGTGAATCCTTATGGTCCGTTGTTTATGCTGAGGTTTGCGACCTCATACAAATCTAACACCCTAAAAGAATAAAAAAAATAATAATAATTTGTTTGTCGGCCAGGTAAATAATCTAAATCAACAAAATGCTGTCATTACAATTCTCCGAAATGTTCTAGGCTGCACGCAAATTCAGGCGAACTCAAAAACTTGCGTACACAAGCTCAGACCAGACGTGAGATTTGATTGTAGCCACCGCTCACGTCCATATTGATAAATTCCAAGTTTTGCGGAGAAATGACCGTACGCCCAATTTTCTGTCATACGTTCGTTTCATAAATGAGGCCCCATGAGAGTACATAATGATTATTTTAAGCAAATTGGCCTCTTAAATGTTCCATGTCACTATGTCATTTCAGAGTCCACTTTTGGTTTATTTTGAGTCACCAGATCACTTAAATATCTGACAGCTGTGCTGTGATCAAATCTGACCCAGAAATTCGAGTCTTATGTTAAAGGAGCCTTTGGCAGCTTTTGTTTTTTCTGCAAGTCTCAGCAGGCCTTGTTTAAAATTTATCCGTAAGGGGGTTTGGTCTGCACTGACTGACACAAACTGGCATTGAGCAGCTCATCTTCACAGCCGGCCCCACAGCATCCCACTCTCCCTGCATGAAGAGCCTCTTCTAAACTGAAAAACACGGGTTTGAGCGCTAGCCACTGAAGTTATTTATAGTGGATATTTTTCTGCTTTTGATGTGACTCACAACAGTAAATCTGGTGAGACTAGGGCTTTCCACCCCCAGCTGCTCTATGTGCTGTGAAGAATAGCCCTCAACTCCTTTTGGGAAGCTAGCAGTGTTTGTTTTCTCATCCCCTGCTACATTTTTATGTTTACAGAGGATAATCCAATACTGTATATATCTCTCTGTTTTGGACAACGGACAAGCGAGTTAGTGTCTGTCTGCTCTCAATTTTAAGTCAGCATATTTAGGTTGAAACATAGTATCAAACATTACTCTTTTGAAATATAAGACTTTGATTAGATTTGGCACAAAGCTTCTTCTCCAGTCAGCCAACAATGCACAAAACTAAGCTGTACATGACCATAAAGATTCATTTAGTAATTGTTATGGCTGTGACATCACAAACATGTCAGTGATTGAAAAAAAAAACATTTAAAAAGCATTTAAGAATTCAATTCTTAGATGTTTACTAAGTTCCTTCTATTATCTGTTGAATAATAATCAATAATCAATAATATTTAAAATAGTGCTGTCAAACGATTAATCGTGATTAATCGCATCCAAAATAAAAGTTTATGTTTACATACTATATGTCTGTGTACTTTGTATGTTTATTATGTATATATAAATACATACACATGCATGTATAAATTAAGGAAAAATATTTTGGATTTATATCTAAAATATGTATATTTATTTATAATATAAATTGTATACAGGTGTAAATATATATACATATAAATATTTTTTCAAATATATACATGAATGTGTTTGTATTTATATGTACATAATAAATATACAGAGTAAACACACATATAGTATGTAAACATAAACTTTTATTTTGGATGCGATTAATAGTGATTAATCGTTTGGCAGCCCTAATTTAAAATATTAGTAAGCTTAATATATATAAAATCCTCATTTAGTGGGTACTTTGGGAGGTGGCTGTCCCAAACCACCAAAAAAATGTCAAGTTATGAAAATGATATTGATTTATTTTTTATTATTATTATTATTTCCGTTGTTGGTTTTAAAAGTATCTTTTTGATTTTTTTAAAAAGTGAAGTTAAAAGAAATCATTTATATTTTCTTTGTAAATTAGGAAACTTTATGTAAAAAATGTGTCCTGCATTTTCATGTCACTACCGAAACAGTGTTTTAGTCAATTGGCTGAGACTGATTTTAACTACACCCTTACATTTATGATGAGGAAATATTCATGTATCACTCTAGATGTTTTGTATACTGAATTATTAACTACGATGTTATGATTTTTGGTTCAGTGCATATGCAAACCAATGAATCCTTAACTTTGAAATCAGAATGATCAACTTGTTGCCTTTTACAAAGACAAAATTGAATTTAAAATACAACACTTGTTATAAATAACACTTTTATATATAGAAATATTGTTAAATATGTAATTGTTATTGATTTACCACTGAAAATTGTATATATTAACAATGCATATTGACAAAAATATATATTCACAATGTAGGTGTAAGCAAAATCTTAATAGGTCAAAATAACCCTTCTAATTAAATTATATATTGCTGTGTTTCGATAGTGACAAATTTGGGGAGAAATATTCCAAAACTTTCTGAAAATACATGAGTAGTGAGGATTACCTGCACAATTACTAGAAATGTATACCTTGGATATTATATCAATTTGCATACATACACATTTTTTTGGAAAAAGACTTTTTTTCAAGACTACTAACTTTAGACTAATTCTGTCGAATGGTCCATATGGTCCATTTATTGGCTTCTATAATTCCATTAAGATCCTTTAACATCCATATAACCTTTTCATTCTACAAAGTATTCTTTGTAGTTTTTTTTATTTTTAAAATGTTCTTTTAAGAATTGTTCGCTAATTTGTTTTTTCTATGGCATCTTTGGAACTTTAATTTTTAAAAATTCTGTTGAATTATCAGGAGAGGATTGAGAGTGTCATGATTATTCAGCATGTACATGATTTCTTTTATTTTTACATCTTGACATACATTTTCCCTTAGTTATACAGTACATGTTAAAAGTCCAATAAAAGGTCAGCTAGAAAAGGAATTTTTTCTTCTCTCGTTCATTAAATTTTTTTTTTAAATGTCCTGTGGTGTGGCAAATGAAAAGTGTGTGTGTGTATATATATATATATATATATATATGTATATATTACAATATATAAAACTATATGTATATGTATATATATATATATATATATATATATAATCTGTTTTATTTTTACAATATATAGAAATATATATATATATTGTTCTATATATTGTATTATTTGGATTTTTAAATCTACAGCTTTTCAAACCATATCCATTATTGATAAAAGAGAGAACAGTGTGTGGAAAGAGAAGAACGGGAGAGAGAGAGGAAAAGCGAGAGTGAGGTGGAGGCCTCGCTGTAAGACACCGTTATTGTTCTGTGTCTGCCTGGTGAACAGCACTTGTCAGAGGTGAGGTGATTTTCCACTGCAGCTTTTCTCCTCAGTATGTAAGCCTGGCGTGAGCAGAAAGTGATGCTGTGACTGAAACACTAATGAGGCAGCTCGGTCTCTCGCTTTCGCTCTCTCTCATTCCCTTCCTTTTCCTCTTCCTTTCCCCCGTCTCTCTCTCGCTTTCCCTCGCAGAGCAAATGAATTTCAGGAGTTAACATTATCTTGGCTTTTTCTGTAGCTCTGCCTCAGTAGAGAGCTTCTCTGCCGGGGTCCGCTGGGAGCAGTGTGTGGGGCAAGCTTGCTAGCCGATAACCTTGGCGAGGTGTTAGGGAGAGAGAGTGTGGCTCTGGAATCTCATTAGCCCCGGCGCCAGCCTGGCTTTAATTGCCGGGCACGTCCTCACAATGCCTGTCTGTGATGAGGCAGTGGGATAGAAGAGGGGAAAGAATAGGAGTGCGAGGAGGTCAGTGAACTGAAAGGAATGATACGGCTTTGAGTGAAGGTGCACCCGTCAGGGCGAGTAAATGGGTGCCAGATATTACAAGATAGAACCTGCCCCATCACATTAGGACCTTCAGTAATTAACTTGAATGTGAGGTTGCACACTTTACACTTAAAAAGTGTCAAAAGGCATGGATCCACTACGCTTTTCTGTATTTTAGGAATATTCGTTAATTTCACATATCGTATTTGGCCTTCATTCTTATTCAAGATTTGTGTGAGTAAAATGAATTCCTGTACAAGGCTTTTCTAATTTGCATTCATTTAAAAGGTGGAAGAATGGGCTTGAAACACAACAAGGTCACCAGTGTGGTTAACAAAGCAAGCATTTAATATTATTAAAATATTGCCTTTAAAAACAAATAATACAGTTGAGGTCAAAAGTTTACACACACCTTGTAGAATCTGCAAAATGTTCATTCTTTTGCCAAAGGTATCATTCGAAATGCATGTTTTTTTTTTTATAAAATGCTGACCTATTGAAAATATTTTATATGAAAGACATTTACATATAGTCCACAAGAGAATTTATAAGAGTTGAATTTATAAAAATATCCTGTTTAAAAGTTTGCGTACACTTGATTCTTAATACAGCGTTGTTACCTGAATGATCCACAGCTGTGTGTTTTGTTTTTTGTGTTTTAGTGATAGTTGTTCATGAGTCCCTTGTTTGTCCTGAACAGTTAAACTGCCTAAACTGCCAAAAAAACCTTCAGGTCTTACAAATTCTTTGGTTTTTCAGCATTTTTTGTGTATTTGAACCCATTCCAACAATGACTGTATGATTTTGAGATCCATCTTTTCACACTGAGGACAACTGAGGGACTCAAATGCAACTATAACAGATGGTTCAAATGCTCACTGATGCTTCAGAGCCGGGGGATGAAAACTTTGAAAATCAGGGTATTTAGTCTTCTGAAAAACATGTAGCTCTCTTTTGTAGGGCAGTACTAAATGAAAAACAAAAGAAAAAGATATTTAGGCAAAATAAGAAAAAAAGTTTACACCCTTGGCTCTTACTGCATCATCTTTCCTTCTGAAGCATTATTGAGCATTTGAACCTTCTGTAATAGTTACATATGAGTCCCTCAGTCGTCTTCAGTGTGCCAAGATGGATCTCAAAATCATATAGTCACTGTTGGAAAGGGTTCAAATACACAAACATGCTGAAAAAACAAAGAATTTGTGGGACCCGAATGATTTTTCTGAAGAACAGCAGGAAGTTTAACTGTTCAGGACAAACAAAGGACTCATGAACAATTATCACTGAACAAAAAAAAACAAAAAAAACAACAACTGTGGATCATTAAAGTAACAACACAGTATTAAAAATCAAGTGTATGTAAACTTTTGACCGGGATCATTTTTATAAATTCAGCTATTATTTTCTCTTGTGGACTATATGTAAACGTCTTTTGTGTAAAATATCTTATTCAGGTAAGTACTAAATAAAAAACACAAACTTTATTAACTCTTATTTTGGTAAATAATTAACATTTTGCAGATTCTGCAAGGTGTATGTAAACTTTTTTTATATTTAAATATATTGAGTTATTATGTATTTCTTTAAATAAATTATATAATATAAATGTTAAATATATGTTATGTGTTCAGTTCATAAGAGAATTATATATTAACCAGTAGAACAAAACATTAAATATTCATGATAATGGCATAAAAGGACTATCATTAAAAAGTAATTAAACAAATCAATATAAGTCATCAAAGGCTACTTTAGTGTAAGAGCTCAAACTCTCCAGTTGCCATCCTCTGACATGCTGGTTTTTCTCCCACAAAACTCCTCAAGGGCCAATTGACAATTCCCAGACTGCTCGGTAAGCCACCCCATTCCTTTCAAATAGACCTAGAGCAGGCAGCACTGTCGCAGTGGCAACACCATCAAATAATCTCACTCTCTTTGATCTTAGGCTTTAAGCATCAAGTAGTTCACGGAAACTCATGAGAGAAGCATTGGGCTGCAGTGCTGCGCAGTCAGCTAGCATACGGCTTAATCAAAGATGCTAAACACAGATACGAAGGTGAACTATTACTGAGGCTGTTCACCGCATTGGAAATATAAGCACGTCAGATAAGGCCTGTAGTTAATCTTGTACACATAAGTCTTTAGAGGCAATTTAGTTTTACTTGACCTACTTTAAAATAGCTGTATGTATAATTTGCTGCATTGTATATGCATTAAATTGTTACTTATCTTTTTACCTTCAATAAAGGCCAAAAATAAGTACATTTAGACAATATATTAGGCATAAGCATCAAGATGGTAGCCACTTTCATTATACTGGAGTAAAATTGCCAGCATTTCAACAAGTTGTTCACACATGCACTCTAAATGGAAAAATGTTGTTAAGTTATGGAATAAGCTGTGTGTGAAAGTGGCTAAGATGTTACTCATCAGAATAGTCCCTTTTTTATTTATCTAATTTCTTTCCTCTTTTTATTTTTGGGCTGTTTTATGTGTTTTTTTTCTTGGATTCTTTTCCCTGCTATGTATGTTTTCTTGTTTACTTTCATTACACTGCAGTAAATTTGCTGCCAGTTTGTCTAAGATGTAGTGCCATCTCTTTTTTCACTCTTCTAAAAAGTAAGAACTTTAAATTCATATTTGATGAGTCCAAACACAGAGACGATTAAATTTAGCAGACAGCACGCGGTGCTGTCAGATCATTCAGCTTCACCCATGTCACACTTCTCCACTCAGCTGCCCAAGAAACACGAGCGAGTGAGGGATCCCTGTGGTAAAGCCCCACTTAAACCTCAGCAAATGAATTATTTCACTCTTTGACGGTGCTATGGCGGTGTTTTTGGCACATAAACTACTCTGCAGAAATAGCCGTGCTGCTTGTTATTTGGAATTGGTCCCATTGGCTTTTCATGTGCCGGCCATGTAGGGATGATTTTTGAAGTGGCTGTCATGTTGTATGTGGTAAAAGCTTCAGTAGCTTTAAAAGCTTCAAAAGCTCCAGGATTATAAAATCATAAAGCAGGAAATCTGTTCTTTGATATACAGAACAATACTTTGAAATGAGATACAATCACTTTTGTAGATTTCGTAATCTCTGACTGTGTGAAGTCAAATACAGTCTCTTCCAGTGAAAAATCCTGTGAGCACTTTTGAAAAAGCTTCGGCCAATAGTTTAAGTAGAAAATGAAAGTGCAATATTATCATATTTAAAGATAAAAATGCCAAGCTTGTTACACACTGCAAAGTGTCAAGATTTAAAAGTGTATACTGGAGTAATGATGCTGAAAATGTAGCTTTGCTTCACATGAATAAACTATATTTTAAAGAATATATTGAAATAGAAAACTCGTATTTTAAATTGCAATAATATTTCACATAATTACATTTTTATTCTGTATTTTAATTTATTTAATCAAATACATTCAGCTTTGATGAGAAGATTCTTAAAAAAAACATTAAAAATCTTACTGATTCTAAACTTGTATTTGCTTTTATAAACTTTTATAAACATTATGCAGTGTTACCCAAATCAGCATATTAAAATTATTTTTGAAGCATCATGTGACAGCACAAAATGAAAATTCAGGTTTGCTATCACAGGAATAAATTACATTTTAAAATACATTTTAAAATAAAAAACTGGGGACCAAAATTCATATTGTAGGTGGTTTATTGCATTAAATATTGTTAATTTTTCGTCCTTTTTGTCTCTTTATTAGATTTTCTCAGCAACTTATTTCTAACAATTTATCTGTTGTTTATCTGTTTTAAAATGTTTCATCAATTATATCATTATTATATCAATTATATATATAAGTAACTATTGCATTTTATATATAATTGATACAATGATGATATAATTGATGAAACATTTTAAAACAGATAAAAAACAGATAAACTGTTATAAATAAGTTGCTAAGAAAATCTAATAAAGAGACAAAAAGGATGAAAATTAACAATATTTAATGCAATAAAATATATATATATATATATATATTATTTGAATACTGTTTTTATACATTTTTCCATTTGTTTATTATTCTTTCTCATATTTTATGCATATGCTTTACAATAAGGTTCTATTAGTTAATGCATTAGTTAGTTAGCAACTAACATTAACTAATAATGAGAAATAATATAATAATGAAGTAATAATATAATAATAAATCCAATACAATATACTGTAATAATTTTGCCCTCCATTGTATTGTGCTGTAGAGTCCTGACAGAAAAGTAACTAATGTATAGATAGAACCTTGTTTTAAATTGTTAGAATTGTTGCTTAACATATCTTTTTCATCATTATTTTGCTATTTTTAAAATCAGATTTTATTTTTGCTTTTTTTTATTTATTTATTTATTTATTTTTTGCCATTAACAAATCTATTGATTATCAAAATCAGGTGTCACTCCTGTAAATACTCCTGTAAGTAATAATAATTCATAGTTCACAACTGAATAGAGTGTTCATCTGCCAACATCTGTCCTCTGCTCACCTAATTTCACCTCAGTTTCATGAAGTTGCATAATCTAGACAGGTGGCAGTTAGCTGTGGATATCCATGAAACAGTCCTGGTCAGTGCTGGCGAAAATGTTCACTTGGAATGCAGTATTTAATCTTTCTCCCCACTTACCGTTTGCCCTGCTGTTGCCTGTAATTAATGTGCACTAGCTGTCTTTTTCCTCTCTGCAGTGTGTCTTTTTCTGTCTGGGTTGCCTGTAAATGGTGACTGGGGCACGGTGTTTGAGAGAGAAGCGTTGCAGGCGGATATTGTCAGATCATAAATCAGAGGCGCTCTCTTTGGGATTATTTCTGACTGCTCTCATTTGGACAGGATCAGGCCTTTGTTATGGTTCCACAGTCTCTTTCCTCAATCTGTCTCACAGAAGCCTCTATCATCCTCTTTCCAGCTCTCTGTCAGCCCTCTCACCTCCCTTCCAGACAATCGATAGGTCACCTCTCTCATTAGAGCGGGTATTTATTTCTAGACGTTTGCTTTAGCCTTTCACAAGTAAGCAAGTGTGTGCGCTCTACAGCTTGTTTTCTTGTCTGGTTTCCTATTAGCACGTTGTTTTACCTCCAAAAGTTCTTCAGCGTTTGTCTCACAAGCTACTTTTGTCTCGTTCCTTCTTCTTTTTGAATGTCGCGTTTTTGTTTCCTGCTGTTTTCCAAATGCACCATTTGCTTTTGCCTCCTAAACACAATCTCTGCCATTCTTCTCTCCCCTCATCCATCCTGAAAGGAAGTAGGAAGGTGTCACTGCATGAGAATGACAGTGACAACAACACAGGTAAATATGTTTTGTTTGTGCGAAATATCTCATCATATTCCCTAGTTTCCCTCCTGTCACAATCTTTTTGTGTGCGACAACAACAGCTGAGAATTATTTCCAGGTAGGGAAGGATTTTCCTCATTAATAGGTGTTAAAAACTCACTGGAACTATTTATTTCCACCGTTATACCAGGTTTAAAGGTAAACCTATGACTCTGGAGTTTGCTTTTTTGTAGTTTTCTTAGTTAAAATCAGTGTTGAAGTCGGAGCCTTGGTGCGGCAGCTTGCGCACATGCCCCTGATAGACTGAGCTTTGGTTCTCATGTGGATAATATGGGTTTAAATCAGTGTGGCACACTGTTATAGGTTTTGTTAACATTTTGAATTAGTTTTTATTTTTATATTTTCAATGTTCAATTTAGTTAAAGTTCATTTTTTTCCCTATTTTTGTTCATTTTTTAATGTCTTTTGTTTATTAATACATTTTATTTCAAAGTTAAACTACATGAAAATGAGAAATGTTTGGAAACCAGCTGAAATAAGTTAATAAATAAAGTTTCAACACTCTTTAGCAATGAGAAAAATGAAGCACAAATGTTAGTTAATCTAAAGTAAATTCAGCAAAGGTCAACAGCAAAGACATTGGTCAATAAAATGGGATTAAATACATAAAGGAAACAAGAAGTAACTGGCATTACTTTTTTTGAAGAAGTAACTCAGATATTTTCTTGTAAATTTAAAAGTAATGCGTTACTTTACTAGTTACTTGGAAAAAGTAATCTGATTACGTAATTTGCGTTACTTGTAATGCATTGACACCCAACACTGATGCCAGGCCAGTAGTTGGCAGTTTCATTTTGTAAAAAAAAAAAAAACTGTATGTTGGGCACTGACATATAGACTGAACATGTAATAGCAAATGCGCATTTCACAAATTCACATTATAATGGTATTGTTTTCAAAGACTTGCACTTTGAAACTTGTTTTGTGTCCAAAATGCTTTTGTTGTGTAAATGAAAGGCCAGAACGCATAAAAAATCTGTTTTTAGTTGAAAATTGAGTTGTGTACATGCCCCATTAGTTTGGGGCCCCATCAAGTCTGGCTGTGTTGCTCTTAAACCTTTTCCTGCTCATTCTTCTGTGCATCTTCTTGTCATTTTCCACTTTTTCACTAAAAAGAGAGGCAAATGTCACCCTCTTCCCTAAAATGTCAAACTGTAGTTTGAAAACAAAACTAATTGGGGCTGATTATCAAACCCCTAAGACCAAATCTTAGTGCTGACTACACTTTTCAAAAATGTCTCTCACCTCTAGTTAGCCAGTGTTTTGCTGATCTTTAGTGTGTGCAGATGGAACAAACCATTGAGTCTTGCAATTGGATCCAGCCGCCATATATCACGCTTGAATTCGAGAGCCTCTACCTGCCTCCTCTCCGCCTCTTATCTCAGTCTGAGGAGCGACGTCAGTGCCATGGCTTGTTACCCACTAACAAGACCCTTCACAACCTTCATTTACATCCCCACTCATCCACTAGCTAGAAGTACTTTAAATCGCCATCCCTGCAATATCCATGACATCCCTCGCCAAGCACAGGGCCCATTGAAGCCATCCTCATCTTGATCTGCTTGTTTTGGACAACAAATCTCGCACACTCTGGCTTTGTCTCTCGCCTCACACTCGCACTTCCCACGGTGGCGTGTCTGCAGGTTTTAATTAAACTTCCACAGCTGGCAAGGACACATCAGATCCTATCTCATCAGTCCAGCCTCTCGACCCCCACAGAGCCCCGTAGGACGCATCAGCCTGGCTGATTCGCTGCAGAGATGCCCAGAGCTTCGCCGCCGTGATTTCATACCAGCTCTGGAGCGAACGGACATACCGATAAAGAGCCTCGACCGCTCTCTCCCTTGATATGAAGCTAAATGTTTGATGGATGGCATTTGCCGTAAAGAGATGGAGCTCTTATGTCTCTGAAGGTTTGTCTTAATTGCAGCAGAGAGAGGACACACTGCAGTAATGGGATAATGGTGGAGCTGGACTGGACTCTCGAGTGGGGCTAATCAGATTCTCTTCACTGTGCTTCTCCTGATTGTTTCACAGATCTGAGCCGGGCCTCTGTAGTTCTCAGGGTGTGTACCAACAGAATTAGGATCACTGTGACACTACGTAGCTTGTGACTACATTACCATCCATTACTGAAGCAGGCATGTGATTTTCCATTTACCTTGGATGCTCAATCTCACTCTAGGAGATCTAATTTCCTGCAGAGTTTAGTTGCAACTCGATCAAACACACCTGATGTCAAGGTTGTGGGCTTATCGAGGTCCTCGGGTTCATTTGAAAATTACATTCAGGTGTGTTGCCGAATGAGTCCACGGTGTGAATGAAATTCACTCTACTGATTTGGACTGATCTGGACTGATCTGACACTTTCAGTTCAAAGTTGAAAAGTCTACATATACATTATTAAAGTTTGAGAAAATGCAAACTTTTTTTTTTTAAATACATAAACATCCTGCTTTTAATTAAAGGGATAGTTCACACAAAATGAAAATTCTGTCATTAATTACTCACCCTTGTTCCAAATCCGTAAGACCTTTGTTTATCTTCAAATTAAGATATTTATGGTGAAATCCGAGAGCTTTCTGACCCTGCATAGACAGCAACACAACTGACACGTTCAAGGCCCAAAAAGGACTATTAAAATACTGCATGTGACATCAGTGTTTAAACCATCATTTTATGAACTGTGCAAAGTAGGGGTGTAAGAAATATCGGTACTGTATCTATTCTCAAAAATGCAATATTGATATTTTAAAAAAATCGCAGTTGCTTTGTTTTGCATTTATATTCTGACCACTAGATTGCAGTCTTCTTATCTCTGAACTTAAACAGTGACAGGAAATACTAGCTTAAGGCCACGCCACTAGCATTAATAGGATAAAAAAAATAGCTCCCACCTCAGTGTGAAAGTGAAAGTGAAAGTGACGAGACGTGAGGCCAAGTATGGTGACCAATACTAGGAATTTGTGCTCTGCATTTAACCCATCCAAGTGCACACACACAGTAGTGAACACACACACACACACACACACACACACACACACACACCGTGAACATACACCCGGAGCAGTGGGCAGCCATTGCATTGCTGCGGCGCCCGGGGAGTAGTTGGGGGTTCGGTGCCTTGCTCAAGGGTCTCACCTCAGTCGTGGTATTGACGATGGAGAGAGCGCTGGATATTCACTCCCCCCACCATCAATCCCTGCCGGACCTGGGACTCGAACTCGCAACCTCTTGGTTACAAGTCAGACTCCCTAACCATTAGGCCACAGCTGCCCCCGTACAAAGCTAAAGTGTGGCATCATTTCTGCATCATAACGTCCACCTAGGGTGACCACATGGCAACAGATCTGTTGCAGGACATAGATGCATTTTCTACTGTTATGCTATGTACTGATTTACATTTATTGTCATATGCGCTGATTTATGCTTCTGAGCATGCACATGTAAGTGAGAGAAAGTGCGTTAGGGTAAACTTGACCCAACCCTAACCCTAAGAATAAAGTCGCGTCTGAAAGCTGCATTGATTTTTTTAAATAGGTAAAAATGAATGGAGAATATCATCGTTTTCCGTGTGCATTCGACCATTTCTGTAGGTGGTGCATCATCTCTTGATGATGTCCGCAAATCCTTTGCGTGAAAACTACACAGCAAAAAGAATAAATAAAAAGCTTTCTTAAAAAGGCAAAAGAACGCACAAACGTTTTTATAATATGAAAACTTAAAACCCAAAAGACAGATAAAAATCAATATGCGAGGGGCGGGACAAGGGGTGGAAATGCTGTGCAGTACAAGCAAAGTGGGACGGGTGGTCAGTGGTCACCCTATGTCCACCCCAGGACCGCGGGGCAGGTGCTGCCTCGGCTGCACGGGCCGCTTCTGCTGCGTGGAGGGGTTCCGCTGCTTGCCACATCCCGTGTGAAAGAACCTTCACCCCAGGCGCAGTGGGGTCGCTGCATGGCTGCACAACGCGTAGTGGAGCCGTTTTGTGCAGTTGAGGTGGTGCTTGCGTCGGGTTGTCTGCGAACATAATTACAAACTAAAAAACAAAAAGATTATCAGAATGTACAATATCTGTATTTATTTTTATTGTTTAACAATCTTTTGTTTTCTTTAGGAATCCTGCAAGCACTTTTTTTTTGTCACTGATATTAAGCAGATGTAATTCTTAAGTTCAGATCAAAATGTCGTGACATTGTATGTTACAATTGTAAATTTAAATTGTAAATCAAAAATATATATGGTCTGTTTATAAAAGCTTACATTTTATACATTTAATAACTAAGAAAGCAAGCATTTTATTTTCCCCCTTTACTCGTACTGCACAAAAAGTGGTTCATTAACATTGAATGTTACAGGGACTGATTAATGCAAATGCAGTGTTTTTTGTTTGTTTGTTTGTTTGTTTTTGACTAAGTTTTGCATATGGTGGTGTGTTCCTAATTACGTTTCCTAAAATTATGTCCTATTCATAAAATAAGAAATATCCCAATATATTGCCTTGCTTACACTATCGCAATGTATCGCAACATATTATATCACAACCCCTGTATCATGATTAAGAAAACAAAAATAACGACTTTATTCAGCAATTTCTTCTCTTCCGTGTCAGTCTTTGACCCACATTCAGAGAGTATCATGACACATGTGTCAGCATTTCTCTGTTTGAAAACAAGGTGCATCACATCCGGGTTCTACGTCAGAATGCGTCACCAGAATTACAGAAGAAATTGTCGAATAAAGTTGTTATTTTTGTTTTCTACAAAAACAGTTGCATTGCTGCATATGCAAGATCAGAATGCTCTCGGATTTCACAAAAAATATCTTAATTTGTGTTCTGAAGATGTCTGACGGATTTGGGACGAGTAATTAATGACAAAATATTCATTTTTGGGTGAACTGTCCCTTTAAATATACTAGCATCTGCCTGGAAAAAAAAATCTTATTACAAATCCTGGATATAAGGGCTTATATACAGATGGATCAAAGCCTGGAAAACACGTCGGTGCCGATAGCCTTGTGGGCAGTGCGCCGACATATAGCGTTGTTGCGCTGCGGGCGTCCCGAGTTCGAATCCTGGCTCGAGGACCTTTCCTGACCCTACCCCTTCTCTCTCTCCCACTTCACTTCCTGTCACAATAAAGCCAAAAAAAATAAATAATTAATAATAATAAAAATAAATCTTAAAAAAGAAAAAAGCCTGGAAAACACGTGTCAGCTGTATTAATCATTAATCATCATAAAAGTGGAAATCAAATTTCTAGTTCAGTGTTTAGACCATATAAAGACCACTTACTAAAAAGACTTTCTTAATAATAACAGATCAAAATGCATGTCTTTTTTTAAGTTGTCGAAAATGGAAACACAAAAAAATTATATCTATTTTTGTTGGGAATCTGGGCATTGTAAAAAAAGAAAGAAGTGGATGCTGATACAAAAAAAAATAATTCACAGGTCCTAAAACTAGCATAGTATCTTACATCTTTTTACAAATGGTAATTTGAATAGGACAACTGTTTAAAATGAACCCTATTGTCAGTAAAAATCTTTATTTTCAGTAATCGCTGAGAACAGATCATTCAAAATGCTGAATACGACATTCCAGAATCGCACACAGGTTCTCAATATCCACCACTATGCTCCTCATGCAGGAGTCCAGTATCTCCTAAACAGATTTGATTAAATTGTGCTGGTTTCTCTTGGGAAATTATATTACTTACTAATGCTTTCAAAGAAATTTTTAACAAAGTCAACCCTGAATCCATTTTAGAGTATAAGATTTATAGGTTTTCAAATAGCTCTTTTATACTTTTTTTCAAAAACTTCTTACTTAGCTTGAAAATACTCAAGGAACCATGTTAAAACACCAACCGATCAACCAACTCAACATACTGATATGTATATAACTATAGCAAAATTTCAGCACTGGTGACAGCAGTGTTACAACCTTGGCTTGCCTTCGTTTCACAGATATTGGCTGTTGTTCAGGGTTATTTGCCTCTCATTTGCATAAAGTTTAGCATTTCACAACTTTTTGATGCTCTCACGTTGCCAATCCCACAGTTCCCTGTGCATGAAGAATGACTTGGAAAACCTTGCTCTTGTTCTGCCACAGGGATATAACTAAACTCTGCAGACAGGTAGATCTTCACAAGCACCTCTAATTTGCATCATAACAAAACATTTTTCACTTTTATTTGTACAGCACTTATCAAAATGCATGTTTCTCCAAGTTTGTCTCATAGAAAATATCACCGCATGACATATGGCTTCATATTCACTAATGCGTAACCTTAACAAGGAGGAAGATATGACTGCAGGTCTGCAGTGTTGTTCCCATGTTCCCCGGGTGCCACGGTAATTAATTAGGGTGAAGTCAAAGGAACGCTATCAGCGTTTTTTCTGTTTGTTTGTTTGTTAGTTATTTTTCTTTTTAACTTGGAAAGGTGAGGTGACTCTCTGTCCAATTAATGGTCTAATTGAACGCAGAGTCTCAATAGGAGGCATTAGATTACATCAGACTAATGACCTACAGCCTTTTTTTTATTCACACAGGGATGGTTGGTACCCAATTTTCCCCTTAGGTGTTGCTTCTCCTGCTGGGTAGGTGTTGCTGATGAGAACTGTTTTTGATTGTTAACTCTAATTTAGTATGGTTTAAAAAAATAAATGGTATGTTTAAAAAAAATAATTGTATCTTTTACGAGTATCAAAAACAATGACACTCAAAATGTGATATGATTTTGGTTAGTGATAGTGTTCATGAGTCCCTTGTTTGTCATGAACAGTTACACTGCCCGCTGTTCTTTGGATTTTTTGGTTTTTCAGCGTTTTTGTGTATTTGAACCCTTTCCAACAGTGACTGTACAATTTTGAGATCCATCTTTTGACACTGAGGACAACTGAGGGACTATATGCAACTATTACACAAGGTTGAAACGCTCACTGATGTTTCAGAAGGAAAGATGATGCATTAAGAGAACTTTTGCATTTGAAGATAAGGGTAAATTTAACTTATTTAGTCTTCTGGGAAATATGTAAATATCTTCTGTAGCTTCTAAAGGGCAGTAATAAAAAATATATATATATATATATATATATATAGGCAAAATAAGAAAAATGTACAGATCTTCATTCAGGTCAGAAGTTTTCACCCCCAGCTCTTAATGCATAGTTTTTTGTTCTGAAGCATCAGTGAGTGTTTGAGCCTTCTGTAATAGTTGCATATGAATCCCTCAGTTGTCCTCAGTGTGGAAAGATGGATCTCAAAAACATACAGTCATTGTTGGAAAGGGTTCAAATACACAAAAACGCTAAAAAAACAAACAAAGAATTTGTGGGACCTGAAGGACTTTTCTGAAGAACAGCAGCCAGTTTAACTGTTCAGGGCAAACAAAGGACTCATGAACAATGATTACAAAAAAAAACAAAAAAACAAGCTGTGGATCAATCGTATGTAAACTTTTGAACAGGGTAATTTTTATAAATTCAGCTAAATAAATAAAATAAAATCATTACCAATTTCCAGATTGTGACTGTAAAAGGAATAGGCCAAAAATATATGAAAAATAATAATATGAAAATGTATGTTAATTAGGGTCTTTATTTAAATAAATTACAAAATAAACACTCTTGTTCAAAAGTTTGGGGTCTGTAAATTCTGTAAAAATTGAGACTGTATTTAATGGCCAAAAAAATAAATCTGTAGTAAAGTAAAACTGTAAAACAGTGAAATATTATTAAAATAACTGTTTTCTATTTGAATATATTCCTGTGAAGGCAAAGATGAATTTTCAAGTTTTAAGTGTTTTACAATCCCTCAGAAATCATTCTAAAATGCTGATTCGATTCTCAAAAATAAATCTAATCACAGTTGAAAACAGCTGTGCTTTTTAATAGTTTTGTGTAAAACACTTGATATATTTTTTCTGTATTATTTGATCAATAGAAAGTTTGGAAATGAAAAACAATCAATCAATCTTACTGACCTCAATCTTTTGTACAATATTGTATGTGTGGAAAAAAATGCACAAATAGGATAAAGGACTCTTTACTTTTTGGCAATTCTATCAAGGCAGTGCTAGATATATGTTTTGGGTCAGGTTCTCATAGCCTCCATGAAGAATTTTGATTGTAGACTGACTTTTTGTGCTTCTCAAAATGTGTCTAAATTGTAACCTGAAAATGAATCTATAATTTAATATTCAACTCATATCAGCTTATGCTAACATCTGCTGTTTCCCTCTAGTGTCAGTATTGCATTTTAATTAAGCTTTAGTAAGTTATGACTCGTTTATCACCTTGCTGCACAAACAGTGATCATTGTGTTCAGAAAATTAGCATCATCTAAAACAATAGATCATAGTGTCAGAGAGGACTAGTATCAACAACTACTGTATGCCTGAAAAAAATGCCACAAAAAGTGTTGTACTATATTGGTACAGTGTAAGTGCAAGTACAGGGGTGGCATTAGTGGCTTGCTGGGTAGCACTTGCCTCACAGCAAGAAGGTCACAAGTTTGAGTCCCAGTTGTGCCAGGAAGCCTTTATTTATGGAGTTTGCACAGTCTCAGGAAAAAAAAGGTACAAAAGCTGTCATTGGAGTGGTACCTTTGTACATAAATGGTCCATATTGGTACCTTAAAGATACATATTACCTTAAGTGTACATTCTAGCACCTAAAAGGTACAAAAGTGTGTCTTTTGAAAAGTTACTGCCCCGGTGACAGCTTTTTGACCTTTATTTTGTCTGCAAGTGCATGTACTCCCTGTGTTAGTGTGGATTTACGTCACATTATAAGTAAAGTTGACACAGGAGAAAAAGCAGTTTTAAGAACAGATTGATGGATGGATGGAAGTGGAAATACTACAAAAAAGATAGAAGCTAAATGAGTAAACCTACTTTTAAGACACGCAAGTTCACTTTCTTTTGTCCCAAAGCAGCTTGTCAGTCCAGACGAACCAGGATAGTGCACTTTTTTAGATGGTTTTTGGTATCATATCCTTTTTTAGGGTTTACTTCAAGTACTATAGATTATTCAGAATGTCTCTTTTCTATTCAAATGCACTCCAGAAAACTTTCCAATAATTATGCCCCGGAAAAGACAGACTGGAAATAGGCCTACATCTTTTTTCTTGTATGATTATTGACTACTGGAATTCTTGCCGCTATCCAACGAGCAGATCCAGGTGAGGTTCAGGATGTTTTTTCTTTTTCTCCGCTGCCTCTCTTGCCATCGGCTAGCTTTCTGAGAATGCCTTTTTATGGTTTGTGTTTAACTTTGCAGTATCTGGTCTCCATTGTGTCCTCTTCTACAGAGAGCACCACCTGTTCTATAATCTCCTCCGCAGCCTAGCAGGCACTACACACACCTACCTTACTGAATTCTCAGCGGGTCGCTCACACACACATGCACAGTTGCTCTCCTGTGCATGTTTTCATCTCTGGGGCTTTTTTTGTTGGCCTGTTTCTTTGTCCAGCATTCAGTCTCATTCAGGATTTCTCTCTCTTTCTCTTTTAATAAGTCAGGAGACGTAGAAGCAGCCTGGCAGAGTGCTCAGGGAAGCACAGTCCCGCTGGTCCCTCTTCGTCCCTTCCTTTTTCAGAGGGGACGGCTCGACTTGGTGCTGGCATCCAGGCTTGTGTTCCACAGCTAAGTGAAATTTAATGAGCGGGGACATCCACTTTATGAGCAGAAATCTGGACTGGGAGTGAGGGCTCCAGGGGCGTACAACATAGACGAAATGGAAAGTGGTTCTTTGACTCAATGTTCTCTGACACACTCCCTGAGGACGAACGAGAATGGGAATGTACGGCACCTTCAATTAGAGTTTCAAACTGTAACAGTACTGCTCCTGTAATAACGTCTGAGTGTGCACATAAGGTTTTGAAGATGTAGTTGAAAGATGTAGGTTTTTACCTGTCTGTAGTTTTTAGAAAACTCTACACTGGTAATTCTTTTGTAAATCTTTTTAAAAGGTAGGGATAGCAATTATATTGGCTGATATCTCTCAAGTGTATGACTGTATGACTTACCTGTACGCTCTTCTTTAGAAAGACACTAAAGAAGATATTTTAAATGCTGGGTAGGTGATTTGTTTCAAACACTTTTTATTTTATTATTATTATTTTTTTTGTTTTTGTTATGCTGGTTGAAAATCTTTTCACATCCCAATAGCATTATATGAAGGCGTAGGAGCATAAAAAGTTCATCCAAACATATCCTCCAGTTTGAGGACTATGTTTGGCTGCCTTACCTGCCTGTCAACATACATTGCCTTGCAAAAGTATTCATAATCTTAATCTTATTTTTTTTTTTTTTTTTTTTTCCACATTTTGTTATGTTGCTGCCTTATGTTAAAGTGCCTTATGTTAAAGTGTTTTAACATAAGCTTTTCACATCTGCATTTGGCAATTAACTGCCATTCTTCACCTCACCTCTTAAGCTCTGTCAGTTTGGATGGGGGCAGATTTCTCCAGAAATGTTTGATTAAGTTAAAGCCCAGGTTCTTGCTGGGCCACTCAAGGACATTCACAGAGTTGTCTTTTATCCATTCTTGCTATGTGCTTAGGATCATTTGCCCTTTGGAAGGTAAACCTTCTGCCTAGTCTGAGGTTCTGAATACTTTGGACTGTTTTTTCATTAAGGCTATCCTAGTCCTTCAGTCCCTGCTGCTGAAAAAGCAGCCCCACAGCATGAGGCTGCTACCAGCACACTTTACTTTTGAGATGGTACTCTGCAGGAGATGACCAGTGCTTGGTTTTCTCCAAACATGATGCTTGGAATTGAGGCTCATCAGACCAGAAAATCTTGATTCACACTATCTGAGGGTCCTTTAGGTGCTCTTTTTTCAAATTCTAAGTATGTGTCTTCACTGAGAAGTTGGCCACACTGCTATAAAGACCAAATTGGAGTTGCAGTGATGTTTGTCCTTCAGTAGATTTCTTCTGTCTCCAAGTATGATCATAAAGCTAGACCATCAGGTTCTTGGTCACCATCAGGTTCTTGGTCACTAGTCTAACCTTCTCTATCGATTGCTCAGTTTGGCCAGGAGGCCAGCTCTACAAAAAGTTCTGGTTGTTTTAAACTTCTTCCATTAAGGGTAATGGAGACTACATGCTTTGGCGAACCTTCAATGCAGCAGAATTTTCTCTGAACTCTTCCCCACATGTGTGGTTTGATGCAGTCCTGTTTCTGAGCTCTACAGGCAGTTTTTTTTTTGTTTACCTCTGATGTGCTTTTCAAATCATACCCATTCAATTGAATTTGCCACAGGTTAGCTTCACTCGAATTGTAGTAATGTCTACAAGCAATATGAATGCTCCAGAGCAAAATTTAAACTGTCCCAGATTAGAGTATGAATACTTACGCAATGGAATCATTTAAGTTTTTTTATATTTTGAATTAATTTGCAAAGATGTTTTTTGCTTGTGGGGGGGGAAGTAATTTAAAGCATTTTAACATAAGACAGCATCATAACAAAACGTGAAAAAAATGAAGGGGTATGAAAACTTTCGCAAGGCACTGCATTTCTGTATTTGCATACCTCTGTGCACCCTGTTCGCGCAGACATGATGTATCATCAGCACGTTCCATACGCTATTGCAGCATGAGCGAGAATGAAAAGCCTTATTATTGTAATATTAATATTATATCCTCATTAGAAAAACGTGTCTTTGAATCTACACTAAACATTAGCCTAAACATAAGTGATAGTGTCTTTGAGTTTTTATTGTGACTTGTAGGTAGGTTTTTTTATGAGGTAGGTATGGTTTTCCAATAGGCATATGCTGAAATATTTTAAATAGTGCTTTAACTGTTTCTGTCTATAAAATGAAAGCCAGCATTGGACCCCACTGACTGTACAAAACAAAAAATTAACAACTTTTTTTTATGTCTTATTAGTATTCATAAATGTTTGGAACTATATGAGTGTGAGTAAATAATGACGATTTTAATTTTGGTTGAACACCCCCTAAATTCAAGGTTTTCTGCACAATGTTCGCTTTGTTGTTCATAATAAAATTCATAGGCACTCGCAACCTCAAGCTCTCCCAAGTGCGTCAAATTTGGAAAATTATTGAGCTTTCATTGCTGCTCTGGACCCATGCACAAAGCAGTTTAATTGTTTAAAAAAAACAAGAATGAGAGATCTATTTGCATTCAGCAAAAAAATAAAATAAAAATGGGCGCATAGAGAATAATAACAGCATTTTATTAGCTTGGATGGCACAAAGGCTTGCAAAAGTCTACAGCACCTGGCAGCTTGCAAATTCGGTTCAGGCGCGTGGTTTATTCAAACAACGCTGGCGTAATTGCTTTCTGCTCACTGTCATCACAAAAGAACTGTTACACACTGCAAATCTTGCTGCTCTGAATGAAAAACTATATGATGTTGCTTGAAAATGTCTCCCGTGGAACACAAGCTATTGGTCTATTGTGTTCCCCTCTATTTGTTTATATCATCAGTTCTAGGCATCTCAGTACTGAATCCCAGAGCTTGTGCGTACGAGTGTGTGTGTGTGCTTTGTATGTGCACCGCATCCTGTTCCTCTATATCTGCTCTTTTCTAAAACATTACTGATAATTGCATTTTGACTTCATTATGGGACGACCAGCAAGAGGCCAAATTGGATCTGTTTATCTGACGCCCAGCAGTGTGGAAAGATTCCATTTAGGAAAAAAATGAGGTTTTCCAGAGCCATTTTTTTATGTAGGGGAGTGGTTCCCAGCATGGGAGCTTTGACATGGCAGGGGAGGACAAAAAGGAGAAATTACTTCACGTAAACGGGCCAAGCAGAAACAAACAAATCTCAAGAAGGAAGAATCAAAACGGAACAAAAAGAATGCGCTTCACAGTAAAAAAAAAAAAAAGACTCGAGGCAGATAATGTGAATTTAAACAGAGACTGGTGCACCTTTGGGGAAAGACACTTTTAACAAACCAGTCGCTGACACCACAGTGACTTTCCCTCTCTCTCTTTTTTCTTTCCTCTGCCTCTTTCTCGTCTCTTTCGATTATGGGAGGTAATAGAGGCTGAGGTGCTTTCAAAGGCCGCTCTGTGCCATATAGCCATTGATGCCATTTTGACAGAGACTGCTCCTGGAATGTGAATGTGTTTGAGACTCATACGAGACGAGAGGAGACGAGAGGATGCTGCCACACAATAGGCCCACTGCCAGGATCAGAAGCATGAGGAGAAGCCTTGGTGTCCCTGCGGGGAGACTCAGTGTGTGCGGAGAGATGGCAGGCAGAGAAGGGAAGGACAGCCAGGCTCAACCTTTATTAGTGTGATGATCTTCTCATCAAAGCCAAAACATCTAAAGATAAGGCCGTCAGATGTAGCTTCTTTGTACAAGTGAACAATAAACTTTGTGTGTAGATTTAAACTACACAGGTCGCTGATGCAGTATAGTTTTAGAAACAACAGTTCATTCCAATTACAGTAAATGGGTACAGTCCGGTTTACTTTGCTAGGGACAGCTCAATAAAAAATGGAAATTCTGTCATTATTTATTCATCCTTAAGTCATTCCAAACTTAAATGACTTCCTTTCTTCTGTGGAACTTAAAAGAATACTGTTTTAATATACAACTTCTCATAACAGTGACATCATTTGAGTCCAAAACAACAATAGACATCATTGACTGTGAACAATATAACATTTTTCAATATCTTGTGTCTCAGAAGTAAATCTTACAGGTTTGGAATGACACAAGGGTGTATAAATGATGACAGAATTTTCATTTGTGTGCTGTCTCTTTCAATATCAGGAAAAGTGTTAAAGGAATAGTTCACCCAAGAATCAAAAATCTGCCATTAATTATGTCGTTCCAAACCTGTAAGACCATTGCTCATCTTCGGAACACAAATTAAGATATTTTTAATGAAATCTGAGAGCTTTCTGACCATACATAGGCAGCAATGCAACTGACACATTCAAAGCCAAAAAAGTTAGTGAAGACATTGTTAAACACAAAACAATTTTTGTAAACACGTCTGAAGATTTCAGCAGAGAGAATGACTTGTAATTTTTTGCCCAGCCTTGTCCTCCCGTGCCATGTCAAAGCTCCCATGCTGGGAACCACTCCCCTACATTAAAAAAATGGCTCTGGAAAACCTCATTTTTAGATAGATATTTTTGGTGAAATCCGAGAGCTTTCTGACCCTGCATAGACAACAACATAACCGACACGTTATAATAGTTAGAATATAGTACATGTGACATCAGTGGTTCACCCTTAATTTTATGAAGCTATGAGAATACTTTTTGAGCGCAAAGAGAACAAAAACAACTTTATTCAACAATTTCTTCTCTTCCGTCTTCAACATGCATTGTGATTATGTACCATGATGCATATGAGATGTGCTGCTGTGATTCTTTTCTTCTCATATATGCTCATTATAAACCTGTACCTTGTAGGACACCAGGAAGTTGAGTAAAGATTTGAGCTAATGATTTCATTTCATTTTGTGTGCTATATATGTATCAGGCATTTAGAGGACTGTCTGTGGGAGGTATTTGTGAATAGCCAATGCAGCATCATAATGAAACACTCTAAGTTAGTTCAACTTTACCTAGAGCTATCTTAGGTCAAAAATGGTATACCATCAGTTTCTACGTTTCAGGCTTGGACAGACAACGGGTTATTAGAGAGAGTGTTTCGTGGGCAGAACGAAGGCTGATCTTCCTCAGCATTCTGGTCAGCTCAGAACACCTGAGTGGCTCATTAGAGTGCTTAATGTCCTGGTTCCACTCTCTGCGTTTGAGCTCAGGAAGATTCTGCCCACGCCGCATTAGATCCGCCTGTGACTTTCCCGCACAACTTGAGGACAAACTTGCTCTGCAGTTCATAAATCGAGGACAGACTGAAGCAGAGTATGGAATTAAACCCCACCATCAGCCAAATGCTGATGCTTTTTGTGTTGTGGGGGTAATTTTGCTCATCTACCACCTTTAGTGGCGGGCAGCGTGCAAGACACTGCACTGACATTTGACAAGAAATCCTGTTGCTTAGATGCAAAGACGTGCTTGAAAAAAAAAAAATTGATTGTGTTTTGATGAACAGATGACACAAAGGCTGTCAATGTGCATGTCTGATTGGCTGTTTTTATGACTGTTCAGTGGCACTCTGTTGCTAATGCATGAACACTTTTCATAGAACAAATGCATGTGAGGGGTTCTCATTTTTTTTCTTTTTCAGGGTTCAAGTGTGTAGTGCTGAAACCCTGTTGTAATTGTAGACTGTCCTCAAAGCAAATACGATCCAATTTTAAGTTTTTTTATTCACCTTATTAACCTTATAACCCATTTTTTCGCTTTAAAGTTAAGCGCCTTCTAGCGGGCGTAAAAATAATGACAGTGTCGCGTTGGATCTGACGTCATGAAATGACGTATGAGTTTTTACACCACTTTCACAGTAATTCAAACATATTTTACTAGGTGTAATTCGTATGAATGACCATACCTAACCCCACCCTAAACCTACCCCTTACAGAAATAGTGAAAAATCATGATTTATAGTGCATATTCCAAAAAAAAAACATGCTATGAGAATGTGCGCATTCTCTGGTATTGAACCTGTGTTCATATGATTACACCACTTTGTAGTTGGAGGACATGTTGTAGTGTAATTGTTAGAATGGTCACAGATCAGTAATCTCAATGTAAAACTGTTCGTGCAGACCAAACCATAAGTTGTAGAGACTTGAGAGGGATGGTACTCACACCGCCTACAACATGACCAAGGCTCGCTCCAATCGGCCTGACGGGGGTGCTATGGTGGACAAATGCACACCTCAGATTCGAGTGTGAGCCTGGCAAAATTTTTTAGGTATTCTCATTTTTTGAAAAATAATATATCGCATTTTTAAAGGGCGAATGTACGTATGTGCTATTTTGCACCTTCAGTTCGATAGAACTCCTCATTTCGGACAACTTTGCCTATAGAACCACTGCTGTCAATCAAATTGTTTGTTAAATGATTGAGAAGATTGCTCAATCTGGAAAAAAAACACTGCAGTACAATTCTCTGGATATATATATATATATATATATATATATATATATATATATATATATATATATAAATGTGGAAATTTACCCTTTGGGAGTCTGTAACTATAAAAAGGGGGTCTGTCTGAATTTACCTAAAATCCTATAAAGAAAAGAGTGATGAAAGAAAAAAACTCAAAACCTACGGTGATTGATTCAGAGTTTTAAGGACATCTGACCACAGCTGGCACTAGTCATAAACATCGAAAAATGTTTTTTTTTTCATTCATTGATTTAGGTGGTTACAGGTTTGCTATACAAGTAAAGTAATAAGAATTTGTAATATTTCTGATTATCTCAAAGCAGAGTTACCTTGATGTTTGCATGGGCTTGTTATGCATTTGGGTAGATTGATTCACCATGCTGACTGACACAAATATGCTTGTAACTTAAGTAACTGTGCTGATACCCATATCAGAGGTCAACGATATGAAATGACATTATAAAGGTCCAACAGGAACACCATTTTAGCACTGAGGAACCTCCAGCTGTCATTAAATAGCAATGCGAATTGCATTTAGACATCAATAAAAGATGAGGGTGATATTCAGTGATGTCATTCATAGCCGATGATGTCATGTCGATCCTTTTAACATAATTAGTTTGTGCGGTTAAGTTTCACATTTGTCTTACTCCTGGGCCAAGGTCTGACAGTTTATTTGTTTAGTTTGTGATGCTGTTTATGAACAGTATGAAAAGTATTCTGTGCAAGTTTGCTAATTTAAATTAGATATCTATGTGTAGGTTTTCGTTAGTGTATAAAGATGTTTATGTTTGTTGCTATCAGCAGAGACTTACTTTCTGTCCCCCTAATGGAGACTCAGGAGTTAGGAGAGTCATACACTATCTCAGCGAAACAGAACCACCAAGGGCACTAAGTATTTCTGAGCGCATCCTCCCTCTCTCTCTCTCTGTGTGTGTGTGTGTTATCAATACCTTTTCCCTTGTTAGCAAGACAGAGTAAGTTTCATTTGCCGTTTCATAAAACTGAACAATGCCATTGTTGTTCTGTATACAGGACAATATTGCAACCATTTTGGCAGGTATTCACCCACCGCTGTCAATTTCCCTTGTGTTATGAATGACAGGATGGGCATGCCTCCAAAACAAAATGTATGTCACCAACCATTAAAGCCAAGGTTTCCTTAGAGAAGCTTCACGCATAGCATAGCAGTGCAGACACATCTCCCACTAGTTTCTAAGTGGGTTTATGGTGATTGCATACACAAAGTTGAGCTTGGCCTCCTCTCTTGCTCTTTTAAATCCACAGTGCACGGTCTCTCCTAGAGTCTCTCTCTCTCTTCTCCATTGTTCTTCTCTTCCTCCATCTCTCTCTCTGTTGTTTGTCAGAGTGCTGGAGCAGCAGTACTTGCGTTGTCTCTGGGCGTTTGGCTTCTTTGTGAGTGCTGGCAGCAGGGCCCGTGCTGGGGTAATGAGGACGAATGCCCGCGCGTGGGAAGAGCCGGCTGCTTTGTAGTGTCTCACCGCACAATGCTTAGGTTCCTGGAAACGGCCGAGACGCGGCAACGCAACATAGCAAATAGATCCTCACGCCAAAAGAACGTCAGTTTTAGGCGAGACAGTTTGTCTCTGAATTAAGCTCTAATGAGATCACTTCTTGTGTTCACAGCCGGTGTCCCTAAAAGGGAAGGGTGTGCCTTCAAATTTGTCTTGGAGGAAAGTGACACCACCTGGCAGTGCTAGAGGTGCTGCATGGGTAATGTTTTGTGCTCCTTAATAATGTCTAACGCACACGTAATGCATTATCATAATATCCCGTGACATGACTGAATCCATACCATTAAGAGCGCAAAGCTGACAAGCCAACAGGGAGGGCACTGTGACATCCCGGAAATCTCTGGGAACATCCGAGGGAAATTGATTTTGTTGTCATAGTGTGACAGCAAACAGACCTTATGGTTTTTATACTCTTGATTCATTTGAGTTTAAAACAGACATTAATAAAGAAGGCTGCATTTGTGTGATGGTAGTTAATAAGAATCCAATCGTTTAACTTTAGTTTATTACCTCAACTGACCCAACCTATTCATTCAGTCCTGTTCCAAATGCCACCACTGTTTGTTTCCGAACTGTTTGAGAAAGATTCGGGTAATATGCGACCCTGAACCACAAAACCAGTCTTAAATAGCATTTGTAGCAATAGCCAACAATACAGTGTATGGAAAAAACTATATATTATTTTCTTTAATGCCAAAACATTCATTAGGATATTAGTAAAGATCATGTTTCATGAAGATATTTTGTACATTTCCTACTGTAAGCATATCAAAACCTGATTTTCGATTAATAATATGTATTGCAAAGAACTTCATTTAGACAACTTTAAAGGCGATTTTCTCAAAAAATTTTTTCACCCTCGTATTCCAGATTCAAATAGTTGTATCTTGGCCAAATGTTGTCCTATGCTAACCATACATCAATGAAAAGCTTATCTATTCAGCTTTCAGATGTATAACTGTTTGTATAAAAATGACCCTTATGACTGGTTTTGTGATCCAGGGTCACATATGTGTGAGCAGACAAGTTCCCATTTTTAGGTTGGTCTGAGTGGTCTAACAGAGTTCATCAATGTCAAAAATGATTGAGATGACCAGATGATTTGTTGATTTAATAGCTGAATCTGACTAGAAACATTAGTCATTTTCAACATTTTAAACATACAATTACACATTCCTCAATGTTCAAGACATACCTTAGTCAGGTTAGATGCAATATTAAATTTAACATGGATGAAAACGAGGCATAGAGGGATAGACTTACAGTCTTGCCAATGGCCACACACTGTACAAAAGGTCCTAGATCAATTTTCACAACTTACAGCTGTCAAAACTGCTTCATGGAGTTTTTGACTGATTTATTTTGGAAGGACCTTTTGTCAGCTGAACAAACGTCAACCAACAGTACAGTCCATTGAACACTGTGTGCCTGTCTCTCACTGCACAGCTTCATTTTCATTTCTGTCAAAAATTAGATATGTGACCTTGGGCCACAAAACCAGTCATAAGTAGCATGGGTATATTTGTGGCAGGAGCCAACAATACATTGTATAGGTCAAAAATATAGTTTTGAATTATTAGTATATTAAGTAAAAATCATGTTCTATTAAGATATTTTGTAAAATTCCTACCATTAATATATCAAAATGTAATTTTTGATGAGTAATATGCATTGCTAAGAACTTAATTTGGACAACATAAAAGTCGATTTTCTCAGTATTTAGGTTTTCTTTGCACCCTCAAAAGTTGTATCTCTGCTAAATATTGCCCTATATATCAATGGAAAGCTTATTTATTCAGCTATCAGAGGATGTATACATCCTAATTTTTTAAAAAAAAAATGACCATTATGGTTTTGTGGTCCAGGCTGACTAACACTTGTTTCTGAAAATGCTTCAAAATATCTTCTTTTATGTTCCACAGAAGAAAGAAATGGCATGCAGGTGACTGAGGTGAAGTGATAGAACTTTCCCTTTATGTATATTATTTTAAATATAGCAGAATATTAAACTACTACATGTAATAGGTGATATATTGTAGAATGCCCTGAGAGAATACGTGGCATAAACCGGATTTCGAATTCTCGTCTCTGCATTATTTTGCCCGCTGAGGCTTGCCAATAATGACAATTTCAGCAAGACATTTACATGCGTAGACCTTATTCTGCCTTGAAGGCAGCAGGAATGTCAAATATGAATCATGCAGCACCTGATTAATGAATATCGATCTTTGGAAACGGTGTCAGTGTTGAAATATCGATAAAACAACACCGCGTATCCGATGCGATCAGTTTTGGTTTCCTGAGGCACGTCTCGACGCCGGAGCGCACAACATGAGCGCATATATTTTTTGGGGAGGAGAATTGCCGTGAGGGGCGCGCAGGAGGAGCCCTGATTCAAATCAGCTCAGTGACTATTACACACTATGAGCTCACCTCACCAACCTAACGCTCGTTCATTCGCCCGCCGCGTCTCCGAACCGTTCGCTGTGGCGTATCTCCGTAGAAGCCTCAGCGCTCGCTTTCAGCACCTTACACACATAACAGTCCGTCCGCCGCCTGACTGACAAACACAACGACACGAATACAACACAGGGATTCAAAATTCGCGCCGTTGAGGAAAAAGCGCTTGTGCCCAGCATAACTCTTGTAACGGCACAATGACTGAGTGAGAGTGAGAGGACGCTGTGCTTGCAGTATGGAGAAAAGGAAAGGTAAGAGATTCTAATGTAACAGACTGTAGACTGTAATTGTGTCAATATTAGAACCATTTACGGCTCACTGACACAGAGAGTTTGACTTCTAGCGGCGTTTTCCTCTTTTCCTGAGGAGAGACATTTAAGTTAAGTGATAAAGGCGGACGCGTCTGCTGATAAGGATGCTGTGCCACTCGGACACTATGCAGCATGGCATGATTTTTGGTTTCGTAATAATTATGCTGAGATAACCCGTGTAGACATAAACATAGCTAGAGCAGTTTTAATTGGGTTTATTCACGCAAGCGTCTGGGACTCATAACGGAAATGTGTTAATCTGCACGACAGCGTAAACATCTCCGTGAATTATTTAGTAGTTATTTTGTGAGCGCGCATATTATGTACACGACTGAATTAGACAACGAAATCCTTTTTAGCTCACCAAGAAATGACTCAAGTTAAATGCTACTCATTATAATCAAATTACAGTTCACCTTGAGTAAGCATTAGTGTCGCGAGAATAATCGCTGCCTCCACAGTAAGTTGCCAGTGTATTTCTATTCAGACTGACATTGTTCGTCTGTTAAATGTAATTATTGTTGTCTGATGAGTCTGAAATGTATGATAAGGCTAATTTATATTCGTCGAGTTTTGATTATGTCAGGAGACACACCCATATGTAAAGTTTGACTTGTGGCATCCTGATTGCAATCAAAGTTTGCATCTGTGATACTGTAATTATCAGAATATCTCAGGCAGCTTAGTAATTGACATTTTTTAAGCTTCTACTGCTTTATTTTTGTTTCTCAAGATGAAACTCACCATTATAGCATCACCATCTAAACATTTGTGCCTTAGATGTTGTGCTGCCATATTTCATGATTTATGAAAAGTCACAGAGCCATTACCTCTGCGGCCCCTCATTTTCCTTCCTCTCTTCCCTGGCCTACATTTCAACATCCAGGCTTAGAAACAAGGGAACACTCCCTCTCCCATCACTGTTGTCCGGCAGCCTCAGTTTTCCAGGGACACACTCATCTCCCTCATCCTCCGCTCATCCCTGACTCCCTCGCTCCTGCCCATGCTTTGAGTATCATCGCTGGTGCTGTCGAAGAGGAAGTGCGTGAGAAATGGTGCCCATTTTCCACACACACACTCCTCCAGCCTAATGGCCTGTGTCTCAAAGGCCCACTCCATCATTACTAATGGACAGGAGTTTAGTCTGGACTAAGTTTAGTCCGTCTGCCGTGGTTTCTCCTTTCACGTGTTGTTGTATAAGTTTTACTTTCAGTTGTCGTTGAGAAATTTAAATGAGCGGATAGTAGGATTGAAAAGCCAGTGGTGTCAGTTGCATCTGAATTTGCTGTTTTGATGTATCTAGCATAGCTATAACTGGAGGCAGCTTGGAAATCCTTTTTAAATAAGTAGGTCATATGGAATTAGTGTTTGCTGTTAAATCCCTAGTCTTTTCTTCATGTTAATTACAGCTATGTGCTTTTTCTTTTTCGGTCTCTGTTGAATGTATGCAGCTTTATATGCAGAATAAAGACGGATGGTTTTGTAACACTTATCATTGTCATGCTAATGTACAGCGTTCCAACAATCATTTTAATTAAGCGTCTTATAGAGCGAGATTTTTTCATCTGGAAAGTAAAACATGACTCATTACAATATTAATATTTATAAAGCCATTTTCATTTAGACTTCAATGCACACTGTTTTCAGAGCAGTACTTTTTTTTTACTTGCTCACACTTGTTCCTCAAAGAGCAATAGAATGTCTTTTGTTGTGTTTAAAGATTTAATTATGTTGTGCACTTGTTTATCCATCAACTGACCCATCGGTAAGCCTGCATTTGTCAGTCATAACTTTGTAACTGTTTCCATCCGCCATTTTCTCAAACAGGCATTTTCTGTTTTCTCATGTAAGCCTATGGAGCATCTGTGCGTTTGACTTGTTTTGATGCCATTTTATGGACGTTATCCAAAAAATGGAAAAACGTTGATGCCAGGTCACTTATAATAGTGAAACATGGTACCCTGAGAGGATATATATATATATATATATATATATATATATATATATATATATATTTTTTTTTCTGTAAATAAATCTTTAGAGGTTCATGCTGTGGATTAAGCTATGTATGACATTAGAAAAAGCAAAACACCTACACACTGTATATACTGTATATACAGATACATAAATATATCTATTTTGAAGTTGGTAAAAAAAGGTTGACATGGAAATACTATTTCAGTCTTTTTGCTTCAACATTTCTTATTTAGTTCAGAGTGCAATTTGCCAGTTCTTAGTTTTATAAAATTTACTAGCAGTGTCTAAATGAAAATTGTTTCAGTCTTTTTCAGTTTCAAGGTAAATTAATGTTGCCAATTTAATGTCACTTCACAGTGTTGATTGTAACTGAAGAGTCACAGTAGTGACAGCACAGTAGAAATGTTAGGAACAGAGATGTTTTTGCTTTTAATTGCTTTTAAGTTAAGCTTTCTTCTTTTCATTTGCCTGCAAGAAGTGTTTACCTTGATTCAGATCTGCATGCTTCTGCGTAATTTAACAATTTATTCCAAAGAAACATGCAGATAAAAATACTTTGAAGTGCTCGATTCATTCAAGCCCACAAAAGAATTAAAGCTAATCCATTTTATCAACTTTATAAGTTCATTCAGAACATACATAGGAGTTAGCAGCAGTAACTTAAGGGGGCAGAGCTAAATCAAATGCATAATGTGCTTCAAAAAAGCAGGCTTTTTGCTTTGTTATTGTCTGTTTGTTTTTCTTTTTTCTTTTTAAGTGCATGTGCATGTGTGTGTGTGTGTGTGTGTGTGTGTGTGTTGTAAAAGCTCCCTAGCTGTACAGGAGTTGCATCACTCCTAGCACTGATACTCTATAGGGGGAGCTGTGCTGAACAACAGCCGCAGCTCTTCTCCTCGGGGTCTGATGATGCAAAGCATTGCCGAGTTTGCCTCAGTGCAGCGTTCCTTATCGAGGGTTTGTCCGCCCCACGTGTCATCCGTCACAGGCCCGCTTTGTCCAGCCTGATACAGGGCCGACCACCCTGCCCACTAGCCCTCTCCTTACTAATGACCTAAGACAGCTGTTCCCTTGGGCCCTTCTCATCGCCTCTGGACACTGACACACACTGCTGTCACATGTGTCAGCTCTGACTGACATCTGCCTCGCAGCACTCGAACAACCCTGATCTCCATTAGATTAGGCACAGCTTATTTCAATAATTCATCACTTAGACAGCACTTGTTTCTCCAGTAGCAGCAAAAGTTTAAGAATTGTCCACTGAGTGTGTGAGTCTCTGTTACTGATTTATACAATATGTTCTAATATTGTGTGTTTTTAGAGACAAATATTAATGAAGATGTCGCTGATAATCTCATCCTGCGAGGCCAGCACTTCATAAACTCATTACCGCTGAGACCTGCTGTGCAAAACTCTGGGCAATATGGTGTGTCTGTGACCAAATCTAGTGCACTAACTTCAAAGGCTTCAGTTAAATTTAGTAATCCCTACTTACGGATTAGAAGTGGCACACCGTCTGCGATGCTCAGAAAATAAACTGCTCAAGAGGAAAAAACAACACGTCCTTGTTAACATTTGAGACAATGTGAGAGCGCAGACTAATAAATCGCATTTTGTTATGCCAGTGATTCAGACAGACAGACAGAAAGAAGTAGGAAAAATGGTGTGAGCTGATTGGAACGCGCCAAGTGTTGTCATGCGGAGAGGCGCGTTCTCATTGGATGAAACTCATCCCTCTTTGATCCCTGGCAAGGCTGCGGAGTTCTTAAGATTTGAGACATGGGAAGGCGCATCGGTGGGAGGATGTTGTATGGAGGAGAGGGGAGGAAGCTTTAGAGAAGGAAGGAAAAAATGGAGGAGAGGGTGAAAAAAAGTAGGCCACTTTTGTTCTGTTCACGACACCAGTTAAGAATATCGTCTGTTCGTTGTAGCAGACGTCAAAGGCAGCTGCAGTCGGTGGGTTGGTGCAGTGAGTAATTCATGCCCTCCTAGAAGAGCCAAAAGCTGATGACAGAAGAGAAGTCCTAAGTGCTGCTTTGTGTTATATGAGAGCAGACTCAGCAGTTCACCAGCAGACTCTCTTTTATGATAAACCCATCCAGATTGAATGATAAGTACTGATATTACCATGCATTTTAATACTGTAGCTTGCGGAATATAATCAGAGAAACCTACTTGAAAGCTTCGCTTAGACTACAAGAAAGAAGCCTGCTTCTACCTTCAGATATGAGTTTCTGAATATCTAATGATAGACAGTTTAAAACATTGTAGTACACGACCTATAGGGATGCACAACTGTTTTGGTTATCGTTTAGAGGTTTTTAAATTGATCATTGTTAATAAAATATAAAGGTTCTTTATTGGCATTGATGGTTCCATGAAGAACCTTGAACATCCATGGAATCTTTCAAATGCAGAAAAGGTTCTTAATAGTCAAAAAGGTTTTTTAGATTTTTAAAATGTTCTTCAAAATGGTTCTTTTAAGAACTGTTCAGTGAAAGGTTCTTTGTGGAACCAAAAATTGTTCTTCTATGGCATCACTGCAAACACACCCTTTTGGAATCTTTATTTTAAAAGTGTAGATGAACTTTACAGCCATCTAATATACTCACTTAAAGTTAATCTTTTTCATATTGTTGGGGATGCCTAAATTCACTTGTAGCACATAAAATGATTAACTGAATTTTTTACTGTTTCATTTTTTATTTATTTAGACACTATAATATGAAATTTTAAAATTGGTCATAACATTTAAGCTACAGCCATTACACAGCCATCTTCTCCAGTCATTTCAGAATGGATTTCAAAGACTATAAATTATTATAGGGAGGGACATCTACTGACAAATACAGACTATACCAGCCAGACAGTGAAGGATGATTCACTGAATAACTCTGCTTTATAGGATTGACTTAGACTATAAATCAGCCAGCATTTGTTACAATGTAAACATTTGTCTTACTAACATATACTATAATTTATTCATCAAAGTATTATGCATACCATGCAATTTGATAATGTTTGTGATATATGCATTTAAAGTAAAATATGTACTTTGCCAGAGGAGGATGGGGAGGAGGATGTTTCTCCTTGCCACAATCTCATTTGGCTTTCTCAAGGCAATGGTTTTCCGTAAAGCTGCTTTGAAGCACTATGTATTGCGTTATACAAATGAATTTGATTTGACTCATCGTTCTTTCATGTTTGTGACTAGTCTCACAGAGAGACGGAAACTGCGTATGGATGCAAAGCCCTAGATCTTAGTCAGTTTGATATGCTTGAAATCTGATTGACCTGCCTTCAGGTGAGCACCTCAAATAAATTGGAGCAACGATGAACGACAGCCGATAAAAATGTGAGAGGAAAGAGTAAAAGATGAAGATGGAGTAATGGCAAGAGGGAGCTAAACCAAAATCAAAGTGTGTTTCCCCAAATACTATCTCATCCATATTTTTAATCATCTTATTTAATGATAAGTGCAAAAACAATAAGAACCATGAAATGTGTAATGGTTTTCAACAAAATATTAATTGACACAACTGTTTCAACAGACATGATAATCAGAAATGCTTCTTGAGTGTGAAATCAGCATATTAGTATAGTTTCTGAAAATGAAGACTGCTGAAAATTCAGCTTTGCCGTTACAGGAATAAATTACATTTCAAATGTGACACTGGACAACAAAACATAAGGGTCATTTTTTTTTTTTTTTATTGAGATTTATACATCATCTGAAAGCTGAATAAACAAGCTTTCAATTGATGTTTGGGATGTTTGGTTTGTTAGGATAGGACAACTATTTGAAAATCTGGAATCTGAGGGTGCAAAAAAAAAAAAAATTAATTAATTAAAAAAAAAAATCTAAATACAGGGAAAATTGCCATTAAAGTTGTCCAGATGAAGTTTTTAGCAATGCGTATTACTAATAAAAAATTAAGCTTTGATATATTGATATATACATTTACAATGGAATATGATCTTTACTTAATATCCAAATGATTTTTGGCATAAAAGAAAAATCTATAATTTTGACCCAGACAGTGTATTTTTGGCTGTTGTAACAAATATACCCGTGATACTTAAGACTGGTTTTGTGGTCCAGGGTTATATATAATCATATAGAAAATAAGTTATTTTAAATTATAATTATATTTCACAATATTACTGTTTTACTGTAATTTGATCAAATAAATGCAGCATTGGAGAGCATAGAAGACTTACAGTAAAACAACAACAACAACAAAAAAACCTAAATAAACAAACAAAAAAATAAATGGATAGATGGATGGAAAAAAATATTACCAACCCCATACTTTTGAAGGGCAGTGTAGTCTGCAAGTGGCCAGGCAAAGCGAGAGGACTATAGTGTTCTCAACAACAGAAAATAAACAAGAACAAGAACTCTTGTTCTTGCCTATGATGCCTTAAAATATTGCCTCCGTAGGCAGCTCTCTAGGTTTTGGAACAAAGCCATAATGTCATATTCGTGTGCCCCCAAACTGTTGCGCTTTTCCCAAAAATAGCGAGCCCGTCCAATGCAGCAAACTTCCCTCAAGGGCTTTAAAGAGAAAGGGTCAAATCTCAGTGACACCAGTGTCATATCACATTATTGCCAACTATCGCATCCTGTTAGAGTGCATTAGATCTAGTAAGAAGCAAAGAACTGTCGGAGATGTGGCTTGGTGGGTCATGCATGAGCAGAGACATATTGCGCAGTGTTAACGTGAATATATACAGACGACCTGAGTTTGAATCCGGCTTCTGCCTATCACTTCCAGTTTGTACTTGAATTCTTTCATCACTGAAATTAAAGCAAAGGACAAAAAGAGTTGGACCTGACTTGAGGTTAGCATTTTGGTTTGACATTTTGAATCATTTTTTGTCTCCTTTTTTTTTAATTTGATCAGTTTAAGATGTTTGGCCATTAGAGTATTTTGACCATTTGACTGTTATTGATAAGGGTCTTTTATGGATGTTCATAGGGCCAAGGTTACCATATAAACGAGCCATTTCAACAGCACATATTGCAACGTATTGCTCAAGGCTGAGATTTATTACAGAAAACAGAAACTGGGCAGTCAAGAGCTGTAGCGCATCTCACGACACTGAAATGGAGACTCACTGTAAGCAAACAGACTGAGAGACGAGGAAACACACAGATGGGCTGAGACAGACGGTGAGATGAAAAGGTAGCTCCCACACCTGTTTTTCACCAAGCTAGAAAAGAAAAGAGAAATCCTCACATACACCTGCACTGCTCTTGATATTTTCCTGCATGTGTTTGGCATAAGCAGTTCATTTTTCCCTAGATATTCTTCAAGTTTAACGACTCCATAATTACCCCCACACGCAACTTCACAAAGCGATCCAGGAGGCTGAAGCAGCGCGCTGCTTTGAACTTATCGCTTACAGGTGCTTACAGCTCCATTTCTTCCGATTTATCTGCAAACCACAGGTGCCCAGTCACCATGGGAACTACCGCACTTCTAAAGAGGTTACCCAAAAATGATTCAGTCCAGCTGAAAACCCAACCGACTGTGATTCTCCAGCTGGCCAGTGTGTGCTTGCTACTACTGACATTCAGACAGTCACTCTTATAGAGATTTTGAGAGGGCTCACAGTATGTTTTCTTCTGTGTTCCTTCTGCATTTTAACACGTATGGTTTTGATATTGTGCTCAATCACTGTCTTTATGTACACTCAAGGCCAAAATTCCTATTTGCTTTCCACCTGCATTTTCACTTGCTCTTTATAGCTCTCCTATATAAAAAAATCAGAAATTAGATCTTTTTATTAGAACATCTCAACTGATTTGCCTTAGACATCAGTGTGAAATTAAATGGAGAGCAAATAAAGACTTTTGCTTCAGACTTTTGGTCATATTTTTCATCTGAGAAAGACAGCCTATTAATTCTAAGGATGATCAAAATCAAATAGTCACTGAGTTTTCTGAAAGTTTCAAAAGGATAATTAACCTAAAAATAAAAAAATAAAATAAAAGGTTGTTCTAAACCCGTGTAACTTTCTTTCATCTTTGGAACACATGAGGGTGAGCAAAAGATGAGAGAATTTACTACTTTTTAAGAAAGTTGGTCCACCAGAACAACTTTTCCAAGCTTTAAATTAAATATGGGTTTAAGAAACGGTCACAAGACTAATACCAAACCCCAATTCTTTCATCTTCTAATTCAAAAATAGTAACGGTTACTTACACATACATATTTTATATATTTGTATATTTTGTATGAAGTCATGTGATGCAGTATAACATAAAAATACAAAAAACATTCTCAAAATTAAATTGATGAATGTTGCAAAAATATATATTTCAGAAAAATGCTGTTCTTCTGAACTTATATATATATATACATATATCTTCTGAACTTTTTATATATATATTCTTTTTTTTTTTTTTTTGGAGCAGCAAATCAGAATATTAGAATGATTTCTGAAGGATCGTGTGAGTAATGATGCTAAAATTCAGCTTTGAAACCACAGGAATAAATTACATTTTAAAATATACTCAAATAGAAAATGGTTATTTTAAATAGTAAAAATATTTCAAAATGTTACTGTTTTCGCTGGACTATAGATCAAATAAATGCAGGCTTGGTGAGCAGAAGAGACTTCTTTAAAAAACATTAAAAATCTTACTGTTCAAAAACTTTTGACTTGTAGTGTATATAGTCTATAATAACTATGTAAGCAACTAATAGGCTTTCAGCGCACTGTGTGTGTTTTATGTCTCATGGGATGTTAAGATGGGGTCTGATGATTTATTCTCTGTTTTCAAAGTCTTGTATATAAAATAAAATTGGCCTTTTGGTTTAATCCATTATCAAAATAATCGTTAGTTGCAGACCTACAAGCTGTGATTTGATGGCTGTAGCGCTGGTGCTTTAAAAGGGATGAATTTAGAGACACAACTTCCCAGATAGGGGCCTTGCCATGCTGAGAGTACTGCACACTAAAACACAGCATGCTAAAATCCACTCCAAGTAGATGTCTCCAAAATTCCCTTTAAACCACCACTGCTACAAAATATTCAAGCTAAATATTCTGTCTCTACTAGTAATTGCACAGTTGTCTCCTCTAGAGTTTCATAAGAGATCTTAACTGTTTAGTTTGATCAAGACACCATCACGTCTACAATCAAACATCTGAGATTCCAATATGAACTCAAACATTTCTCAAATTCTCCAAAGATTTTTTTTAGCTCTACACATTTACACATTTGCTTGAAAGAAACATAAAAGAGAACTCAATTAAGTTTTTTGAGCTATGAAACATCAACCTTTTCCTCCATAACTCAGATCCCATTCCATAACACCATTATTTTGTGTTCATTTCTGCAAATTTGGAGCTGCATTTAAAGACTGTAAGCAAAATGACATTACTGAAGTCATTTAACCTGATCAATTAAAGCACACCAATGTATTTCATCATGTTAGAGTTGATTATTGTAGCTATTTAGAAAATTTGAAGGCTTCGACTGTGTTCTGCGAGAAAATTTTGGCAGTAACATTTGTTTTGTTTGGCGGCCTCATGTGTCTCTCGGATGATGCGTGACTTATGATTCCCCCATTTTGTGCGGGTGACGCTCAAAGTCTCCCCCCTTCTGTGCTCACAACCCTCCTTTGCCTTTGTTTGTTATGTTGGACACTGATATGATAAATCTTCGCAAATGTCACTGACCAGCCCATTGTGAACGCAGATGCAGGAGATCAAGAGGGAAGTAGAAAGAGATGAAAAATGAGAATGAGTGAGGGAAGCTTGAACAAGGGATTGTGCAGGAGTTGCACTGTGAGTGGATCAGTACTGAAACAGAGCTAACCGCTGCACTCCAGCCTGAAGACCTGCCAACTCTCACTCGCAGAGGACAGAGAAAGGCAACAAGATCGCTTGTGTGTGTGAGTGTGTGGTTTGCAGTTCTTGTTTGTGTGTGCTGTTGTCTCCTGGCCTGCCACAGGTGTCTGCTCTGTGTACATGGCAGATAAAGGAGAAAGGGCGAGTGTGGTGAGTGATAAATTGCGCTTGTTACGGGGTGATTTGTCACTCTTTTTCCCACAGTCTGACTGCGTCCTCTCCCGTCTTTCCACCTTTGATGGTGGACAATAAAGTGCCGCTGCAGACTTTCTCTTTCTCATTCACTCGTCTGAAAAAGGATGTGAAATCATAATCGCAGTATGACTAGCTGTGTGTGCGCACATTTTTGTGTGCAAACGTTTTCTCACAGAAATCGTGATTCATGACTGAATTAACACTTGTTAACACTTGTCTTTTTTGTCTGCATCTGTTCATTTAAAAATACTTAAAACAATGTAGTTTATATGCACCATTGCTTGAATATACCTCTTTTTCTCTTCTCTATGAAAATATAAAATAATATAATTCACCAAGTGCAATTATTTGATCCAAAGCACAGAAAAACAATTAAAATTTTGAAATATTTTTACTGTTTAAAATAACTGTTTTCTATTAGAATATTTTTCAAAATGTAATTTATTCCTGTGATTTTGAAGCTGAATTTTTAGCATTATTACTCCAGTCAAATTATCCTTCAGAAATGATTCTAATTTTCTTATTTGCCACACACAAAAAAAAAAAAACATTTTCTTCTTATTATTATGTTAAACAGCAGATTTTTTTCAGGTTTCTTTGATAAAAAACTACATAAGAACCGCATTTAGCTGATATAGAACTCTTTTGTAACATTGTAAATGTCTTTATCGTCAAAATTATACTGACTCCAAACTTTTGAATGGTATAGTGTATAATGTTACAAAATCTTTTTATTTCAGATAAATGCTGATGTTTGGATCTTTCTATTCATCAAAGTATCATGTACTCAACTGTTTTAAAATATTGATGATAATAATAATAATAATAATAATAAATTATTCTTGAACAGCAAGTCAGCATATTAAAATGATTTCTAAAAGATCATGTGGCGCTGAAGACTGGAGTAATGATGCTGAAAATTTAGGTTTGATCACAGGAATAAATGACATTTTAAAATAAATTCAAATCGAAATCAGTTATTTTAAATAGTAAAAATATTTCACAATATTACTGCTTTTGCTGTATTTTGGATCAAATAAATGCAGGCTTGGTAAGCAGAAGAGACTCCTTTAAAAACATTACAAATCTTACTGTTTAAAAACTTTTGACTTGTAGTGTAATTCAATAGATTTTTTGATATTTTTATTTGATATTTTTGGTCTTTGATATTTTTGTGGGCATAAAGTCAAAAATGTTGGCTGATGATATTTTGAAGAAAAAAATCCTTGTAGTTTGACATAATTGCTTATTATTTCTCAAAAATATTTTATTTTTATTAAGCCAGGCCTTTCCAAATCCAGCTTCACAGTTGATGAAAAGATAATAAGAAAGTCAAAAATGTCAGGTTGATTTAACTGTTCTGATATTATGAGGAAAAAAAAAACATCCTTATTACAAAAATGCTAATTCTTGAAAAGAAAACACTGTGTACTTTGACATAATTGCTTATTATTAGTTCTTACATTTTTTTATTTTTATTAAGCCAGGCTTTCCTAAATTTATGTTCGCAGTTCATGAAAAGATAATTTAAGAATGCCAAATTAAAAATAATCAAATACTAAATAATAAAAACATAAAAACTAATCAAAATAAAGCACTTACTGAAAATCTAAAATATTTTATTTGTTTACCTGCATATCATGTGACCATTAACAGGAATCAAACCACCATGAACATGCGAATGTGTTAAATTATTCAAATAAATTGTAAATTCTCAGGTGGTACTTCAAGAAAATATTTTAGGCTAATCCTTGAATTTTAAGCAATTAACATTCATCGTTAGAAAGAGAAAACAAGTAAATGTATCTGTTTGAGGACTTTTTTTACGCATCTGTAAGAACAAGCACTTGTTCATAATATTAGTGAATGAGAGCCATTACATCTGGAGTGTGTGTGTGTGTGTGTGTGTGTGTGTTTTACATTCAGAGCAGGGCTGGATGGTATCATAGACACAGAAAGAGGAATTGATTAAATTAGTCACTGTAGACATGACATGGAGAGCCCCGATGACACAGTTCCACTCCGGCACAGCAGTTCTTTTGACTGTTGGCTGCACACGAGTGCGGATGGCATGGGGTGGTAAAATGTCCAGAATATATCAGCTGGCCTTGCTCCCAATCACAAACCCAGCATGTGCTTGATGGGCTGATCATGTATCTGAATCCCTTTCTCTGCTTGTTGTGTCATCACCACGGTCAGCCAAACGAAGAGAAAAACACTGCCGCTCAAAGTTGTATTTATTGAAGATTCATAATATATGCACAATGACTTCACAGACAATATTAAAATTAGGCAACATCATGAATTTCAGGATTATTTTATAGCACTTTTTATTTGGTAATTAAGCTCGAATGGTGTCATTAGTCGAGTTTCACAGTCTGTCTGGATAAGATGGATATTAATAGCATTTCAGCTTTATACATCACTGGTGAAAATAGTGTTAGCTTCATCACTGGAAAATGTTGCTGCTTATTACAGTGCACATAACTGAAATTAAATTAGTGAATATATTAAAATGATTAAATACATACTTTTGTATTCATTTAGTGAATAATGTGTTTTTACATGCAACATCTACTTCGCTACAATGCTTGTTTGGTTAAAATGAAGCTACCTTTGAGAAAAAAAAGTCTTTTAACCCTTTAACTGTCACTCCCATTCAAACTTAAATTTGTATAATTCATGAACAAAAACATTTGTAATATAATTTTAATGGTCATTTTCCATGGTAATGCAATGTCTGATTTTAAATTGGTTTTCAAAGGATGAATTTTGAGATTGTAAGTTTTCAACTGATATCTATAATGTTTTATGGTTTCTAAAGTGTGATAGGGAAAAAGGAAACAAAGAAAGTCTTTTTGTGACAAAGGTCAGAACATAATTTTTAACACAGAAAATGGTAAAATATCTATTTAGGAGTCTTAGACCTTTCCAACGATATATAGTTTGTCATGATTAGATTAGGATTTATTTGTAAAATGGCGAAATAATCTTAGGCGTCCCGTGCAGTTAAATGGTTAAACTGTCAAATAGCAAATACATAAATGCTGAGGTATATGTAAAGATAATGAATATAGTTTTTCACTATTATGTATACCTACTGCATATAGACTGTCAGTATATTCTATCTATTTATACATAGCCTATTCATTAATTTAAAAGCCACATCAAAGCTGACCTCCTTTTAGACCACGGCTTTTAGAGTTGAAGGTTTTTGGAGCACCTCAAAGCTTCACATTTCTCTCTTTTCAATGCGGTATTTATTCTACAAGCTTCTGGTTTCGATGTATCTCTACCTTGTATTTCAATGCTCCATTTCTGAGTTTTCATTTATGTCTTCTTTTGTGCGCCTGTCTCGCTTTTGTACGACTCGTGTCAGAGTTTACTTTGTGCAGAGATTGAAAATCCAGAACACAAAACAGATGTGAAGAAAGTGTCTTTGGTGACAAACATAGTTCAGAGACAGAGGGTGTTGCCGTCTGTTAAAATAAGTGCTGCTGGGTTTATGCTACAGCTGCTCATACAATACTGCTCATTAGTTCTCATACACCCAATAATAATAATAATAATATAAGAGGAATCGCATTCATATCGCATATCAGTGACTGTAATGTCTTGCAGCAGTTGATATGCACATACACAACTGTTGCAAAAGGCTGCAAGGCATCAAGAGTATCTAAATTTTTGAACAGGATCATTTGCGTAAACTGAATTATTTTGTCTTGTCGAATATAAATGCTAAACATCTTCCAGATCCTGTGAGGGGGATGTATGAGCAACTGTGAACTGAATAGGATGGTTGTGATTCACTGTAGTTTGTTAGAATTTCATCACGGTTTCACTCCATAAAGTAACACACTTTTCCCACTGTGTGTGTGTGTCTGTCTGTGTGTGTCTGTCTGTGTGTGTGTGTGTGTGTGTGTGTGTGTGTGTGTCCTTCAGGTCGCCCCCTCCCTCCCACGCCTTCATCCAGTCTGCTCCCCCCAGCCCCTCCTCCCCCTTCCGCCCCCCTGCACCAGGCCGCCACCTCCATCAGAGAGTGTCAGATGCCCCTTTTGAACAGCGGCTCATCCCATGCCATACTGGACCCCCCTCCCGACGACGAGTTCTGCCCCAACTCCTACCTGCTCCGCGCACAGCCCCCCATCACCGGTAAGAGCGTCTCACTGCACTGCCGCATTCTCCATCATAACCAGCACCCTACCGTCATTGCTCTCAGCCCCTCCCTCCACCGACACTGAACCGTCCTGCATTTGCACGCTGTCCCGTCGCCATAACCCAGATTTTAGGAATGAGGTGTAAATAAGATTAAGGTGATTATTACTGTTCAAAAATTTATAACGCATTTAACGTTTGTTATGAGAGTAAAGCAAAAACAGGGACTTGAATTTATTAAGATGGCATTGGGTCATAAAAAAGTAAACAATTATATTATTGCTTAATATTAATTGTGACCCTGTACCACAAAATTAGTTGTAAGTAGCACAGGTATGTTTGTAGCAATAGCCAAAAATACATTGGTAACACTTTACAATAAGGTGTCATTTGTTAACATTAGTTAATGAATTAACTAAGATGAAAGAACAATGAACAATACATTTATTACACTATTTATTAATCTTTGTTAATGTTAATAATAATACAGTCGTTCATTGTTTGTTCATGTTAGTTCACAGTGCATTAACTAATGTTAACAAACACAACATTAATAAATGCTGAAGAGATGTTGTTTATTCTTAGTTCATGTTTACTAATGTAGTTAACTAATTGTTAACTAATGAACCTAATTGTAAAGTGTTACCAATACATTGCATAGGTCAGAATGATCGATTTTTCTTTTATGCCAAAAATCATTAGGATACTAAGTAAAGATCATGTTCCGTGAAGATATTTTGTAAATTTCCCACCGTAAATAAATCAAAACTTAATTTTTTAAATGATTAAAAAAATTGTTCACCCTTAGATTCCATATTTTCAAATAGTTGTATCTCAGCCAAATGTTTTCTATCCTAACAAACCATACATCAGTGGAAAGCGCATTTATTCAGCTTTCAGATGATGTATAAATCCCAATTTTAAAAAAATTGACCCTTATCACTGGTTTAGTGGTCAAGACTCACAATTTTGGTTACATAAAAGCAGTTATTTTAAAGGTTGAGGAAATATGAAAAAAATTTTCCCTTAAAACATCATTTATATGTCTTGCATTATCATGCGAAAAGCAATTTCCTGTATTTTTCACCTTCGAATTAAACAAATTATATGCATTAATTATTTTGCTAGTTGGAAAAATAGCATCCAGTGTTTATTTACATTTGGTTTAATTTATTTAATGAGAGTCCAGTTTATTGGATGTATTATATAAATGCTATACATTTCCGTGTTTATAAGTTGGAAGCCATGGGGCAACCCAACACAGTACCAAAATAGAACATTTTTACAATTTTAGAAATACGTTTTGTCAAATGTTTTCTTTTATTTTAATGGTTCCATGCTCCCTTCAGCCGATAATTAATTCCACAAGCACATTGTGTTCAGCACAAACAATGTTTATCCTCGTTGCGAGCGCAGTCTGGGTCGTATCTTTTATAACCTTGCATAGTTTTTGCTTTTTTTTTGTAAGCTTGAGGGCATGTCATGCAACCTGTCCGTGTTTGCATTTGCATTCAGCATTGTTTTCCCCTGATCACAACCCTTTCTTTAGCTGAGAACCACAGATCTAAGTGTTTTGCTGACTTTGATCAAGTGCTTGGTTCATCATTATTTAGACCCACTGGACAGTTGTAAAATTATAAATTATAAATGTCAATAAGCAAATTTGACATTTTGTTTAAAGGTGCTTTATTTTAAAAAACATGACCGTTTTGGTGGGTGTTGAGTTTGTGTGCAGTTAATAGTCTGTCATGGGAAAGAGATCTGAGACGATTCTAGCCTGACACCCTCGGCCCGCCACAGCGGTTTTGTGCGCTTTCCCTCCGTCTGTCTCTCTCGCGCACTCTTTCTTTCTCTCCCTACGCTTGCATTAACAGTCCTCCGGTTCTCCATAACCTTTTGAACTTAATGTAATGCTTCTTCTATTGCTGAACTTAGATGAAAGTGATCCTATTGATTACACTGATAGCCTTTTTTACCTACAGTTTTCCCTCTTGTATTAATATGCTATTATTATTATTATTATTATTATCATCATTATTAAATGTTGTTGTTGTTTATGTTGGTGTTAATCTAAATTATGTTTTTGTCACTAGCTTTGTGTGGAAAATGTAAAATATGTTTTTTTTTGGGTTTTTTTTTTATTTAATCGGAAAGCTTTTACTTGCATTACTTAAATTCTTACATACAGATATTGATACCCATTTACATCAGAGTTATTATGTAAAGATAAAATCACACTTTGCTTATTTTATTTAGTGTAAATTGGATTGGATAGTAAATTCATTATTACATTTGTGTGTGTGTGTGTGTGTGTGTGTGTGTGTGTGTGTGTGTGTAAACAAAAGCGTGATTGACAAGACTAATTTCTTAATTATCTTCTTCCCTTTTTTCCTATAATTCAGAGTACCATAATTATATTTTCTTATTTGCCTGAGCAAAAAAAATAATAATTTTAGAATATAATACAACATAATTCACACATTAAAGACCAAGAATAGATTTCGTATTGTATTTTCTGAAGCTTTATGTGCAGAGGTTTTTTAATCCAGTTTTTCTGCGTATGCATGTGTGAGAAATGGCACATCATTTCACACTAATGCTATGGCTTGTTTTTATTTTTTTTCCACTTATATATTTATATACATTTTTCTTAAATATATTGCATATATTATATTATAAAATATTATATTTTTTATTCTTAAATTACATAGATGTTATTAACAAATGTATTTAAATAATTTTTCTCTGTGTGTGTGTGTGTGTGTGTATCTGTAGCTTGTAAGTTTTGATTAAGGGTGCTTTTTACTCAGTTTTAGAATTATATACATATTTTACGTTCAAAGCGTTTTGTGTGTGCTTAATCAAGTGTACTCTAATCTGCTGTAATACTTTAAGTAGATGCTTCACTGGCACGGCCGGAGCAACTGGATTTTTAGAATAATGCTTTATAATTATATTCAAATCATTGTTACAACTGGGCAATTAATCAAAGAGCTTGAGATTGTAATTATTTACCACATGAATATGATAATGTTTTTATTTCTACATAGAACAATTATTTATTATCAGTAAAATCAGATTATTTTCAGATTGAAAAAAAAATAATGCTTTCTATTGTTTAGGATCATGGGAAAGATATATTGTGCTTTGCACAACCTAGCTTACAAACAGTTAATATAGTTAAATTACGAAGGCTGTGGTGATTCCAGTTAAAATATGTTAACATCAAGCTCCGACACCTTTTTAAGTTAAAAGTGTTAATTAACTAGGAGTCTTTCAACACTCTTTGAAAACATGCAGAATGAGAAAATCCTTTGATATTTACACCAGTCGTGTTTTTATCAGCCAGCATAGCAGATATAAGATGGGTCATAATTTTATAGAAGTGGAATTATAGGCGTATCTTTGTTTAAGAAAGGCATGATTATATACCACTGATGTTTGCTTTTTATATTCAGTAATCCTTTCATAATGAAGGTTCATTACATGACACAAGGCAGTCATATTACTCCTCTGTGCACGTGAAACACTTGCAGATATTTAATATATGGGTGATCATGCCGAACTGTTATTCCTTTGAAAATTTCTTTCACGGTCAGCTCTAAGCATGCATGAATTATCATGGTTCACCATCAATATCAACAGCATTATCTCTGCGCAGACTAATAATTTTTAATGCTCATAATTTGGCAGATATGATATTATTATTTTCCAAATTGTATGAAAAAATGGAAAATCAATCTCTACTCTTAACTATTATGTGATTGTTAATATTAACTAAAATGATGGCTATACATTAATACAACTTTTTATGTACATATGCAAGTTAAATCAAATATGTGTGATTAATATTTTATTGATGTATAAAATTCAAACTAATCACTGTAAAAAAATAAAATGACTGTTTAAGAAAGAAGGAATGGATGAATGAATAAATAAGCTATATGAAATTATCTAACTAATACTGAAATAATAATAATAATAACAATAATAGTTGATACTGATATGTTATAAGCATGGCTATAACAGACACGCTGTTCAACATACATCGCAGGTCTGAGGTGGCAGCAATGCTCACTGCGCCCCGTTCCTCCCACCCCTGAAGCGAGAGTAATTGGTATGCACTGATGTTCTTCTCCTCGGCGTGCATGTGTGTGTGATTATTCTGCAGTGAGACGGGTCGTGCTCGAGCCTCTCGGTCTCAGAGGTGTCATCCACGCGGGCGAGGTGTGCTCGGGAACCAGAGCTTAACGTGCGTCTGGGAGACCTGTCTTGTCAGTTCACTCGCTCTTCTCCCCGTCCCTCTCTCCCTCAGCCGTTCCCTCAATCGCCCTCCACTCTTCCCGTCAGAGTTTCTGTGGTGCGCTCGTACTTTCCTCTCCGTCCCTTCTTCCTCTGTCATCCTCTCCCTGTCGAGTCATCCTGTTCACCCAGTTTTCATCCCTCTGTGCGGCTCGACGCACGCTGCTCCTGGAAAGAGCTTCGCTCTTAGCGTGCTAATGCCGCAGATAAATTATTCATATCTAGTTTCTGTGTTGTTCTTTTCGCTATTTCTGGAGTGTCTTGACTGTGGGAAAAAAATGGTAATAAGGAAATCGGTGGAAGTTTGTGTTATGGCTTGAATGTTTGAGCGCTATGTTTTCAGCTGTGAGGCGAATAAAATGGTTTCATTTGTGTCAGTCAAGTGTCTGAATAAGTGATATATTAGGCAACCTAAACATTAGCAGTCTAATGAATGTAATTGTGATTTTCAAATTGTTTGGGTGGCATTTGTAATCATAGTAGGATGTCGTTTCTCTCTAATTAGTGGAGGCAAGTGTCTGAGACTGACCCAACTATGTGTTCAGAATATCGCCGACCACTTTATTTTTTACTCACTTTTATAATATTACATATTTTACCAATAAATAAAAAGAATGACAGTTCCCACATCAGCTACTGGTCAGACTGATAGATAGCCCCGCCCCAAACTTGCACCATTGGCTGAACTGCATTTGTTAGGGTTGTTTGGATACCGATAATGAATATAACACACTTTTCAGGAAAAAATATGGGTAACTGAACAATTTTGGTGACCATAGTATTCCTTATTGAAATTCATTATATTGAGGCGTTTGTCAAAATATTTTCTTTTATGTTCCACACAAGAAAGAAAGCCGTATTTGAAAAGTGTAGGCAAAATTGTAATCTAATTGAACTATCCTTTAAATCTACAAAATGTACAGTCAAACCAAAATTCATTCAGACACCTTCAACATTTCTCACATTATCAATTTATTCGCAATAGTTTAGAAAATGGTAATAAAAGATGACAAGATCAACTGTGTCAGAACAAAGTCATCTTGATAATGTCAGATTTCTTTGATAGGAACTTTGATAGGAAGGTATGTAACGGATTACAATCAACCAAAAATTCAGACAGCCGTTAGAATGACAATATTTAAACAACTATCAATACGTTTTGACCAGTTACCAAGCAATGCTTAATTTTGCTCAGTCTGTGTTGTAAAAAGGTCACATTAGCACTTAAAGAAAAAACATTTAAGTGTATGAATAATTTTGGTCCCTAATTTTTATCAGTTTTACTGGTAGTCCACTGTATGAAGAATTTATGGGTAAAATATGTCACAGTTTTAAAATTATATCTGGTGTCTGAATAATTTTTGGTTTGACTGTGTATTGTATAGGTATTATCGGCTTATATTAAACTGGGATAGGAGAACATGTTTAAATATGACACACTTCAGCTTTAAATCCTAGAACTAAGATGAAGAAGAAGGAAAGGCCAGCTGGTGTCCAGCACTGAGCTATTTTTGTCCATTCTGGATCCTCAGTTCTTCAATAGCACAGGAGGGAGATGTCAGCTGATCTCACTGTATCTCTCGGCATGCAGATCTGACTTTTACTGAGAATAAAACCGCTTCATATGTCACGACAGTCTATTGTAGGAAATATGGATGGGTGGTATGACTGCGTGTCATTTTGTATTTTGCAATACAGTTTGTACTGTGCATGGTTCTCGCAGGTCCTAGATAAATCTGTTAACTTTAAAAGTGTGATTTTTGCAAAAAAAATAATAGATTTTATTGGTCAGTTTTAAATTATGAAATACTCTTATCACAAACAATAAAAATATGGGGGAAAAAAAATGAAATGAATTGGTCAGAAAGCGTGGGAACCCAGCTGCAGTAGATGTATCAGTGGGAATGATGTTAAACTTAACATGTGAACAACTTAAGAAGTTGTTATCAAAGGGTGTTAATAAGCACAACGTCAGTATAGCTGTTATCGCTTGCCAAACTGATGTGCGTTGTGTGTATGTGTTTGCGCATTTGTGTCTATAATAATAAGCCTATAAGGCTTATCCAGTCACAATTTATCACAACTAGCGGCTTTTACAGTTTTACTTCTGCTGTGTTACATAATTGAAGATTCTGTTTTGCACTGATGCCAGAATGGTCATTCAAAGTAATTGTAGTTTTTGATTTCAAACAGTACGGTTCAAAGGTTTGAGTCGGTTCGATTTTTAATTATTTTTGACATTTTAAAATCCTATGCTCTCTGAGGCTATTTCTATTAAATCTATTTAATTAAAAATACAGTAATATCTCTATTGTTGTAAAATGTTATTGAAATTTACATTAAAAATAACAGTTTTCTTTTTAAATGTAATTAATCTATTTAAAATGTAATTTATTTCTGTGATGGCAATTGTCTCTGAACGGAGACGTCACGTCGGAGACCGATGAATGGGATCTCATTCGTCGGTCTCCAACGTGACTCGGAGAGACCGATTGATAGGGAAGCTGAATTTTCAGCAGACTACAGCAGGAGATGGCAACCTTTTGGGCATAGACTGCTATTTTTTATTTTTTCGGTTAACCACTGTGGCAATATTGGTTAACAATAGGCACTTTTAAATGTTCAGACAAAAAATGATATTTGATTATCATGCAAAACTTTTCTAAAGCATTTTTTTGTTTTTAAATGTTTTTTTTTTTTTTTTTACTTTTCAAAAGTATCTTTACTTCAGTGTTTAAATTATACAGATTTACAATGTGACTAAACACTATGAACTGTATGTGTCTGTGTGTGTGGCAAGGCTAATTGCGCACAGTTTAATGACTGTTCTATAATAATGCGCTTTAATTGACGCACAAACAGGGAGAAATTCAGAATCTCAGAAACTTTATCTTAACGATGCCCTGTGACTTTTATTAATCAATAGTGAATTGTTACACTATATTTCTCAGCAACGAAGGGGATAAAATCGCTGTAGTAACCAAACTCAGCTTCATTGTTTGTAGAGAGAGAAGCAGACGCAGGTAATTCACAATTTCTCTCTCTCTCTCAAAATGGCCATATTTAAGAAAAAAGGTAGTTTGCATCACTGGATATAGCTGCTGGTCATTAAACATTTCTATCGTAAAAAACAGTTGACTAATATTAAATGATTTGGCAGCTCCCATCTTACCTCGCTCTCTGCGCTGGAATTCGCACTTTGCTTCTTTGAACAGTAAACCCCACCTACTTTAATTTGTTTGGCCATCTCAATTATTTTGACATTGACAAACACAGTTGGATCGCTGATCTGAAGCACGGTCACGTGAAGCCATGCACATCTGTAGACTAGCGCTAGGTTAATTAACTAGGTTAATTATTACACTTTAACAGTATTTATGACTCCTAACAGGCTGTTTGACTATGAGGAATGATTAGCTCAATCATTAAAACCAATTAATTTTGTTAAGTGTTCATTTTTAAGTCTCATATGCTCACCAAGGCTGCATTTATTTGATCAAAATACAGTAAAACAGTAATAATGTGAAATATTATTGCAATTTAAAAAAACTTTTTTTCTATGTGATTATATTTTAAAATGGATGTCTTCAGTGTCACGTGATTTTTCAGAAATCATTCTGATGTGCTAAAGAAACGTGTCTTGTTATTAATAACATTGAAACCTTTGTGTGGCTTAATATTTTTTATGAAAACTCTAATACTTTTTGGGGATTTCTTGATTAATAGAAAGTTCAAAAGAGCAGCATTTATTTGAAATAGAAATCTTTTGTAACATTATAAACTGTCACAATTGATTACTTTAATGCATCCTTTTACTGACCACAAACCTTTGAGTGGTAGTGTATAAACCATTTTTGGTTGAATTTCCAAGAAAATACATTACTCATATCATGACATGCTGTAAAATTTTGGATGTACCGCCCACCCCAGTAGGGCAATGTTTTTGGCTCAGCTCTAAAGGCAGTATGTGTCGTAACTTTGCATTGCAGTTGCACATTTTTGTTTTTTCAATTAGTTTCAGATATTTTTGTGTATTAGTTCTGTGGTCACATGCTCATGTTCATACCTTCGAATGACAGTGTGAACATGTTGTTGACAAGGTTCCCATACTCCCACTCAGTGAAGCTCTGAAATATTGTTGGATGTCATATACGTCTAGCCAGATCTGTTGAGCGAGGGAAAAAAAAAACGGCGGTTGGTGCGTGAAGAATTAGTGTGAGGATGGATGAAAGACAGAAGGTGGTTGGCCACCAATCATGACACCTCATTGCTCTCTCCTTCTCTTTCTCTTTCCCTCTCTTTCTGTAAACACTCAACTCTATAGCACGGAGCTCAATTACCCCCGCTCTGTCTCCAGGCTCCTCCTGCCACATTTAGATTGTGTCTTTTATCATTCCAAATTGACATTTATGCTTTTACTCCTATTGTTTTTCCACCGTTCCCACCGCTCATGTTGGGCAATTTATTTTAATCCCTGTCATGGCATGGCCTATAGCCTAGCAAAGCTTGGCTGCAGTAATTTCACCATTGCCATGCGCTGGAAACAAGAAGCCGCCATGCAGAGCTGTTGTCCCATGCCTTTCCTCCATTCCTCCGCCTGTCTCACCAGCACCAGCTCATTTCTTCTGGCCCGTTCCCTCTCGCTCGCATCTGTCTTTCTCGTTCTGTTCCTTTTTTGAGTTAAAGCTGGTGTAATTTCTTCAATTTACTGTACAGAGTCAACTGTATATAAAATATAATAAATAATATAAGATATAAATTAAATATAATAAACAGTAGCAGACCCGAAGCTTGAAAATGGTCCAAATCTGATCGTTACAATATAATTTGCAGATTATGTAGATATTTCAGGTTCCTGGTTCTGTAAAATAACTGAAACCAGCCAGATTATAATCTGTGTGTGTGTGTGTGTGTGTGTGTGTGTGTGTGTGTGTTTGGGGGTGGGGCAAGAGACACACCTTCTATATTATTCCTCTTCATATCCGCATACTCACGGTTTCCTCTGCTGGTTGCGTAGTCAGACAGAGGAAGCCGAATAAATTATATTTTCCACTAAATCCATATAACGGTTTCTCATTAATATGTCTTGAATGTAAGTGTGTATTTTTGTCTTTTTTTAAAAAAAAAAGGACATGCTGGCAGGAAGAGCAGGAAGTTTCGATTTAGGCAAAAAGGCCTTTTCTGAGCCCACATAGTGTCGCTTTCCCTGTGTTGCTTGTCGACTATTTTGTCTGCCTCCGCCGCTCTCTCACTGAATCAAAACTCAATTATTCATAAACACTGCTAAATGGTGAAGAACGGAAAGCTGAGGGAGAAAGAAACACAGCCTTGTGAAAAGAAAAAGTGATGGAGGCTGGTGGGAAATAAATGAATGTTAGTAACGGAGGACAGAATAGCTTCACAGCTGTTTCGTGTCCCAATAAATCGAGCATTATGAAGCCGTTTTGTAAGCGGAAGTTTTGAGAGGGAACGAGCTGCAGGAGAGCAGAATCTGTGACCTTGTGTCATGAAAGAGTTTCTTTCCCTGCACAAAATAAAGCGCTTTTAGTTCGTTTTACAGAACTCAATCATAAATCGCACCAGGGTGAAATTTTGTTATTGTCTGTATTGGAAGAAAAGAATACCCACCTTGGCTGCTTTTGTCTTAGTTCTTTGAGATTAGGATGCTGAATGTCTTTCTGTTATGTCTTTTATAATTTATTTATTATTTGATTTTTTACCCTCTAGAGTAGAGTGATATATCGATTCTTAAAAAAAAAAACAATTGGCACTTACAGGAACTATTTTTATTGGCAAAATCATTAATGGCAGTTGCTAATATTTTATTTATTTAGTTATTTATTTAGTTTTTCTGTGCATTTGAGGGTTTTACTGTATAACAACAATTTTAAAAATGCAACGTACACCTTTTGACTATATTTTTAAATTATATAAATCTCAAACATAAATATGGTATATCCCTATATAATATAATGGTTTGTCCAACCAGTAGCAGACCCAGAACCATTTTGAATCTCAAATATGAGTATTGTATAACTTTATGTATAGTATTGTCTGACCTATATTTAAAAAAAAAAAAAAAGCATAAACATGCTAAATTATATAAATATTAAATATGGGTATGGTATATCTTTATATAATATAATAGAATTGTCTGTCTAAACAGTAGCAGACTTGAAACTATTTTGAAAATGGTCCAGATCTGATCGTTACAATATAATTTGCAGATTATGTCAATAATTCTTTTGTTCCTGGTTCTGTACACCTTTGACTATATTTTTATATTTTAAAAACATAAACATGGTAAATTATATAAATCTTAAACATTAGTATGGTATAAATGTATATAATATAATTGTCTGTCTGACCAGTAATGGACCCGAAACCATTTGGAAAATGGTCCAGATCTGATCATTACAATATAATTTGCAGTTTATGTCAATAATTTTTTTGTTCCTGGTTCTGTACACCTTTTGACTGTAATTTTTTATTTTAAAAACATAAGTATGGTAAGTTATATAAATCTTAAACATGTGTATGGTATAACTATATATAATATAATTGTCTGTCTGACCAGTAGTGGACCTGAAACCATTTGGAAAATGGTCCAGATCTGATTGTTACAATATAATTTGCAATTATGTTGATACTTCTTTTGTTCCTGGTTCTACATATTTTGACTATATTTTAATATAAAAAAAAAACACAAACATGGTAAATTATATAATTATGTATATATATATATATATATATATATATATATGGTATAATGTATAACTAATATAACTTATATAATATACAAAATGTTAAAGCTTTTTTATTTCTGTTCATTTCTTGTGCATCATTTATATATGCCATATGATGATAAAAAAAAAATATATATATATATATATATATGGTATAATGTATAACTAATATAACTTATATAATATACAAAATGTTAAAACTTTTTTATTTCTGTTCATTTCTTGTGCATCATTTATATATGCCATATGATGATTAAAAAAAAAAAAATGTTAGTGTGAGAGTAGTGATAAAAAGCATGAAAACATCTTCATGGTTAAGGCATTATTGTGAACGTAGTAATGAAATCCAGAGCTAATTTATATTGAACTTTAAATTAACTTTAAAATCTGATTCATCTGTTATCAGCCTATTTCCTCTTCTTAGTTATTGTTATTGGCAAAATCCACTATTTGTTGACCTTTAGTCCGCTCATTTGTGTTCAGTTAAGTTGGCGTATCATCCGTCGGAGAAATGTTCCAGACAGCAAATTCATAGCTACGCGCCCTGGCAATCAATATCTCTTTCCACAGGCGTCTTAAATGACCCCCTGTCTTCTACCTCCTGCGTGGGTAAGATGTGCACATTACAGTGAGAGATTTCGTATTTAGGCTCTTTCACGTAACTCTGTGCAGTAACAGTAGTCGCCTGTAATCTCTGCATTACTGTACTGACTTTAGCTCAGTTTCCTGGCTGTGAGCTCCATGTCCTGTATAATGGAAGCGCAGGAGCGGCCCATTGTCCCTCTGTGATTCCAGCGCTTCACACTGAGACCCCTGGCGTTCCGTTCTCACATGCGAAGGAGAAGAGAATCCCACAAGCGCCTTCCTTTATTTGCCCATTGAAGGCCACTGTCACAGCAGCCCATTCAGTAGACACTTCTTCTGCGCCTGTCGCATCAATTTCAGCCGACTACGCCAGGTCCCCTTGAAAAAACAAAGAATGACGCCTCGGTCGTGGCAGCGTTTTAAACCCTTAAAAGCACAAGTTCCTCCCTGCCTTTGTTCCAGTATTTGGAAAATGGCCGGTCTGGTTTTGATGGGCATGTCATTGGGCGATAATCCAGTGTTTTGAGCACCATTGTTGGAGCCGAAGAGTTCCTCCAGAGTTCCTCTGGCGCTGTAAGCTGAGAGAGCAGGGCTTTGTGCCCGGCCGGGTTTTGTCGCGCTCCGTTTTTAGAGCGCTCTGACACACTGCATGTAGAGAGATTACACAGCCCTGGCCCTCAGACCGTAGCCGATCTCCCGTTGGTCTAAAATCCTCTTTCATCTCGGAACCTCTTCTTAAGGGACACAAAGGCACTTTTGAATCCCTTGCTTTCCCCTCTTTTCACAGGCTCCTGGAAGAATTTGCTTCCGTTTGACCTCATGCGCCGATGTTGGGAGGTGCGGCGGAGGGTGTGAAACACGCATTATCATATTCACTCTGTTGTTTGCAACCGTTATGTTGAAGAAAAACAAATAAAAGGTGGAATATATGACAGAAATAAACCCAGGCCTTTGTGGTAGTCCATGTGGATAATTGAATTTTTACATTAGACACTCAGGAACGTAGACACATCTGTTAAACCTCTAGACATGCTTGAAAATGCTATTTGTTCAGACACCGTCAGGTGGGGCAAATATTTTAGTTAATTTACTGTAAAAAACAGTACCTTCCTTGCACTTTATAAAATGAACATAAAACACTGGACTAGGTTATTACTCACTTATTATTACTGCAAATTTTCTAAATTTATAAAGGTTTTGTTTATTATATTATATTTATATTTAGAATTCATATTATATTTAGAATATAATATAATTATGAATTGATATATTATAATATAATATTAATATTAGAATATAATATAAAATAATATTACAACTGTTATATTTATATTTTTTGTTATATTAAATATTATTTGTAAAATGATATTGATTATTTTAACTTATTATTTTAAGTTTCTTGAAAATTAACTTTTCATTTGAATCTTTTTTCAATGCATGTAATACAATTATTTGATTACTTTTCGATATAGACAGATTTAGCTGCATTAAACTATTATATTATAGTTTATATAAAATACTGTTTTAAAAAATAGATTATTTTCACTTGTTTCTTGAAAATTAACTTCTTTTTTTCTACAACTATTACAAAATCTGGAATCTGATATATGAAATATTGAGAAAATCGTCTTTGTCCAAATTAAGTTCTCATCAATATATTACTAATCAAAATTAAAGTTTTGATATATTTATGGTAAGAAATTTACTTAATATCCATATTATTTTTGGCATACAAGAAAAATCAAATCATTTTGACCCATACAATGTATTTTTGGCAATTGCTACAAATATATATATATATATATATATATATATACACTACCGTTCAAAAGTTTGGGGTCAGTAAATGTTTAGTGACATAATAGATTTACATTGCTAGAAAATATGTATAGTTTGAATAAATGTTGTTCTTGAAAGAAAAAAATACAGTTTCAAAAAAAAAAAATTCTACTAATAATTCAGAATATCAGAATGATTTCTGAGAGATCATGTGACACTTAAACCTGGGAAACTGAGTAACAGCTGATGAAAAATCAGCATTGCATCACAGGAATAAATTATATTTTAAAGTATATGAAAATAAAAACCATTATTTTCTATTGTAATAACATTTTGTAATATTACAGTTAATTAGTTACAGTTAATCCCTCTCTCTGTTGCGAAATAAGTAAAGCATTACTATAGATGAATGTATACATATAAAGGGAAGAAAAAATATAAATAAACACTACTTATAAAAACCAATACTTTTTTTTTTTACACAGCATATAATGTATGTTTTTATTTTAATAATTATTTAAATGCATTATTTACATGACATTCTTTTATATATAAATTAGATAATCTAAAATAATATAATCTATATTTGTATTGTGATTATTTTGTAATGATTTCTGAGAGATCATGTGACACTTAAGCCTGGGAAACTGAGTAACAGCTGATGAAAAATCAGCATTGCATCACAGGAATAAATTATATTTTAAAGTATATGAAAATAAAAACCATTATTTTCTATTGTAATAACATTTTGTAATATTACAGTTTATTTATATATATATATATAAATTGGTGTAGCAAGCATGAGCTAGAAGGCGATACAACTTTTTTTGTTTTCATGCTAATAGAGACTTCAATCAAATCTAAAATCCAGACATGTTTTATTTCTCCACCTAGCAATAGATTTTATCAAAGTCTTCTTTTTGTGTCTGCTTAGATCTTATTATCCATAATTGATCCCTCTCTCTGTTGCGAAATGTCTAGCATTTCCTCTCTCCTCCTTTCAGTTGCAAGCGTTTCACGCATGACTACTGAACAGTAAACAGATTACAGCTCCATTGAATCAAAGTACCCTGAACAACTTGAGGTTCTGAATCTGTGGTCTAAAAAACATGTTACAGACAGCATCCTGTAAGAGAACAAAAAGGAAGAGATGTTCTGTGATTAATCTCCCTTTTCTATGTCTCTTTCAGGTGCGTCCAGTCATCACAGTCAGACCTCCCTTCGACCTCCTCTGCCTCCCCCACACAACCACCACCAGTCATCGGCTAATTCCCTCAATCGCAGCAACCAGGCCAGCCGGCGGAACCCGCAGAGCCACGCACCTACTGCCGCCCCGCCAGATGGACCCTCCACCCCTGAATCCGTCCAGCTCCAGGACAGTTGGGCTCTTAACAGCAGTGTCCCACTGGAGACACGGTAAGTTTCACAAAAACACCAAAAGACACCTGCTAAGGCTGCAGATTTCTTTTTTGGAAAACTATGGCGCTATTGTACATTTTTATTGACTGCATATTGCGGTGTGTGAGGTCGATAAAAATACATTTTCCTTGTTATTATAAACATTAATGATCTTTTAACAATCCTTGTGTTGTGTCCTAATAAAGGGCACACTATTTTCATATTTGTTTTAGTTTTTCATTGCATATACTACAAAAATATATTATAAAATAATATTATTCAAATTATATAAAAATAATAAGTAAAGCATTACTATAGATAAATGTATACATATAAAGGGAAGAAAAAATGTAAATAAACACTATTTATAAAAACCAATACTTTTTTTTTACACAGCATATAATGTGTTTTTATTTAATAATTATTTAAATGCATTATTTACATAACATTCTTTTATATATAAATTAGATAATATAAAATAATATCATCTATATTTGTATTGTGATTATTTTGTAATTATAGAGTAATTGTTCTAAATAAAATTATTACATTTAAATCCCTAGATAAATATCTATAAATATATATGGAACAAAGTAAACTCAAAGTAAACACCAGAATTTAAGATTTTCCAGAATTCCAGAATTTGATTTACTAAATTTTGGTTTTATATAAAATGCTGTTCAAGATATGTAATGCTGTTTTAAAGAAGGCTGCATTTATTTGATCAAAAATTCAGAAAATATTCATTTTGTGAAATATTATTGCAATTTAAAATCTCTCTTAAAGTCTCTGCAATTTAAAGTCTTCTATTGTAATATATATTGTAATAATTTTAAATATTATTTATGATACAAAGCTTTATTCTGAAGGATCAGAAGATTGAAGAGTCATTACTTCACTCTTCAGTCTTCTGATCCTTCAGAAATCATTTTAATATGCTGATTTATTTGTACTGAATAATTTTTCAGGATTCTTTAATGAATAAAAAGTTACAAAAGTTAAAAAGAACAGCATTTATCCGAAATATAAATGTTTTGTAATAATGCACACTACTGTTTTTTTCTTTCTCTGTCTTTTTTTGAAAGAAATTCATGTTTGTTTGTTTGTTTGTTTCAGCAAGGATGTGTTAAATTGATAAAAAGTGATAGTAAAGACTTTTTATTCATCAAAGAATCCTAAAAAAGGTATCACAGGTTCAAAAAAAAATATTAAGCAACACAACAGTTTCAAACATTGATCATAATCAGCATTAGAATTATTTGTAAAGAATCATTTGACACTGAAGACTGGAGTAATGATGCTGAAAATTTAGCTTTGCATCACAATTGAAAACAAATTGTACAAATTAAATTGTAATAATGTTTCACAATATAACCATTTTTCCTGAATTTTTGATCAAATAAACACAGCCTTGGTGAGCACTAGAGACTTCTTTAAAAAAAAATGTTTTATATTTATATTATATTTATATAAATATATTATTATATATATATTTTTAATTTTGGCAGTTACTGCATCTAATTATGCCCCAGTCTACAGCACACAAACACAAAAGACACAAACCCATATCAATCACCCACCTACCCAGAGACCCTCACCAAACACTTATTCACAGCCTGTCACACTGACACACACATTGGATTGTGTTTGCTGGGTCTCTGTGGGTTGTATTTTTTGTTTGTTTTTTTGTCTAGTATAGTGTATCTCTTCTTGCAGGACTGGAGGGTTGCTCCCCTTGACTCAACAATACTCTCCTCTATTGCCGTATGCACTATTTATGAGACACACACTCTTTTTGTGTCTATTTCTTGTTCCCTTTCTCTCTCTCTCTGTCTTTGGTTCCCATCCCCCTATCGCTCAGATGTTTTATTCACCAGGTGCTCCGATATACGCCACAACCCAGTTCCTTTAGTACCCCACCCAGTACCACCCCGCGTGTCCAATACCGTGTCGACACATACGTCACGCCGCAGAATCCATGAAGAGCCAGGCCACACACGTATAAACACACATTTACACACACTCCACGTCCATCAGCGCCAGTCACCATCCATCTCCGCACAGATCTCTTCCCCTCTCTTTCTGTCTCTCCGTCGCTCTCTCCCATAAAAAAATTGACACTCACTTTCAGATGAAGCAAGCGCCGTCTGAAAAATAGGTCATGCGATGGCACGCATGCAAAGCAGGGCTGCAACGGCGTGCACGGGATACGAAAAGTTCCTGCTTTGAATGCTAGAATACTAGCAAGAGAGGAATAGGGCCATATGGTGACAGATTGGTTGAGAGTCACAGAAAGTGAGGAATGTGCAGCTGTCACATTAGATGAAGTGTCTCAGTGGTCGGGAGTCTGGAGCCGAGGGGATCGCAGGTGGAGCAGGCAGGAGTTCGGAGGGAGTTTTTACCACCGGCGCACGCAGCTGCATCGCGGTTTGGAGCGGCCGCAGGTTTGCTTCTTCAATATTCTCCACGCACGCAAATGCACTCTTAGATCCTTCAAACGTATCAAGCTGCCTCCAGACGTTGGACGGACTACCCACAATCCCCTGACACTTCAAAGCTCTACCCTTGGCTGGCAGATTAGAATGACTTCTTTCAGGGCATATGGACGTGACCTCAAACACCCTCTACCTCATATTGCTTTGTCTGTTAGACAGCCCTGTCTGCCGCAAAGTGCAAACCCAGCACTTCTCACGACGGTTTCATGAGATAAATACCGTCGGGTATTTACAGAGGCAATTTAGAGCTACTCTCAGCTCTGCCGTGTTTTGTAGTGGAGTCAGTGGGGTGATTTGACCCACTATTTGATGCGGCTGTTCGGCCTCTGGCTATTAGGATGAGTGAAGCTAATCTTTTGTATAGAAAGTTATCAAATGATCGAAAATATTTAAAGAAGATGTAAAATACATTAAAAAAAATATGTAAAACACATTTAAAAAGTATTTTAAAAATATGCACTACAAGCTCAATACATTAAAGGCAACAATATATTTATAAAAGATTATATATAATTTTATCGATTTATGCCAAAAATCATTAGGGTGTTAAGTAAAGATTTCTACCGTAAATATATCAAAACCTAATTTTTGATTGGTAACATGCTTTGTTAAGAACTTCATTTGGACAACTTTAAAGGCGATTTTCTCAACATTTAATTTTTTTTGCACCGTCAGATTCCAGATTTTCAAACAGTTGTATCTTAGCCGAATATACACTATATACACTCCCTTCTAATGAATAGGTTTCAGTAATTTCCATGAGTACTAATCTTAATGTTTAAGCATATAATGATATTCTAGGGAATTGTGTCCTTCTAATTTTATAGTAAAGTTTGGACAGGACCCTTTTTTATTCTAACATGACAATGCCTCTGTGTATAAGGCAAGGCTCATAGAGAAATGTTTGATTCACTCAGTGTGGAAGAACTTGACTGGTCTGCATAAGCCAAGTTCTAATCCCTGCTAAACACCTCTGGTGTGACTTTAAATGCAGATCTTGAGGAAAAAACTCATCACCAATGACTTTATACTATATGGACAAAAGTATTGGGACACCCCCTTCTTTAGAACAGAAAAGGGCACTTCCAAAACTGTAGCAACAAAGGTGGAAGCATAATTCATGTATTTAAAAAATGTTTTCCATCTCTGTTGCTTTAGTTTTGGATGTGTCTAAAATGACTGTACCCATAAGTCATTGGTGGAGTTTTTGGCACAAGGTCTGCATTTAAAGTCACACCAGAGGTGTTCAGCTGGGATTAGGACTTGGCTTTATGCAGACCAGTCAAGTTCTTCCACACTGACTGAATTAAACATTTCTCTATAAACCTTGCCTTATACACAGAGGCATTGTCATGTTAGAATAAAAAAGGGTCCTGTATAAACTTTTGCTATTAACTTTGAAGAACAAATTCCCTAGAATATCATTATATACTTAAACATTAAGATTAGTACTCTTGGAAATCACTAAAGTAGTCAAAAATGTTAAATTATACCTTAATAATACCTTATTAATCCAGCTTTAAGATGAATTTGTAAGATGAAATTTATAAATCTCAATTTCCAAAAATTGATGACTGGTTTTGTGGTCCAGGGTCACATATACTAAAAAGAATTTGAAATACATTTATTTTATGCTAAGTGTACTACAAATGCATTTACATTTTAATGTACTTTAATTGTGTAAAATTATTGTTGAGAATATACTGAAGTATATTTGATTGTGCTTAAGTGGAACTTTTGCAAGTATATTTTAAATATCTTGGATTTAAAGACCAATATTATTCAAAGATCATGCAATTCTCATCAATAGTGACATTAAAATACATTTTAGACTTAATATTAAGAAATGTGCATGTACTCCAAATAAACTTTATATATATATATATATATCAATAAGTCTAGAGTGATATGTCAGTAAATGTGTTTATAGATTGAAATATACTTATAGCATGAAATAAATGTATTTTTAATATACAGTCAAACCAAAAGTATTCAAAATTGTTCACATTATCACAATTTATCTGCTATAGTATAAAAAATGATAATAAAATATGACAAGAGCTCAAGAGTTAAACTGTGTCAGAGCAAATTCATCTCGATAATGTCAGATAATTTTGATAGACATGTATGTAACAAATCATGGTCAGGTCAAAGTGTCAAATAAAATTTTTGGTCCCAATTTTTTTGCAGTTTTACTGGTAGTCCACTGTATGAAGAATTTGTTGAGTAATATTCACTAAACAGCAGTATTTAAATATTATTCATAAATATATATATATATATATATATATATATATATATAATATTTTTATTAAATTAAATTATTCATTTTATTTTTGTGGTCATATTTGTGAGGGGTGGCTATTTGTTAAGCCATCGAAATAAACTGATTAAATAAAACAAATATCAGATTTCCCAAACCATATTACAAATACTGTAGATAGGAGAGATTGTTTTATTACTCATAGCATCGGTTGTCATGCTATATCATCAGTTGTTGGAAAAAATATCTTATTTCTGGAAAAGCTGTTTTCTATAACAGCTGAAGAACTGTCAAGCTAAAACTAGTGCACTGAAAATTGTTAGTTACATTAGAAGCATCACTTCTTTAAGTTGTATTTTTAGTTTGTCGCTAGGATTTTAGTTGTAATTAGCTATATCTTAAATCTCTTGGTGACAGATGAAAATAAACCATTTCTTTGTGCTGGCCATTTTCACAGTTTTCCCAAGCTTACTGGTCTACATGAACAGACTCGTTCAGTGCTCTTACACGGTTCTGCTGAGTTTCTGCCGCACAGAGGGGAAACTCCAGATGCTCGAAGGTTTGGAAAATATGCAGGCTCACAGTGTCTAGCTATGCAAGACTAATTATCTTATGAAATATGATCTCCATCGTTATCTCCCGTCAGTGCATAAGAAATGGCCCAGTTCTGAGGAGCAGCAGAGAGAAGAAACTTTTTTTATTCAAACTGTTTTCCTCCGGGACGTCACACCACCATCAAAATCTCAACTGAGTGTTAGCATGAGTGTGTGTTAATAGCGCAGTATCAGAGTGTGCTGAACACTTGAGCTCTGGGAGCTCTCCTCCATAGTCGTGAGTTTTGAGGCTCTCGTTCAGGAAGCTCAGTATTTATCCAGAAAAAAACTAGGCCTGCCATTGAGACGGAGCCCAATTAGAGGTGGTTTACTTGGGCTAAAACTCCTGCAGTGCCCCCCTGAGCTGGAGCTAATGACGGTGTGCTCCATCTTAGTGGACGGAAATGGGAGAAGATTCTCTATTAGGCGTCAGGGAAGAGCTTGTGTGTCTGCCTGCTGTCTTTTTCTTTTCTTTTTCCCTTCTATCGCTCTCCCCGTGGGCTTGTTTGAAACACCGGTGTCATTTCTCTCACTTGTTCTGCACATGACTTGTCATCCCCTAACAGGCCTCTAACTTCTCCGCAGAAAAATACAGAGAAGAAATACTTGCCTTTCCTGTGCTGAATCGCAGCTATCGCTAACTGCTTTTGTTCATCGCCAGATATATAAATGGCCCAGGTGGAATCTGCAGACATTTATGCACACATTTTGGGGAGGAAATTTGTGGAACACTTCCATGTTTAGTGGAAGTGAAAAATATATACACTCCTGTTCAAATGTTCAGGGTTAGAAAGATTTTTTAACAAGTCTCTTATGCTTACCAAGAGTGCATTTATTTATTCAAAAACAATAAAACAGTAATATTGTGAAATTTTATTGAAATTTTAAGCAACTCTTTTCTGTTGTAATTTAAAGGATTAGTTCACTCTAGAATTAAAATTTCCTAATAATCTACTCACCCCCGTCATCCAACATGTACATGTCTTTCTTTCTTTAGTAGAAAAGAAATTAAGGGTTTTGAGGAAAACATTCCAGGATTTTTCTCCACATAGTGGACTTCAATGGGGATCAGTGGGTTGAAGGTCAAAATTACAGTTTCAATACAGCTTCAAAAGGCTGTACACAATCCCAGCCGAGGAGTTAGGGTCTTATCTAGCGAAACGATCAATCATTTTCTAAAAAAAACACAATTGTTTTGCTAGACAAGACCCTTATTCCTCGGCTGGGATTGTATACAGCTCTTTGAAGCTGCATGAAGCTGCAAGAATATAGTTTAATTTTCCATAAAAAAAATTATTTTCTTTCTGACCTGTAAAAACATCATTAAAAAAAAAAAAAACATACTTTTTTGTGGTTGGTCCTGTGAAAATTGTGGTGAGGAAAAATCTGAACTTGAAATACTTTCAGAACAAAAATTTACTGGTAATTTACTTGTCGTCCAAGATGTTCATGTTTTTCTTTCTTCAGTCGTAAAGAAATTGTTTTTTGAGGAAAAAAATTCAGGATATAGTGGACTTCTATGGTGCCCTTGAGTTTGAACTTCCAAAATGTAGTTTAAATGCAGCTTTAAAGGGCTCTAAACGATTCCAGCCGAGGAAGAAGGGTCCTATCTAAAAAAAAAAAAAAAAAAAAAAATTGACAATTTATATATTTTTTAGCCTCAAATGCTTGTCTTGTCTTGCTCTGTGTCAACTCTGTGTATTCCGGTTTAAGACAGCTAGGGTATGTCGAAAAACACCCATCTAATTTTCTCCTCCAACTTCAAAAACCTCATCCTACATTGCTGCAGAAGTACCAACCCCTTGTTTACAAAGTGAACGTGCAAAGAAGATCAAATGCCTATTACAAAAAATAAAAATAAAACAGTGATGTAGAGCGATTTTGAAGATTATGAATGAGATGGGAGTTTTTCGACCTACCCTAACTGTTTTGAACCTAGACAAGATGAACATTTGAGGTTAAAAAGTATATAAATTGTCCTTTTTTATAGAAAATAATTTAGATAAGATTAAAGTTAAAGAGCCCTTTGAAGCTGTGTTTAAACTGCATTTTGGAAGTTCAATTTCGGGAACACCATAGATGTTCACTATATGGAGAGAAATGTTTTTCTCAAAAAAAAAAATTTCTTTACGACTGAAGAAAAAAAGACATGAACATCTTGGATGACAAGGGGGTGAGTAATTTATCTGTACATTTTTGTCCTAGGTGTGAACTTTTCCTTTAAGATTTCAGCTTGCACAGATCCTACTATATATAGGCCTGACTATAATGTCTATAAATCAGGCAATTGTACTCTAAAATATACAAATCCTTTAATACCTCTGTGCATGCGTTAATTCTGTCTTTTATGGGATTTACATTTACATGGGTTTATATTTCATCTAAGCGGAGTATGTATTTTCAAAATGCATTTCAGACTCACTTGAACTGCTATTTTTTCTCCACTCTCAATGGCCAAAGTGTGGATGCTTCAATTCCCAGATGGTACAAAATGGAGACGTGTTGTGCGACATTATTTTCTTAAGTGGATGGGAATAGCTCTTATCTAGACACTTCACTAGCTGGAGACGGATGAGAATAAAGTGGACAGAATGGAACAGCCTCAGTTTGAGGTTTGTGAATGCTGCACTGCCTCTTATATTGAGGAGAGAAGTAGATCGATGTGCTGTATGAGAGAGAGAGAGTCTCTAGTGAGCCCTATCAATGGACCCCAGCATACAACCATTTTTGGTTGGCTGGGCTTCCTGTGGACATTTGTCATATTTTGAGTTTATGGAAATAAATAGCAGACTTGCATCTATGAAGTGACCATATATTTTGGTCATTACATGCAAACAGCAAAGAACCTTGACCCTGTAAACGATGTTAAACACTAAACCAGAGGCTTTGTCACCGAACTGGAAATCCCAATTAGGCTGAATGTTTTGGACAGTTCGGACTGTTTGTATATTTGCGCGGAATACTAATTCACCTTGAGAGATGTTTGTATTTGCATTCTCTGTTAAATCTCATGTTTGCTTGTTAATTGCTCTGGACCTTTCCGCCTCTCCCACAGGAGGAGAAAAAGGTGTTTACTGTGAAAGTGAGATTTTTTGCGGCTTTGCCTTGTTTTTCTCGACTGTGTTTCTCGGTCGTGCTCTGTTTGCGCTGCTTGGTGTGGATGGCTTGCTGGTGAGATGTCCCAGTAGGGCAAATATTCTCTGATTGGTTTGCTGCTGTTTATGTGCAAACACAATTTTCTTTAACAAATTCTTTCAAAAGTGATTAGAAGCATCATACGTACAGGGATGTTTCAAAATTTCAATTTACTGTGATGAAAAAGCTCTAAGAATTCATATTATAGCATAAACTGTGATAAACAAACATATGGTTAGCATCTTAGAGAATTATTCAGATTTTTATGGTAGAAGTTAAAAAAAGCATTAACCAGCTTTGATACAACTTGTATCCACCACCTCAAACTTAGTAATATATATATATATATATATATATATCAGTAGGCAGTGTCTCCTCAAAATATTGGATGAGCTAAAATTTGTGGTATAACAATAAAACAACACCAATATTACTATATATATATATATATATATATATATATATATAACATGAGAAAGTTTGTAAATCACAATTTTTTTTTAAAGAAACATTGTCTAACAGCAACACCTGTGGGTAAAGTTTCAGCGGGATTCCGCGTCTCTCTCACCTACCCTGAGCCCACTGAGTTTTAACTGACCCCCTAAAGCATACTGTGAGTTTGGTGGGGGGTAATTCAGAATGAATGGGGGAAAGTCACAGGGGAGGAAGGTAATGCCTCCATTGCAGTATGATTGGATATGACTGGTCATGTTTGGCCATGATTAACCCTCTGGGGTCGAAGACCGCGCCGGCGCGTTTTGGTGCGTTTTTTTAAAAAGCCCTCTATATAAACTTAAATTACTCCGTCAGTTTTGATCGTACAGATAAGATCAATACATCAATCGAATCTGTAAAGGGTCTACTTTTCTTTGTACAGACACATAATAACAATAAAACGGTGAGCTTTTGACAAATAAAGAAAATATACAGGGAGTGCTGTATGCCGCGTTGATCTCTGTGCTCTTCATTTTGAAACGCGTCACTTAAATGATCAAATACTCGGCGAAAACAGCACATGGAGACATTATACACATACCTGGAGAAAGCTTGATATTTCTACTCTTAAACGAAGTAAGTCTTATCGAAAACAAATATTCTGTGATAAAGTAATCCTTATGAAAACAACGCGATGTCCAATCTCCCGCTTGGATCTAATTAAGTTTTAATTTGTCACCGCCCATAAGTTATTTTCGCTTTCATATTACAATTAGCCACGTGCGAAGCGCGGGAGTTAAACGCCCACATCACCGTCAACAAAACGGCAAGACTTCAAGTTTATCTGGATTACTGTTCATTTCTGAAAGAAGACCTGCTGAGAGGAATAAATCTTATATTTACCTCATCAGAAGAAGAACGCGATGTGGCGCCAGCAGATTCAACAGAAAATAAATTCTACATTTACATGTAAGACTTTATTTTATTAGCTTGCTTGCATTCGCTGTTATTGTGTTACTGTGACAGACTAAGTTGTATAGATTTTACTAGTTAGACTTTTTTCAAACTATAATTACTGACCTCATCAAGTGAAACGTTATGATGTAGGTTTCATTTCATTGCATCTAAATGTCTTACGACGCAAGGATGTTTTTAACGTTCTAGAAAAAGATGCGATATAAAAGTAATAGTGTTTACACTGTAACACTGGATGATAGAGTCTAAGAATGTTTAGACGGCATGTATTGCATACAAAACATACTTGTGTTTATGACTATAAGATCATATTTGTATATGTATTTTATTTATTTATAGAAAAATGAATTAAATAAAATAAAAAATAGCCTATGAGTGTTTATACTGAGTGTATGTTTAGACCATGTTTATTAGTAATACTCTGATTGTGATCTGCTAAACAATAAATTCGTTTCTCAGATATAAAACTCAGATGCAGCTTCAGATGTTCATCTACACTGATATTCTAGTGCAAAACAAGTTTCTTGACTACTCATGATGAGTTTTGCAAGCACTTAAATGTCAGGTATGATTTACTTGTTTCACTTGTTGAACAGAATTCAGGGAAAAAAATGACACAAAGTCTGTTCATATCTGTAGATCAGAGTGCTCAATAATGTGTCTTTACCTTCATGTATGTTTTGATCATACTGTGTTAAATAAAATACAACTATATATATATATAAAACTCCATTCTCTGAATCTTCTCACATTGTTTCTTACCTGAGAGTCACAGTGTCGTTGATGGGCCATTAGGGAGGGCTTTGTGTGTGTCAGGTGTGAATCACTAAATATTCATGACCATTGTCAATCTCTTGCATATTGTCTTTCCATCACAAAACATGTTTTGGTAGATTTACATCAATATATTGTTTTCTTTGATTGAGTGAATGAGATGATTTTCACATCATTGTGTAGAAAAAACTCTAGCCTACCACATCCAGATCTCAAAAGCCTTGTGAACAAATATTCTGTCCGTGTTTCATTGCTGTTTTTAAGTGACTTTATTTTTTTAGTTTTTCACTAACCACGCATAAACATTGTTTTCTCAAAAACACAAACATGTACATTCATGTTGCTTGCATATTATTGTAGCCCAGTTTGTGTTGATTACAATGTAATCTGACTTTAGCCATGAATATGTTTTTAAGATACTGAAAAATGCACAAATGTCAGGGCATGTCAAAACTTTTTCAGGGCCCAAAAACACCCTCAGACCCCAGAGGGTTAAATAATGCGATAAATCCCACGTGTTCGCAAATCAGTCTGAATGAACAATATAAAAAGTAATTAAACAAATCACACACTTTTTTTTATACAAGCTGATATGATTCTTTAGGGTTAAACTTTGGTTAAAATTTCTCAATGTTAGTGTAAAACAACACTCTTTTTACCTTGTCAAAATCAGCCCTGTTCAGAGCGAGCCGATTTGTTGCATGTTTGCAACCCATGCCTTGAGATGAAGAGCAGACTGTGAACTTTAGCCACATTTAGCACGCATTTGCATTTTTTTTAAGATGATTTGTGTGAACATAAACGCATTTATGTAGATCGAGGGGTGCATTCCCTTCAAAAACGAAGATGTCAGGAGTAAATGACAACTGCTATCCAGCTTCAAAACACCTCAATCTCCTAATCAGAGGCTTGTCCACGTCCCTGCTTTGGCGTCAAAACAATGGCGGTCGGACTGTTCACAGCTCAATCAGACCGTCTTTAAGGTAAGACAGCCGTGTCAATCAGTCTATCGTGGGAGCAGTCTTGGTCTGTGTTAGGGCTGCACGATACATGGTTGCAGCATCGATATCGCGATTTGCTCATCCGCAATAGTCACATCGCAGGATGTGCGATGTTTAGTATACTGATCGTTATATTTATTTATACGGATCTTTTCTTTGCTCACACACAGACACCTTGTCTACACCGGACGCGACAGCTGGCTTGTCGCGCTGCCTGCGCCGCAACATCTAAAGTGAAAGTCTGTCTAAACACTGAACGCGACAAAAGCAACCGTTGCATATCATTTTAACGCTTTGAACATATAAACGGAATGACGTGCCGCGCCGCATCCAGTGCTGGGAGCATTATTATAATGACTTCTACAGTATTTTGTCGCGCCGCTCGCGTCCAGTGCAGACGCCATCACTGGCTATAATGAGGTCTACCGCATTTAGGTGCCGCTCTCGTCCGCTGTGGACACAGTGAGAGCCACGCAGATGCGTGAGAACACGGAATTCCGTTCACTTCTTTTGTGCTTGAAACGACACATACGCGCGAAACTATGTCAAAATGCAGGTCTCTGCAAGTATCAGTGTAAACACAGTTGCTTATGGCTTAGGTGAAGTTAAACAATTGAGAAAGAAAATGGATGTGTAACAGGTTCACAGCAGTTTTGAGGCTTTCTGTTTCATGATGAATGTTAATCAAACAGCAAAACACAGAGAAAAATCACTTTTTAGCTTTAACACAGATTTATTAGATTACATTTAGGCTATACAATGAAGAATATGCAGTGCTATTTTACATTTGATTATTCAATTTCTGTACCTATACTGTTAGACTTACCTGAAAAATATAAACAGTGTTTTATTTTATTTGTATCTTTGTTCTATTATCTTTATCTGTGTTTGTAATTTTTTTCAATGCTGATTTACTCATCTATAAAATCATTACATTTTTTTCCCAAAGAGCTATTCAAGTAATATGGTGATTTTTTTTCATATCGCAATATTTATCGCAGAAAAACAAAATATCGCAATGTGAGTTTTTTCCAATATCGTGCAGCCCTAGTCTGTGTGACGTCATACAGACAAGAAGCTGAGAATGGCCTGATTTGAAAAAGGGGATATTATTTTTAGGGATTAAATAAAAACCACTAGGTGGATTTTTATCATTATAGGGTGGTGGTGTACACATACTGCCAACACACATGTATGTTCATACAACATGTAAAAGTGAGTTTTACATCTAATGACCCCTTTAAAATGGCATGGAAACATGATCTGTGGGAGTTTTGTGAGTAATCAGTTTGGTGAAATTTAAAGTGTATCTCCATGTTTGTTTTTACTGAGCTTTGATGACTGATGATCCGAAAAAATCAAAAATTGTTCAAAGTCAACTATTAAAAAAAATAGCTGAACCTAAGTTGTTATTGCTTTGGAATAAATGTAAAATGCTTGAAAACACTAAATTGATGAGATTTATCTATCTGTCTGTCTGTTCAGGGCTTGACATTACCTTTTCTGTTCACCAGCCACTGTGGCTATCTAGCTATCTATCTAGCTAACTAGCTATCTATCTAGCTATCTTTAATGCTATATAATCTTCAAACCACCAAAAAAGAATAAGATGGAATATCAATTAACTTTCCTTCTGCATGCCATTTTGCAATTAGTGTCCGTCAGATATGATGCAGCTTTGAGTCACAAGCCTGATAGCCACAGGGTCTGTCCTGTCTGTCTTTGTATATGTGCTCATTAATCACTGTGTGTATGTGTGTAAACTGAACCTAAGTGTTGTTTCCATTACCTTGTAGATGTAGCTCAGGGGTTAATGACTGTGGGTCACAGTATGAATATATTGCTACTCTAACGCTTTTATGGGCCGCTTAGTTCTCCTTCCTTTTCGGTCTTTCTCCATTTATCCATCTCCATCTCCCTTTCACACATCTCTCCTCTTCAGTGTAATGTAATTTGGCCTAGAGGGTCGATTATTCACATGGCCCCCAATGTCTGGCTTTAACGCTTCTCTTAAGTTGATTTATCTAACACGTCTGTCAAGCCATATGATGAAATATGTTTGGACTTCAAAGCATTTCCCGGATATTATCTGCTCTTCAAATATAGATTTTGAACTGCATTATTTATTATTTAGGGTTTTTTCTTGTATATTATGATGAGACATAGCAAGTCCTTGCTATGGAAAGACAATGTTTCATATTCTGTGCTGTGCATTATTAAACTAGAATGGAAAAAAAAGATTGTCTGCCTGCTTTCAGACGAATGGTAAAGGCTTGAATGAGTTACCTTGAGCCGCAGCTTGTCCACAGATGACCGTGACTGCACAGCAAGATTGCACTGTTTAGTGCGAGGCCACACGCACAAAGTAGAGGCAGCGGAGTAGGGAATGACAGATTTTCTCTCTACCCACTTCACTGCTCTCATCCAGCTTGTATGAAAAACACAGTTCAAACTCACCCACTTATTCTGCTGTGAATTCGACCCACAGCTGCGCAGGAACCTGACAGTGCCATTTCACAACCTGTTACTTCTTTCCAACACTGAAATGAGCAGCAGCAACCAAACGCAGAAAAAAGAGAACAATTCAAAGTAAAATGAAAATTCTAACATTTTTTTTCTCACAATCATGTCTTTCCAAACTCATGACTTTCTCTCTTCTCTGGAACTGAAAAGGAGAAGTTCAAAAGAGCACTTCAGAAGCTGTTTTTTTCCCCATACATATAAAGAACCAGGGCCAGATAAGCTTAAAAAAGAAAATAAAAAATACACTTTTTGAAATACAATAATCTACAATCTTCTGAACCCACATGATAGATTTGTGTGAGAAACGGTTGGAAATTGAAATCGTTATTCAATCAAAATATTCTCAGTAGCTGTCAGATCTCATTCACACCTCTAAATCACATCACACTTCCACAACTGGCAGTTGGGCACCTGACACACAAGAACCAGTGCCATTAATATATTGATTTGTGAATAAAATGCATATGTCATATTGACAAATTTCATGGTATATTTAAAGTGAGCTATGATTGATAGCCCATCACTTTTTTTTTTCTTTGGGAAAAAAGAGTACTGTACTGAGCACTCTACTGTTCAAAAGTTTGGGGTGAAGAAAGGTTTTATTTTATGTGTTTTTTTTAAGAAATTATTCAGCAAGGACACATTAAATTGATCAAAAAAAAAAAGAAAAGGAAATACTTTTATAATGTTACAAAAGATTATATTTCAAATAAATATAGTACTTTTGAATTTTCTATTCATCAAAGAATCTTGAAAATAAAACTATCATGGTTTCTACAAAAATATTAAGCAGCACAAGTGTTTTTAGCATTGATGATAATTATAATGTTTTCTGAAGAATCATGTGACACTGAAGACGAGTAATGGCTGCTGAAAATTCAGATTTGCATTACAGAAATAAATTACACTTTAAAACATAACGATAATATTTCTGTAAGTTCCATCAAATAATGTTGCACCCTCGGTGAGCATAGGAGACTTCAAAAATATTGAAAAAACTTCAAACTTCAAATCCCAAACTTTAAACTAATACCTGATGGTATGAACAAAAGCGAATATGATGTAAAAACGTTACTACGGTTTTGTCATGAGATCAGGATAGATGGTGTCAGATGTTACTTGACTTCTAAGCAAGTTCAGTTCAGAACTGCTTGCTATCTGTAGATTTGTAGTAGAGTTTCTGGCCAGTGCTCATGGGTTGTTCTGGCTGTGGGCAGCAGGGAGCAGTTGGATGCCTAGCAGGGGGGCGACAGAGAGGCCTGTTGGAGTCAGAGTGGACCGCCTGTCCCGAACAAGACACATGGACAAAGATCTGAGGCTGGTTTAGCATAGGCCTCAGCCTGAGCCAAACCTAGTGCTCATCAAAGCTTCCTGGTCAACTGTCATCTGCTTTCATCCCCTTCCCATCTGCCCCCATCCCCAAACACGCACACACCCATTCCCCCTTTCAGCCCACCTTTGACTCCATGCACCACGGATACAGTAGCAGATCTGGCTTTATTTGCAATAGCATTGCCCTCCACGTCACAGCAAACTGGTGCTGTGTTTACCACTTTATCATCACCATGACCTTTTAATGTTATGTCTGATGGTGGTAATATTTTGAAATCTAAAGGTTTAATGCGGTCCAGGGTGCTTAGAACTGTTATGCAGTATCCTACTGAGTCTTAGCAAGCACAAAGATTTAACAACAACAAAAATCAATTCTCTCTGCTGACCATTCGATTGGAGTTGTCTTTATGATGCATTCAGTCTTCACTGCTAGTACACAAAGTAGTAGTCTAATGCCTAATACTTTTTAAATGACCAGAGCTGTGTTAAATGAGCCTCATTTAAGGCCATTATTGTACAAATTGAACTGGTTGCTAGAAAAACTACAGCATGAGAAGAAAATGAACAACATGAGCTTCTGGAAAATGTGAATGAAACAAATAGCCTACTCCCCAGAGTTAGCCATTAAATAAGCTTAAACGGGCTTTTTGTAGTCGTTCAGCACATTTAAATACGATTTTTATTAGATTTATCAAAGCCGTGGGCATATTGACAATTTTCAGAATGTTTAATCTGGAGATAAGATCAGAAAGATTTTTCTTCTGTTGGTTAAAAGGTGTTGACAAGTGCTGTGTTATCTTTCTTTTTTCTTTGTTCTTGTAGGCACTTTCTTTTCAAGACGCCGTCTGGGAGCACTCCTCTGTTCAGCAGCTCTTCACCAGGTTATCCCTTGACCGGTGGTACCGTCTACTCTCCACCACCCCGGCTCTTACCCAGAAACACATTCTCCAGGAGCTCCTTCAAGCTGAAGAAGCCCTCCAAGTACTGCAGCTGGAAATGCGCTGCCGTGTCTGCGATCGCAGCCGCTGTGCTGCTTGCCATCCTGCTCTCTTATGTCATAGGTATGTTTTTCAAATCACCGAAATGGTTCCCAAATAATCCAACTGGGATCTGCTACAGAGGAAACATTTGCAGTTGTTCAGGAGGAGTTTTTATTTCATTAGAAGATATTTTGGATTGCAATCTGGCACTGAATTTGTTTTGCTGAGTGATAAGCTGTAAGATAAGTTTTTAAAGGGATCTTGAAATTTGCCTCTCTCATAAACACTAAAAGTGTGAATCAGTGGGAGGGGCTAAACAGGCAGCGATGTAGAAGCAGGCGTTGATCTTCTTTTGTGGAAGTGGTGGCTTCAATATACAGTAAGCTGTTTTTAGACTAATGAGAAAGTTTTGAGTTCTGAAACATACAGGATGTTTTTATAGTGCAATGTATAGGCTTCTATATAAGTACCGGTAATTCTGATTGGGCTGAGGGTGGGATTTTAGCGAGTTTGAAGTAAAAGTATTTGATGGATGTATAATATGTGTTGAGAGCATTCATTCAGTATCATTATCTCATTTTTGACCAAGATGGCTTTTAGCTGGTTTTGCATCTGAACTCTTCATTTAGTATGATCACATAATTCAAGATATATGGGCAGAACATGTATATATTTATATTATTTCGTATTGTTAATCAATATCACACAGAGAGTTCAGTCTTTTTTCTCCAAAATCAGCATGACTACAAATGTGATGCTGATTTTATGCAACAGTTCAATAAACAAGAAGTTAATAATAATAGACTCACATTTTAGATACCACATTTGCCATCTTTGCTCTATTTTGCCAGCAACAATTGTTCCAAACACAGCCACAGCACTGTTTTGCGTCTCTAAATAACGTGTTTTGTTCCTGAATGAATCAACTGTATAAATGATTCTGTTCAATCGCAGTGACTTAATTAACAGTGACTCGCTGCCACCTACTGGCGGTTAAAATTTCACATTTAAAGTATCTTTTCATTTTGAATCAAAACATTATTAATGTATTTGTAACTGCAGTTTAAAGCATTCCATGTCCCTCTGAGCTACATTAAACAGTGTATAAATACATCTAAATGCCACTTCAGATGCAGTGTTACCTCTGCATTGCAAAGATTTTGTTGATACTGGTTTACTTGGTAACAGCCCAAATGGTAAATGACTGGTTAAATGTAAGAATTTGACGCAAAAGATGATGCATACATTTGAAATGTTACAACTTAGATATTTGAGTTGATTCAACTTACATTTTTAAGGCAGCCAGGTAACAAATGATTTTATGTTGACTCAGCAAATTGTGTATTTTATTTTTTACAGAGAAGGCTTTATTTTGGCATGCTTTTGGCTTTATAAAGGTAAAAATGCCCATAAAAGGTAAAGACCTATGTAAACATTGGAAAAGATTAGTTTCTAGCACTGCTGTGAACTGACCACACAGAATATGAAGAATATGAAAACAATTCAAGAGTCAGCTGTCCACAGTACTCCTTAGAATATCACCACAATTACACACTCAGCAAAATAACATCTAATTATCGTTATCGATAAAATCCCATAAAAGATAGAGAAATAATTTTCTGTCAATTTCGCACACCCCTAACTTAAACTACAACCATAAATGAGTTTCAAATGTGTGTCCTTGAGGATTCACACTTGCGGTAAAAAAAGAACTTAACTTAGTAACTTTTTAGCCAATTTATTATGATGCAAACCATGATATTTAATTCACATTTACTGATTCAGTCATGCATAATTAGGTCCTGAACTGAATTCATGGATCCTTGATGGATCATTTATTGCTGTCTAAACAATAAGTCAGCAACCACAGCATGATAAATCAATTAATTTAATTAGACACTCCGTAAATGTCATGAGCATGAGTTAGTGTAGTTAGCAGAGGGTTTGCAGGGCAGTGCTCAGTGTCCTCTAGCACACCATGGCCTTTCAAAGCTCAAAGAATGACCCTGAGATGAGTCACTCAGAAGAATGACATTTATCACGAAGAACGAAGCGCTTCAAAGCGTCTTTGATAAACCATTGATGTGTGTTATTGTTGTGTTACAATTGCAGCAAAGCAAATACCCACGCAGAGGGGCGGAAGGAGCCTCAGTGTGTGGACGTTTGCTTCAGACGGCAACATGTGATTCATCTGCCGTTTGATTTGGGCTGTGATTCAGATGTATTTGGGAAGGAGCGTTTGGTCTTATCAAGGCGCCTCTCTGCAGGGAGTGCTGCTTAGTTTCAAGTCTTAAGTTCCTCTCCTTTTTTAAAAAAGACTTAGTAACTGAGCAGCAAAATGTTGTAAAGTTGTTCTGATGCATTCTCAAGTGAATTTGTATTTTCGTTTTGATTTTGGTGTATTTTCGTGCCTTTGAGTTGCACTGGAATGGTAAGAAAAGGTGCCGCCGAAGGCGAGAGAGACGGCATGTAGAGTCCGATAAGAGTCGGATCCCTTCCAGAAACACTGTCGACGGTAAATGTCACCAAGCACCTTGAGTCTGCGCCAGTCTGCGAGAGAGTTGCACCTTTACAAAGCAGTGAAGAAAACAACAGTCTGTCTTTTCCGCTCGAATAATCCGCACATTTACAATTTCAGTATCTCATTTGTTTTTCTTTGTTTATTTTCCAGGCGTACTTGGCTTCTGCCTTATTTTTAGTTTTTGTGCTCATTGCAGAGCCAGTTTTTGCCTCAGTACCGTCAGACTTTTATAAATATACACACTCTCAGTATGTGCTCAAGGTACTTTTGATGTGAGTGTGTTTTATAAATGAGAGTGTATTTGTGTGAGCGTCTTGTGTGCAGTGGCCTGTAAAGTGTTCTGTAAACTATTCCAAAACCTCAGGGACTTTTTCCCGGTACAATGGGACTCTTAATGCATATGTGTGGCTGGTCCACTGAGCTGTAACTACCCACTGAGCAACACTGTTCATTGCCTGAATCACACAGGTTCTTGAAAAATTTTCCACCACACTTCACACAACACTTTATTTTTGGAAACAGGTTTTTTTTCACAGGTACATTAATTAATGTTGCAATTTTTAAAAGAAATGTTTATGATAAAATAATTCAAAGATTTCTGTGTTATATGATATATATACAATTTTCTTAATGCTTACAAAGGCTGCATTTATTTGATCAAAAATACAAAAACAGAAATTGAAATTCAGTTCATCTTTAATGTTAGTACATTTCAAACTGTCCAGTACTCCAGTCTTCAGTGTCACTTCTTTCAGAAATCATAAATGTAATGAATAGGTAATATTTATATGTTTCTTACATATACACTGCCATTCAAAGTTTCATTTGCTGCTTATTAATACTTAGTAAGGTAGTTGTTAAATTTAGGTATTGAGTAGTTTTAGGCATGTAGAATAAGGTCATGTAGAATAAGGCATTAATATGTGCTTAATTAGTACTAATAAATGGCTTATATTGTAGTAATATGCATGCTAATAAGCAACTAATTAAGAAACCATAAAATAAAGTGTTTGTTTTTTTTGGAACCTGTGATACTTTTTAGAATTATTTGATTAATAACAATATACACTACAGTTAAGGTTTGGATTTTTTTCTTTTTTCTTTGAAAAAAAAAAAAAACTTTTATTCAATTGTGTTCAATTGATAAAAAAATATATAGATAGATAGATAGATATAGTAAAGACTTATATTGTGAAAAAAAATATCTATTTTGAATAAATGCTGTTGTTTTTAACTTTTTATTCATCAAAGAATCCTGAAAAAGTACCATAGGTTCCACAGCACACAATGTTTCCAACATTAATAATAAATTAGCATATTAAAATAAATCAGCTTCAGCACAGAAATGAATTATATTTTAAAGTATATTAAAATAGATAACTGTTCTTTTAAATTGCAATATTATTCCATGATACTATTTTTTCTGAACTTTTATGACAAACTTATTAAAAAAAAAAATTCTAAACTTTTGAACAGCAGTGTGTATAATTAGTTAAAATTCATATTTTATTGTTTTTGTGTAAACCATGATACATTTTTTCAAGAGTTACTGAAACTAACAGAATAGAAATAGTAAGTATATTTGTAATTATATTTGTAAAGAAATATTAACTTATATCATTATATTCATTTATTTGAAGCAGAAATTGCAATTTTCTTTAATGTCACTTTTGATCAATTTATTTCATGCTTGATGAAAAAAATATTGCTTTCTTTAAAAAAAAGCTTTTGAACAGTAGTGTAATCTAAAATGTAGAAAATAAACTTTTATTTTTTTTTAATTAATGATTAAAATAGTTCATAAAAGATTTTCCAAACTAGATTAAACCAACCTAAGTACATTTTTAGGAATCCCTGGACCACAAAACCAGTCTTAAGTAGCCAAAGTAGCCAATAATGCATTGTATGAGTCAAAATTTTTATTGTTTTTTCTTTTATGCCAAAAATAATTCAAATATTAAGTAAAGATTATGTTCCATGAAGATATTTTGTAAATTCCCAGCTGTAAATATATCAAAACATAATATGTATTATGTATGTATTAGTTATATGCATTGCCAAGAACTTTAAATGCTTTTTTTTTTTTTTTTTTGCACACTCAGATTCCAGATTTTCAAATTGTTGTATCTTGGTCAAATATTGTCCTATCTTAACAAACCATACATCAATGAAAAGCTTTTAGATGATGTATAAATCTCAGTTTTAAAAAATTGACCCTTATGACTGGTTTTTGGTCCAGGGTTACATATTTTGCCTTTTTATTCCTTTTGAACCCTCATATATTGACCAACTAGCAGTCAGCAGAGACTTAGTCCTTTCACAGTTGTCTGTATCATTAATATGAACTTGCTTCAAAACACATTTGCATTATTAATAGAAATGACATACGCTTTTGAGCATAGCATCCAGTCCCAGGATTCCATTAAAAGTCCAGCATTCCAGTGCTTTGTCCACTGCTCACCCGAGGCATCATTACATCGTCAAGCTCTTGGATGGCTGTTCCAGAGTATGTTTGTCTTGTCATTCTTGTGTCAGAGGCAACATCCCTTGCCTGAGATCTGGATGCAGGTTGCTAGGAGACAGGTGTTGCGGTCCTGATGCGGGAGGGAGCGGGGAGGTGGGGGTTCAGCGCGGGGCACGGCGGCTGCGTCTGGCTGCCATAAGGCCGCTGTGACTAATCTGGACTAATTGCTGAAAGATGATGAAAGAAGCAGATGAAAGAAGGAGAGATAAATGATAGATGTCTAAAGGCTAAGTGAAGTATTCTGCCCCCCACCGCCTCCTCGCAAACGTAGATACAGCGGATAGCTAAGAGCGTGTTGTGTTCTGTGCATACGAACATCAGTCGTAATGAAGAGTTAAGTGAGAGCCACGGTCTGGATGACCTGGATCCCTCAGGAGACAGTGAGGGATTCAACCGCTTGATTAGAAACACTTAGGGACAGTATGAAATGACATTCACAATGCATTTCTGTTCCATAACATGTGTTTTTGAGTGAAAGTAAGTGTTAAAAGGGAAACGATGTAGGTGAGGCATGAATTTAGCCATCTGATATTTTTGGGATTTATGTTAATATTGGCTAATGCAGAATGCCAATGATTCACAATTCTTTAACAAATGATTTTGGATTGAGCCACAAAAATTAATCTGAATTTAAAATAATTATTTATATTTAAGTTTATAATGAACTACCAACTAACATTCTGCATCATGATCTCTACATTTAAAGGGATAGTTTACCCAAAAATGAAAATTCTGTCATAAACTACTTACCTCAAGACCTTTGTTCATCTTCAGAACAGGATTTCATCTAACATATCTTAATTTGTGTTACAAAGATGAACAAAGGTTTTATGGGTTTGGAGCGAAATGAGGGAGAGTAATTAATTTTCAATTTTGGGTGAACTATGCCCACTTTAACCTCTGTGTGCTAACATTTATATTAATAAATGTGGAAAAACATACATCCTTACCATTTTAAAAAATCTGCATGTTAGTATATCTGTAATTAATTTCTGTAATGTTTATGATTTCTGTGTTTATTTGCCAAAATTAGACCACAGACTGTAGATAAAAAAAATCTTTTAAAAGGGCACAATGTACTGTATTAATATAAAATAATTCTGTATTGATTTTTTGCATGTGTTTTGGATTTTAGTTTTGTTTTGTGTTTTAGGTTTAATGGAAATGTCTGTAAAATGAATGGATAATGTCTTGCCAAAAATTACTTTTTTTTTTACAGTGAAGTTAAGGACACTTAATATAAAGTGGGACCAAAATATGTATTTTTTTGTTGCTTGCACATCCAGAGAAAACACACGGACTGACAATAACAAAATGCTGGGTCACTTTATTCTGCACTTTATTAATTCATATAAAGTGAAATCTAGTTAGTCTAAGGTAATATACCCACCTATTTTGTTTCTGTTTGTCATATATGGGCCATTCAAGAATTGGTTCAAAGTCAGAGTTGGAAACATCTTGAAAAAAAAAAAAGGTCCACAAATTTTGTATGTATGCAAATTATATAATATCCAAGGTACACATTTCTAGTAATTTTGCAAAATTTTGGAATATTTGTTCTCTCCCCAAAGTTGTTACTACGGAAACACAGTAATACATAATTTAATAAAATGGGATATATTGACTTAATAAGATATTGCTTATTAGATTTGCTTATTAGATCTTCCTTGTAAATATATATTTTTTTCTATTTTATTAAAAAGTTTTCGGAGATAAATCAATAACAATTACAATTTTAACAATATTTCAAGTTAGATTTTTTTGTATTTTAAATCAAATTGTGTCTTTGTAACAGGCAAAAAGTTGATTGTACTGATCAAACTTAAAGATTCATTAGTTTGAATATATATTGAACCAAATACTATTTTTGACTTTGTGAATTTTGAAGTGCATCTTGGTTAATGACAATAGTGTTTTGATAGCGACCTTTTAAACCAAGCTCAAAGATGCTTTTATACACAATATAAAAGCTAAATGTTATGGAATAACTCCCAAAAACATTTAATTTTTATAATTCATGAGCCATGAACATTTTTTTATGTACAATTTCCATGATAATGCAATGTCTGATTGTAAAATGATTTACAAAGGATGAATTTTGAGATTTTAAGTCTTCAATTGATATATATATATATATATATATATTAGGGCTGTGAATCTTTGGGTAAACAGTGAATCGATACGATTCACGATTCATAGGGTTTCAATTCGATTCAAGAACGATTTTTGCACATTCAGAATGATTCGATTCGAGACGATTCACAATAAATTCCGATGTGATTCGATTATTAACGATTCGATTCTGCGTACTTTAAGTGTATGCACAGGGTTATTTAAATGCTTCCCCTAAATTCTTTATATGCTTAGCCAGGGGGCAAATTACGTTGCAGCCAGGACTGCAATATGATTGCGCCTGCGCCTACTTCGTCCCGGACCCCAGTCAGAGAGGATGCTGACAGACAGTGACAGAAATGCCACCTGTTCATGCGCAAGAGAAAGTCAGGGGAGGCGCGCAGTGGTCAAATAATAATTACTTATTGGTTACTAATTTGAATCAGTACATTATAACAATACCTTAAATAAATTAAGAGTATATACTTCTCCAGGCACCACTACACCACTGGATATAGTTATATAATACATATTTTACAATTGCTTTGCATACCTGCTGCTGCCATAAAGACCCATTTCAAATGTTTACATGCTTTTCTTCTCTTTCTGCTCCCACTCCCTGTGGTGGAGCAGTTACGAAGCATTGTTTTTTTTTAAACACTTCCTAGCATTTTAGTAATACATGCAAACTAGTTGTAGGCTACGATGTTCTGCAGTAGCCAAAAAGGTATTAAATACTGAATTGTGAATCGATTTCTTCTGGTACATTCAGAGACATGGATTCGGACGGCAATTAAATTACTTGGTGTTTTTAAAAAAACAGTATGTAATTCAGTCGGGGATTTTTACGAGGTGGTGAGAGAAAAACATAGACATCCTGGATTCGGACGGCAATTACATTACCGACTACCCCCTGTAAATGGTGAAAATCACTTACGTCCCCATGAGAAACAATTACCGTCCGCATAGGGCTTTAGACTACGTTCACACTGCTAAAAAATGTGTTTTTTTTTTCATTAAATGTGACCCAGGTTTGTTTTTTGCATGACATTGTGAATGGCACAAACCATGTGGAATCTGATCTTTTACAATCAGATCTGAGCCACTTCAATATGTGGTTCTAAATCCGATACAGGTCGGATGTTTCGCAGTGCGACCTCAGTCTGAACAGCCAGATCGGAATTCATACCCCCACAGGTGTGTTTACTCACCAAAACATGGAGGAGAGCAGTGAAGTCAATTTTCTGGCTTCTGCTACACACCGTTTTATTGATGTAAGCCCACAGCGTGTACACACCGACTTCATGTTTACGTCTTACAACAGCACGATATGCGAGATGTCTTACGTTACTGTTGTTGTGTGCATGTGTTTCAGTTCAGGCCAATGACAAGATATTTCAAGTTTGATTTAAGAGATTTTTTTGTATTTTAAATCAAATTGTGTTTTTGTAACAGGCAAAAAGTTGATTGAACTGATCAAACTTGAAGATTCATTAGTTTGAATATACATTGAACCAAATACTACTGACAAAACGAATTTTCGAATTTTGATCTTGGGTAATGACAATAGTGTTTTGGTAGCGACCACATCACATCACAAAATTTTATCCTACATACTAAAATACCAAAAAAAATTTTTTACTAAAATTTGGTTTATTTCCACCAAAGAAAGGATTATGTGTTCCCTTTTGTCACTACCGAAACCAATTAAAATGTCACTAATGAATCTTCACCAAATTATTTTTTCAAACAAAAAATCAGATCAGAGCAGAAAATCAGCTCGCGGTCTGAACGTAGTCTTAAGGCCCGTTCACAATAAGAACGGTAAGGATAACAATAACGATAACGATAACTATTAATACAACGATAACTATATTTACGTCCACACCAGAGAACCATAACTGTTTGTTTTTGTTGCATTTACACGACTTCAACCATTAGATGTCCTCAGCACGCACGTTTCAAGTGCATCTAAACAGTGAGTCTAGCGTAAACTATCTGATCTATAACGTAGTCAGTGTAGTGGAATAAAAATAATATGGACTCTTTTCTACTGCAGTGTCAAAGGAGGCGAGACAATGTTGTCTGAACTAACGCTGAATTCCTGAGTTAATTTTATGTTTTATGTTACTTTGTTTGCTGTGCAATGATTGTTTGCTTCTCTACAATGTCGCCTGCTATTTCAAATGTGCAAGCCCTTTAAATTTGAATGAAGTTTGCTTAGCTTTTTTGTGTTTTATCGTTCATCAGCTGTAAAAAAAAAAAATTGTGAAAGTGATCGCAAAGATATCGTTGCCCTGTATCGTTATAGTTATAGTTAGGGTGTAAACTCTGCTTTTCTCTTAAATTTGAAACAAATTTTAGAACATTATAGTTATAGTTATCGTTCTTGGTGTGAACGGGCCTTTAGACCTTCCCAATGATATATAGTTATGATTAGATTAGGATTTATTTGAAATATGGTAAAGTAAACGTAGATGTCCCAGTGATGGGTTGGTGATAGTTAAAGGGTTAAAAACAATAATGGAATAAAATGCAAAAATTGTTTCAATATCATTTTTATTTGAAATTTAGGGGTTAGGGTTTGGAACAGCCACCTCCTAAATTGAAAGTACCCACTAAATGATGATTTTATATATATTAAGATTACTGATATTTTAAATATTATTGTGGGTTTCAATAGATAATAAAATTATGTTTGTAAATAATTTAAATTTGAATACTTAATTTAACTTTTTAAATGTGTTTTTAGTTGTGGGACAGCAGTTTGCATCAATTAGAATCACCCATATATATCAAAATCATATTTTAGTGTTTTTCATGCATTTTAAGTTCGATTTAAGAATAGCTTCAGAATCGTGATTCTTTGTCAAATCAGTCAGTTTTGATGAGCCTAATGATTCCAGTGCCTACTGATGAATCATGTGCATTAAAATCAGGACTGTGAATTAATACAGTACTTAGCTTTGATTTCATGATGACTGTTAATCATCTATTCAGTTGCAGAGCGACGTGAGCAGGAAGTGTAATGACTCACCATTCCAGCTCCTGCCAATAAAACAGCGACTTGTTTATGAAAACAGGTCAAGTCTCCGTCAGGTCTACGGTAACATGCTGTATGTCAGTCAGAATGAGTCATTATGTGTCCACTTACCAGCGCTCTCTGTCAGCAGGGACTTTTTACTGTCACCTGCCCATTTTATATTTGTCCTCACTCGCACCCTGGCACCCTCGTGGCGCGCTTCTCTGCCCATACGCGCACGCAAACAAACACAACAATCAGTCACACACCTACACACCCTGAGATGTTGGAGATTCTGTCTCGTAGAGATAATATGTTCGCCAGCCAATCTCTAACTCACAGCCCTGCGCCGTCTGCCTGACTCAAACTGACACACTCCAGCGTACATTCCTGAAGCTGATTAAAATGACACTTTTCATTTTTTACTTTCACTTTTATATTTACTTTCCCCTTTATTCCGTGTTTTTCTGACATCTGCTTAATATTAAAGCCACTGAGTGACAGGAGAGCGAAATAGTTTGATTAGAGCTTCGCGTGCGTATGCGCTCGGATCGCAGGACAGAGATCGTGGGATCCCCATCGTCACTCTATACATGCGATAAAAAATGCTGTCAGTCAAAGCATCAGGCTTTCCGCTGGTGCATAGGACTGAGAGAGGGAGAAGAGGTGAATTTGCTTGCGCGTGTGTGTGCGTTTATACCGTGGGGAGTGATTGTTGTGCTCTGAGTATTTGACAAGCCGAGTGGAATAGATTGGATCCATCTCGTCATGCCCACGCAGGAGGTTCAGGGAGGTGTGTGTGGTAAACTCATAGACCTTGCATGCCTGAAGCAATATCCTTGATTTTTTATTTATTTTTCTCTCTTTTTTTTTTGAGCACATATGTACGTGTGGCATTTTGGGACTAGTTTTATCTAGGGATTGGAAGTTTTCCCAGGGTGCTTTGAGAGTTTTTTGGTCAACAGTCAAGACTGAGTGAGCTGATGTAATCAGATGGAGCCGGTCCTCAGGGTGCGGCAGTTCACTGTAGCCTTTCATTTATATTCATAGCAGCAGGACTCGTGCACCTCGAATCAAAACACACATCAAAGCCACACACACACACACTCCGAGGAGATCAGCAGCAGTAAAAACAACAGTTTCACCTTCAACCAGAGGCTGATTGTGTGTGTGTCTGGTTTTGAAGGTGATAAGCGAGGCCAGGGTGCTTTTGCTTTTGCTTTTGCATTCTGCTTTCTTGGTCAGTCAGAGAATTTTTAGGAAGACGGGCGGGGAGTAGGACTAGAGTCGCAAATCATATTGTAATTATTTTGCAGCAATAAATTTCCAGGAATTGTCTCGGGGTGCAAAAACTAGAAGGGAAATTTATTTGCATTCATACCAACTGCGACTATGCCGTGCCACCTAATCAGAACTGCTTTTTAACCATTTTTTTTTGGTACATTAACTCATAGACTGCTATTTATTTAGTTGTAATATTAGTGCATACCATCACCACTTATAATACTACTAATAATAGCAATGTAATATTAAAATCATATTTTTTTTATTGTCATTATTGTTATTATTGTTTGTTATTATTTTTAGTAGTAGTTGTAGTGGTAGTAGTATTGAATACTAGCGTTTCTAGTGCTAGTTTTATTTTTATTTTATATAATATTTATGATGATGATGAATGATGATGAATTTTTTTTTGTTGTTATTTTATTTTATTTTATTTACTTTAATTTAATTTCTGTTTAAAATTTTATTTTTTACTTTATTGTATTTCTTTCTTTTAATTTAATTTATCATTTATCAATTTATTTATTTAATTTTATCATATTTATGATGATATGATCATTTTTAATTAATTATTTTATTTTTTTGTCTTATTATTTTATTTGTTTCATTTTTTTTTTTTTTTGGTTTTGTTTTATTTTAAATTTTATTTCATTTCATTCCGTGAATTTATTTTATATTTCATTTGATTGTATTTATTTATTTTAATTTCATTTCATTTAAATTTTTTATTTTATTGTATTTTAAATTATTGTTATTTTATTTATTTTATTTTATATTTTTATTTGTTATTTTATTATTTATTTCATTTTATTATGTTATGTTATTTAATTTATTATTATTATTATTAGCATTTTAATTTTATGATGTTATGTTATTTCTTTTTTTATTATTTCATTTAATTTCATTTCATTTTGAATCTGGTTGAATCGCAGAATCTTGACGTATTTTATTTTATTTTATTGTTTTTTTTTTTTTGTTTGTTTGTTTTTTGTTTTTTTGTGAAGAAACCCTTGTGTGGAGACGTTCTAAAAACTCATGAGCTCCATGCACGTTTGTAATGTTTAGTCCACAACAGACAGAACAGAGTTCCGCCCTTTCAGCACACAATGCATTCAGACTATAGGTTTACTTAATTAATTTGCACTAGCCTGCAATGCGAATTTAATTGTATTTAGATTAATTGTGCAACCCTTGTGTAGCCATTAAACAAGCCTGTAACATCAGGTGAAGATTGCTGTGAAATGAGGATGAGTTGCGTCAGGTTGATTGAGGTATAGCTGTGTGTGTGCGTGCACGTGAGCTCCACAGGGACACGCTTGCATGACTGTTTTCATTCACACAGCTCATTCAGGTAGCAACTGTTCCCGGACAAAGAGAGGGAACGATGAAGCTCTGGGGGTTCTTACCCTCAGATGAGCTTTCCTCTCACTGGGCTTACTGACCATCTTACTGTCTTCTGGTCCTCCCAGCCTTTGTAGCTTGACTTCAAAGTGGCTTCTGATTGTGCGGTTTATTTGCTTTTTGCTGGAATGGAGCCCACAGGGAGCAGCCTGTTTCATCCATACATATCCCTCATGGGTATAAATGCAACACAAGGCCTAATAAATAATGGAATGGTGAACAAATATCAGTAGTTTCTTATTTGGATTTGCTGGCTGTACAAAATGGACAAGTGTGTTTTTGACTTTCTGAACCATCGGTGGACCACAAATCCTGGTGTCTCCTGAAAATGCCCACAAATTGTGACATCATGCACAAGCATTTGTTTTTGGGGTGGAACTGTATTGCTGATAGAGACGCTTGTTCTTCTTGCATAGGCTTGGTGCCTTCCTGAGTCTGTTTCCTTTATTTTTTTTATGCTTGACAGTTACTTTTCAAATGCACTTTTCAGGAGGATTTCTTCATCTAATACTCAAGGTTGAAAAAGAAAATAGCATATACTGCCTACTTTGATAATTCAGGGACACATAGTTTTTTTTTCTTCTCCTGTTGTGTTAACCCTCAATAGCAAGTGAAAAAAAAAAGTCTCTACCTAAGTCTGTTCAAAATAGAGGGAGATATGTTTTTCCTATTTATGTTATTACACAAAGCAAGAAAAAATGGATAGATAGACTCAGAATAAAACTAGAAAAATATGTTATTTAAATATGCAGCTGTTGTTTTGACAGCAAAAAATTATATAGGAAAATAATAATAATAATAAGTATATCTAATAAATATATTAGTAGTAGGCCTGGGTGATATGGCCAAAAAAAATCACAATATTTTTTTTCTTATCAGTCAATAATGATAATTATCAGGATAAATGTCAAATTTTTATTTCTTTCAAGTTTAAAGGCAGATTTTTGCTCCAGCGTGAAAGTTGTAGAAAGCACATGGTTAACTCAATATTTTGGTGCATTGAGCTTTTCTTCTACTTTGACGAGTCCCTCAGCAACATAACAAAGTGTGAAAAAACATTAAGGGGTGTGAATACTTTCGCAAGGCACTGTAGATTCAACACCTCCAGCACTAATCCACCACTACTACTAATTAGGGCTGGGCAATAAATCATTAGCGATAATTATCTTGATATAATTTTCCTCGATAAAACAAAAACAAGAGTTTGATAAATGTTTGATATAATGTTTATACGCCAAAGGCAGAACGAATGAGCGCCACTCTAACCATTTATACTCCTCTCTGTACCAAATCACAACAGGCTTGGCCAGCTGACCAATCAGAGCAGAGCAGGCTAATGGAAGGCAGGGTTTTGGTCAGAACTGCTCAAACTAATCGTTATGAAACCATTGACAAATGACTCTAATATAAAATGTATTAAATGTATTCTGAGAAAATGACAATGTTTTCTGACCTTAAACCCTTAGGGGATTCAACACAATATTAGGACACTTAAAAAACATATGACCTACTCTTTAAATGTATTGAAGGAGTTATAGAATATAGTTACAGTATTTTTTGTGATTAAGCTATAGTGTTTATCCATTTACACTAAATGTAATTAGACTACTGCTTTTCATACAAATACCTAGAAACCATGTTACATTTTTACCATGGTATTGAGGTGCTGTATTTGTGATTTTAACTGTGGTTATGTGGTTATCATGATCTAAATGTGTGCTACTATAGAAGACCAATGTTAATAAAAAACAAACAAACAAAAAAACACTGAAATAGTCAGAATAATCACATTTCGTCATATAAAAATTAGGTTGCTACAATTCTTAGAGATAATACTGATTTTGATAATGAACTAAAATTTATATCTGCATCCCTACTTTCAAATGTGTATTTATAAAGGTTACAAATTTATATCAATATTAATATTATCAGGCAACACAAGTTTGTTTCTGATTTGAAACAATATTACTCATTAGAACATGCAGAACTAATATATTTTTTTTATTAAGATATTTATTTTGTTAAGTAAAAGTGTAAATAATTCAAACAAATGTTTTGTTTTACCATGAAAAGTAGTTTAAAACCACAAATTGCCTTAATGAAAATCCGGAACCTCAGACTGGGCAGAAAGTTCACCTTCCAACACGGCAATGACCCTAAGCACACAGCAAGAGTGGCTTATAGGCAACTCTGTGGAAGTCCTTGAGTGGCCCAGCCAGAGTCTGGACTTGAACCCCATCAAACATTTTTGGAGAATGGCAGATATTTGCCAAATGTTGATGTTGCAAATCATACCCAAAAAGACTTAAGGCTGACAATGTGCTACCCTTAACAAGTAGTGAGTTAAGGGTATGAATGCTTATGCAATGTACTTATTTCAGTTTTCTTTTGTTTGTAATACATTTATGAAGTTGTGACAATTCTGTTTTTGCTTTGTCATAACGGTGCATGGAGTGTAGATCGATGTGGAAAAAAGTAATTTAAAACAGTTTAATATACGGCAGCAACATAACTAAATGTGAAACGATAAAGGGGTATGAATACTTTCGCAAGGGACTATATTCAGTAAACATTTCACTGTAACTTAGTCCTAAATGAGAGGAAAGATATTCCAGAATGGAGCTCTTGACTGCACACACATCTTGTAGCAGTTCATTAAATGCAGTAGTGTAAGGGTATCAGTAAGACAGGTGATGGACAGCGGCTCCATCTTGTCAATTAGCATATGTTTTCTGTATGTTGTGCACGTGCACCTGACTAATAATTACCATTCAAGCACATGATCTACTGTCTCCACTGATTTGTATTCTGTGTAAATACTTTTAGCCTCTGTGCAGCATCAAAAAGACTGTGTAAAACCATAATACAGTAATGCACTCTTTCACGCATGCCGTCAAGCCTCCAGAGACTTTCCGCAGAGCACCTCAGCAGCTCATCGGCCACGTATGGCTGTTTCATAAAGCTGACAGCACTATCTGTTTAGTGTCGTCCTCAATTTCCAAGCATCTCTCATGCTGTCAGAGGTGAGTCAGCTCTCTTCTGCAGTCATTCCACAAGCGTGAGCTCACGAAGGAGATCAGCTGACTTACTCGTGGCTTGATGTTCAGGGTTGTGCCTGAGGTCAGCACTTCTCGTGCATCACTTCAGCAGCAACTTCATATACTGTACACATGCCAGATCTCTGAGAGGCCCCTCATGGACTGCACACACATCTTGTAAAAGCAGTTTATTAAATGCAGTAATGTAAGGGTATCAGTCTTTCTGCAGTATCAAGTGCAGAGTACCAACTCTGACTGACCAAAATCTCAAAATGGTTATTAATTTTTGTGATGTTTTTAACAAAAAATATGTTGAACAGCATGTTCAGAAGTTTGGTAAGGTTTTTTAATGATTTTGAAAGACAGAGTCAGTTGAATGCCACATCTCTAACCCTAAACTGAACATGTGACGCATACAAGGTCAAAAATGCATTACGGTTCTATTTTCAAAATGGATTGCTGAAGAAAGAGTTCCACTTTTGCAGTGCTGCTGTCAGCACCAACTCAGCTGGTACAGCTCAGTGAAATAAGTTTTGCAGCTCATGTCGGTTATAGATTTCATTTTCTCAGTGTGCTTTTAAATCCGAGAAGAACTCCAGTCTGAAGACGCCGACTTACTCAGGCAAGACAGGGGAATACTTTTGTCATCTGTATCCCCGTCTGTTCTCTCACTCTTTCTCTTTCTTCCTGTTTCACTCTCCATGCTTTAGGTAGGTAATATTATTCATCACTTTGAAGAGGTGAATTATACATAGAGATTACATAAAGTCAGATGCAGCATCTCATGAATTTCACATCTAACACATTTCCTCTTAATAATTAATGCTTATTGCACAGACCGAAAATGAGTTTGTTGAAGATCTCCTCCAGATTTGATTAGCAAAAAAAGTGCAAACTGACACTAATGATAATGTTAATGCTGCTAGACATAAGACCAGTGTGCAACTTTACCTGACCCATAACCATGACCATTCTTCTAAAATATCAATATATTTCCTGTGCTGTCAGAGTGTTTATTCTCCAGATGGATGCTGAATGAACCTGCAGTATGTAAATTAATGTTTTAATTATTTTAATTGTATTTATTTATTCTACTGTTACTGTGGTTACTGTTAATTAAATATCCTCTGTTGACAAATAGTTGCCTTGTTAACACATTTGCAGCAAATGAAAACTTGTAAACATGCTGTTGAAATGGCTGAACATATTTAAATTCATGAGGTAGTGACGTACCTTACATTAATTCATTGTAAAATATTGCTCAATACCTTTGAAACTAATTGGGTCAGAGATTTGAAAAGGTTCATCTGAACAAAAATATGGATTTTTTTTTTTAGCTTCCTTCTCACTATGGTGAAAATTATTTCCATTCATTCTCCACTTTGTATTGAAACCATGCTTTAATCTCTTTATGTTGGCCATATTTGCTCCACTAGAAGAAAAAACGATGCTAAAATGCTATTCAGTGATATTTAAAGGTTGAGTGATTGAATTCAAAAAAGGTTTAATAAATGTTAGGAGAGCAATCCATTAGCCTTTCATTTCATTTCAATGGCTGCTGCTCACCTGTACTTGCCGCCATGTAAGTAGATGACCTGGACACTGGCAACATGCTTAAAAAGACCTCCAGAACATATTTTTGTGGCTGATTACCTGAGCCATGAATGACATATGATGGATAACTTTCTGTTATAAGGGAAAAACATATGTATTTCACATGGATGAGATATGAAGTAAAATTGCAGAATATAAAGTAATATTTTGAGATATAGTCACATGCAATATTGTAAGAGAAAATTCAGATTTTTATTGTTTTTATTATTTATATTTCATTTTAATTACACTGAAAAAAATTTAGGATTTTAAACTTTTGCAGTTATTAATAACATTTAAAAAAATCACAATTTAAATCCCAGCCTACATATTTTCTCTAAATAAAAATGAAAATTGTTAGTTATAATGTAATAACTATGTAATAATAGTATAATAGCAGTGTAATAAATTAATCAATTACATTCTAGACTTTTCTTTTTCACGGAATCTGCTTCTGAACTTTTACTAGTACATTTCACAAACTATAACAAAGAAACCACAAATAGCACGTTGAATTACATGTGAAGAAGACTTAAACAGCATTTTATTGTAAAACATACTGCAATAATCTTGGAAATGTATGACTTTAAATGGAAACGTAATCTTTTTCTTTAAGATGGACACAGGATCTTTAGTTTCTCGCCGCTTAAAACCTCCCAAAAATTTGTCACTGATAAAACATCTGCTATAATAGTAAAATATAATGAAATATTTGCACTTATGTGTTTCAGTATCAGTTTTGGATGCAATAGACTGCATGCAAAGGTAAAAAAAACATTATGTTGAGAGTTTCTTTACAGCACTGCTTTTGCAACAAGATGTCTCAGGTCATAACAGACCATCTTTGTCAGTGAGCGCTGCAATGAAATGAACGAAGAGAAAGCAGGAGGGATGGAGGACACGAGAAAGGTGAAAAGAACAATGAACGAGCAAGAGATAAGGCTGATTAGAGTATAGAGAGATAAGATGAGGAATAATGCAAGTGGGACAATGACTAGATGACATCAGAGCAGCTGACAGCCTGAGGAGTCAGCTTTTTCTTTTGACCCTCTACAAGAGAGTGATAACGCGCCCTTAGATGTACAGTCAGGAGGTAGGGAAAGACTGAGCTGGCATTGATTTTGCGTGGATGAGATTGAAGGAGGGATAGAAGAACTAGGGGGCGGAGGTGAGGTGTTATGGTTGATACTGCGAACGTCAGCATTTTCCCGCAAGATTTTATGTGTGTGTGTGTGTATGACTGCACTTGTTTTCCCTTGGGGCATCTCATTCGTAATTTCCACCAGCACATCACAAAACTAACTTTCTCTGATCATTATCATATTTCTTAAACACGACTTGACATATTTGAATATTGCATATCGAGTGATCTCCATTGGAGCTAATCAGTCTCTACAAAGTCTTGGAAGCGCTGAAGCACTGATTATAGTACATATGGGGTGCAGAGAGAAGCAGGCAGCAAGCCAAAATTTCTCTTGCACACACACAAAACAAGAAAGTGTTGCGAATATTTGGCATCTGTCACCAAGTTTTATACTGTCTTCAGTTTTATTTTTCCAAGACAATTTTCTTGTCCTCTCACACATTGCTTTGCAATATCAAGACAAGCGTCACATACTTCCTGACACCGTATTGTGTTGCATTTGACATTTTGTGTTGCCACCAGCTTCCGTGTGACATATTCATATCTATGGCAAGTTTAGTATTCCTGTAGCAGTTTGGATTAAACCTGGTCCAACTAAACCTGTCTGGGCACGGAGCCCAAACAAAGCACAGACTGTAGTCAAAGTGTCATTGGCTATAATGAGTGTATTTGTATGCTAAAGTCTCCTCTGTCAGCAAGAGTTATAGTTGTATGGGTGTCGCAGGCTTTCGGCTGTCAGGACGTGTCATCCGTGTATATATGAAGTGGTTGGGAGGTGTAATGTAGTGTCATGTTCTATTTTTTAATTCTCGCTTTCTCTCCCTCACAGCTCTTAATCTGCTTGGCTTGAATTGGCGACTGAAGCCCACTGAAGGGCATCTAGTGAACACTGGCCTCAGCATGAGTATTCCTGGCATTGGAGACGTGGCAACAGTGCCCTCCGGAGGCAGAGGTAAAAGCAAAAAACTCATGCCAACACCCTGAAAAATGATCAACATGAAATCCACATGACCTGATGACATGAGTCCCAAACTGCCTTATGTTTACTCTTGTCAGTCATTTTATTATGCACAATTCATCGCATTTTATTCTAGTGGGGGACGTTTTATAATTCTGTAATTTGAATAGCTATGTAACATGGTCAGAAATTAAAGGGCAATTGATTTCCAGGTAAATTTTTTACATTTGCGAGGGCAATTTTATAACCTTTTTATAAACTTATTATAAAAATGTTTTAACCTTATTATTATAAAAACATATATTGTCTTTATTGTCAAAAAATTAAATTTGCCCAATTACTTTAATCAATATTTTAAACTGTTGTCATTAACAATAGACTTTGTATGCTGTCAAACCTAAATTTATTCAGGCACCTTCAACATTTCTTACATTATCACAGTTTATTCGCTATGGTTTCGGAAATTGTAATAAAATATGACAAGAGCTCAAGAGTTAAACTGTCGGAACAAATTTATAATGTCCAATAACTTTTGTAGAAAGGTATATAACAAAACATGGTCAGGTCAAAGTGTCAAATCAAATTTTTGGTCACAATTTTTTTTTTTTTTTATAGATTTTGCTAGTAATCCACTATATGAAGATTTTTTTGGGTATAACATGTCACAGTTTACTTTGTTTTGCTATACTCAATTACATAAATGAAATGAAGTGCACTCACTAACAAAAAATATATCTGGTGTCTGAATAATTTTTGAATATTTTTTAAATCTTCATACTATAGTGACGGTTATTAATATAGACATATATAACAATATGTAACGTTTTTGTTTCGTTTTGGGCATGTCCCATTTTGGCTTCATTAAGAAATATTCTGGTCCATGACGTTAGCCAAATCTAGCACAAGTTATGCAAAAACTCCCGTTATAATCTCTGAAGCTATGAAATTAATCTTGTATTTGCATCCTATCTGCACTGCGTTGTTTATGATGCGGGAATTTGCGATCATGCACACTCATCAACAGCTCCAGCATTTTCAGCGCTGACTAATCTAAGCACCTCTGATTGGTCAGTGCATTTCTAAGTTCAACAGAAAATCGTTTGATTTGTTATAAGGCTCAACGCTGCACAAAATAGCACGTAAAAGCAATCTGATGCAGTGGGAGTAAATGTAATTCGGTGAATTGACAGTTTTTTCCCCTTTTTCTTGAATTTATGGGGCATTTTTGTTCATTTTTGTGACATTTTTGCCACAAGCCCTCATTAATTTCCAACCCTGCTATGTAATAACATATTAATAACATTAAAAATAAGTCACAATTCAAGTCCCAGCATATATGTTTTTTTCTAGCTGAATATTTTGCTAATTAAAAATTCTAATTTTTGTTTGTATTGTAATAACTATGTAATAACTATGTAATAACAGTGTAATAAGTTAATCAATGACATCCTAAACTATTCTTGTTCACTGAGTTCCACTCTAAATTAAGAAAAAAAAAAGATTTAGTTTTGTAATAACCTAGCAATAACATAGCCTATGGTGCCCACCCAGTCTAACCCATTTCTTTATAGCAGAATATTTAGTTTTACAATCATGAAAGTTAAATGTGTTGCGATTGCAGTCTTCTACTCTTTCCAATGCTTCTTCTGCTGTTCTGCCTGAAAAATGCTAATGCATTTATTTTAAATGACTAGATTTAGTCACTGTTGGCTTGCTATAACACATGTTAGTCTCTGTCAGCCCGAGGCTTTGCAAGAATCATCTGAGCCCAACTAGTGATTGTCCTGTACTGTATATTGAGAGAGTACATTATTGTAAAATCGCAGTGCCTTTTTCTCACAGTAACTTTGATAAACAAGGTTATTTAGATTAGACGTTTTGGATCTCAGTGGACTTTAGTTAATGGTTCAAAGCTCTGGCTAACTCTCAGTGGCTCTGACACAAAGAATCTCCCCGTTTGTTGTGCGTTCACCTCAAATGATTTATCATTATCAGTGTCAACACGTTCAGATGATAACGACTGCCGCTGACCTTTAGAGAGTGCCGGTATTGACGTTCTACACGCACAGTACAGCTTCTTCTTGCTTTAGATGAGTCTAAAAGAGTGGGTCTTTATGGAAGAGGACACATAGCTGCAAATCTGGCTTTAACTGGGGAAAATGTGAGTGTGGACAATCCTATTAGTTTTGGAGTGTAATGGACAACATATGCTCATTGGAAAAGCTACATACAATGCAATACTACATACAACTGACTGCAAAATTCTATGTTATGAACTTAAACGCATTTACCTAATACATTTTGGCATTTGTCTGGCTTTTTGGATGCAGTAAACTTGCTTGGTAGCTCACCTGGTACAAGTCATTTAAAACAGAAATAAGAATGCTGAATAAAAAAGATCTGTATAAGCAAACTAAAAGATTTTTAGCTCGTATTTGCTCTTGTTTTGTTTGTAGGTGGTACAATATTTATTTGACCGGTTATTTGATTTTGAACTGCCACAATAGCCTGTGGTATAGCAACCAATGTAATAAAATGTTTCCACAGTCACATTCATCTGTTTCAGATAAAACTGAACACACTTTTAGCATCGCTCACTGTATATTTCACTTTGAAAATGTCACAACAGTCACATTTTTCCAATGAGTCTGGAAAATGAAAGGACCAGAGTCTGATACTGGATGAACAAAATGTAAGAGGAAGGACATCTTGTGCAAAGGCTTTAGAGTGCATCTGCTCTCTCTCTTTCTCTGTTTTTCTGAAGTGTTTCTGAAGAAGGGCTAGCTGTCCTACAGACACACATGCACACAGACACGTGTGTTACAGTGTGTTGTCAGTGGGGGGGAAGAAGCTTGATTCTAGACTCACACCGTTCTCTGTTTGAACGTAGCTGTTATGTGGATCTACAAGGCCTTTTCATGTGAATTATGTCAGGACTTCATTGAACCTCTCAACACAGGCATGAGATGCTTTTTTGACCTTCACATGAAAATAGCTTCTGATAGCATCACAGAAGGCCAATTTTATGTATGTATATAGCTTGACAGCTAGACATATTGAAAAAATATTGAAAGCAAGCAAGAGAGCTAACATGCTGTGCTTGCTATTTATTTTCTACATGAAGCAACGTTTGCAGGCCATTTGACTTCTGTAATGTGACTTACTTTTAAGTGAAACAAGATATTGAGCTGGAAAATATAGTGCATTACTTTTCATTCATTACGTTTCATATGGACTTAAACTGTGGAGTTATTTATGCTTTATTTAACCATTTTATAGACAGCATCCAATAAAAGTCAATTTAATAATTCAGGATGTGACTCTTACCCATATAATTTTGTATGGATGTCCTCTTTTTATGGTTTTTATACAATAACATACTATACATTCTTTAGGAATTTTTTTGAATATTTGTTTCTGAGGCGTCTCTATAGTGATTTCCCTTCAACTCTACTGTGACTATTTCTAAGACTCATTAAATGATATATTTTACTGACTAATTAAAATTTTACAATTATATTTTAATTGAACAAGTAGACCTAATTAAGAGTTTATATTTTATTATAGCCTTAGGGATCAGTAGAGATACATAGCATTAAAACACAGTAAGGATAAAAGTGCTTGTGTGTACCTACTTAACCATATTTTGAGGACAGATTTGATGAAATGAAATGATCTGACACACCTTCTTTTCGGGCCATTCTCATAAAAATAGTAATGAAGTTGTTAAATGAAAAAAAGAAAGTTTTGTACCTATGTGAAAAAATCAGAAAGTTGTATTTAAAAGCAATCAAAGTTTATGGAATGTCCCCATAGACTTGTGTTGTGTATGTTGTGATAGGATAGGGATAGTTTGCCCAAAAATGAAAAATACCACATGATTTACTCACCCTCAAGCCATCCTAAGTGTATTTGGCTTTCTTCTTCACCCAAGACTTAGTATAGATGGACTTTCTTGTTTAGTGACCTGAATCCTGCACTTTATAAATCTACAATAGCTCTTATGAACTTTTAAAATAACAAAATAAATCATAACCTAGCCTACCGAAAATGACTGACTCTATCAGTATCTTAAAAGTTTGATGAACTGAAGAGAGGCTGAATGTACTTAAAGGCATAGTTTACCCAAAAAGGAAAATTACCCCATGATTTACTCACCATCAAGCCACCCTTTGTGTATATGACTTTCTTCTTTCAGTTGAATGCAATTAATATAAAAAAAAAATGTCCAGGCTCTTCCAAGCTTCAGTTCTTAAAACTTTTAAGATACTGATACAGGCTACATTTACACTAGTGTATTTTCGCTTTGAAGCGCAGACCCAGTTTTAGTTTGAAATCTCTGGGGTTGCGTTTCAGTGTAAATGGACCAAAACATACAATTTGAGACAATTTGACAAAAGACATTTGAGAACACAATGATGGCTGCCCACATTAGCTCTGTGTATCCTTGACGACTGTGTAGACAATAACATCATGCTCATTATGAATGCTCATGTGACATGCGTTTTCAGTTGTGTAGTGTGGATGGAGATCGTTTTGAAACGCAGTGAAAAGTACCAGTTAAACGAGGATCGTTCTCATTTTAAAATGCTGTTTTAATATTTAAAAAAAAAAAAAACACTAATGTAAACAGTTACATTTGATTTATGTTATTTTAGAAATTCTGTACTGTAGGTTTATAAAGTGCAGAAATTGAGGTGAGTGCCGTTGTATCAACACTAAACAAAAAAATCCCTCTATTCCAGACTTGGGTGTGAGTGTTCATTCATGAGGGAAAAGCACCTTTTTCAGTGGCTCTGATGTTAGTAGTTCTGGCTGGTTGAGAGCGTGAGGAGTGTGAACTTCAGCTCCAGAGTACAAGACTCTTCTCATGCACTCTCTCCAGGGTACATTCTCTCCCCCTTTTTCTGTTTCCCAATTTCTCTCTCTTTAGCTATCTGATTTTTCCATCTCGTTCTCTCTTGCTCTCTCAGTGTGGTGCTCTCGTTCAGTGCAGAGCCGCCCATCCATGCTCCGTGTTAATGAGGGAGGATGGTGTGGACTCCCACTGGTTACCAGACCGGGCCGCTTTAACCGACCTGTCACTCAGACCTGACACTGCGTGTGCGTGCGCATGTTCTCCTAGGCTTGATCCATTTAGGAAAAGAGCATGCTCGCGCTTGCTCAATTCAATTCCTCTCTCTCCATAACTCGTTTAAATGCAGCCAGAGGTTTTAGCAGGCAGGGAAACAGATTGTCTCTGCTTATCAGGGCACATCAACATCGAGAAAGCAGACTAGACTGACAGCTAACACTAAGCCCACTCGTATTGCACTGGCCCCTCAGACACAAAAGAGTGTGTTTGTGTGAGTGTGTGTTGCTTCTGATACTATCAAGGCCCGTTTACTAGGTTATTTTCTGATTGGAGTTGCTGCGATCTATCTGTGCTGTCAACGCTGCAACAGCTTTCTCTCTAGAGGACAGACTTAGCAGGTGTATTGGGAAGGGAGGTGTGCATGTGTGGCCAGTGCTGTCATCCGGAGGTATTATGATCTCAAGGGAGAAGACAGGGTTTGATTTAGGGTTGATGACTTTGGCAGCCCACACCGCACACTCATTAGCGTAGAGCTGTGTCTCAGTGGAATAATATATGTTGATTTTTCTTTGTACACACTGCAAATATTCTCACACGGAGCGGAGGATATTCCCCGTTCGCATGTCTTTGAAAGACTTTCTTTCTGCGTTTTTTTCCCCCTCAAACAAATCTCGTTTCTTCTCTTGGCGTCCATCTCAGGGCCGTGGGTGTTGAAGAACAGCAGTATAAACAGCGGGGAGCTGGAGCTGGGTCAGCGTGTCAGTCAGGATGTTCCTCCAGGCGTCTTCTGGAGGTCTCTGCTTCACCTGCGCCAGCCACACTTCCTCAAGTTCAACATCTCCCTGGGCAAGGACGCGCTGTTTGGGGTCTATATGCGGAAAGGCCTGCCTCCTTCACATGCTCAGGTGAGCAAATCGCCTCATATCTTGTTTCTTTTTTTAAAGGAACCAGGATCACTTATAATTAGGACTGAGAATTCAGCTTTTAATACTAAAAGCATGATTTTTAAAGACTTTCAGTTTTTGTTGTGTTTACAAAAAACTGAAAATTTGACATCATTTACTCACCGTCATGTTGTTCTAAACCTATAAGACTTATATTTATCTTAAAACACAAATTAAGGTATTTTGAATGAAACGTGAGATTTCACTCCATAAAAACGTTCACAACTGAAAGAGATTATAAAAACAGAAATGTCACCCATAAGATCTGCAGAGACACAGCCAATGATTAAAGCAAAAGAGGCTCAAACATATTTAGTTAATGTGTGAGTACAAACCATAATATATCTTTTGCACATCAAGCACATTTTAGCTTCTGTTTACCATTTTTGATGTGCTGAATTTATGTGGATAGATATATAATATGTTAATAAAAGACTAAACTAAATCTGTCCATTATATAAAGCAATAATGTCTTTTCAGAAGTTTTAGATGAAACCGTTCATGTGGATTACTTCTCTTTTTAGACATTTGAATAGTGAAAGTTGTGGTGGAATCGACATTAAATGAAGGACATAAATTTCTCAGGTGTTCAGAAAGTGAATAAAAAAATGATGGGTTTGGAACGACGTGAGGGTGGGTAAATGATTGCAGAATTTTGGGCGAACTATCTTTTTAAAGGATTGCATGTGAGCTTTGCATCTGAGTTGGATGACTCTTATGAGCCAGCTCATTTGTCACACCTTACTCACTGAATGAGTCAGTTGGTTACTGAATTGATATCTTAGTACACACTCACTTAGTCACTTTGTCAAGTCAATATTTTTGACATAGCTGATATTCGTTCTGTATTCATAAACTGTTACTGTGTTTAACCTAATGTTTGTAAGACTTCTAATTACTGAGATATTTTCATTATGACAGCCGTTGAATATTTGCCGCTTGTCATTATAATAATATTTTTTGTCAAAATATTTAAATAAATGTGACTAAATTGTAGAATACAGGAAGAATCATTAATTTGGTGCTTCCTCCTAAGTACCAAGACTCCTTAATGAACTTTTTTAAAGAACTAGAATCAGAATCATTTAGATCCTAATGATTTCCATTCTTATTAATGTAAGTCATTATTGTTTGTGGCTTAAATACACTCTAAGAATAGTTTCTGAAAATACAGTCCAATGTTCCATGTTAATATTAAGAAATTGCATTGGAAATACATAAAGGAAATGTCTGCAAACTTAATGGTAGGTAATTTGCTGCCTTGACATTCTGACCTTCTAAGGAGTTTTTTCTTACAGTGTAGTCCTAATTTGTTTTTCATGAGCATGTTGATATCTAAATCTAGTGATTGACACTGTTACATTCAGACTGACCCAGCAAATGCCAACATGGTCAACATACTGATCGGAGAAAACTCAAAAACCATTGGGAATTTGGGCTGGTTGCCATTTGTTGGGACAGTGTGTGAGCTAGCCTTTATAGAGCAAGGAAATCTGGTTCTCTATGATGTTCCCCCCTAAAAAGACAGGTTTTTGTTAATTACCATGAAGAGACCATCTGTGCAGATGGGCTTTTTTTTTTGCAACTTTTTTTAATGAATTGTAAATGATTTCCAAATTATCGCTGCATATTTGTCTGCAGAATTCTTACACTTGTCTTGTCACATTCCAGAGTTGTTATCTTTTCCACATTTTGATTTAATTTGACTATTTTGATTGTCATTACAGTTTTAGTGAAGGTGATGTCCCGCAGCTACTTGCTTTGCTGATTGTTTTCTCCGTTTGTCATCACCTCTCTTTCTCTCTGTCTCTTCAGTATGACTACATGGAAAGGCTTGATGGAAAAGAGAAGTGGAGCGTTATCGAGTCTCCTCGCGAGCGGCGCAGTATTCAGACCGTTGTCCAGAACGAGGCGATCTTTGTGCAGTATCTAGATCCCGGCACCTGGCATCTGGCCTTCTACAATGACGGCAAAGAGAAAGAACCCGTCTCATTCAGCACTGTGGCTCTAGGTAGACACCTCCAGCTTTTATTTACACACTAAGGTCAATGTTTAAAAGGAAGATAGTAAGATAGAAACTTGGTTGTTTGGAGACCTGCTGTTTAGAAGATGTTTTTCTCTGCAAGCAGCTTACACTGTACACCTGATCTCCCCTTAACCTCATTTTATATTTCTGTTTGAATGTGAGCAGTTAAACTGGGGGAGCTGCTGTTATTGCTTTCACTTACTCTTTAGGTCACAGAAGGAATAGCTGGATTTATAAAATAAAAGTAAACACCGAAATATGTTTGTTCAGGTGGTTTCTCTAGAATAGTTGCTATAGTGATGCTTTAGCATAAGCAGAGCGCCAACTTCAAGACTTTCTTCTACAATAGTTAAGAACAGCTGTCAGTGAGGGATAGAAAAGTGAATTTGAAAATGTGACCTCATGTCTGTCATGACATCAGGCAGTGATCCAGAACTCATGAAGCATATAGGAGGCCTTGCTGGTTTACATATTCATGTACTTTATATATATTTGTGTTTAAATATTTATGCATAAACCACTCACTTGTTCACTCATTCAATATTCATAACACAGAAACGGGCGTGTACTTCAGTTTATGGACAAAGAATGAGTGAAGAGTTTCCTATATAGGTAATTCTATAGATTTTTTTTCAAGTCAAAGCTGTAAACATCTTAAAAAAAGGAGTCTTTGTCCACAATTGTATGTATGCAAATTTCTAGTGATTGTGCATTTAATTCTCATATTGTATTTTTAGGAAGTTTTGGAATATTTGTCCTCTCCCCAAATTTGTCACTACTGAAACATAGTAATATATAATATATATAAGTTAATAAGAAGGGTCACATTGACCTATTAAGATTTTGCTTAAATCTTCCTTGATTTATAGATTATATATAGATTATAGTTTTTTCTATTTTATTAAAATGTTTTCAGAAGTAAATCAATAAAAAATAAAAATGTAACAATATTTAAATTTAAACAAACACTATCATATCTTAGTTGATAATTCAGTATACTTTATCTTTGAAACATCCCATGTTTTGGTCGTGACAGCACATTTTCGGTAGTGATAGTAATGTTTTGATGTGTTGCAACCACATCGTATTACAGAATTTACAAGGAACAGGGATAACAAAAGCAAGGATTTCAACTGCTGAAACTTCACCAAATGTTTCGGTAGTGACAATTTTAAATACTTTCCAGTCTAGCACAAAGATGCTGATCAGCAAATGGTTAGCTAGCACAGTTCTGTTGTACACATATAAAAACTAAATGTTATGGAAAAACTCCAAAAAAAGTGTTTAATTATAAATTGTGTTCGGTAGTGACATAACTTAAAGTTACACAAAGATTTTCAGGGTTTTGAAAACAGAACGATGGGACCTATCTACTCACACCTTGTAGCTATGAGAGACACATATTCCTAATCATAAATGTAGGTCTCAGTCAATGGACTAAAACATACATCATTTTTTTGTTGTGACATTTTTTTACATTCTATATTTTTTTATATCTATATATATATATATATATTCTTTTTTTTAACAATAATTAAATAATTAAAAAAAAAATCTAAAGTTAAAATTAAGGGGACAGTCATCTCCTAATTAAAAGTACCCAATAAATGTTACCCACTTTATACTAGGTTTATATTACATGACCTTAATTACTATGTACTTACATTTAAATTAATCATTTAATACAATGCACTTGATGTATACATACATGTTTTTACATTGCACTTAAATTTTAATAAATACCTGAATATAATTACATCTGTAATTATTCCTGCACCCTTAAACCTACACATACCACCAAATCTGTCCCAAACCTTAGCCGTATCCCACCTCAATAGCAGAAAAAGTATTTACAATATAATATGAACACAATAAGTACATTGTACATAGTAGTTAAGCCCACCTAATATAAAGTAGGACCAAAAAATGTAATAAGAACACTTCATGCTATTTTTTTATTGTATTGTATAAATGCAGCCTTGGTAAGCACAAACACATGTAACCACCAAAATGTTGAACTGTATGTTTTTTTTTTATTCTGTTGAGACTACAAACAACAAAACTTTTCAAGTAGCATATGTCACAAAAATGAATTTTTGCTGCCTGTCTGCTGTCTGAATAAATCCACAGAGATCAAGTGCTAAAAGTGTTTGGGCACTCAAGCCACTTAAAATGAATGAATGCCATTGCATTAGATAACGGAGTATCACACCAAGTGCCATTTATTTTAAAGAAAGACAGCACAAGCACGCTTTTCAAAACATTTCACAAAAGAAGAGTGGTTAAAAAATAAAAAAAAGGCTTACATGTATTTGCACACTTTCTGGTTGTCAAGCATCAGTCGAAGATTTTATGAAATGCACCTGCAGTTACTCTCAAAGAACACCTGTGTGAACTTGAGAGAATCCAGTTTTATACATCCACTCAAAATCACCTTGAGATCAGTTGTTTGTTGATTCAGAAAAAATTAAATTGGTTTGAAGAAATTATTTGTTTGCAGATGCCACTTTGGTCTATTTATCTAATGCAATGACATTCAAACATTTTTAAGTAAAGCTTAATATTTTCTGTGTCCACTCATTTTATAACAGTATAGTTAACGGTTGAGTTAACACACACACACACACACACACACGCTTCTAAGATCTGATCACATACTGTATGAATGTCTGAGCATCTTATTTGGTTGATGGCTACTGTTGATTTGAAAAGCATTGTTTATTTTAGCATTTACCACAGCCATAGTGTTATATTTCCCATAAGGCTTTGAAATGTGTCACAGTAATTCACACATTGCCACTGAATCAATAACGCTGGCAGAAAGTTCACAGTACACCATGCTGTGTATAAGATTATTTTACAAAACGCAAGACATTTCATAGCACTATGACTTGTTTTTTGTCAGACAGCAGTGTTTAAGGTCTTAATTTGTTACATTCCACTGTCCCCCATTAACTGAGGGTTGTGAAATGAATGTGTCTCTTATGTCTCATCTCAGATTCAGTGGAAGAGTGCCCCCAGAATTGCCATGGCAACGGAGAGTGCATGTCAGGAGCGTGTCATTGCTTCCCAGGGTTCCATGGCACGGACTGTTCCAAAGGTACCGTTTACTGTCACACTGCCGGAATGTTTATGTATCAAAATTATGTTTCACTTTGCAGCATTTGTAAAAACATTATAGCCTATACAAAAGAGCTGTGCTGTTTTGCTCACTAAATCATAACACCTTACTTTCATATTTCTAAATGCAAAGAGAATTACCTACCACTTGCTGGATTATTTGTGGTTCTTCTCACAAATGGTCAAAAACAGTTATTGTTGAACAATTCTAAAACAAAACAAAGAAATATATTCTTACAGCGTATCTGGTGATATAAGGTAGCTATGGGGTCGGGTTAGGTTTAAGAATAGGTTCAATGTTAGTACCTAGTTATTACCTAGTTATTGTAATTACTATAATAAGTACATAGTATGTATGTACATGAGAAACAGGATTGTAAAATAAAGTGCTACCCTGTTTTAATCAAAAACTAAAATGTTGATAACTTTTCCAGAAAACAAGACATAATATCTTGTCATTTTACTTGTAAAGCAAATTTATCTTGATTCAAGAGGTTTTAGATATTTATATGAGAAAACAAGACAAAAATACTAAGTAAGAAAGTTTTTTTTTTCAGTGTTTAAGAAAAGTATATGGAAGCCACTTTTAGGCCACTGAATAAAAAATATGAAAAAAGGTAATTGCTAGACTTTATCTTACGATTCAGATTTATTTTCTCGCAAGTGAGATTAAAACTTCCCATTCTGAGAAATTAAGTTTAAATTGCGATATATAAGCTAATTCTTTAAACATTTCACATTTTTTATCGCACAATTCTGACTTATTTTCTTGCAATTGCAAGTTTGCCTCTTGCAATTCTGACTTTATCACAGTTGTGAAATATAAACTTGCAATTACAAGTTATAAAGTCAAAATTGTGAGATATAAAGTCACAATTCTGAGAAATTAAGTTTAAACTGTGAGATATAAACTAGAAATTCTACAAACTAGAAATTCTAGAAAAATATGCAGAAAAGTACTTCACATTTTCTCACAATTCTGACTTATTTTCTTGCAATTGCGAGTTTACATGTTTCAATTCTGAATTGCGTGATATAAACTCACATTTGAGAATTATGAAGTCAGAATAGTGGGATATAAACTTGCAGTTGTGAGAAATGAAGTCAGAATTGCAAGATAAAAACCTGCGTAATTCTGACTTTTTTATTAGATTTAAGTCCAATTCTGAGGGGGAAAAAGACTGATGTGTTCTCAGAAATGCAAGTTTATTCAATTCTTACAATTCTGACTTAATAACTCGCAAGTACGTGTTATAAAGTCAGAATTGTGAGATGTAAACTCTGAGAAAAAAAGTCTGAGAAAAAAATCTGAATTCTGACTGTATAACTTGCAACTGTAAGTTTATATCAGGCAATTCTGAGAAAAAAAGTCAGAATTGTGAGTTTATATCCTGCATTTCTGATTTTATTTCTTAAAACTGCAAGTTTATATCACAATTCTGACTTCATTTCTCAGAATTGCGAGTTTATATCTCTTATTTTGACTTTATAACTCGCGATTGCAAGTTTATATCTTACAATTCAGAGAAAAAAGTCAGAATTGTGAGTTTGTGTCAAAATTGAATGATGTAAACTCACATGCACATATGTAGATAAACATGACCTGTCACCCTGTCATTTTTGTAAGCTAATTAAAATCAGTAATTGATGTCAAACTTCATTATTATTCATTTCATGCTTTAGTTTCATATTTAATTTTATTTACTGTGACTTACAGATAAACTTTGTGAGTCACTAGATTTATTTTTAGTAGTTTTTAGTGAGTTTTTATTTATAAATAAATAGTTGACTTGCTACATTATAGATGTGTGAAGCATATGTCAGAATTTTCCTTCGAGCTCAGCATTTGTCATCAGATCATCAGAGTACATAAGCTCTGGCCATTCGTCGTAGCGGCTCTATGACACTGTCACATCACTCTGAGATCCAGACGGATGAATTACAGCATCACTGATTAATCCCATCTCAGTTATGCCAAAATGTCTGATGGGTTTGTTGGCTTTACTGTGCCAGACCAATCTTTTTGAGTGATGAAATGCTCTCAGTGGAGGCTTCGTAAAGAGAAATATGTGTGTGTGTGAGCTCACCTGAGGCTATAGACAGCTAGTTTATTACTGTCGAATGCTGTCTCCAGTGAGTAGCGGAGAGTGCCGTTGATATTGCTTCTGAATCTCTTACCTTAATTACACAAGGCATAGTCTGCTTTATCGCCATATTCAACGAGCTTTGACAGTGTTTATGCTGCCTTTGAGGCTGAATAGTGAACACTCTGCTGGAAAAATGTGAGGCATGATTCTTTTCTTCTTTTCCTACATTCATTCATTCATTCTAGGCAGCTTTTCATCAAAAACTGTAACAGTCTCTGCTCAGCTTGAGTGTTTGCCAGCAATTGTTGGCTAAAATCTAAGTGTAATTTTTCATAATAAAAGATAATCATAATTTTAAGTAGTTAAAATCAGAGTACTCTTTTGAAAAAGTAGTTAGCTACACTACTGGTTGCTAATGGAATTACAGTTAGGTCAAAAGTTTACATGCTCCTTCCAGAATCTGCCAAATATTAATTATTTTACCAAAATATGAGAGATGTTTTTTGTATTTAGTACTGACCTGAATAAAGATACTACACATATTTTTCACAAAAGATGTTTACATATAGTCCAAAAGAGACACAGCTAATAGTTTTTCATGAGTCCCAGCAGTTTTATAAGTGTCCTGAACAGTTAAACTGCCTGCTGTTCTTCAGAAAAATCCTTCAGGTCCCACAAATTGTTTGGTTTTTCAGCATTCTTGTGTATTTGAACCCTTTCCAACAATGTCTGTATGATTTGATCCGTCTTTTCACATTGAGGACAACTGAAGGACTCATATGCAACCATTACAGAAGGTTCAGATGCTCACTGATGAACACAATGCATTAAGACCCAGGGGGTAAAAACTTTTTAAATTGGACGATCAGGGTAAATGTAACTAATTTTGTCTTCCGGGAAACATGTAAGTATCTTCTGTAGCTTCTGAAGGGCAGTACTAAATGAAAAAATACTTTATTTAGGCAAAATAAGAAATCACGTCTTAATTCTGTTCAAAAGTTTTAATGCTCTTAATGCATTGTTTTTTTTTCCTTTTGAGGTGTTTGACCCTTCTGTAATAGTTGCAAATGAGTCCCTTAGTTGTCCTCTGTGTAAAAAGATGGATCTCAAAATCATACAGTCATTGTTCAAATACACAAAAATGCTAAAAAAAAAAAAAAAAAAAAAAAAAGAGCTAAAAATGTGTGGGACCTGAAGGATTTTTCTGAAGAACTGTGGGAAGTTAAATTGTTCAGGATATCTTATTCAGGTCAGTACCAAATACAAAATAACATGTATTTGGTATGAACCCTCTCATTTTGGTAAAACAATTAACATTTTGGAGATTATGCAAGGTGTATGTAAACTTTTTACCTCAACTGAATGTAACTGTAACTTCTTTTAGAGGCAGTACAAGATATGTATCTCATTATATCATTTAGACGGCAATATATTATATCAAAATAAAACATGTCTAATTCAGTCACAACTGTATATTCTGGCTCAAAACAATAAGAGTTAAGAGTAAATGACTTTTCATTAGGAACTTTCTAGCTTTTTTTTTTTTTTTTTTTTTTTTTTAAATAAAAAATTCCACCAGAGTTTATTCTACACAGAGTCTGGAATTGTTGAATATTTTCTTTAATCTGGTTCACTTAAACAGATTTACTGCAGCAAATCAGACATCTGTAAACACTACCATTCAAAGCTTTGGGGTCAGTAATTTTTTTTTTTTTTTTTTAATTAATATGTTTATTCAGCCAGGATGCATTACATTAAACAATAGTTTATAATGTTACAATTTATAATGTTACAAAACATTTCTATTTTAAATAAATGCCAGTTTTTCGAACTTCATATTCGTCAGAAAATCCTGAAACAAACAAACAACAAAAAATGTGTCATGGTTTCCACAAGAAATATTAAGCAGAACAGCTGTTTCTGATAATAATGTAAAAAAAACATACTTCGTGAGCACCAAATCAGCATGTTTCATTCTAAAAGATGTGACACTGAAGACTGGAGTAATTTCTGCTTAAAAATCAGCTTTGATATTATAGGAATAAAATAGATTTTAAAACATTTAGGACCAGTTTCACAGACAGGGCTTAGACCCAAGATATGATTAGGCCATAGTTTAATTACGACATTTATGTAATTTTTCTAACAGTGCCTCAGAAGAAAAACATTACTGGCGTGCATCCAAAGAAAAAACAAAGGCGCTGATATCTTTTAAGATCAGTCAGTGCTCAGTTGAAACAGCTTTTAAATACTCTCACCGATCCCAAACATTTAAATGGTAGTGTAATCTATCTATTAGATTATTAACATATCATTTCACAGCAGCAGTAAAAACAGTGAGTGTTTTTAATCAAGGGTTGAACTTGAAGAGAAAAGTTTATGTATTTCTATTTTGATATGAATGATGTAACATTCCACCAGAGAGTTGATTATACCCAGAGACTGAAATTGGTGAATCATTACTTTTTATCTGGTTCATCCAAATGTACCAATTTGCTAAAATATGTCAGACATCCCAAAGCTACGTACTGTGTATGACAGAACAGTTCAGTAGGGCACATTTGCTAACTGCGAGAGCACAAGGACATGAAATAATAAAGATGTAGCTACACTGTCTGAAAACAGCTAAAAAGAAAGTTTTAACTCATTACTCTGAATTCCTTGACACACAGTTTGAGGTGATTTCATACAGTTCAGTGTATTTGTTTGGATTAACTCTGTGCTTCATTTTTCTCTTATCTTATCTTACATTTCATACCTGAACTTCTCTCAATGAAGCTGGTTTTCACTAATTCCTCTCAAACATCCTCGTCTTCTGTCCTTCCCTCACTCCCTCATTTGTTTTCCCTCCTGCATCCTTTCGTTCCGTCTCCGTTGCAGTGGCATGTCCCGTGCTGTGCAGTGGGAACGGACAGTACAGCAAGGGTGTGTGCATGTGCTACAGCGGCTGGAAGGGACTGGAGTGCGACGTGCCACAAGGCCAGTGCATCGACCCCATCTGTGGCGGTCACGGGACCTGCACCCAGGGCAGCTGCACCTGTGAAGCGGGTTATCGTGGCGAGTCCTGTGAGGAAGGTAACAAGCGCATCAACGGCTTTTCCAGCCATCTCAGTTTTCTTTTGAAAACTCAGAAAAAACCTCTTCCTCTGAGAATCTCAGTTTTCAAATGTCTGCTATAAAAGCATGCTGGTACAAGCATAATAAACTTTATTAAAGTGATGAAATTCAGTCTATTGATCTGGCTTTTAAGAAATTGCCCAGAAATGGAGTCTCTGAGCGCATGTTCATATGAGCTGCAGCTGGTTTTTGAAAGTGGAGAGATCCCAGAGGTGAGTTTAGGAGAGAGAGGTGAAAGATGAGGAGGAAAAAGAAAAGAAAAAAGCAAGTAGAATGAAAAAGTCTTGTTTTTCTCTCTCTCTCTCTCCAGTGGATTGCCTTGACCCCACATGTTCAGGACATGGCAGCTGCGTGTCCGGTCAGTGCCACTGTAAGCCGGGTTGGTCCGGACCTCTGTGTGACGTTTCCAGAGCCCAGTGCCCAGATCAGTGCAACGGTCACGGAGCCTATAGCCCTGACACGGGCCTCTGCAGTTGTGACCCAAACTGGATGGGCCCAGACTGCTCCACGGGTGTGTTCCCATCAGCCATTTTCACCTTCTCACTTGCTGTCTTCTCAAGCTGTGCTGCAATATATTCTAATCTTTCATTTTCATCCATCTACACTCTCGGGGGGATTCACTAAGCATGAATTGCGCCCGCTGATAGCGTTGTTTATTTGCACTCGCTGCGTGTGCTGTTTTAGCACCCGATTCATATGCAAATCAGGTAACGGCACAAACACACCCCAAAAAAAATTAGTGGACGCAATTCCAACTTTGGTAGATAAGATGCAATCCAAAATAATCATCATAAATAAAATAATATAATATTTTAAACAGTTTTTCCCGCATGCCATCTCCACCTTATACACCTGTGTTCTGTAATTCATTTTTGTAATTAATTTCTTCATCTCTAATTATTGCCTCTCTCTCAAATAGTATGTAAGAAAATCTGTACATAAAGCTTCTGTTCCAGATTTATAAACATGATTATTATTTATTATTATGTCTTACTTATTTAAATGTTTTCTGTTCTCATGTATGCATGTATGTACCAAGAGCTCCTTAGAAAACACAACAAATTCCTTGTGTGTTTGTGCACACTTGTCGAATAAAGCTGATCTGATTCTGAGAATATATTTTTGGGGGTATCTTTATTAATACATTGTTGAAAAGAACTGAATTTATGTGACAGAAATCTTTTTTGGGAATATAAATGTCTTTACTGTCACTTTTGATTTGTTTAATGCATTCTAGCTGAATAAAAGTGTAAATGTCTTTAAAAAATCTCACTGACCCCAACCTTTTGAGAAGTAATGTAGATAATGGTGTAAAAAAATGACATGCAGTACAGTAATTAGTATTATTTTTAGTAATGTAATTATTTACATTGTTAAAGCTTTTGCAGCTTTACTGCAGAAAGCTCAATAAAAAATGCAAATAGCAATTAAGTAAATAACAGAATAAAAAGAAACATAATTAAAGTAATTACAAAGAATAAAATAAAGATACATATGATTTGGGGAAAATAAGAGTAAAAACAACTCTCTCTCTTTCTCCAGAGGTGTGTTCAGCAGATTGTGGGAGCCATGGCGTGTGTGTCGGGGGCGTTTGCCACTGTGAGGAGGGCTGGACAGGCACAAGCTGTGACCAGAGACTGTGTAACCCACAGTGTGTGAAACATGGGACCTGCAGGGATGGCAAGTGCCAGTGTGAACAGGGCTGGAACGGCGAACACTGCACCATCGGTAAACACACGCACACACACACATGCTCTCATCCTGCTTTGAAGCCTTGAGCTAGTCAAAGGCATTTCCCTCGGTTCTGTGACTTCTTTTGCACCAGTGCTTTTCAAAGACTCCTGTTTTGTTGTTTGGTCTAGATTGATTTGCTGCTGTTTGCATCAGCACACATAGAGTACAAAAACATATTTGTGCGGATCTGTATGTTTGTGTGTGTTGTCATTATTTTATAATCACATTCAGAGCAAAGGACAGGGTCTTCACTGTGTGATCCGCATCTATAAGAATTTTAAATGACTTTTTGAGCTCTGGAGTCCAGCTGGAAGAGGAATACTAATGGATGCCGCTTTGGTTGCATGTGTTAGGATGCTTGTTTTAATGCTAATGAGTACAATTCTCCCTCTCCACCACTGTTTTCACATCATTGTTTTCAGACAATTACAGCTGATGGATTCTGTGCACACAACACTTCTTAACGCTAAATGCAGCAGTCAACTAAAAGTCATCCATAATGGTTTCGCTTGGGTTCACTGATAATAGATGTCCATCAAGAGTTTGTCTGGCAGGTTTTCTTAGTGGTCTGTGGCATGCGTGCAAGTAACATTTCTCCTGTGTTTCATATGGGCACCAGACTACTGTAAATCACCTCAAATAATCACACAATTGATCAGTCTCTCCCTCCTCTCTTGCAGATGGCTGTCCGGGGCTGTGCAATGGGAATGGGCAATGCATCATGGGTCAGAACAGCTGGCACTGTGAGTGCCACACTGGCTGGAGAGGGCCAGGCTGCAGTGTTGCCATGGAGACCTCCTGCAATGACAACAAGGACAATGAAGGAGGTGAGAAACGCATGTTGAATGCAAAAATTGTTTATATCCCCTTTGGCCTTGTATGCATCACATCTGGAAAGACTTGAAAAAAAAGCTAAACTGATGAGATGCAGAACATTTGGATAGGATAGCTGTTACCTCATCGTAGTAAAGGCCTCATCATTGTAAAGGCACAAAAATGAATAGTGAGCTAAACTAGTAGCAGTACAGATGGGAAAAGAGGAACAGATAAAACCAAATCAACTGAGTCATTTACGCTGGAACCGCTCCAACTGATTCAAACAGCCCTGATCTGTTAAATACAAATCCTTAAGAAAATTTACCATGGTTTTATTATAGTAAAAGTATAGTAGACTTTGTAATACTTTAGTAGCAATACTTTGCATGTGCTTCATTCTATTTCTGCAATTATTTAGTATATATTTTTTTTTGAATTTGAAAGAGAAGACATTGTTTGATAAGTGAGTTCTCTGATTGAAGTCCTTGAAAATAAAAAATTTTGTGTTTGAAAAGTCTGTATAAACCCTGAATTTGTGTGAGGGGTAGGTTCCTAAAAAATTGTCCACCTTGTAAAATATATAAAATAAATTGGATGAATTCATATGAGCTAGATTTTATGAATTTGTACGAATTAGCCACCTTGTAAAATATGTACGAATGTGTTTTTTCTTATAAGCAATATGACTTGATACATCAAATTAACCTCATTACATTTTCCGTATATTTTGCATATATGTTCTACAATAAAAAAAAATAAAAAAAAAAAAAACATCAGTTGTTTTTGAAGCATTTAAAGATATTGAGATTTGCTTATATAAACAGATGAATAGAGCAGCTCCAGTCATCAGTATGAAAAGGTGATGCGTCCTTTTGGCTGGCAGAGTGAAGGATTTGAAACTACCCCAAGGCAGAATGATTATATAACAGGTGGATGTTCAGAGTCAGCCCTAAGCACTGAACGTCTCCCCTACACCAGTAAAGAGCACAGAGAGGCTTTAAAAAAAGAACTATTTGTTGTTTCTCGTTTTAAAATGTTTTCATTTTCCCCTCTTCGTCTACTCTTTTGAGTTTTCTCACTCTTTTCGCAGACATTTCACAGAGTATTGTGAAATTACTTTAGATCATGTAATACAAAACCATGCAAACCACATCAATTTTAATTTTGTCATTTGAATATAGCAGTAAGGTCAATCTGTGAGATGCAGAGCTGCCAACTCTAATGAATTTATTGTCTTCAGACTCACGTAATTGACATGGTACTTGCACTCTAACACCACACGTCCATTTTCTCACGCAGTGAGAAGCGCCCTCAAACAAAAGCAAGAACTTCCTCAGTTAAAACTCTAATAGGATATTGGCAAAAAAAGCTTATAATTAAACTTATAATTAAAAAAAAATAGTTTTTACTGAGCAATGTAGTCAATCACAGTTGATTTCTTCTGGCTATTCTGTTCAGGTTGGTCAGAATTTACTTACAGCTCAAAATGCCACATTTTCTGCACGCTTCATTGATTATAATGGAATGTCATGAGATTGCAATGAACTGAAGTGAGTGGCAGCTCTTTAGTGATTATAAAGGAAGTGCTATTTGTGTGCTTTCTAGTCTACATATAGAGAGGAAAAAATAATTTGATCCCCTGCTGATTTTATACATTTGCCCACTGACAAAGAAATGATCAGTCTGTAATTTTAATGGTAGTTTTATTTTAGCGGTGAGAGAAAGAATAACAAAAAGAAAAATAGAAAAACTAACAGAAAATGCAGTTCAAAAAAGTTATAAACTGATTTGCATTTAAATGAGTGAAATAAGTATTTGATTTCCTATCAATCAGTGAGATTTCTGGCTCTCAGGTGCCTTGCATACAGGTAACAAGCTGGGATTAGGAGCACTCCCTTTAAGAGAGTGAGTGAGGAGAGAGTGCTCCTAATCTCAGCTTGTTACATGTATAAAAGACACCTGTCCACAACTCTTCACCATGGCCAAGACCAAAGAGCTGTCCAAGGATGTCAGGGACAAGATTGTAGACATACACAAGGCTGGAATGGGCTACAAGACCATCGCCAAGCATTTTGGTGAGAAGGTGACAACAGATGGTGCAATTATTCACAAATAGAAGAAACACAAAATCTCCCTCAGTCTGAAGCTCCATGCAAGATCAATGATCATAAGAATGGTGAGGAATTAGCCCAGAACTACATGGGAGGATCTTATCAGTCATCGGCAGCTGGGACCATAGTCACCAAGAAAACAATTGGTAACACACTACTGCGTGAAGTACTGAAATGTTTCAGCGCCTGAAAGGTCCCCCTGCTCAAGAAAGCACAGGCTTTACATGTCCGTCTGAAGTATGCTAATGAACGTCTGAATGATTCAGAGGAGAACTAGGTAAAAATGTTGTGGTCAGATGACACCAAACTCAAGCTCTTTGGCAACTCGCTGTGTTTGGAGGAGGAGGAATACTGCCTATGTCCCCAAGAACACCATCCCCGCTGTCAAAGATGGAGGTGGAAACATTATGCTTTGGGGTGTTTTTTTTGCTAATGGGACAAGACAACTGCAACTCATCAAAGGGACGATGGGCGGAGCCATGTACCTTCAAATCTTGGCTGAGAACCTCCTTCCCTCAGCCAGGGCATTGAAAATGGGTCATGGATGGGTATTCCAGCATGACAATGACCCAAAACACACGGCCAAGGCAACAAAGGAGTGGCTCAAAATACCATTAAAATTATAGACTGATAATTTCTTTGTTAGTGGGCAAACGTACAAAATCAGCAGGGGATTAAATAATTTTCTCCCTCACTGTATAATCCGTTCAGGATTTGAATAAAAGTTTGTGCTGCTAAGAAGACCAACAGCCATGTACCATGTGCACACAACAAAGTTTCAGGATTCACATATAAATCCCTCATATAAATGTGGGATTCACTTTCAAAATTGCAATGATTGACAACATTGAAACAACTGCATTGGATGGTGGAAATATATAGTCAGAATAGGGAGAGAGTCACTGTTACAAATGTCTTGTGGAAGTAAATTCCACAGATAAGGAGCAGCATAGCTAAAAGTTTGAGATCCCATAGAAATGTAGACAATGAAACTAAGAGTTTGAGAGGGATTATATATTGAAAGTAGGTCAGATAAATAAGTAGGAGCCAGGTTATGTAATGCCTTATAAACAAGAAGCAAAATTTTTAATTCAGTATGCTGTTTAACAGGAAGCTAGTGCAGTTGTTGAAGAACAGGTGATATGTGTTCCATAGTAAGAGTTTAGTAACTGTTCATTCTGCACTAACTGTAACTTGTGAAGAAGTTTAAGAGGAAGACCATAAACAAGAGCATCACAGTAGTCAATATGTGAAGTGACAAGAGCATGAACCATACTGGCAGTGCTCCACGTTGAGAGGAGGCAGAGGCGGTTAAGAGTAGAGTATTTCTGGTTGGTGTATAGGCGGTTAGAGTACTGTCAAGCATTTTAACCAAGCTTTTAACCTGCGTTGAAGGAGTGATTGTAGAACCATCGATACACAGAGAAACCACTGGTCCTTGACTAATTATTTTTGTACAAGAAGTATTTCTGTTTTGCTACTGTTATGAAAATTGCTTGAAAACTAAGCTTCAACTTCAGACAAACAGTTAGAAAGAGAGGATGGAGGACGTTTAGAAGCAGGTTTTGAAGACAGATAGAGCTGGGTGTAACAGAGAAAATGAATACCATATTCCCTGAAAATGTTTCCAAGTGGCAGTAAATAAATGATAAATAATAAAGGGCCCAGAACTAAACCCTGTGAGACACCTGTAATAATACATGTTGACTTAGATTTAAACTGGCCTAGTTGAACAAATTGAGTATGACCCATGAGACAAGATGTGAACCAAGTCAGAAAAGTACCTACAATTCCAATGGACTCCAGTTTGTCTAATAAAATTTCATGGGAAATAGTGTCAACCACTGAAGTTAAATCAAGAAGAATTCATATAGATAAGAGTCCTTAGTCAGCCGCTACCAATAAATCATTAGAAATTTTGACAAGGACAGTCTCAGTACTTTGATAGGAACGAAAACTTGATTAAAAATGTTCATATAGATTGTTCAATGAGAGATGATCATGTACCTGAGCCCAACATCCTTTTACAGGATTTTAGATAAAAATGTCAAATTGGAAATTGGACGGAAATTACCAGTTTTTTAGATCTGCACCTGGCTTCTTGAGTACAGGAACAGGGAGGAATAGGGAACAGTGCCAGGAAATAAGAAAGGAATGAAGGATATCTGTGATAAAAGGTGAAAGTACTGACCGACAGACAACTAAATGAGTTGGAAGTGGGTCTAATTGACAGGTGATTGATGTACATTTCTGAATAATTGAAGTAGAAAGTTCAAAAGTAGTTTTTTGGGTTTTTTTTACAAAACATCTTCAATCAAAACCCCCAGCCAACCCGTAATTCTCAGTTGAACTCAAAAGTTGACAGCCCTGTAAGATGTTTGACTGGTCATGCCTTTTGACTATAAAACATGAGTAATTCAAAGTTTCCCAAAGCCTTCTTCAGAATGTTTATTATTAAAAAAAGAGAGAGGACAGGAAATTATATATAAAAGGGCAAAGGGGATCAAGAAGTGATCTCTATTTGCTTATCTTAATTATACTTCTTGTGGATTACATTTTGGGGATGGGCACAAAATACTTGTTTAAAGCAGGTGTTTGAACTTACTGCTCAATCTGACCCAGACACAAACAAGCGTTCTCCAGACATACACAACTTCCTGTTTCTTTCTTCTCTCTCGCTTTTGTTTACTCTTCGTTTGGGGGTTACTTCACAGGAACCTCAGAGATCAGAGAGCACCAAGCAAAACAACACGGAGCAAAAGTCTCTGGCAACAGGCGCTTGTTGTGAGTTTGTTCCGGATCAAGAAAGACCCATTTAGGGCGAAGGGTTGAAAGGGTGTGTATGTACAGTGAACTGCGATATGCAGCAAATAAGAGACGGGAAGAGAAAGAGAAAGATGAAACAGGAAGGGAAGCTCTCAGGGGTGTGAGTGATGCCCTCTGTGACTTTGATGTAAGTTCTCTAAAAGTGAAATCAGGAGAGAGAGAATGAGAGAGAAACTAGAGCATCATTCAATTCAGTGATCACTTCCATCATTTGAGCTCATTACCCCAATGGGGATAAATAAATAGATTCGTTCATTTTCATTTCCATAATGATGAGAAGTTCTACATTTGAGCTTATTATGGTTTTTTTAATCATACTATTTGTCTTTCTCTCTTTTGACATCAAAGCAGCACAGGGGTTTGAGCTGAGAAGGGTTCATCAAAAGTGCACATTCTGAGAATAAGATGGCAGATGAACAGAGAGACTTCAGAAGTCCCTTTAAACCATCTGCCACTCTAAAACCATGAAACTGTGTGTGCTAGGGATGTCAAATGTGCAGATACTTCTGGAACCAAACAATACAAAAAGGAAGCCTTTCTATTGTATCAGTAATATTGAGTATGTACTTCAGTACTTTAGCAAAATGCAAGTGAACAAATGAAAAATTTGTGTTCATCTTATACTCTGCATCGAAATGTTTTTCCACCTTTCATTGGATCATCTTGCAAGTCTTCTATTGCAGGTTTTCCTCATTTGTTCTGATCAAACATTTTATGATACTATGCTTTTTTTCAACACCCTCAAAGGTTTTCTGGTACAACACATTTTAAGCTAAAGAATAAGGCTGCCAACTGTGTCTCATATAGCCTTAGACTTTTTAAAGTAATACAATTATTTCTTCTCTATAGCATTTGTGAGAGCTTTGTTGACTTTGTCATATAAGCTACTCAAACTTCAGCACATGTATGGGCTAAATGTATTTATGTGTAACAGCTCAAGCTAATTCTGTTTTTGTTTAAAGACACACAATACAAATAAGTGACTACAATCAACATTGTTAAATAAGGGTTGAATACTTATGACATAGCTGTGTTATTAAATCCTAGAACTCAAAAATATTACATTATATATTGACATTTTCATTTTTAATATGCCAGTAAACTGTTATAGATCCAATTTTTTTAAAGTTCTGGATCTTCGGAAAAGCTTGTATTTGTAAAGTGCTGCAGTCTCTGGCGGGTTGATTTTTTTTTTTTTTTGTTGTTGTTGAAAGAAGTGGCTGATTAAAATAGTGTAAAAGCAGTGATATTGTGATTTTTTTTTTATACATTTGAAAATGTAATTTATTCCTGTTACGGAAAAGCTACATTTTTTAGCAGTCATTATCATGTTGATTTCAGGATTCTTTAACGAATAGAAGTTCAATACAACAGCATATATTGGGAATATAAATAATTTTTAATTTTAATTTAATTTAATGCATTTTTATTCAAATATTTATTTATTTTATTTTATTTACTTAAGTTGTAGTGCATTTGAAGATTTTACAGAAAAATTGCTGTTAAAACTGACCGACAAATTTATAAAAGCTTTAATTTATTCCTAATATTTAATTTTAAATGTTTATATTGATATTTATATATTTTATGTAAAATAAAATAGTATGTTTAATGGCCTATATTAGATTTGCTCTGGCATTTTCATCATCAGGTACTACATTTTTGGTATCGTGACAACCCTAGTGTGGGTTTATTTTCATACAAAATTCATGCATCACATTGCTAATGCATGTTATAGACCTAAAGCTTATGACATGTGGTGACATCTTTTTCACTTAGATGGTCTGGTTGACTGCATGGATCCGGACTGCTGCACGCAGAGCTCTTGTGTGACCAATCCTCTGTGCCGTGGATCTCGTGACCCACTTCAGGTTATTCAGCAGAGCCAGTCAGAGGTCCAAAAAGTCCCTTCCTTTTATGACAGAATCAAGATGCTTGTGGGTAAAGACAGCACTCACATCATCCCAGGAATCAACCCATTCAATGCCAGGTACCTTATCTGCCCTGTGCCGCGATGGACTATATTACTACATTTATCATGCTTTAATATTTTATATTTGTGTATGTGCAGTCTGGCATCTCTGATTCGAGGTCAGGTTTTGACCTCAGATGGCACTCCTTTGGTGGGTGTCAACGTGACCTTTGTGAAGTACCCTCACTATGGTCACACCATGACCCGCCAGGATGGCACGTGAGTAACTTCACATTATTTAAACCCTTTTTATACATCCACATGCAAATACACTCTTAAAAATAAAAGTGGTTCCATGAAGAACCTTTAATATCCATGGAACCTTTCAAATGCAGAAAAGGTTCTTAGGTTTTTAAAATGTTCTTCAAAATTGTTCTTTTAAGAACTGTTCTTTGAAAGGTTTTTGGAGGAACCAAAAATGGTATATCGAGTATAATGAAGTATATCTCCTGTGCTTGTTCTCCCTAGTTTTGATCTGGTGGCCAACGGCGGAGGTTCTCTGACTTTGCGGTTTGAGCGCGCTCCGTTTCTAAGCCAAGAACGCACAGTGTGGCTGCCCTGGAATCGTTTCTACGCCATGGACACTGTGGTGCTACAAACAGAAGAGAAAACCATGGCCAGATGTGACCTGAGTGGTTTTGTCAGGCCTGATCCTGTGGTTCTCCCATCTCCTCTGTCCTCCTTCTTCAGCTCCAACCCTTCAGAGAAACACATCCTCCCTGAGAGCCAGGTGCCACATTCAACACCCCTACCATCACTTCTCATTTCATTCATGCTCACGTAGGTCAATCCACTCTTCTGTTGGCTTTTTATTTGCGTTTTATATTCTCTATTACTCTCCTTCTTCACTCTCGGCTGGTCTTTTGTTGTTAATCTTAATTTTCGCTCTTGAACTCCTTTTGACTCATTCACATCCTCATACCTTCTCGCAATCACGGTTTCTCTCTGCTGCTCACAATTCATCTCTTTTATCTCCTCGCCAAGGTAGTTTTTAAAGACTGACAGCAGCTGATTTTAGCACTTTACGAAGCCATTAACCCACTTTTCGCCTTCCTTTCACTGTCCAGGTGCTTCACGAGCAGGTGGAGATTCCCGGCACCAGTCTTAAACTTTGCTATTTGAGCTCTAGGACCTCAGGCTACCTCTCACTGCTCAAGGTGATCATGACCCCAGCTCTCGTGCCTCTCAGCCTGGCCAAAGTGCACCTGATGGTGGCCGTGGAGGGTCACCTCCTTCAGAAATGGTTCCATGCATCTCCTAACCTGGCTTACACTTATATCTGGGACAAGACTGATGCCTACAGGCAGAGGGTCCATGGCCTGACCGAGGCTTTGGGTAAGGTGTAATACAGGTGTATTTTAACTGTTATCTTGTTTCTTGTCTATGCTATTGTCTGTTCCCCAGTGTCTTCTCTTAATTTGAGCTCCAAAACACAGATAGTTTCGTAGTTTAATGAGACTGTCTGTCTCTCATCCATTATGGTGTGTGCCAGCGGCAAGTTCCTCCTGTGAGCTAATGAATTGTTATGTCCCCGCTCAGTGATGGAGTGTTTAATTAAGATAGCACAGCTTTGCTCTTCCACTAAGTGTCTTCTCTCTCTGTCATTTTTGCCTTCATTCCTCACATTTCTTTCCTGTCCCTCTTTCCATCTGTCAATCTTTCTGTGTAGTGTCTGTGGGGTACGAGTATGAGACCTGTCCCAGTCAGATCCTGTGGGAGAAGAGGACAGCTGTGCTGCAGGGATACGAGCTTAACCCCTCGAACTTGGGCGGCTGGTCTCTAGACAAACACCACATGCTGAACGTCCGCAGCGGTATGATATGGAAACACCTGTTCTTATAGAACTTAATACAATCATTAGGGAAGGGCAGAAGGACTCAGAAGTGATGTCAGTGATCAGCAATGGAAAATACATCAGTTGTTGGTGTGTAAGTTTCTGTTCTTCAGACTTTAGCTCCATCTCCATCTCAAGTTTAAAGTAATCCTGAAGGCTTATTGTACATGTGTTGCTTATTGATGTAGCTAAATTCTGCAGTGCAGTGGTCTTCAAGGACCAGAATTGTCCATCACTGAATTGGGAGGTGCAAACACACACCCAAAAAAACGAAACTAAACAAAAAACAAATAAACCCCCCTCGATCAGACTAATTACAATGAGCCAAGATATATTTCCTAAGAGGCACTTGTTTTGTGAAATACACTTCACAATGCAGAAAAAAAAGGTAATCCCTGCACCGAATGGTTAAGTAAGCATATCCAAGAAAAAATGTCCATTACTGACTCACACTGTGAGTGGTGTTGGTATTAAAGGAGTAATTTACTTCCAGAACAAAAATTTACAGATAATGTACTCACCTCCTTGACATCCAAGATGTTCATGTCTTTCTTTCTTCAGTCGTAAAGAATTTATGTTTTTTGAGGAAGACATTTCCGGAATTATCTCCATATAATGGACTTCTATGGTGTCTGCGAGTTTGAACTTCCAAAATGCAGCTTCAAACTGCTCTAAATAATCTAAGAAGGGTCTTATCTAGCAAAACAATTGTATACGTTTTAGCCTCAAACACCCGTCTTGTCTAGCTCTGTGCATTTTGGTTCAAGAACCTAAAAAGTTAGGGTATGTCGAAAAACTCAGATCTCATTTTCTCCTCCAACTTCACAATTGCCCTACGTCGCTGTTATACCTTTTTGTTTAAAGGACGTTAGACCTTCTTTGCATGTTCATTGTGCAAACACTGTCGGTACTTCTTCAGCAATGTAAGCCGTTTTTAAATTCGGAAGAGTTTTTTGACATACCCTAACTATCTTGAACAGGACTGCGTTTGAGATTTGAGGTTAAAAAGTATATTAATTTTATTTATTTTTTTAGAAAATGACATTTGAAACTGCATTTTGGAAATTCAAACTCACAGCCACTATGGAAGTCCACTGTTTGGAGATAATTCCTGAAATGTTTTCCCTCAAAAAACAATTTCTTTTGCTGAAGAAAGAAAGACGTGAACATCTTGGATGACAAGGGGGTGAGTACATTATCTGTACATTTTTTTTCTGGAAGTGAATTACTTCTTTACGCACCATTATAAAACAGAATTTACTGCATGCTTTTTCACACCTGTTTATCTGGAGGCTTTTGCAGCAGCTAAATTTCTCCTTCCGGAAGACTTATTCCTTTGCTTTAGGAGATAGGGAGGTGGGTGTTAAAAGAAAAACAATTTATTGTGATTGGAGCTCGGGTAGTGGAAAGTCAAATAAGGACACAGCGATGGAGATGCCAGTGGACTATAAACTAACTCACACTTTCTGCCTAATATTGCTCTTTTTAATGCACATTTGTCAGTTCTCATAATTTCATCACTTTATTAGAGTAAAATTCTGTGTGTTTGAGGGACCAGCAAATTTTTTTTGGTCGTTATTGATGATTATGAGGTCTTTAATGACTGCCGGTTTCACACTATTGATCATGAAATGCAATAAATATGTCACAGTGTAGAAATTGATGCTTTCATTTAAGCATCACATTTGTGCGTGTAAAGATCATTAGAAATATGTCATTTTTGAAATCTCACTCAGTTGCGCTTAATGACAGTGTTTGATTTATTTCACACAGACATCCTTCATAAGGGCAGCGGGGAGAATATCTTCCTTTCCCAGCAGCAGCCACCTACTATCAACAGCATTATGGGTAACGGCCGAAGACGCAGCATTTCGTGCCCAAGCTGCAGTGGGATGGCTGAGGGCAACAAGCTGCTGGCACCAATGGCCGTAGCCTGTGACGGAGAGGGAAACCTGTACGTGGGTGACCTTAACTTTGTGCGGAGGGTCTATCCATCCCTCAATACCACAGCTGTACTGGAGCTCAGGTAAAGCTGATACATTTGTAAGACATTATAGAGTAAAATTGTCTGGATCTAAAAATAATGAAATCAGCAAATCGCATTTAAATAAAAAATGCATGAGGCTTGAATTCCAAGATCCACTCACAGGAAGAGCTGGCAGTAGAAGATAAATAATAATTCAAGCTTGTCATTTGATATTGTTCTGTGAAATCAAGGGTCTCCCATGAGCACCACAGCTCAATATGTCAGAGCTCTTGCACTGACCACAAAGTCAACAGTTATTGCAGTTTGATGGAAGATAATAATAAACACTTGACATTCATTGATGAATCATGCACTACTACACCAAGTACTTAATATAAATTTAAGTATACGTTTTGATTTAATGTTGTTATTAACAACTAGAATAGCTTTTACAATAAGATGTTTTGGTCATTTATTCTAACTAGTGCTGTCAAAATCAGCATGTTTTTCAGTATAACGGCATTAAAAATATTTCCTTGACATGTTCAGCAGTGGCAGCTCTTAAAGTAATAGCAGCCAAATAACCTAATAACCCAGCTGCTGTGATGTCTGTTAATCAAACAGAAGAAAAAAGAGAAAGTCAATAACTTTTGTAGCTTTAAGGATTCATCTATATTTAATTTAGAACTTAGAACTTGATAACTTTATTCAATTTTTGCATATTTCCTACTCTCTGAAGGGCACATGACATTTATTATATTGGGTTTATGTTAATATTATTTTAAGTTATACTTAAATTAGAAGTATTTATTAACTATTATTTTTTTTAAGTCATATATAAGGTTTAGAAAGATTTATACTGTAATTATGAATGGCTATAGTCAATGGTTAAATATTAGGATGAAAAATAAAATTTTATATAGACATCAGTAGTATTGTTATCAGTGATATTCGCCTTCAGTAATAAAAAAAAGATGCCATTAAACAAATATTAAAAATATGTTGTTTCTAATTCTAACTGATGACTTATTTTTCTCTTCTCTTCGCCTGCTCCATGAAGAAATAAAGATTTGAGACACAGGTAATTAAAATAAATGCGTAATGTAGTCTAAATAGCATGCTAATTTGTCTGAAAACGGTTTTTTTTTTTTTTTTTTTTTTTTTGCTTGTGTCGTACTCTTTTCTGCAGTTCAGTTATGTGTAGCAGAATTTTTTTCTTTTTCTATCAAAGTGGTTTCTTTTTTGAGCTCCAATTACTTTACCAGCAATGAACTATTCACATTTCATCATGTTCACCAAGGTAACCATGCTGTTTGTCAGAGGATTTTATTAAGAGACATTCTCCCATTTGCCCTATTTCCATAGCAACAGTCCAAGCCATAAGTACTACTTGGCAGTGGATCCGGTGTCGGGTTCTTTATTCCTGTCAGACACCAACTCCCGGCAGATCTACCGCGTTCGCTCTCTGAATGGGGCACGACCGCTGCTGGATAATGCTCAGGTGGTAGCGGGGACGGGAGAGCAGTGTGTCCCGTTCGATGAGGCTCGCTGTGGTGATGGAGGCAAGGCAGTGGAGGCCACACTAATGAGCCCAAGAGGTGATGTTTTTTAAGAAATATTCTATTTTTTTCTTCTCAGGCTGTGAGTTGGGCAGGACGGAAATGACACACACAATACTACACCTTATATACTGCATCCTGAACTTCTTCACAGGTAGATTTTACGCAAGACAAAGCAGCATTTCAACACTGTGACGCTTTACAATTTTGACTGAGACACATTTTTATTTTCCGCGAACCTAGAAAGCATCAACATTTAATCCCTAAGACGGTTACCAGGTGCTGTCATTTTCTATGCTATCACAAACCTCAGTAACCTGTAATTCTCTAGACTCCAGACATCATCCTTAAAGCCCAGCATGGCCACTGATGTGAGGAAAATAAATGACACAGAAGGTAAAGAGAGATCGTAAGGTTAGCAGACTGCACTCAGAGACAGACTCTGCCTTCTTATCTCAGAATAAAACGCACTCTGACATGATCACCGTGACGGCGTGAATCAAACTGTAGCAGTCGAGCGGCACAGCGCCTGACTCTTTTCCAGGTCATTGCTTCTACACACACAGACTACTAATTATTTTGCCTTTAAAAACACCTTTGCTCTCTGGAATATTGGAATGGAAGAGAAATCAATCAGGTACTTGGTGAGCAGTAAATTGGCAAGAACTTTAAGAAGAAGAAAATTACCTTAATTATTTGACAATTATAACAATAGATAATTCTATCTCGACTGACTTTTTAATACCAGGTGAGTGTTTTCTACATTGTTGCAATTTATTTACCACAGAGCTGTTTGCACCGCTCTCTTCCGTAGCTTGTTTTTCGTGTGGGTGCGTCAATTCATTAAATCATTTAGTACAAAACCATGATTCGTGCTCACATGAAGTAATCTGTTTGGACACACTGAAGAAGGCCTGCGAGCCGAAACGATTGTGTCCTTGTCCCATTGTGACTGATAAAAAGCAAAAACATATTACTTCATGAGTGCAAATCGTGGTTTTGTACTAGGTCTTAAAATTTATAACATGCTCTAAAGGGATAGTTCTCACAAAAATTTTGTCATCAGGTACTTACCCTAATGTCATTTCAAACTTGTAAACTTTTGTTCTTCTTCAGAATACAAATTAAGATATTTTTGAGAGCTCTCTGACCCTGCTTAGACAGCAATCCAACTGAATGTTCCTGGACCCAGAAATGTAGTAAGGACATCAGTTTGTTAAAAAATATATATAGATTTTCTTTTCTTTGCACACAAAACATATTCTCGTAGCTTTGTAAAATTACGGTTGAACTGCTGATGTCACATGGGCTGTTTTACCAATGTCCTTACTATGTTTCCCGGGCCTGGAAACATATTTAATTAAAAATATCTTAATTTGTGTTCTTAAGATGAACAAAGGTCTTATGGGTTTGGAGCGACATTAGGGTGAGTAAATGATGACAGAATTTTCATTTTTGGGTGAACCATCCCTTTAAAATGAGCATTATCATGCACAAGTATTGAGTTTCTTCACTGTCGGTTCTTTGACGCAGGTGTTGCATTGGACAAGAACGGCTTGATGTACTTTGTGGATGCTACCATGATACGAAAAGTGGATCAGAATGGCATTATCTCCACTCTGATAAAGACCAATGACCTGACTGCAGTCAGGCCCCTCAGCTGTGACTCCAGCATGGACGTCAGCCAGGTTGTAATTACTTTCCTCAACTCTCTTGCACTTGCACTCAGTTGTCGGTCTATCAAGGGAGGTTAAGACTCCTAAAAATAAATGAACAGTTGCTCAAATCTGTACTAAAGTGCAAAATTCAGATGCTCTATAATGTGCCCAGCTAACAAAAATGTGTTCCAAGAACATTTTAGTAACATTCCCACTAAGTTATGAAAATGTTATTTCTGAATGTTTTGTAAACGTTCCAAAAATTGTCATTGTGTGCCATTGTCATAATGTTATGAGAACCTTATATTTGAATATTCTCTTATGAGAATAGGTTATGTAAACCTTTTTTTTTTTTTTTTTTTTTTATGTTTGAGAAAAAATTTTTCTTGGTTCTGTGAATGTTACAGGAACATTCCAATCTACCATTGTCATAATGTTATGATAACCTTATATCTGAATATTCTTTCTACGTTTAAAATGTTTATTATACAAATACTGGACAAACATTCCTTTGATCTTTTATACCTGTTATGACAACATTAATTCTTAATGTTATGTAAACGTTCAAAACATCCAGCTTTTTTAACTTGTGTATAGATTAATTGTTCTCGCCATGAATATAGCCATAGATGCTGAAATGGGGTTAAGAAGAAAAAACAAACAAATGGACATTCAAAGATACAAATTTCATCAAAAGTATGTTTTGAGAATTGAGAAAGAATGTTTTCTCTTTCCATTACACAAACCTCAATCGTGAACAAATAACATCAAAAGAACATTCTGAGACTGTTGTTCTAAGCCTGTTTTTTCTTACCATTATGAGAACCTCAAACATGTACAAATAACATCAGAAGAACATTCAGAGAATATGTTTCTAGGAATGTTTTCTCTTACCATTACGAGAACCTCAATTGTGTACAAATAACATCAAAAGAACATTCAGAGAATGTTGTTCTAAGAACGTTTTCTCTTAATGTTAGGAGAACCTAAATCGTGTACAAATAACATCAAAAGAACGTTCTGAAAATGTTGTATTAGAATGTTTTCTCTTAATGTTACGAGAATGTAAATCAACCATTAATAACATTATTAGAACGTATAAACATTATTTTAAGAATGTTTCAAATATCTTTGAAAAAAAACTTGTGGGAATGTACACCCTGTTAGCTGGGTGTATAGATGTTTTAATGTTTTAATGTTGTTTAAAATGTAGAGGTTTTGACAGTGCCCAAAAAAATATAGTTTAATTAATAAAAAGAACCATAAAAATATATGAAATAACTGTTTAAACTAGTAACTTACTGACTATACATTTTTTAACAATTTACAGGCCCCATGACATTAAAATAAATTGCCAATCACAGTTGTGTAAACACATTTCAGCCAGTTTATTTCATTTAATTTAGTTTGCGCTGTGAAATACGTTTTTCTTCCTGTCTCATCCTTGCGTCTTAGAACTTGTGCTAGCCAATATTTGCTTGTCAGAGTGTCTCCTTGGGTATTACCGTTCGACAATGACAGTGACAAACAATGGAACTGGATTATCAATCAAGCAGCTGTCATTTGTCTATCACTGTAATAAATTCATAGGCCTGCTGATTCGTTCCACTCGGAAGAATCTGTAACACATTACTTTTTAAAATGCCAGCAGGAAATCTACTGTCGGAAATGGGAAATGCATTCAGTTTGACCAGGAGCAAGGATAAAACATATCCCCTCTAGGGATCAAACGAACAGAAAGAGGGATATCAAAAGCAGAGGCAGGGAAATCCCACTGGGCAAAGCTGAATTTCACATTTACAGACCACAGCTGCTCAACATGCCCAATTATTGTCCTTTTTTGTGTTAATGTACGCTTCACCTTTAATGTTTCAGGTACGTCTGGAGTGGCCTACAGACCTGGCCATCAACCCAATGGACAATTCACTGTATGTGCTGGAAAATAACGTCATCCTGCGTATCTCGGAGAACCACCAGGTCAGCATTATTGCAGGACGGCCCATGCACTGCCAGGTCCCTGGCATTGATTACTCGCTCAGCAAACTAGCCATCCATTCTGCCTTGGAGAGCGCCACAGCCATCGCCATCTCCCACACAGGTGTGCTCTATATTGCCGAAACCGACGAGAAGCGCATCAACCGCATACGGCAAGTGAGCACCAGCGGTGAGATCTCCCTGCTTGCCGGCGCTGCCTCCGAATGCGACTGCAAGAATGACGTCAACTGCAACTGTTTCTCGGGAGATGAGGGTTATGCTGCGGACGCCAGCCTCAATTGTCCTGCTTCGCTGGCTGTGTCACCAGATGGTACGCTGTACATTGCTGACCTGAACAATATCCGTGTACGTTCGGTCCGTAGCAACCGCCCCAACGCCACAGCGACCGGCCAATATGAAGTGGGTTCATCTCTGGAACAGGAGCTATATGTGTTTGGTCCTGACGGTCTTCACAGGCAAACGGTTAGCCTCATTACAGGCTTGGCCCTGTATAACTTCACCTACGGGCTGGATGGAGAGTTGGCAGCAGTTACCGATGCCTCTAACAATACACTTCGGGTGAGGAGGGAGGCGTCTGGCTCTATCAGGCTTGTGCTCTTGCCAGAGAACCAGGTGGTAACACTGGGAATGGACCCAGCCGGCAGCCTTCGTTCAGTGTCCGCCCTCAGCCAGGAAGTGGCACAGCTCAGTTATTACACAAACACTGAACTTTTAGCCTCCAAGTCGGATGAGACCGGATGGACCAACTTTTACAAGTGAGTATGAAATATGCCATGTAACAGAACATTGAGATAAAGGCAAATCTGGAAAAATAATAATAATAATAAAAACACAGTCAAAAAGTTTCAGGGGGAATTCAATGAGAATAACTTACTTTTTAAAATGCCGAAAAGGCTTATAACTGCACTGCATGTCTAGATGTGTTTGGTTATCATCTGATGAATAACTGCTGCAATATGCAGTAAAATCTCTTTTTAATGAAATTCTGTTTACATCTGCTCTTTGTGGGTAGTAATAACACAATGTTTATTGGGCGATGCTAATAATATAATCTATATTAAACCCAATTTACATTTTACAATTTACAGGTGGCTAGTTTGCACTGAAAAGACTGATATTGACTTCATTTAAAATGATATTTCAGTGCATTTAGTATTTTGTAAGAGCTGGATAGAGATTATTAATGCAGATTTTTGTGCTACAATTTTGTGTAAAAATGGTGCGAAAATTTGTGCCCCAGTGTCTCATGGATGTTTTTATAGACGATGCATTTTGACTTATTTTCTTTATAATCACTATGGTTGTCATCCAACTGGTATCTTCATCTAGTGGCGGAGCAGAGTAGGTTTTCAAAGCACCGCAGCCATCTAGTGTCTGTATGCTAGAACTGCTCTAGACGTTTAAATAGATGTACAGTTTTGGTTGTTTCAAAACAGTGTTTTATTGTTAACTAAAACAGAACTATTGTTATTGTTGTTTAGCATCATTAGTCCAGCTGTCCTTGCTGCTCAAACAGTTGTTATTATTATTATTATTATTATTATGTTGAAAACAACTGAGTAGATTTTTTTCAAGTTTCTTTGATAAATAGAAAGTTCAGAAGAACAGCATTTATCTGAAATAGAAATCTTTTGTAACATTATAAATGTCTTTATCATTTGATCAACTTTGATCAATTTAAAGCCTCCTTGCTAAATAACAGTGTTTATTTCTATTATTTCTTTTGAATGTTAGAATAAATAATGTTAGAACAGCTTTTTATTTCTAATGAATGCTGATCTTTGGATCTTTCTATTCATCAAGGAATCCTCAACTGTTTTAAAAATTGCTAATAATAATAATAATATTGTTTCTTGAACAGCAAATTAGCATATTAAAATGATTCTGAAGGATCATGTGACACTGAACACTAGAGTTATGATGCTGAAAATGTTGCTTTGATCACAGGAATTAGTTACATTTTAAAATGTATTTAAATAGAAAGCAGTTAATTTTAAATAGTAAAAATATTTAACATTATTACTGCTTTGCTTTATTTTGGATTAAATAAATGCAGACTTGGTAAGCAAAAGAGACTTCTTTAAAAAATGTAAAAACAAAAATTATATATAGCTTTCTTTAATTGACCATCTTTTGACAACTGAAAAAAAGTTTCAAATACAAATCTTAGATGAAAAACTTAAAATAAAAAACCTGCCTGCTACATTCACTAAAATTAAACTGTACTTAAAAAAGCTATATAGAAATGCTATTTAAAAGCAATACAAAAGCACATAAAATTACTAAAACTTAAACTAAAATAAATAAAAAATAAAAGCTAATCCAAAATCTAAAAAAATATATAACAGTATATAAATACTACTAAAATAACATTGTTAATTTTTTTGTGATATAAATTAACTTTTAAAAATATATATATATATTTTTGCAGACACTGCTGCCTATTTATTTTGTTCATATTAGTGAATTTTGTCTTGTATCTCTTCTTCTCAGCTATGACAGCGAGGGTCGTCTAACCAACGTCACATATCCCACTGGTGTGGTGACCAGTCTGCACCGTGAGATGGAGGAGTCCATCAATATTGACATGGAGAGCTCAAACAGAGATGATGACGTCACGGTCATCACCAATCTCTCGTCCGTAGAGGCGTCTTACACTGTGGTTCAAGGTAAACACCCACAACACGCAAAGAACATATCTCGGTCCAGATCTCATGCTGATGCCCCCCGTTTCCCCTCCAAATCACATCCATTAAGACCAAAACACACAGCAGGCAGGTAGACTGATGTTTCTCTTTACTACCCGCAGGGAGGACACATTGTTTGAATGTGCGGAGTCCAGCAGAGCAGAGAAATCATCATTTTACAATTTACCATAGGCTGCCTTTAGGGGTTCTTTCAGAAGGCAAAAGCTTGAAGGCTTAAACTCTTCTCTTTATATCCAGTGGATTATGTGTTGATGGATTCTCTCACGCAACTTACTTGTTACTTCCTGTAAAGAGTATGATTTTGCTGTTTACTCAAGACAAATTACATGAAAACCAACCCTTTGGGTGCCTTCTGCTTGTTAGCAGTGTACCAAAATGCACTTGGATTTTTTTTATGACTTTGAAATTGTACATGATTGTGTTTCCCAGGTACATTTCTGTGGAAAGCAGCATCTGATCCAATTATAGCTTGTAAATGGAACTGAAGATGTTCGTGCTGCTTTTAGCCAGAGCTAAATCTTCTTTATAACAAAAAAAGCTGCATTATACACATACGTCCCACAGTGCTGCATTTTCCCTAATGCACAATAGACTATCCGATCAGAACTAATGGCTAATACTAAATTAAATGAGTCTGGTTTTAGGGAGCGCATATTACTCGCCTTAATATGAGCATTAAATACTTCATAGATAAATAATATTTAATGTACATAAACGCTACGAAACAGTTTGGTGTCAGCATGATTTTATCTGTTTGGACTATAGATGTTAGTATGTATGTAATTATTTATTTATTTTTACTTTAAACTCTTAGTCGACCCTTCATTCAAAAGTTTGTAGTCAGTCATTTTTGGAAGAAGTAGAAAATGACAGATTTATTCAGCATGGATGCATTAAATTGATCAAAAGTTAAAATCATCGTATCGTAAAAAAAATTATCACAGTTTCCACAAAAATATTAAAGAGCAAAACATGTTTTAAAGGTGACCTATTATGCCCCTTTTTACAAGATGTAAAATAAGTCTCTGATGTCCTCAGAGTGCATATGTGAAGTTTTAGCTCAAAATACCTGACAGATCATTTTTTATAGCTTGTTAAAGTTGGCACTTTAAGGGTATGAGCCAAAACGCGCCGTTTTTGTTTTTGTCCCTTTAAATGCAAATGAGCTGGTGCTTCCGGCCCCCTTTTTCAGAAGAGGGTGGAGCTTAAAGATCCAGCAAAAACAAAAGACAATCTTACGCACTGAAAGTGTCCAAAACTCTCAGTAGCAGTGTTCAGCCTAATGTTCTTCGCATGCTATCTCAAACTCGTCAACCTCACATTGATTTCATATGCAATTTTTAACTACCACATTCCTATTTATGATAATTCTGGTAGCATGTGAAGGCAGCATCAAGTTAAAACAGGCACAGACAATGGTAGCTTTAGCAACATTAGACTAGAGTGCCAAGAAGCGCTTTCATAATTTTGAAAACAATTTGGAAAACAAACTTGTCATACTTACTTTGTCTGGAGCTGATGTTCATGCACGAAGCGATGGTATTGATCCCTAAACATATAGGTGACTTTACAGATTTTTTCCTGGACATTTTTTAGAACATGAAATTTAAATGTTACATTTTAAAATACATTAAGATATTAAACAACTATTTTTAATGACTGTTTACTGTATTTTTGATCAAATAAATGCAGCCTTGATGAGCGTAAGAGACTTCTTTGAAAAAAAAAAAAACATACCTACATTTTAAACAACATGTGTATGTACATACATAATGATATGTGAAAAATTATATAATGTTTGTTTATAATGTGCTGTTTAAAAAATATAATCTCATTGTATAATCCTTACTAACCTATATTCTTCTTTCTTTTTCATAGACCAAGTGAGGAATAGCTATCAGTTGTACCACAATGGCACACTGCGAGTGTCCTATGCTAATGGGATGGGCATCAGCTTTCACACTGAACCGCACATCATTGCAGGATCTGTGAGTCCGACCATTGGGAGACGCAACATCACCCTACCCACTGACAGCGGCCTAAACTCTATCGAGTGGCGCATGAGAAAAGAGCTTACCAAGGGCAAGGTCACAGTGTTTGGCAGGAAGTTGCGCGTAAGCTTTTCTTTTTTCTTTTTTTTCCAATTAAAGTCAATTTTATTTGTATAGCACTTTTTAAAGCAGCTTTAACAAAATTCAGAATGTTGATGTTTCTATATCTTAAAGGAAGTTTTCAGGCAAAAATTAAAGTTGTGTCACTAACTACTCATCCTCATGTCATTCCAAACCTGTAAGACCTTCATTCATACTTGGAACGCAAATTAAGATATTTTTATTGAAATCCAAAAGCTTTCTTGCCCTTCATAAACAGCAAAGCATTTACCATGTTCAAGGCTCAGAAAGGTAGTAAGGACATTGTTAAAATTGTCAATGTGACAGCAGTGTTCAACTGTAATCTTATAAAGCTATGAGAATACTTCTTGTGTGCAAAGAAAACAAAAATAATGACTTTATTCAACAAATTCTTCTCTTCCATGTCAGTCTTCGCAGTGTGTTCAGAACAGTACCACGACTTATGCGTGTGGTGCTGCTGACGCAGGAGCCGCCGTAGTTCTGACGTAGAACTCAGTCCTTGTTTACAAGCAGAAGACACACTGTATATAAAACTGTCTTTGTAAACATGTTAGATTTCAACAGAGAGGATCACTTGCATTTTTGTATTTGAACCAGAATATACAGATGATGAACATGATGAGAGATGAATGTTCTACATCAGACCACCGTGCCAGGAGTGGTGATACTCTCCTGAACACGCGTCAAAGACTGACACAGAAGAGAAGAAATTGTTAAATGAAGTCGTTACTTTTTATTTCTTTGCGAATTTTCGTAGCTTTAGAACATTATGGTTGAATCATTGATGTCACATGGACTATTTAACCAATGTCCTTACTACCTTAAACTTGTCAGCTGCATTGCTGTCTATGCAGGGTCAGAAAGTTCTTGGATTTCATCAAAAATATCTTAATTTCTGTTCAGAGGATGAACTACGGTTTTGCGGGTTTGTAATGATATGAGGGTGAGTAATTAGTGACTGAATTTTCATTCTTTAGTGAACTATCTCTTTAACACATTTAGCAGTTTAGAGCTGGGCGATAGGATAATTTACAAATTGAGATTTGCTATGTAAACTGCAACATTTTATGCCTGAATTTAGAGTTTAGAACTTTTAAAAACCTTAAATGTGTCCCTGCAGGTCCACAGCAGAAACCTTTTGTCCATTGACTATGACCGCAACACCAGAACAGAAAAAATCTACGATGACCATCGCAAGTTCACTCTGCGCATCATCTATGACGCCCAGGGTCGACCAGCCACCTGGCTGCCCAGCAGCAGTTTAGCCTTAGTTAATGTGTCTTATTCTCCCACCGGCCGGTTAGTGGGCTTGCAGAGGGGCAGCATGAGCGAGAAAAGTGAGTTTGACACATTTGGCCGAATCCTGTCTAGAACCTTTGTCGATGGGAAAATTTGGAGCTTCAGCTACATGGACAAAGTGAGTCAACTCTTTTGAACCACACTAAAGGCTTTGTTTGTTTCTACACTGTTCATGTATGAACTCATTTTGTTCACCTTTTTATTTTTTACTCTGCAGTCCATGGTGTTGCTACTCCAGCAGAGTCAGAAACAGTACGTTTTTGATTTTGACACAGCGGGCCGACTCACGGCTGTCACTATGCCGAGCATGGCCAGACACACTATGGCCACCCACGTGTCTGTTGGTTACATTCGCAACACCTACAACCCCCCTGAGAGCAATGCCACCATAATCCACGACTTCAGTGAGGATGGACGTCCACGCGCTACGTTCTATCTTGGAACGGGTCGGCGTGTGCTCTACAAGTACGGAAAGCTTGGAAAGCTCTCTGAGGTGCTTTATGACGCCACTGCTGTCACCTTTGGCTACGATGAGACGACTGGAGTGCTTAAAATGGTCAACTTACAGAGTGGAGGCTTCTCTTGCACCATTCGCTATCGCAAACTCGGCCCTCTAGTGGACAAACAGATGTATCGCTTTTCAGAGGAAGGAATGGTCAATGCTCGTTTTGACTACACCTATCATGACAACAGCTTCAGGGTGGCCAGCATAAAGCCAGTTATAGGTGAAACCCCACTTCCTGTGGACCTGTACCGCTATGATGAGATATCCGGAAAGGTCGAACACTTTGGCAAGTTTGGCATCATATACTACGACATCAACCAAATCATCACTACGGCGGTAATGACACTCAGTAAGCATTTTGATGCACATGGCCGCATCAAGGAAGTGCAGTATGAGATCTTCCGCTCGTTGATGTATTGGATGACGGTGCAGTATGACAGTATGGGCCGTGTAATTAAACGTGAACTGAAGATCGGTCCATATGCTAATACAACACAGTACCGCTATGAATATGACGGTGACGGCCAGCTTGTTGGTGTTAAGGTTGATGACTGGTCCACTTGGCGCTATAGCTACGATCTCAATGGAAATCTCCATTTGCTTAACCCCGGTAACAGCGCCCGTCTGCTGCCACTACGCTACGATCTACGAGACCGAATCACGAGGCTCGGCGACATGCAGTATCAGCTCGATGAGGATGGTGTTCTTGCACAGAGGGGCTCGGACATCTTTGAATACAATTCCAAAGGTCTTCTCGAGCGAGCCTATAGCCGCACAACAGGGGGTTGGAGCGTCCGCTACCGCTACGATGGCTTGGGCCGCCGGGTCTCCCGCAGAACTAGCGAAGGCGAGCATCAGCAGTACTTCTACGCCGACTTGAACTACCCCACTCGGGTCACCCATGTTTACAACCACTCGAGAGCTGAAATCACTTCCTTCTACTATGACCTGCAGGGTCATCTGTTTGCTATGGAGGTCAGCGGTGGCGAGGAATATTACATCGCCTCTGACAATGTAGGCACTCCGCTGGCCATCTTCAGCAGCAATGGGCAGATGGTCAAGCAGATGCAGTACACAGCGTACGGAGAGATCTACCATGATTCCAACCCGGATTTCCAGCTCATATTGGGCTTTCATGGAGGGCTTTATGATCCTCTCACAAAGCTAGTGCACTTCGCCCAGAGAGACTATGACGTGCTCGCAGGGAGATGGATTGCACCTGATCATACATTGTGGCCGAAGATAGGCAAAGAGCCAGCTCCATTCAACCTGTATATGTTCAAGAACAATAATCCACTCAGTGATATGATTGATGTGAAAAACTATGTGACAGGTGAGAGGGTGGAAAAATGTTCTGCTTTGTATTCATGAGCTGAGCTTAAAAGTCATGTATAAATTTCTAAAACTGATTCCTTGACAGCTTGTAAAAGACATTTTTTCTCTGTTTTGTCTTGCAGATGTGAAGAGTTGGCTGGTTATGTTTGGCTTCCAGCTCAGCAACATCATTCCCGGGTTTCCTAGACACTCGCTTTACTTTGTTGACCCTCCTTATGAGATACTTGCCAGTCAGGACTCTGATAACGTTCAGGTCAGTTTGGTTTGGTTATCATTTTTCAATTACAATCATTTACCAGCATTTGCTGAGCCTCATTCATGAAACTTGATGTAAATATATGAGTAAATTCTGAGTAATTTATGCGTAAAACAGACCTCTCTGAAAACTCTCCTCAGGGTTTACAAGCGCTTCGTAAATATGTTAAAAAAATGGGTGCTCTACTAAAAACAGCCAACTGGTGGCGCTTAAGAATGCTTTGGTTGCTATGATTGGGAATATCCATGGCAGTAAGGTATTACTAGTATCTCATTTGAAGAGCCTACTGAATATATAATGCAGTAACCAGCCATATTATCTTCTCTATTGTTGTTCAGTCATTGTAAGAGTAGGATGGTTGGTCGGTGTAGTATTTGTCCCACCCCTTCTCCATTGATTGTGGATGGCTGGGTAAAAATAGACATTCCTTTCATACCAACTAACATTTTGAAAATACTCTTTTTGTTATGAATTTGAAAGTTTACATCAGAACCGCATTTCAAATGATTTACACAAAAATGTGTTCTGCTCGTTTTTCATGAAAGAGGGCCAATATTTTTACTGACCACATAGTGTTTAGATGTTATATTCCATATATATATATATATATATATATATACACACTACAGTCAAATGTTTTTGAACAGTTTTAAAATAATGCTTTTTTTTTTAAAAGAAGTCTCTCCTGCTCACTAAGCCTGCAATTATTTGACCCAAAGCACAGAATAACTTAAAAATTATGAAATATTATTATTGAAATATTATTACTGTTTAAAATAACTGCTTTCTGTCGGCGCCGATAGCCTTGTGGGCAGTGCGCCGACATACAGCGCCGTTGCGCTACGGGCGTCCCGAGTTCAAATCCCCGCTCGAGGACCTTTCCCAACCCTACCCCCTTCTCTCTCTCTCCCACTTCACTTCCTGTCAGGAATGATCTGCCTTATCATAATAAAGGCAAAAATAAATAAATAAAATAACTGCTTTCTATATGAATCTATTTTAAAATGTAATTTATTCTTGTGATTTCAAAGCTGAATTTTCATGATCACATGATTCTTCAGAAATTATTCTAAAATATTCTAATGTTTCTAATATCAATTTAAAGCATCCTTGCTAAATATAAATATTAATTTCTATAATTTCTAATAAATAATAAATAAATAAATTAAACTGACTCCAAGCTGTGGCACTAAACACTGGAGTAATGATGCTGAAAATTTAGCTTTGATCACAGGAATAAATGACATTTTAAATATATTCAAATAGAAAACAGTTATTTTGAATAGTACAAATATTATGTGTTACTGATTTTGCTGTACTTGGGATGAAATAAATGCAGGCTTAGTGAGCAGAAAAGACTTTAAAAACCACTGAAAATCTTATAAAAAATATTATTCTTCACAAATAGTTTTTAAACAACTTTATGAAAACAATTTACAATGTTTCTTTTAGAAATATGTTCACTACCATTCAAAACAATAAAAATTGTTCTTTTTTTTAAATAAATACTTTTGTTTGTTTAGCAAGGATGCGTGAAAGTGAAAAAGTGAAAGTAATTCATAATGTTACACAATTTTTCTATTTCTAAAAGATTTTGTTCAAGCTTTGGTCCTTAAAAGGGTTTACACAAGAATATTAAGCATGTGCAACTTTTAAACTACGAAGAAATGTTTCTTAAGCACAAAATCAACATATTAGAATGATTTCTGAAGCTTCATGTGACACTCAAGACTGGAGTAATGGTGGCTAAATTCAGCTTTGCAGCTAAATGACAGCTAAATTCAGCTAAATGACAGCTTTGCCACAGTAATAATTTACATTTTACAATAGACAAAAAAAGTATTTTAAATTTCAATTATATTTCACAATTTTACTGTATTTGTGATAGGGCTGTCACTAACGATTATTTTGGTAATCTGTCAATTATTCTGATGATATATATTTATTGATTATTGAGATTATATATATATATATAGTAATAATAAAATAGACCTAAGTTAACAATAGCATTTAAAATTACTTAAATACATATATAATAGTAATGAGGCAATAATAATTCAAATAAATGTATCAAATAGTTCAAACCAATATCAAAAGCAAGTAGTAATATACTGAACAAAACTGTTAAAATACATAATGTATTATAAACAGTAGAGATAATGTACCTTACGCATTATAACAAATGCCTGCAGAGTCCCGCTGAGGAAAAAAAAAAAAAAAACAGCTAAAACCAGCCTAGGCTGGTTGGCTGGTCTTAGCTGGTTTAAGCTGGAAGTAGCTGGTTTTAGCTGGTGGTCTCCCAGCCTGACCAGCTAAGACAAGAGGGAAAGTGTCAAAAAACCCTCTAAAACCAGCCTGGTTGACCAGCTAAAACCAGCTAACCAGCCTTGGCTGGTTTTAGCTGTTTTTTTCAGTAGGGAAGGGTGCCAATGGCCTCACAGTTGTTTTACACTTTAATCTTTGTTTAATCCTTGTTTAATATTGATATAACAAACATTTAATTCAAATGTCCACTTAATCTTTAATATTTGGCCATTTCTTTATGACAGAAATGCTGCAGCCACTGTAATTTGTTGAAAATGTGGACATCACAACATGTAAACTCAACACACACGTAAATAATTAAAGCGCATATATTAAATCTGCATTGCATTTATATTTAATTGAATCGTAGTGTTTGTGAATTCTTAACAGCATTATGATTTTTACATGGGTTTAATATGTGGAATATACGCCACTTCCGGTATTTTGCCAATTTACTCAACACGAGCAAAATGCAATTGATTTTTTTAGAATCAAGGAATCATCGCAGCCCTAATTTGTGATCAGTAAATGCAGCCTTAGAGTCTCACCAACTTTACATTTTTGAACAGTAGTGAATGTTTCAACCAATGACAAAACCAAATTTGTTAAATATGATAAATAACCTTATCCTGTTGACAAATCTACAGAATTTGCAAATACTGTGTACATACAGGTCCTTCTCAAAAAATTAGCATATTGTGATAAAGTTCATTATTTTCTGTAATGTACTGATAAACATTAGACATTCATATATTTTAGATTCATTACACACAACTCGAAGTAGTTCAAGCCTTTTATTGTTTTAATATTGATGATTTTGGCATACAGCTCATGAAAACCCAAAATTCTTATCTCAAAAAATTAGCATATTTCATCCGACCAATAAAAGAAAAGTGTTTTTAATACAAAAAAAGTCAACCTTCAAATAATTATGTTCAGTTATGCACTCAATACTTGGTCGGGAATCCTTTTGCAGAAATGACTGCTTCAATGCGGCGTGGCATGGAGGCAATCAGCCTGTGGCACTGCTGAGGTGTTATGGAGGCCCAGGATGCTTCGATAGCGGCCTTAAGCTCATCCAGAGTGTTGGGTCTTGCGTCTCTCAACTTTCTCTTCACAATATCCCACAGATTCTCTATGGGGTTCAGGTCAGGAGAGTTGGCAGGCCAATTGAGCACAGTAATACCATGGTCAGTAAACCATTTACCAGTGGTTTTGGCACTGTGAGCAGGTGCCAGGTCGTACTGAAAAATGAAATCTTCATCTCCATAAAGCTTTTCAGCAGATGGAAGCATGAAGTGCTCCAAAATCTCCTGATAGCTAGCTGCATTGACCCTTGATAAAACACAGTGGACCAACACCAGCAGCTGACATGGCACCCCAGACCATCACTGACTGTGGGTACTTGACACTGGACTTCAGGCATTTTGGCATTTCCCTCTCCCCAGTCTTCCTCCAGACTCTGGCACCTTGATTTCCGAATGACATGCAAAATTTGCTTTCATCCGAAAAAAGTACTTTGGACCACTGAGCAACAGTCCAGTGCTGCTTCTCTGTAGCCCAGGTCAGGCGCTTCTGCCGCTGTTTCTGGTTCAAAAGTGGCTTGACCTGGGGAATGCGGCACCTGTAGCCCATTTCCTGCACACGCCTGTACACGGTGGCTCTGGATGTTTCTACTCCAGACTCAGTCCACTGCTTCCGCAGGTCCCCCAAGGTCTGGAATCGGTCCTTCTCCACAATCTTCCTCAGGGTCCGGTCACCTCTTCTCGTTGTGCAGCGTTTTCTGCCACACTTTTTCCTTCCCACAGACCTCTTGCTTGAGGGTGTCAATGATGGCCTTCTGGACAGCAGTCAGGTCGGCAGTCTTACCCATGATTGCGGTTTTGAGTAATGAACCAGGCTGGGAGTTTTTAAAAGCCTCAGGAATCTTTTGCAGGTGTTTAGAGTTAATTAGTTGATTCAGATGATTAGGTTAATAGCTCGTTTAGAGAACCTTTTCATGATATGCTAATTTTTTGAGATAGGAATTTTGGGTTTTCATGAGCTGTATGCCAAAATCATCAATATTAAAACAATAAAAGGCTTGAACTACTTCGAGTTGTGTGTAATGAATCTAAAATATATGAAAGTCTAATGTTTATCAGTACATTACAGAAAATAATGAACTTTATCACAATATGCTAATTTTTTGAGAAGGACCTGTACATCACAGGAAACTATTGTTTACCTTTATGAGGTAAAAATCAACAATTTTTTTTTAAAGTGCAAACATTGTACTGGTCTAAAGGGTTTTCTGTCAAATTGCGTGAAATGCTCTCACAGCTAGAACTGAAAGTGACTTTACGTATCATATTACTGCTGAACCACTTTTATCAGGTGTCACTAACTGCTCATCCATTTTACAGCTTTTCACTGGAGTTCAGCATTCAGTGGACAGACACAACCAGGCCTTCATGGTTCTTGAGGGGAGGCGGCTCAACAAACAGCGGCGCATCAAGCGTGACAAGCCCGGCTACTGGTTTGGCACCAGCACACCCATCGTGGGAAAAGGCATGATGCTTGCTATCAGGGATGGCCACGTATTAACAGACCTGTCCAGCTCAGCTAGCGAAGACAGTCGCAAAATATCACAGATCCTCAGCAGCGCCATCTACCTGGATGGCACTCATTACACCATCGACGGACGGGACTGTCACTTCTTCGTGAAGCTCGGACTAGCTGACAGCGACCTGTTGGCGCTGGGTCTCAGCAGCGGCCACAAGACGCTGGAGAGCGGGATCAACGTGACCGTCAGCGGACGCTCCCGGCGAGGCGTCACTTTAGAAATCCACTCCGCCAAACTCATATACAGCGTCCGGTACGGACTGTCAGCAGAGGTTCTGGAGAAGGAGCGGAGCCGGCTGCTTGAACAAGCCCACCAGAGGGCGCTGTCTGGAGCCTGGGCCAGGGAGCAACAACAAGTGCGCGAGGGCAGGGAAGGAGGACGCGTGTGGGCTGAAAATGAGAAGCAGCAACTGTTAGCCATGGGGAAGGTCGTAGGCTACGAGGGCTACTACGTGCTCCCGGTAGAGCAGTACCCTGAACTGGCAGACAGCAGCGCTAACATCCAGTTCCTCAAACAGAACGAGATGGGCAGGAGGTAACAGAGTTACAGTTGCTGATGTCACACCATCTCCTACGGAGAGAAACAACAGAGCGCTGCAGAGACGTTTCCCAGAAATGGAAAACCAACAGCCAGCAGCAAAAACACTATGACCCATTATTGGAAAAAAAAGCACTTGTGAACAATGATTTTGTAGTGACCTTTTGACTTTATAGAAAGTGGTAAATATTTTTTAGTCATTTCGGACTGGCTGTGAGTGGCGGACATTTATGTGATGATAGTGTGATGGCTCACTGCTTTGGTTTTTCATGACTGCATATCAAACCATCACAGAAAATCACAGTAAATCAGTTCACCGCACTCATGCCGCAGTACTCAATAAAACAGCACCACTTGCTCCCATACGTGTTTGTGAAACTACACTGGAACATATTCAAATGGAACATATTCAAAGGGAACATCAGCGTCTCGACAGTCTCGTTCCTCATGAATTTTCTCGGTATACGTCGATGCAGTGTTCGGTATTAAGATTTTAATCGCGCCGTGTGAGGCTGAGCTTTCTGATTGGTCTTCGTTGGATGTGTTAATCATCAGCTCACACCGTCTGTCCTCTTCTGTTTGCAATATATGACAATCACAGGGGCTGAAACAATGATCAATAAACTGTACATGAGCCAACCGTTTTGTATAATATGTAAGAGATTATTGATTGTCTGGGTTTTTTATTATTATTTTATTAATTTAAATTGAACTTGGCAAGTGATAACAGATGAAAGCGTAATATATATTGTTTTTTTTAAGTCTTTTAAAACTGTGAAACATATTACACATGTAAAATATTCTCATTGACTCAACAGTTTGGCTGTATCAAATCAAGAACATTTCTTCGAGGAAGTGGTTTCATCATTACGTTGTGTGAAAATCCATTGCAAGACTCATCGCAGAGGTCGTTTTCTTTGAATATTACGAAAGCTAATGCAGCCGTTGACCTTTTTCTTGGTGTAGAATCTCTTCTGACTGTGGTAAGTCAGTGTGGATATGAGCTTCAACTAGCAAAGTCACACTCAGACACCTGTGGAAGGAGGTTCTTCGGAAAGTCTATGAAAATAAAACATTCGCATTTGTACTTTTTGAGTTTGAATTACTTCCTTTACAGAAAAATTGTTCCATTATTCCCATAAAGGACACTGTTCTTTAATTTCACAGTTCACTTAATGAAAATACAAATATGTCTATTTTTTTCATCTAAAGAGCAACATCTAGTCAGTAGACCAACCTTGTCACCCTGTTGAAAAAAACAGCATATGCTGGTTAGGTATGTTTTGAAGCATGGCTGCTGGTTTGAACTGGTTTAAGCTGGTCCTAAGGGTAAATGGTTCTGTTTTTGTTTTGGGAAAACTTTTTTGAGACTTGGTCTGTTTTCCCTGTTGTAAAAAACAGCATATGCTGGTTAGATATGTCTTAAAGCATGGCTGCTGGTTTGAGCTGGTTTAAGTTGGTCCTTAGCTGGTTTAAGATGGTTTTTAATTGGTTTTGTGCTGGTCCTAAGTAACTAGCTCTTTCTCAGGACCAGCATGACCAGCTTAAACCAGCTCTTTCTCAGGACCAGCACATGAATAGTTTAAACCAACACATGACCAGCTTAAACCAATTCAAACCAGCAGCCATGCTTCAAAACATACCTAAGTTTTCCTTATTAAAAAAAAAAAAAAACGGAATATGCTGGTCCGGTATGTTTTGAAGCATGGCTGCTGGTTTAAGATGGTTTAAGCTGGTCCTAAGCAACTAGCTCCTTCTCAGGACCAGTTTAGGACCAGCACATGACCATCTTAAAGTAGTTCAAACCATCAGCCATGCTTCAAAACATACCTATCTAGCATATGCTGTTTTTTTCAACAGGGCAATCCCAACAAATATTTCTGTCCAAAAGAAAAAAGTTACTAAAGTGTAGATTTTAGTATTTTTGAGAACTTTAGAACTTTTTTGAGACAATACCCACACTTGCGGTCTTGGCCACTTGAGAGTGCGTGCGCGACCTGAAGTAAATGTGCAAGACTGTCCAAGGTCTTAAACATGCCAAAGTGCAGTGCCCTTAACGCACACTAAATCCACACTAACTTAAATACAGCTCCAGAGCAGTTTTCAAGGCTTAGTGTGTCCCATCATGCATCATGTTCTGGAAACAACTCTTGAGACTTTTTGCCGAGATCTCGCAAGAGGTCACGGAAACCTTTGAAAAGTTTGACACACGCTTGAGGTGTGAACACACTTGAACACTTGAGCCAAAACAGGAATTACATCATATGAGTAGTCAAGTGGTCAAATGCAAAGACTGCAAATGTGGGTATTTGGACAAGGCAATGGTCTCTTTTCCCTGTTGAAAAAAAAAAAAAAAAAAAAAAACAGCATATGCTGGTCGGGTATGTTTTGAAGCATGGCAGCTGGTTTGAGCCAGTTTAAGCTGGTCCTTAGCTGGTCATGAGCTGGTTTAAGCTGGTGTTTAGTTGGTTATATGCTGGTTCTAAGCAAATAGCTCCTTCTCAGGACCAGCACATGACCAGCGTAAAACTTTCTTGAGACTTATGCCTTGTCCAAATACCCACGTTTGCGGTCTTGGCCACTTGAGGGCATGTGTGTGTGACAGGAAGTAAATGTGCAAGACTGTCCAAAGTCTTAAACACTTCAAAGTCCAGTGCCCTTAACGCACACTAAATCCACACTATCTTAAATACAGCTCCAGAGCAGTATTCAAGGCTTAGTGTATCCCATCATGCACCATGTTCTGGAAACAACTCGTGAGACTTTTTGCCGAGATCTCGCAAGAAGTCACGGAAACCTTTCCACTGTAATTTAAATATTAATATAATACTTAGATATTACATCTAATTTGCTAGAAACAAAGTGTTGCACGTTGTATTGGTGCTAAGATGAGTAGTGGTGTTTTTTATTTTGCAACTGCTTTTTATCACTTAATTAGAAGCGCCACAAACTAAATTGAGTCATCTGTTATAGGGACTACTGAACAGACACTTAGAAGTTGATTTTAAAATGCAAAGTATTAAAAATAAAGCTCTGAAAAAAAAACTTGCATTTTTACACTATAAGTGTGTCTCATCAGACAATGAAAAGTTTGACACACATTTGAGGTGTGAACACACTTGAACACTTGAGCCAAAAACAGGAAATACGTTATATAAGTAGTCAAGTGGTCAAATGCAAAGACTGCAAGTGTGGGTATTTGGACAAGGCAATGGTCTCTTTTCCCTGTTGAAAAAAAAAAAAAAAACAGCATATGCTGGTTAGGTATGTTTCGAAGCATGGCAGCTGGTTTGAGCCAGTTTAAGCTGGTCCTTAGCTGGTCATGAGCTGGTTTAAGCTGGTCTTTAGTTGGTTATATGCTGGTTCTAAGCAAATAGCTCCTTCTCAGGACCAGCTTAGGACCAGCACATGACCATCGTAAAACTTTCTTGAGACTTATGCATTGTCCAAATACCCACGCTTGCGGTCTTGGCCACTTGAGAGCATGTGTGTGTGACAGGAAGTAAATGTGCAAGACTGTCCAAAGTCTTAAACACACCAAAGTTCAGTGCCCTTAACGCACACTAAATCCACACTATCTTAAATACAGCTCCAGAGCAGTTTTCAAGGCTTAGTGTATCCCATCATGCATCATGTTCTGGAAACAACTCATGAGACTTTTTGCCGAGATCTCGCAAGAGGTCATGGAAACCTTTCCACTGTAATTGAAATATTAATATAATACTTAGATATTACATCTAATTTGCTAGAAACAAAGTGTTGCACGTTGTATTGGTGCTATTTATTTTGCAACTGCTTTTTATCACTTAATTAGAAGTGCCACAAACTAAATTGAGTCATCTGTTATAGGGACTACTGAACAGACACTTAGTTTTTTTTTTAATTGCAAAGTATTAAAAATAAAGCTCTGAAAAAAAAAAACTTGTATTTTTACAACACTATAAGTGTATTTCATCAGGTAATGAAAAGTTTGATACACACTTGAGGTGTGTAGAAATACGTCATATAATACGTCATATAAGTAGTCAAGTGGTCAAATGCAAAGACCGCAAGTGTGGGTATTTGGACAAGGCAATGGTCTGTTTTCCCTGTAAAAAAAAAAAAAAAAACTGCATATGCTGGTTAGGTATGTTTTAAAGCATGGCAGCTGGTTTAAGCTGGTCCTGAGAAGGAGCTAGTTGCTTAAGACCATTTTAAACCAGCTCATGACCAGTTAAGGACCAGCTTAAACCAGCACAAACTAGTTCTAACCAGCAGCCATGCTTCAAAACATACCTAACTAGCATATGCTGTTTTTTTTCCAACAGGGCAATCCCAACAAAAGAAAAGAAAAAGGTTACTGAAGTGTAGATTTTAGTATTTTTGTTCTGGGAAAACTTTTTTGAGACTTTGTCTGTTTTCCCTGTTGAAAAAAACAGCATATGCTGGTTAGGTATGTTTTGAAGCATGGCTGCTGGTTTGAGGCTGGTTTAAGATGGTCCTTAGTTGGTCATGTGCTGGTGCTAAGCAGCCCCCTTCTCTAGTCCAACACATGACCATCTTAAACCAGCTCATGACCAGCTTAAACCAGTTCAAACCAGTAGCCATGCTTCAAAACAATCCCAACAAATATTTCTGTCCAAAAGAAGATTACTTGGGAAAACTTTTTTGTGACTGTTTTTCCTGTTGAAAAAAAAAAAAAACAGCATATGCTGGTTAAGTAGGTCATGGGCAGCTGGTTATGAGCTGGTATGGTTTTTAACAGGGTTTGTTTACACTTACGACTTAAAGATCAGCCAACATGACTTTAAAAAAAAGTGTCATGAACTGTATTTTTCTGTCTAACCGATTTTTTTCAGTCTAAAAATACTAGCATAATGCTCTACATTTAAGTCTATATAGTAATTTACTCAGACTCAGCAGTTCCATTACATTGCTACATTGTGAAGGCACAGAGAACAACGACTTGTCCTGTTACTCCCTCATCCAGAATTGTTAAAATGCCAGAGAACTAGAAGTGATTGTCTGGAGCCAGTGAGGTGGAATGACAGTCATTTGAAAATTTTCAGGATGCGTTTTGTGAAGATTTCTGTGGACGATAAGGACTAACATAACTTCTGTGAACATTTCTACCAATATAGTAGTTGTTAATTGTTTTGCTGTTATGTCCATGAGGTTTCAGAATGAATGGCCATTGATCAGACCGGCTGCCGCTACCACTGCCGACAGTGAGAAAATGGTGAACACAGCTTTGCTTTAAATAGCCTGTTGCAGTGCAGGTGTTAAGTTTACACCCATGGGAACCACTTCCAGTGAAGTGATGCACACTGGTGCTGGGGGAAGGGCTCACTCAAGAGTGTTGCACTTTTCTCTAAAGGTTCTGCTAAGTACATGTTGAAAAAAATCAAAACAAACAAGGGTTGTCATCTATTCATAAAAAGCTGCTTACCAGGAACTTGATGTGTGGACATTTGGTAGCCTGGATTATTTTAACACACACCTACATAAGAAAAAATATTTGAAAGCATGTTTAAGCTTGTTTAGGTGTAAGCTAGTCATGTGCTGGTCCCCAGCTGGTCCTCAACCAGAGCTTCTTGCTTCGGACCAGCTTAAACCAGTTCATGACCAGCAGCCATGCTTCAAAACATGACTAACCAGAATATGCTGTTTTTTTCAACAGGTAAGTGGTCAATGTATCTCTTAAACACCAAATTAGCACTGCTTCAGATATGTTTATAGGTTCATTATTTATGAGCATGCATACATACTATTCTAGATTCCAATCAATCACGATTTTTGTCTTGCTTAAATGTAAGTAGACAAAAGCATGTCGCCTGTAGTATCTAATGGGTGGAGCATTGAAAACACAATGAAAAGCCAGTGAGGTGTGATGACTGAAAAAAAAAGAATCATTAATAATGCATTTGCAGCTCAGCAAACAATTCCTAAAAGGATTCTCAGTCAATAGTATCTCATTTAGTTACAATTCCTCATTAACTTTCTAACTGAAAAAATAAAAAAACATAATAAATTAGTTTAATATTTTATACTCTGCAACAAAGGTTCAGGTCTGTTGTCTCATATTGTGTTCACAAACGTTCACATAATGTGCAATTACATTTTTAGAGTGGATCTTTCGCCAAATGCTTCACAGGGGTGTAGAAGATAAATGTGTTTTGTTAAATGTTACATTTTGTTTGTTTGTAAAAAAAAAATATATATGGCCTCCTATCAGTGTTGGGGGTAACGCATTACAAGTTACATAATCAGACTTTTTTCAAGTAACTAGTAAAGTAACGCATTACTTTTTTAATTTAAAGAATTTCTGAGCTATTTTGTTTTCCCATTTATTGACTGACAGCTCTACTGTACCCACAAAAACAGATTAGATTCAGTATTCCTCAAAATGAATAACAGTGAAGTGCAAACTCAGAATATGACGGAAACCTCCAATAATTTAATGTTAAATGACAAAAATATCCTACATATTTGTATGCATTTAATCCCATTTTATTAACCAATGTCTTTGCTGCTGACCTTCAACCATCCAATTCAAAAAGCAAAACTCACTTTTGTTGTGAAAGGGCTTTTACATTTGCCAAAAACAGAACTTTTTTTATATTAAAAACATACATGCAAACTCAGCCCAAATGAGAAAAAGTAACGGAAAAATTACTTTTAATAAAAAGTAAGTAATGTGTAACGCAATTAGTTACTTTCTTAGGAAGTAATGCAATTTTGTAATGCTTTACTTTTAGAAGAAACTTTCCCCAACACTGCCTCCTTTAATACGCTGAAATTATAAGTTGGTTTCCTCGAAAGAATAAACACAGTGGCTGTGTAATGCTTTCAAAACATTAGTTTTGTTTGAGCACCCAGACCATCTCGTTGAGCCACGCTGACTCAAAACAACACTTCAGAACTGTCCAGAAATATAGTTTGAAGTCATTATTATTTTTGGACACCCATTTTGGTAGAGTTAGTAGAGCAGAAACTACATACATTTTGAATAAACAAAAGTGATGACATGTCTTATTTCCATTATTTTATTTAATAGAAACAAGCTTTTTCCTTGACTGACTCGTATTAAGACAGATCAAACATTCAAGGCCATATTTGATTATCAAATCTGGTCTATAAACAAGCAAAATGTAAATTTTTGCATTCATTAATAAAGATGACATTTGCATTGCTTTCAAAAGACAAATAATAAAAACATTCTGTTTAATATGCATCTAGAAATAAGGAGTTCATGTAATCGGTTTCTCAGTGCGTATCGTGCGTCATTGAAGGAATAAAAAGAGGTGCTCCAAGCTACTGGAAATGGACGCTACAACAAAATCATTGCTCTATTTGTTTCTCAATTACTTTTACAGCAGTCAGACATAAATAAAGATTGAAACATGGAGTGAAAGATCTTTAAAAATAAACGAGTGGCTCACAGTGGTTTCCTCATTATTCTAGGTCAACATGTCCCAGAGACAGCAGCAACACAGAGCCGTCCAACATGCAGTTAGACACGCCTGCTCCCCAGAATCATCCCGCCTGCCCTGCTCCACAACATACACTAGAAAAAAAACAAACAAAAAAACAAAGAGATGGAGACCGCTCAGAATGGCAGCAGTATGAAGTTTATTGCAAAGTAGATTATAAATTACATGTTTTTAAATTGGTCTCAGAGGGTTTTCGCTATAAGCGAAAGTTCATTAGACATTTAATTTACACCTAATTAAATCTAGCTGAATATTGAATTAACATGTCATTTAAAAACCAAGCAGGTCACAGAAGCTAAACAATTTAATTACGTAATTTAAACAGCTAAAAACATAAGTCTAATCATCTGCTTGTGTTAACCTCCTATTAAAATGAAGAACACCAAGAAAAACAATAATGTAAATACTGTACTGTACAACTGACCGTTGCAGAAACTATGAGCAACAAGCATTTGTACTAGCTGAGCTAGTTGTGTTTTGTGTAAATCTGTTGACCTCACTGTTGCAAATGAGGATGTTTATGAGGAAATTACAGTAAAACTAGACAGGAAATCAAGAATCTTACCAGTGTTTTTAGGAGGTTCCCCGTACGCTGGGCCTCCATACTGTGGTTGTGGGTACCCCTGGTATCCTGGCTGGACCGGGTATGACCCAGGGGGTCCAGGAGGGTAGTTTGGGTAACCAGGGTTGGGCTGGTCAGTTTGGACTGGATATCCTTGGTACGGCTGTGCAGGGTATCCCTGAGGAGGATATCCTTGAGGAGGGTATCCAGGTGCGGCGGGAGGGGGGTATCCTGGAGCGGTGGGACCAGGCCCTGTGTAGGGGGGAGGCTGCTCGTAATTCATCTGCACACTGCAGATGAGGGGGCTACTGGGAGAGAGCAATGAAAAAATAAGTTAGAAAACATGTTTAGGACACGTGACATCAAGTGCACATTTCTTCCTCTTATCTTCTTACCTTAAGAAAATATATTACTCAGCAGTTACAATTACAAAATCTTTAAGATTAAGAAAAAGGTTAAAAAGTACACATATTATGAGCATATTAGAATGATTTCTGAAGGATCATGTGACATTAAAGACTTGATATCAGGTATAAATAACATTTGAAAATATAAATAGACAGCAGTTATTTTAAATAGTACGATATTTCACAATATTACTGCTTTTGCTGTACTTTAAGAGAATTCTTTATGAAAAAAAAACATTCAGAATATATCTTTTTAAACTTTTGACTGGTGACTTTCACTGTGTATATATACACTTATATACAGTGAAAACTGTAATATTGTGAAATTATATTACAATTTAAAGTAACTGTTTTCTCTTTGAATACATTTTAAAATGTAATTCATTCCTGAGATGTAAAGCTGAATTTACGTCAGCCATTACTCCAGTCTTCAATGTCACATGATCCTTCAGAAATTCTAAAATAGTTGCTAAATGTCGGCAATTTATGTGTTGCTTAATCATTTTGCGGGAACCATTATTTTTCAAGATAATGAATAGAAAGTTAAAAAAAAACACAATTTATTTGATTTAAAAGTGTCTAACATTATAAGCATCTTCACTATCACTTCTGATCAATTTAATGCATCCTTGCTGAAATGTATTAATTTCTCTTTCTAAACAGTATGAATATGCATAGTGTTCAAGAGATAAACATATGTAGATTAACCAGTAGATCTGAACTGCATGATTCAGTTTAACAAAATACAATGTATATAGCAGAGGTCTTCAACCCTGTTCCTGGGGACCCACTATCCTGAAGAGTTTAGCTACAACCCTAATCAAACACACCTGAAGCGGGCAATCAAACTCCTGCTTGAAAACTGCAGGCAGGCGTGCTGAAGCCAGTTGCAAATAAACTTTCCAGGCAAGTGGGTCCCCAGGAGCAGGGTTGAAGACCACTGGTATATAGTACATTAATGCCAATATTTCATTCACATCAAATTGGGCATTGCATTTAGAGAAAAAAAACTATGTAAAATTGCTTTATTCCATTAAATATGATACACTGATTTGAATCAGTGGATGCATCATATTATGGTAAATCACATAGTACATGGGCCACAAACACCTCTTTATATGATCAGTGAAAATCAAGCATCATGAACAAATATACCTACAACAGCGGTGAGTGAAATGAGAGTATTTGATCGAGCTGAAGTCAAACAGTGCTCTCTTGACTCAGCGATGGTAAATTATTAACTTAATGGCTCTTAATGGAACAAGCTGGCAATGCATTGCTCAAACAACACAGAGACAATGATAAATGAAATGACTGATACACACAGAGCAAATTCACTTTAAACAAAGCATGCTTCCCTACAAAAAAACAATTGGTGTGAATCCAGATGATATTGTCATATAATCATAATTCATTACTGTATGTTTACTTGTGCTTTCCCATAAAATGTATAATTTAACAGGGACATATTTACTTGTGTGTATTACACAGGCCATGGGCCCAAGAAAGTCTTTTGATTTAATATTCACATGATTTCATGAGCTCAAAGTTATTGAAATAATTTTACTAACTCACTCTGATAATTTAAGGGCAAATGACTAATCAAAATATCAGAAAGAGCACAGTACAATCTGATAAACTGCTAAACTAAGCGACACCAACTGAAATCGGCTGACTCTGACAAAAGAAAAAGTCTTGCTGTTAACCTACACATTAACAAGCCTCTATGTGACAGTGAATGCAGTACTGTTACAGAAACTGCAGTCATAATGAAAATCAGGGGACTGCTCTGGATCGAATTCATTCACAAGAAGACGATTGTTCACCTGCTGCCAAACAAAGGTCAGAATCTTATTCGCCCACGCGAATAAATGTGCGACACATTATGAAAACAAAGGAGTTTACACTACAAGCACAAAACTTGAATAGATATTCCATGACTTACATAATAATAACAGAACAGCATCATATCATCATGGAGAAAGACAAAAATTATTTTTTTAATGCGCCATACTGTTTAGAGGAAAACTAAGGGGCGGTAAGACCCTGAAGACCAACCCTACCATTCAGTAGTCAATGTTTGACGGGATCAACAAACAAATATATTCGCTAGGAAAAGAGACTAAATAATATATAGAAAGAACGATTTAATTCATTAGCTAACGTATATTTTCACAGAAAAGGCAGAGAAAGTGTTCTGTTTTACCTTTGAAAGAAAAATGAGTCTTTTCAGCGAATTCCTCTGATACTTCCACTGTTCTATTTCGGTGTTTTGTTGTTTAATTATTTCCTCGCTAAAGTCGACCGTAAAACGCTGTGGCTGCAACCACAAATAAAATAACGCTTCTCTATTAGGTCAGAACTGACGCGGTGATGTCACGTAGACAGCGGCGAGCGGACACCCATTGGAAAGTTACTCTCGGTAACATCAGCTGACCGCTATACAGCAAAGCGTGGAGTGCAACCCCGCCTTTTTGAGCATACGTCACCACCACACAAAAAAATAGCATGGTCATATCGGTGTCACGAGGTTTGATAACAAATGTTTCCTTTCTACTGTATTACTAATGATAATAAAAGATAAGATAATACACCCGACTTTCCGAAATGCTGTGATTAATCTCAGGCACGCAAACGTTATTCATAGATAACTGCCATGTTTTGAAACATCTTTTGAAATACCTATAGGCCACTGTAATTTTATGTAACAGGATAGTATATTTTTAGTTATACAAACCAACTAATAAAACAAAACCTTACAATATTTAGAAAATGTATTTTGCTAGTAAAAAAAAAAAAAAAAAATTCAAAGGAACTGGCTTTTGTTAGGTAAAGGGATCTTACAACAGGACAAAGGGAACTTTAATAATTTCATCATTTGCGATGTTAAATTTAAAAGGAACAAAAGTGTCCACATTTACTTTTACATTACATACCTTTTAAGCCACAATATCTTGCCCCAGTGCTTGTGGAACAAAGTAATATAATGTTATAACAGCCGTGTTGTTTCCAAGTGTTTGTTTCCTTATCTATCCTTAAATAACACTCCTGTTATATAGTTTTCAGATTATTATAATATAACAATAAAAAGGATAATAAAAAGTAAAAAAAAAAAAAAAAGTTTCTATACACCTTGCAGAAGCTGCAAAATGTTATTTTACCAAAATAAGAGGGATCATAAAAAATGCATGTTGTTTTTTATTTAGTACTGACCTGAATAAGATATTTCACATAAAAGACGTTTACATATAGTCCACCACAAGAGAAAATAATAGCTGAATTTATAAAAATGACCCCTTTCAAAATTTACATTGACTCTTAGTACTGTCTTGTTACCTGAGTGATCCACAGTTGTGTTTTCTTTTGTTATTTAGTGATGGTTATTCACGAGTCCCTTGTTTGTTCTGAACAATTAAACTGCCCGCCGTTCTTCAGAAAAATCCTTTGGTGGTCCCACAAAATCGTTGTACATGTCTTTTATGTGAAATATCTTATCCAGGTCAGTACTAAAAAAAAAAAATAACATGTATTTTGTATGATCCCTCTTATTTTGTTAAAACAATTAACATTTTTCAGATTCTGCAAGTTGTATGTAAACTTTTGTCTTCAACTGTAAATGACCATGAGAGAAAGGCTTAATTTTCTTGATTTACCTGGTACTTAATTCATATTGCATTATTTTGTCCTCAAATAAATGTGATTTTATTTTTAAGAAAAAAAGAGGGAACAGCAGAAACTGAGGCTATCATCTGTTCCTTTATCAAACCTTCATGTTTTCAACTTATCATTTACATAAAGTAATACTTTAGGAAAGAAACACAAAGTACAGTCAAGGCAAGACTCAGTAACCCGCAGTGCAATTCACACAAAAAACACAAAGGTGAAATACCTGTTGGCTATAATAAATGTATACTTTAACATCAAACAAAGCGCCTGGACTTGTAAAAAGCGTGGACCTGTTTAAATTTAGGACTATGAAATAGGATTGGTGCTTGAGTGAAATATTTGAATGCTGAACATTTGAAACTTTGTTTTCTTCTGCAGTTTGGGATATAGTTGTTGCTTAATGAAAGACAGTCTGCCTCCATCGTTTGTCGTGCTGGAAGGGCCAGAGGCTGTCCCGTATGGCAGTCTTGAAAGGGGTGGCGTCCACACTTAGGCCGAGGAGCTCCAACCGTGAGCACTCTAACTGGGCGTTTTGCGGCCTTTGGGCCCCTGCTCCAGCAGGCTGCTCTGTCATCTACACACATGCAAACAGATTAAAATGAATCATACCGAAACCAAAGTTGGGGAAAAAAGATGTGAAGTTTAAGATTTCTTCAACCAGAAAGCATGTTTACATGAACAGACCACATTCTACATATAGCTATAATATACATGTGGTTATAGGTACTGTATAAAAATGATTGTAGGAAGGATAGAGGATATATTGAGGGCATCATTTCAGCTTTTTGTTTACTCACTGGTATTAGATGACTGCTGGGCAGGTTAAAAGCGTCTGCTATTGCACAGGCAATCTCATATTTGGTCATCTGCTCTTTGGCAGAGTAATGGAAGATTCCACGCAGTGACGGGTCCTGAGGGCAAGCAAAATATGCTGTATTGAAATTAATGTCTGAGCTCCAGTAGATCATATATTGTGCATGTGTTTTCTACACAGGGACACCAAAGTTTAATCCAGCTCTTGACCTAAACTGAGCTTGACACCTCTGCTATAAAGTATACACCAAGCGGCTCACCTGAAGGGCTCTCTCGGCCATTTTCCGACAGACACGTGCCACATCATTAGTGTAAGTGGGAAAGCGTTGCTGACAGTGGTCTATGGTGCAGCTCTCGGCTCCCTCCTGAACACGGTCCCACAACACGGTCACTGCGCTCTCTTCAACCTTCTCCACCTCTCCAAACAGAATGGGCACACGTAGCACAGCTGCGCCTGACAGAGAACTAAGATTGTTTTTAAAAGGCATATACATTTTTGCTCTCCTAATAATATATTAGCAAATTTACTTCTATAAGTGGCAGACAATAAAGCCTACAGTATCTTATTTGATTTGCAAATTTCTAAGGCCTCTACATGATCAAAATGTTGCTTAAAAAACTACTAAAAGGGCCTTTTAGTATAACTCTAATAAATGGGTAGGGGTCCTACATAATGCATGTTGTTTTTATTTTAGTTTATTTAGTACTGACATGAATAAGATATTTCACATAAAAGACATTAACATATAGTTCACAAGAGAAAACAATACTTGAATTTATAAAAATGACCCTGTTCAAAAGTTTACATACACTTTCTTAATACTGTGTTACCTGAATGATCCATAGCTGTGTTCTTTCTTTCTTTCTTTCTTTCTTTAGTAATTGTTGTTCATGAGTCCCTTATCCTGAACAGTTAATCTGTCCATTGTTCTTCAGTAAAAATATTTCAGGTACCACAAATTCTTTGGTCTTTTGCCATTTTTGTGTATTTGAAACTAGGGCTGCCCTCGACTAAGGATTTTTCTGGTCGACTAGTAGTCGCTCATTTTAAGCATTAGTCGACTAATCGTACGTTTATTAATAAAACATTTAAATCATTATAATAAGCCTTTAATTGCCTACATATCCTAATAAGCGCTTAAGCACGCATAAAGCTTGCTCGCACCGCAGATGTAATGATTATAAATGTGTCAGGGAAAAACAATAAGTATGTTATAAAAATGTTTTACTTTTACCTGTATGCCCAAAAATGAGGGAGTAAGCTATTCTAAGAGCAAATTACCGCACCGGCGCATCCATCTGTCCTGCAGTAACCGCATGTCTGTTCAGCTTCCACACAGAAAGCCCACATTTCTCTAGGTCAGTGGTTTGCAAACTTTTTTTTAATATATATATATACAGCCTAATTTGCGCGCATTGGGATTGTCGCTCTCTGAACGCGGGATATTAAAATTGCTTTTGAATGCGTGCGCGCGTTTTGCTTTCATTTTAACGGTTGCGTGAAACTCTCCGCGGTACTGAACGTGCGTTCTACAGGCGCGTCTAAAGTCTTTGTTATAATGACAGGATTAAATAGCTTGCAGAACTCAGGACAGAACAAAAAGTTGGGCGTTTTCAGCGGTGAGTGGAACTGATAACTGATAACTCACTAAACTGATAAACGCAAATACAGATACGCACTTAACATTACATTGTACAACATTACATGTAAAGTTGCTACTACTTACGTTTCAGATAATAAGCCATATTTGACGTTGATGAATGATAAGCGAATGTTGGGTGTACTGCCCAATGTATACTGTGTAACTATTACTACACATACTATAGCCATTAACGATCTCTCCGTGAGATTTATTTATTTATTTATATAATTCTGCGACTAAACGACTAATAAAATTTTGGTCGACCAAGCCTTTTCTGGTCAACTAACGCTTAGTCGACTATTAGGGGGCAGCCCTATTTGAAACCTTAACAACAATGACTGTATGATATTTAGATCCATCTTTTCATACTGAGGACAACTGAGAGACTCATATGCAACTATTACAGAAAGTTCAAATGCTCACTGCTCCAGAAGAGAACACAATGCATTAAAAGCCGTGGGGTGAAAAGATCAAGTTAAATTTAACTTATTTTGTCTTCTGGGAAACATGTAACTATCTTCTGCAGCTTCTGAAAGGCAGTACTAAATGAACAAAATATTATATTTACGCAAAATAAGAAAAATGTACAGGTTTTCATTCTGTTCAAAGGTTTACAACCCTGGTTTTTAATGCACAATTTATTCCATCTAGAGCATCAATTAGCATTTGAACCTTCTGTAATAGTTGCATATGAGACCCTTAGTTGTCTTCGGTGTGAAAAGATGGATCTGAAAATCATACAGTCATTGTTGGAAAGGGTCCAAATACACAAAAATGCTGAAGGATTTTTCTGAAGAAAAGCGGGCAGTCTAACTGTTTAGGACAAACAAGGGACTCATGAACAACTATCACAAAAAAAACACAGCTATGGATCATTTAGGTAACAACACAGTATTAAGAATCAAGTGTATGTAAACTTTTGAACGGTCATTTTATTATATGAACAGTTCAGATGCAAATGTCTCTAAATCCATCTGACATCTTAAAAAAATGCATTTTTATCAGGCTCCAATGTATAGGTTTCTATGTCTGATTGGGCTGAGGGTGGGATTTTAGCGAGTCTGAAGTAAAAGTATTTGATGGACATATTATATGCGTCTAAAGCATTCACTCAGTATCAGTATCAAAAGTTGTGACCTCAACTGTATTTTGCAATGAAGACATAACTTACCATTTAGATCTTTTCAGATGTGGTTGAAAAACAACATACCTGGGCAGTGTCTGAGAATCTCCCGTTCACCCTCTAGCTTGGACTTTCCATACAAATTCAAAGGATTGGGGGCATCGTTTTCTCCATAAGGAGGATTACGTCCATCAAAAACGTAATCTGTGCTGATGTAGATGAGGAAGATGCCACCTGTGGGAAATGATTACAGAGAACTTTAATGATCAATTTTGCATTTTTCGAACCATATTTAACATAGATTTGTCACTCTACTCACTTGCTTCTTTGGCCAGAGTAGAGCATGCATGCACATTCAGGTTCATGGCTGCTTCAGTATGACGCTCCACCACATCTGGCCTCCTCTCAGCAGCACAGTGCACAATGACATGAGGCTGACATTCACAAAATAAAGAAAAATTATTTTGACACATCAAACATGTACTGTATGAACCAAAAAATATGTTGGTGGTAAGAGAATAGTAGTTGGTGATTTTAGGGTAATGAGTTACCTGAAACCCCTGAATGACCCCTCGCACTGCGTCTTCATCCAGGAGATTACACTTCAAGAAACTAGGCCGGGCACGGTTGTAGCCACTCCCCAAAGCATCCCAGTCATTGTTCTTGAACTCTTTGTAAACAGCACGGCCCAGTAGCCCTGTTGCGCCAGTCACAAGTACACGCCGATATGGAGTGTAGACTTCATCCTAAATGACAGAACCAAGTAAATGTACCCTGATTGTGACCCTGGACCACAAACCAGCCGTAAGTAGCACCTTATATTTATAGCAAAAAAATACTGTAATATAAATACTAATATATATATATATATATATATATAATACTTTTTATGGGTCAAAATTATCTATTTTTCTTTTATGCCAAAAATCATTAAGATAAAAATCATGTTCCATGAAGGTATTGTGTAAATTTCCTATTGTAAATATATCAAAAATTAAGTTGATTAGTAATATGCACTGCTAAGAACTTTAAAGGTGATTTTCTCAACATTTAGATTTTTTTGCACCCTCAGATTACACATTTTCAAATAGTTGTATCTCAGCCAAACATTGTCCTATCCTCAATTTAAAAAAAAAAAAAGATCCTTAGGTTTTATGGTCCAGGCCCACAATTTGTATGCATGCATAGCTGAGATTTGTTGTGCACATTTTCATCTGCCAGACGTCAAATGAAACATTTAGAGAATGTCTTTAAGATGTTTATGGTTTAGAATGTATGTGAAACTACTTTTCGGTGAGTGGCATGTTTTTTTAATTTATAACTGTTGGACAAATCAATCCACAGAACACATTTTATTACACAAATTATCATTGTATCTGTTAGATGTTTCTAGTAGATGCAACAGATGCAATCCGGGTGAGTAGCATGTTTTCTTAATAGTTGATCATTGTTGGAAAATATGTGTTATTTATTTTTATTTTATTTTATTTTAAATACTGGATATAACGAGATCAAGTCCGAGATGTGATTGACAATCCAAGAACCAATGAGACTCGTCTCTAACAGAATCTGGACCCGCCCTTAAACCTCATTGGCAGTTGATCTCAATTCGCGGGGTCTAATGTCAACTGATGGAAAAAGCTAGTTCTGCTGATTAGTAATTGGGTTTTGTCTGCTAACAGCAAAACAGATGAAGAAAGGTAAGATATTACAACGTTCTTGAGAAGTATCTATAGTTATCGTCGTGTTGATGAACTGTACTACTAAGGTTAAAGTTTAGGACTTTAAGTGGAGTACAATTTACCTCAAATGTCGGATAGTCAATTGTTTCACTGTGTGAGGTAACATATACTTTATATTGTGTTGTTTTAAAGACGTTCTGTCTTGGCAATTGAAATTAGCCGTGTTGGTGGTTATTGTTAAAAGAAATCCCACTTTCCAGTCCAAGAAGTGGACGTATACATTAACGTTTGTAAATGTATATTTGCAATAGAAGGGAGGATCTTGTGTTTGTATTATACGATTGTTATAGTACAAAAAGTCCTTCACTGAGTTTATGGTGATAAAGACACTTGGAATTGCATCGGTGTTAAACTAGAATCGCTTTCAGCCTCATACGTGAGCACACACCCCGAACCTTCCTCAACTAACTATTGGTCATTTAATTAATATGATATAATATAACTCATTCGTAAATTATATGAATTGCAAAAGTTTGAACCCTACAGCCTCACAAGCTGACACTCGAAATTTCTCGATGCTGTTGATGCTGAAGCTGCAGGGCGCAGGTGTTTATTAGTCGCTAAAGCGCCACCCTCAGGACATTTAGTGGAACTACAGTTGGGTTGGATTTGGGTTGTTTGGTTGTAGAAAGTTCTCTCATTATAGATGTTCATAGTCCATTTACACGTCATTGGCATTGTTGGTCTTGACAGACATGCATTTTTACATAACAGTTTAACCTGCAGAGGGTTTAAATGGCACCGCATACACAACCGTATCTCACGGTAGCTTTAATATGCCAAAATATTTAAATATCAAAAATATCATAATAAGCACTAGCTGTCTAATTTTTCACGTAGCATTTCATACTTACATTAGTTTATTGCTGGTAATCAATTCAAACAGGATCAGTCGCGTTCATTTGCTTTTATGCCACAACTGAAACTAAACTATGCCACAACAACACACGATCTGTATTTCTTTTGGTATTATAAGCAAGAAAATGATACTGGACGGTCGACTTAGATTATAAGACATTCTTTTGAAATAAAGTTGCTTTGGCTTGTATACCATGAAGGTGCTTCCGTAGAAATGGAGCAACACTCTTACCTGAACAAGCTCAACGTGCCCGGGTTTGAAATGTATCTTAAGCTCTTTATCTCTGATACTCATTTCAGTGTGGCTACAGTTACCATATCCCAGAGGAGAGACCTCTATTTCTAATGCGCCACTCAATCCTTAAACCCTCTTGGAACGGCTGGTTCGTGCTGTCAAATTAGGCCCGCGTCCGGTGTGATCTATAGAACATACACACGTAACGCTGACGCCTGTTTATGCTCTGCAGATTAGTGAATCTCTATTCCATCCTTGCAGTGTAAACAGCAGCTTTTGACCAAAACAAAGACAAGTGTTTAGCGCATCATAGCTGCGTAGTTTTGCGCAGTTCTTATGCGGATGAGTTTCGCTTTAGTTCGCGTCAGCTGTTTTCTCTGTCGAAGTCTTCCAGTATCTAAGTCTAGCATCAATATCATATGTCGGCATAATCGCAGGTAAATATGTAATAGGAATGACGAAATACTGAAACACTCCACAGGAGTAAAACTTTAAAATAGATTAACAGCAAAATGAGAACGAGTTCCTCATAACAGACTGAAAGCTTATGCAAAGCTAATAGCCATGAAATGTTTCCAAACAGCTTGAAATCGTCCGTATTTAGTTATCACGCAGATTTATATAATGTAAACATCGTTTAAATAAACCATTTACCAAAGAATATAATTAACTGCTTTATTTGTACAAAGATGCAGCTGAAATACCTAAAAAAAAATCTATACTGAGGCTACATTAACAAATGTCATTTAAACGCGTTTCAAATTTACCTGATCATCCCCGTAGTTAAAACCAGGCATATTTGGATTATATGCAGGTGTAGAGTGAAGCCTTTAGCATGAAAATGTTATTTCAAGACCTTGTTCTGCTGCTACAGTGGTGATTTCAGTATAAAAGTCCTGGTACGTGATCGTATAAAAGTCCCTAATTGTTTATTTTATTTAAAAAAAATAAAGATTAGTTAAATTCAATTATTACCAATAATTTATCTTTAGTGATATTTCATTAAACTCTTTTGCAAAATGTTATTATTATTATTTTTTTTTTTTTTTTTTGCTTTGTTAGGTATATGGTGAGAAGGGGTGACAAGGTATTTCTGTTACTAGTTGTTTGTATGTACATTTTAATGTTTCTGGCCTGTGTGTTTAACTGAGCTTTCTTAGTGTGATTGGTATTATGAGAAGGGGGAAGAAAACAAAAGTTGTTTCCGCCCGGTTTCGAACCGGGGACCTTTCGCGTGTTAGGCGAACGTGATAACCACTACACTACGGAAACCTTGTGCAGGAAGCTGTGGGTAATGTTTGTTTTCTCAATGTTGTGTCAACGTCCAGTTCTAACAAACCACATAATCTAACATTGAGTTTTGCACATTTTTTGTTCTTATACCTTCTTTTGTGTTTTGTGAAAACAATCTTTTCAGGATTCTAAAATGACTCAGAAGTTCAAAAGAACAGTGTTTATTTGAAACAGAATCTTTAGTAACATTATAAATTATTTACTTTTTTGACTTTTGAGCAGTTTAATGCATATTTGCTGAATAAAAGCATTTATTTCCATTTAAAAAACATGCATAGTCACATAACCCAAACATTTAAATGACAGTATATCATGGTTTCTGCATAAATAGTAACATTTGAAAATAATAAGAAATGTTTCTTAGAAATGCAGCTTCTTAATAATAACAACAAATGTGCATTTCTGAAGCATTACATGACACTGAAAGACTATAGTAATGGCTTCTGAAAATTCAGCTTTGCATTACAGGAATAAATTATATTTTAAAATGTATTACAGTAGAAAACAGTTATTTTAAATTGTAATACTGTTTCAAAATATAAGTGTTTTTACTGTATTTTTAAGCATATAAATTCAGCCTTGATCCACATAAGAAGCTTAATTACAAATATTTCAAATCACAATGTTTTGCAAATGTTTAACATGTACTGCACTGTTAAATATATATTAGTAAAAGTAGGCAGTAAAACAATAAGTTAGTGAAAACACTTAAGGAAGCTTTATTCCGAGAGAGAGAGAAAAAAAAAAGTTGTTTCCGCCCGGTTTCGAACCGGGGACCTTTCGCGTGTGAGGCGAACGTGATAACCACTACACTACGGAAACCACATGTCTGTTTACCCTTGCAGGTGGATCGATATTCATATGTGAGAAGTAACTACAGCACATTTTTGATTAATGCTTTTAATCAGGTAGAAATTAATTTGTGTGTGTATTTTGATTTGTAGCTACACATAATGGAGTGTTAGCATTATAGTAAGCTACTGATTTAACTGGAGAAGTATTTTCTACATTAATAAAACATCCATTCTACTGGGAATTTTATCACACAAAGGACATAAAGATACTTTAAACATTAATGCAAATGGGAATATATGGCTTTACAGCTTAACTCCATCAGTAATGTGTGATCTCTTAACATACTTGATGTGCGTTATTGTTGCAGTAACACCTCAGTACTCAAGGGGGCGGTAGAGTTACCTTTAAATGTTTGTTCAACAAATATGTAACTAACTTGTAACTAACCAACTGTAACTAACTTGCTTATTAATGTTTGACACATTTGGCAGCACAACACATGAAAATGACTGGTGTAGCCAGAAATATTTGCATCGATGTACTTGTGTAAAGTACATTTAGAGCACAAGAGATTTATATCTCTTTGAGGATACTATGGAAGTCAATGGTGGCCAACAACTGTTTGAATACCATCATTCTTTAAAATATCTTCTTTTGTGTTCATTTCATTTTCATTTTGGGGTGAACGTCCCCATACTATAAACATCTGAAACTGTAAACTATAAACAATGCTGTAATTAAATATTTCTGTCTTTACAAAATTTAAACTAAACAGTGGGTGGAAACAACTGAATATACAACAGTGCACGATACAGAATTATTCTGACAATAAGTCATACTAGCCTTTAAATGTAAAAATTATTAATTTTATTTACACAAACTTTATATAATGCTCATTGAGGATGCAGACAACTCCTCACAAAAACAATGAATAAAATACCAAAGTTGTTTTAGTTTATGAAGGATCTTATAAACAGACAAGACTTACGACAACTTTACATGATATCAGTTACCTTTTTCCACCACTCCACTGGTGTATTTTAGTAAGAAATGGAACAAAAGACAAAAAGCAGTTTCCTATTGACCAAGTGAAAAGAGTTTCCTGAGTACAGATTTGTCCATATGTATATCAGTACAAATCCAGTGCAACGTCCACTTTGCGTTCCTCCCTGTAGTACAGGTGAGCCCTTTCATTGGAAACATTCCAGTTGAACTGGCAAAGCATACATCCTCCATGTAGCCCATTTATTGTCCTTTAGGGCTGAGATGGGTGCTTGGCTTTGTCACCCTGCCCTGAAGCCTCTTCCTTTCAAAGCAAACATTTAGTGAAGAATGGATGGAGTTGGTTGTTTGAAATGGCGCCCAGGAAAGATAGACAGCCAGTGAAGTAGCAATCATTTGCAGACACATTGGTCAGTCTGTTAGAAAGTTCAGGGTTATGTTCTCTCCTTAAGGACAGCAGCAGCATTCTCTGTGCATCCACAAGCATTGAGTTCATGTCTCTTCTTAATATCAGTACAGTCTCAGCACCTATGATGCTCGCTTCATTGCTTTTCTACACTGGTTATTGTGGCAGTGGAGAGCCTCTCTTTTGTTAATGCAGCGATAAAGACATTATTTTTGCAAGGGCTCCCACATGAAAACCCAATTTATTAAATAAGAGATGATAAAAAAATTGGGAGAAAAAGCAAATGTTACTTGCAAAATATATATCAATATGTACAAACTCCATGCTCCGGGTTAGTCATTACTGCAAGAGAGCAATAGGAGAAAACTGTTAGAAGACACAAAAGGAAGCTGCAGTCATAATGCAATATCCTCACTATTGGTGCGAAAACTAGCAGGATTCATAGTTTCTCCGCATCACATATAAAATTATACCTTATGCCAGCATCCTGGTATGGGCAGCCCATCGCGCCCCTGCAAATAAAGAGAAGGAAATCCATGATTTCAAACAGCCCTTACTGATGAAGTGGGAAGAAATAAGAGGATGACACATGAAACCTGCCACCAATGATTATGTGAGACTAAAGGAAGCACACTAAAGCCCAAAGTATACTTCGTTTTTGTATGAGTATGCTAGCGTATGCGTACAGTTAAATGCATAGCCTTTCAAAGTAGTTCTGTGTAAGTTATTACCCTATGCAGCTATCTCATAACTCTTTCACACAAATGTTTGTCAACGTTGGTGTCTATTGTTGTTGCTGTCTCTGGTCATTTTTATTGTTTTGCTTTCTACTGCAAACCAGCAGCTTAACTGATTAGTGTAGAACTAATTCAGTGGGCATGTGCGATCAAACCATGCGGGGTTACAAAAATTGGGTGGTGTGCATCTAGTAATCTTGTTCTATTCTGGTGAAGAAATTTGTGTTACACCCACTGTACGCAAACCTTGGTGTATGTGAAAAAAAACGAAGTATAAATTGGGCTTAACCCACAGAGGAACACCTTTGGCAATAAGTTTGACCGTGAACCGCAGCACACATGTTCACATTATCACCATAGCTCAGAGGGACAAGATCACAAAGCCAGGTGGGTATGATTATTTCTTACATGTGACCTATATTCTCATTGGGCAAGGCATAGATTCAGTCCAGTTACATTGGAGTTTTAAGGATGGTCCATGAACCAACTAGTTAAGTGATTAGTGAGACTGAAAAATACGGAAGTCGTAAGAGACCATGGATTATTATTATTTTTCTTTCTTGTGATCACAACTCTACTGTTTATGAAGAAGTAAGGTCTTCACTCTGCCCCAAATTAGGGTTGTGACAGTGAGGAAATTTTCCCACTGGTTAATCATCGTGTGACAACACCGTATCACCGTGGGAAGTTGAGGGGGTCGTTTGAGTTTTCCTTTTACTTTCTAATTGGCAGCAATTCAGTGTATAGCAACTGCTTGTTTTTAGTTCCTTTGAGTTTTCCCTCTTTTCCTCGCTTACCTTAAAAGTGAAAGCACATTTTGCTTTCACTTTTAAATTAGTGGCAATTCGGCATTAAGAAGTTGTTTGTTTTTAGTTTGTTTGCGTTTTTCCTCTTTTTTTTCTCACTTTCCTTCGCTTTTAAATAGCTTGTAGAACCGCCATGGCATTTTCCATTCGCTTTTAAATTTGCGGCATTAACGTAATGAACTTTTTTTAATAAAACGAATAAAAATACAACACGTTACATGCCAAATATAAAATAACACATAATAACACAAAGTTTAAATGGGTATACAAAACTGAAAAACAAGTAAAAACTGTGGAACCAAATAAATAACAAACGCAGAATGTTTATTAGCAAACAAATAAAAGCTTGGAGGCACGGCATACACCTTGATGCAATATAAAATAAAAAATACACAGTTTTAATAAATAAAAATCAGCAAACACTGTGGAACCAAATAAATGAAACTTCCACTATCACCTTAGATAAATGGCTAAAGTCAACAGGCTTTTCAAAATCCAAAATATTTTTAAAACAGGTGCTTTTGCATTTCGTTGTGAAACTATTCCGCCGTCGTCTTGTTCTTCTCATCTCTCTCTTCTTGTCAGTAAGACCCAGTTCTACGGGAGTGCTAGAGCATGCTAAGCACCCTCAAACAAAATCAATAGCGCCCTCAGTTAAAGCTGTAATAATGGCAAATCATTGCAGATTTACCAAATTATCCGGTGCGCGTTATGGTTTGCGCTCTGGAGAACGGTTTCTGTTTCAACGTGTGTTTGTTGCATTGAGCAATGTAGCAGTCACAGACATATCTGTTGATTTCTTGAATCAGAGAGGTTTAAGTTAGAAGGTAACGTTACAAATCATCTCATTATAACAAAGTCAATGCAATGTAAAAATTGAGCAGCCGCGTTCAGTTTTAATTGTATTGTCTGTTGTCTAACTGAACTAAATGATTTTTATTACTATTAAAAAACCAAAACGATGGTGGGGGCGGTGCTGTGGTGAACAAGTGACTAAACCGGTGTTGCGGACTCACACTGGTATCACCTTCAACACCGACTATCGCAGCAAGCCTACCCCAAATGAGAGAACTTTTTATGTCAAGGTCACAAGAAAATTAAGTCATGCTAACAGGATTATTAAGTTGTGATCAGGAGAAAACGAGAAAGAAAAATAATAATCCATTGCCTCTTAGGGTTTTCATAGAAAAATCTATGTATCTTGATTTTATTCTTTAATATTTAGGACAAAAAATTAAGGTCTTTCGAGATATTGTTATAATTAATATTAATACAACTATTTATACATTACTTTTATGTCATAATTTAGGCTTTCATGAAACCAATGGGGAGAAAAGACAAAAATAACTCAAAAACAAAACCAGTACTAGTTGTGGGAGCCGTTTCCTTGGTGTGTGATGTAGGACTATGATTTCCACAATGCGGAAAACGCAGACAGAATCGTGGAATCCAGTCATAAAAGTTTAATGTACTATTTAACCCGGAATGTCATGGAATTTGTCAGAGTTTGGAAGAATTAATCAAAAGTATGTCATCTAGTCAAATCAAATCGTGATATGGACTAGTATGTGTAAATATTAAGCCGCAAAAGACTATTTGAATCCTAGATGTTCCATGTGTCTCTGTGTTTATGAATGGCGCAGATGCGTGGTTTTGCTTACTACACATACTGAAGCATGTGTGACGCTCACGGTGTTTTCAGCATCTGCCGTCTCAATAAATAAGTACATAAATACATGAACAACATCCCCAGAACTGCTGAGTCTGAGAGTCACTTCATTCGCATTTGACTGTTCCATTTGAGTAAATTTATTGTTAGCTCCTGGCCGCAGCTGTATCCAATCTAGCCAAAACCAGCGTCAGTTACAGGTATTCACGGCAACCCATCAAAATAAAAGTTTAACTTGAAGATGACAGAAATATATTTTTCATATATATTTTTATATTTTATAAATATATTTTGTTGAACAATTAATAAAACTTTAATAAACTTTAATGATTAATAAAAAAAAAAAAATAGCAGAGCTCGCAAAATCGCTAGCCCGACGTGCCAGGGCTATTGTGTTTCCCAGTCGGCTACCAAAATGTTTCACCGCCTGCCCGACTAGCTATCTGAAAGTAGAGGGCTCCTGCAGGTCCTTAAATACTCCTCAATTTAGTTAAAATTTAAGGCCATAAAAAGTTTTCAATATATTAAACAGTATAAGAAAAGTCAAGACGGAAGACAAGAATCGCAATAGGGCTGGACTGAACTTCAAAGGGCTGTTTCAAAGTCAAAACATGGCACAGAAAATTAAGACAGTAATATGTATGTTTTAAATTAATATAATACATTATATACTTGATTTATCTCTTTCAATGGTATAAAGTTACCGTACATTGTCCAACCCCACTCATACTGTTCATTTTATTTGTGCAGCTCTTAAAAAGAGTAATAAATTGCCTTAAATTGATATTTAAAAATTCTGCAGATACCCTGTAAATAGTGAAATAATATTCTTTCTTTGATATTTGTTGATATTTGTGTATTAAAAATATTTTTGATTGACATTTAGACTGCTATCTGATTTTCTATATTTATATAAAAAAGTTTTTTTTTTTTTTTTTTATTTGGGCTAGTTAGATTATTTTCGGGTTACCAAAATCTGAAGAGTACCTGCCCAAAGGGCTACCAGAGATTTTGAAATTTTGCAAGCCCCGAAAAGATAAATGAAATTAATTTGTATGCCTTCGGTTAATAACCAGAAAAATATAAATACACAACACAGAATTTTCTGAGGGAATAAAAATTCACAAGGCTATGTAAGAATAAATAAAAGTTATGCATTCCAATAATTAGATGCTAAAACCAGAATTTGATAACAGTAAAATACATTTTTTGTAGGGCCCTGAACATGTCATTTTTGATAAACTTTTAATAAATTGTTAATTGTTAAATTGTATAAGTTTCATGATTTTAATTAATTAGACATGCTTTTTGGATTAATTAGATTTTATTTACCCATTAAAATGAGTCCAGAAAAATTGAAATGGAAAAAAAACGGAATCCAGAAAAATGTAATGGAAAAAACTGAATTTGGAAAAAATAAATAAAATGGATTTCATAGGGCCCTAGTGATGTGATTGGTGAATATCAAACCACCTAAATTGCTTTAACTCTTTGATTGGTTGATTTCAAGTTTGAATCTTGTAAAAAGTAACTCTTGTAAATTTCTGAAAAAAAAAAATAAAAGCATTTGAGGATAAAGCCATAATGTTTTAATAATAAAGTCAATGTTATTGGAATATCCTCTTACACAGTTGGTGTCTGGTTGACAAGATGCTTCCTTAAAGAGAACCATGGGTATTAAGACTGGTATAGCTTAATATAACGTAAATGGTGCCTCTTACTGAAATATGTAGTAGAAAACCCATGAAAGATTTACGTTATTAAAAAAAATACATATTTTGGACTATGGGGGCACCATTATTTTGATTATGTATAACAGCTACATCTGGTGAGCTACTGGCACTGAGCTACGCTATTTCTACTGCAACACAACTTGGAAAATAAAATACTGATACTGTTCTGCCCGTTTTCTGGTTATTGTGTATGGCTGACACCTACGGGCCATTTTCAATATTGCAGTTGTATTACTCTTCTGTATATAACGCAGCGTTTATTTAGTTCGGCAATGGACAACGTGCAGTAATGGTTTCAGTTCAGCTTGCGAATGGTCATTGCCTTGGAGAGAAAGATATGTTTGTAAGTTATTGACTTTTTAATAAATATATAAGAGTGTTATGTGCTAAGACAATGCTACTTCTTAAAGGTGAACATTGTGATCGATATAATGTGATATTGGGAGTAAGTTTTTCATCCCATGTACAGTATATGCACATGCAGACTGTACGCATTCACATTCATATGTATATCGGAGGAATTAATGTACAATTTGTAATTTAAATTCTTGTTTATTATATTTCAGTTTTACAAATGAAAATGAAACAAGCAATCAGAGAAGTAAACATTCTAGAAAGAATAAACTGCTTTGTGTGCATTTGTTAGCCAGCTGTCTAACTTCTTCAGAGCAACGTAGATGCGAGGACAGCATAGATACGATGACCACAGCTACTGAATAAGCTTACAGGTGGCGATGGATAAAGAGTAGGCTTAATCCAAATGCTGTACCATTGATTTTCCCCACAAAGAGTCTAAATATTTAAAAAAATATATAAATATTATCATGATGCCGCAACCACTAAAGGAGTTTCTCAGCGCAGATTTCATTTGATATCCAGGTGTGTTTACACAGCATTTGGTTTAAGCCTACACTTATATCCGTCGCCACCCGTAAGCTCTTTCAGTAGCTGTGGTCATCATATCAGTATATTATTTTGTGTATTTCGAATTGTGTTATATCAGTATATTATTTTGTGTATTTCGAGTTGTGTTGAGGTAGAAAAGCGTAGCTCAGTGCTCAACGAGTGCAACCGTTCTACATAATCAAAATAATAGCGCCCCTCATAGTCCAATGTAACAGTGTGGATTTTTAAAATAACATAAATCTTTTATGGGTTTTCTACTACATATTTCAGTAAGAGACATCATTTACATTATATTAAGCTATACAAGTCTTAATTCCCAGGGTTTCTCTTTAGCACTTGGCAGTTGTCAATTTTGAAAATATGCCATTTTGCATATTCCTGGTTTAAATTAATTTGTGTATGGGGCACAAGCATTTTTAGAAATGATAAAAACACATAATTTCGGAAGCTCTGGTCTATGCCAAGCCATCCTGAGAATCAGATCTCATGGTTGTGGACAAGGGAACCCAAGCACCAGGATGGAAACATCAAAATGATGTGGGCACATACACAAGAGAAAAAAAAAATACTGTACCAAAGGGCAGGGGGCATCTGATGGAGCCTCCCCACCATGTTCTCTAAACCCATTGGTGTCCTGTCAGTGAAACCCATCCATGTCAAATTTTATCTGTAGTGAATTCTTTCAATGGAGCTGACTTTGCCATACACTTGCATTGAAGGGATTAAAAAAAGAACATTGCAACAACATTCACACGGGTTCATGACATACCACAGGACAAGGCTGATCAAGCCCTGGAGGTCCCTGCTCTCCCTTCTGTCCTTTCAGACCTTTTTTTCCTATTGTGCCTCTCTCTCCCTGCATGTAGAAGTGAAGAAGAGTGTAAAGGAGAGGTATGGTAAAAAAGAGGAAACTTTTGAACAAAGATGGTCAGATTTACTCATACAGATTTAAGAATTTATTTTTAAATAATATACCGTATAGAGCTGTCGCTAACAATTATTTTGGTAATCAAGTAATCGTCGATTATTCAGACGAATGAGTTTGAGGTTGATTGAGGTTGATACATGCAAAATGAAATTGAGGATTTTTCAATTTAATCGAGGAATCGTGCCAGCCGTAATACATATATATTTGGTTATACACACATACAAAAAGTAATCGTTGGAAAAAAACATTAACCTTCTCTCCCTTGTCTCCTCTGTCCCCTTTTTCTCCTTGAAGCCCTGGGAAACCCTATCACAGGAGAGCCATGTTTAGTAAGACATGACTTTACATACTTCCATAACTAACAGCATAATGATTACTTACATCTAAACCTGGTTCACCTTGTTTCCCCTTGAAAACCAACAACAAATGGCAAAAGAAACAACAGTAACAGGTTATTTGTAGGCTTGGTTGTTTTAGTTGTTCTGTCTTTTTAAAGTGTACAAAACACTGACCTTTTCACCTTTTGCACCTGGCAGGCCTACCAAGCCATTCGACCCTGGAAAGCCTTGAAGACCCTAAGCACAACAAGCAGAATTGTATCAAACTAGTCTTTCCCCTATACACATCTTAAAGTGTTTTTTGCAGCAAAACGTACCCGCTGCCCAGGTGAACCTTTCTCTCCAGCATCGCCCTTTTCTCCTTTAGCTGCGTCACCAGGCTCTCCCTGTGTTATATTTAAATTTAAGTTAGAATTATGTTAAATATTTCATCTCTTTTGAACATTTCAACAGTGCTTCAGAGTCTCACCTTGTGTCCAGGCAATCCATGATATCCCTGAAATAAATTAAGAAAAAGTTTGTATGCTTAGATTTCCTTAGCTTCTGATCTATTTTTTTTTTTCTTATCAAAAAATCAAATTAGGAAGTATTAAAATGTATTCCTTACTGCAGGCCCAGGGGGTCCAGGTGGCCCTGGTGGGCCAGGCAATGAGATAATCTGGGCCTACAAACAAGTTAGCAAGATTAATCCAATTAAATTGCATCTGGATTACATATGATCTTCATATAAGTGTATGTTTAAAACTCACCAGATTGTCCTCAAGCCTAGAGTCTCCTTTTTCTCCCTTTTGCCCTGTTTCCCCCTAAAATGCCATGACAAATCAACATATATCATAAGTTGCTGTAAACATGACATGTTATACTGTATGTTGGTAATACTCACTGAAGGCCCTGTCAGCCCAATGTCCCCCTTTTCCCCTTTTGCTCCTGCTGTTCCAGGCTCTCCTGTATCACCTCTTTCTCCCTTATGGCCCTGAATGAGACATCAAGCTATTTCATGCAGTGCACTTGTATAACTTAGTATAATCAGACTGTGTATAAACAAACCTGCTTTCCTTCAGGTCCTGGTGCTCCATGTAAGCCCATTTCTCCCTGTTGCAAAGACATATTTGAGATATATCTGAATGTTATTGTGCCCCAGCAATTGTAACTGCAGTATGACAAAGCAGTTCAATAAAAATATATCACTCACTTTTTGCCCTTGATCTCCTGGAGGTCCTGGAGGGCCGGGAGGCCCCTATCGGTACAAAGAAAATATCAATACAAAAAGTAATTTCTGGAAATAACAGACGACACAATAACAACATTTCTAACCAAAATGTACCTGTAGGGCTTTGAGTCTAACAGCCAGATCAGCATTTTCTGTGATGTCAGTAGCCCCTTTCTCTCCAGGCAAACCCTGAGAGAGACAAATGGAAATGACTGATAAGCATCTAAGTTCGAAAAAAAAAAATATAATGAAGGAAAGACTTTGTTAAACATTCACCTGGGGTCCTTGATCCCCACCATCTCCCTTTTCACCCTAAGGAATCAGGATTATTGTGTTTCAGAATGTGCATTTACTTAATAGACTGACCTGAATGCAACTACTGTACATCTCATAACACTATAACTACACCTACTTATTATAATTGCCAGGTTCTTACAGACAGCTCACCTTCATGCCTGGGGATCCATCAATCCCTCTCTTTCCTTCAGTACCTGGAGCACCCTTATCCCCCTAAAAATGGCAAACAATTGCATAAAAATAAAGGTTGTCACTGTATGTATGAAAACAGAAAAAAATAGAAAAAATCTAACCTTTTGCCCTATAGGGCCCTGTGGACCAGGCATGCCATTGGCACCATTCACACCCTTAATAAGAAAACACTGGAGATTAATTTTGTACAGTAAGATATTTTTTTTAAAGTCTCTTCTGCTCATTTGATCCAAAGTACAGCAAAAACTATTTTTTTTTTTTTACTATTTAATGCATGTTTTCTTTTGATTTTTTTAATGTAAATTATTCCTGTGATTTAAAAGCAGATTTTTTAGCATAATTAGTCACATGATCCTTCAAAAATCATTCTAATATTCTGATTTGCTGCTCAAAAAAAATGTTGTGATGTTGAAAACAGTATATTTTTTCAGGTTTCTTTGATAAATAGGAAGTTCAGAAGAACAGCATTTATCTAAAATAGAAATCTCTCGTAACATTAGAAATGTCTTTATCATCACTTTTGATTAATTTAAAGCAAAATAAAAGTAATTTCTATAATTCTATTCATCAAAGAATCCTGAAAAAATGTACTCAACTGTTTTAAATATTGATGATGATAATAATAATAATAATAATAGTAATAAATGTTTCTTAAACAGCAAATCAGCATATTAGAATGATTTCTGAAGGATCATGTGACACTGAAGTCTAGAGTAATGATGCTGAAAATTTTGTTTTTAAGACAGGAATAAATTATAAAATGTAAAATATATTCAAATAGAAAACCATTAATTAAAATGGTAAAAATCTTTTGAATTTTACATTTTTGCTGTACTTTGGATCAAATAAATGCAGGCTTGGTGAGCAAAAGAGGCTTCTTTAAAAAACATTTAAAAACTTTTGACAGGTGGTGTACTTATATACAGTATTTGGATAATTATGAAGGCATAAATCTGCATGATATCAAAAAATGATACCATTTACTTTGCTAGTTTCGAGGTGAACAATTACAAACAACAATCTGTTAAATGAATTATAAGTTAAATTATTTTTTCTTTCCTTCTTTCTTCCTTTCTTTCTTTGTCTTTTATCAAACTGGTACCAAGGTAATTTGATGAAGTATTTTTTGAATGGCGTATCTATCATTTTAGTATTTGAAAGAAACATCTATTTTGTGTTTTGCTTTAAGCATTTAATTTATAGTCTTACAAATACCATTTGGTCTGATATGATGTTGTTCTGATTATTTTGATATTAATGCAACATTCATGGATTTTTAATTTTGGCTAAAGTGTCCAAATACAAATACTGTATGTGATTCACATATGTTTGTAGACATATACATGTGTGTATATATATATATGTCGTAGTAATACACATGTATATTACCTGCATGCCAGGTGGCCCTCTCTGTCCCTGCAGGAAAAATGTATATTACATAAGCCAGTATGTAATTAAAATATGGCAAAAGTCACTTTCATTTTAACAGCATTACTTTTCCAATTATATAAAAAGTCAACATAAAAATATATGTATGTATATATATATTTATGTAAGTTCTACCTCATTTCCATCTTTTCCTGGTGGGCCCTGTTATTTAAAGAGCAAACACAAGAAATTAGTCACATTTAAAGAAACAGATCTGTTGACTGTCCACAAATGCAAGACCTTTTTAGATCTGTGATGTATCACTACTTTAATCCAATATTTTATTTTCAATTAAATTCACTGAAAATGATGCAAATGTGTCTAAATTCTTTGATACAGACAGCAGCTCTGAAATGACACAGGTTCTTTTTCTAAAAACAGACAAAGTTGTTACGCTAATGTAAGTGCAACTTTGGAACACACCAAACCAACAGTAAACAACCACACAATGGCCATTTAAACATCTATTTCAGATTGTGCTGGCAGACGTCCTTTAAGCTTCCAGGGATGTATTCAGGCTAGCTGTGGATTCAACATTGAAGAAATATTGCATAACTCTTGCTGAAAATTAAATTCATTTGTACATCTTCATATATTCCTACAGAAACATCTACTGTCTTGATATGTACCGCCGTGCTGTGTCTGTTTGTCATGTTCCTCAGCACTTCTGAGAAAGACAAAGGCACGGCGTCAGGCCTAATGAGGTGGTTTCACTTAGACATATATAAACACAATTTGGGATACAATAACAGGAAATGGCCTTTGAGCTTCTTGACCCCAGAACATCTGCTCCCAATATGAGGGAGAGAGCAGGGTGAGAATTTTTGCCCTTCATCATTGCACCATCCTTTGTTTGGTTTAAATGGTAGCCTGAAAAGGAAATAAAGTGCAGAACATATGTTGGGATAAACTCTCTACAGTAAACATTGGGAATTTACTGCAAATGCATAAACCATCAGTGTTACATACTCTGGAGCAAGTTCAATTATCCCACCTCACGGACTGTTATGTAATGCATTACTGAGAACAGCATGTTGAGGCTTGGAAGGTTAAACAACTATAAATCTATATTGTTAAGGCAAACCTATTCAAAGATGAGGATTTTAAGAAGGCCATGACTGGAAATCCAGACTTACACTGAAGGAGGCACACAGGCGTTAAGGAATACCAAAGAAACTTAAGGGTTGAGCTCTCAGGAAGACTATGAACCAGGGGTGTCCAAACTAGGTCCTGGAGGGCCGGTGTCCTGCAGAGTTTAGCTCAACACACCTGACTGGATGTTTCTAGTATGGCTGGTTCAGATGTGTTTAATTAGGGTTGGAGCTAAACTCTGCAGGACAGTGGCCCTCCAGGACCGACTTTGGACAACCCTGAAATAGACATGTAATTGTGAAAACATTTGCGCATTTGAATGCTAAGATGATATAAAATTAGAAGAGCCTTCTGTATGCGCCCTCTTTACTTTGTTGTTTGCCTGTTTTCACCACTTTTTTCTTTGCTAATCTGAACAGTGAATCAGAGTTGTTTTTCTTGCCAATTCAACACGCTTAATCAGGCCAAGAGCTGCCAGCGGTGGTCCGTAGTGTCAGCGGTGCAGAAAATATGTTGCGATATTAGCTGAAGGCTGACTGCTGGCCTGGTGTTTCACAGGCTTAAAAATCCCTAAAAAACCTAAAAATCACCAAGAACACTATGCAACCACAAAGCAATTGCACTAAAACCCTACTCAGTACACCTTAGTGACTTTTAGCGACTGTGATATGGGAGCATCTGCCAAGAATGCAAATGTAGAACCAAATGCAGCATGTCTGAACCCAACACGGAGCACAGGGTTCAGCTCAGTGAGAAGCTGCACCTGGTCTTCAGAGCAGGGTCTTCAGCACAGTATGACTCATATATGAGTCACAACAGCTGTAGAATGAGTGAGCTCAGTACAGACACTGTCACAAGAGACCATGTGAGACAGAATGCGAGCTTCTCACCGGCTCTCCTGGGTGGCCCTGTGGCCCATCTCTGCCTGTGTTTCCTGGAGGCCCTCTGGGACCAGGTGTTCCTGGAGGTCCTGGGGGACCTGGGGGCCCAGCCTGACCTTGATCGCCCTACAGAGAGAGAACAAGTATTTGAATATTGTCTTAGAAAAAAAGCTACACTGTTGCTGCTGATCTCAGATAGGTACTTTGCCTGTGTTACTAACCATGTTTCATATTTATTTTGTTTCATGTAAGCACCGATATACTGAACCCGAAAGTTTGGTTACGGCAATTGCTAAAATGCTTCTAGGGCCACAGCTTTAAGGAGCAGCTATCTATGAAGAAATGTCTGTTTCTTACAAAAACGATTCTCAGGTTAATATACTTAGATAACGCAAGACACTTCTAAAAAAGGCAAAAAGTTATTTTGGCATGATTATTTGCTGCGGTCTGGCAAACATGTTTTCGTCTCTTTTGTCAATAAACACAACAATTATCCTCTCTTTGAAACTCAAAACAGGCATGCAACACAACATTGTAAACTGCCAGATGAGCTAATTGAGACCAAGGACACAGAAGAAATGGAGAAAATGAGAAAAGCAGCAAGTCATGCACAAGTCCGGCTCTACCTTTAGAAGGCGCCTGTGAAAAGTGTGGAGGTCAGCTGTAGCCGAGAGAAAGCCATGCTCATAGCGAGGGAAGACCATCTGACAGCAGAGAACAGATAATGAGAAAGATGAACAGAGTGAATAAGAAAGAAAGCAGGGATGCCAGTGATCACAGCTGGAGAAACAGATACTCAGCATCTTCCCTCAGCGCAAAAGGTTGTGGGAACAAAGCAGAAGTGGAAAAAACCAAGTAAGGTATGAAGGCACAGATGTTTGTGAACATGGACAAGGGATGATAGGCCGGGAAGGACAAACCTTAACCGTGAGAATCTGATTACTGAGCAGGCCTGCAGAGGCAGCGTAGGCCGGTGGTCCCTGGGAGGTCAGAGGTCATATAGAAGAAAACGGAGGCAGGAAATGACATAAGGGAGAAAGAGGAGATGATTCGGAGAATGACACTGTTACGATACATATAATGGAGGGTGATGACTCTTATATTGTACTTCTGTGCAGAACTGAGCTTCAACTTGAAATTGAATCCTGTGAGAGTTATTCTGGCTATTCTTCTGTTTTAAGAAACCAAGCCCAAATACACCTTCTGGATATGATTAACTTTCAATGGGAGCTCATGGCAATGAGGTTTATGTTTAGAATTGCGGTTAGATAGGTCTGCAACGGATTCACAAAGAAAGGCTACTTTTCTCCCAGGAGAAACTTTTTCAGGATTTTCCTTTCTCAAAGATTGTCAAGGGTTTTATGTGTGTTTGTGCACATAAATGCTCTACAGGAACTGTACTGAAATGCCGTAGACAACAACCACAGCATGGTTAAGCTACATTAAGCTTATGGTTAAGCTTATGCCTCGTCAGCAGAAAACGGGTCTTCATGGTTCTTAAGATATTGCCATGCAGTTTTTAGTTTGTTGCTCTGGTGTTCTGGGTGGTTGCTAGATGGTTTTAGCGGTATTCTGGGTGGTAAATCTTTCCGATATGATCTGTCTATCTGTAAGGCCTATAAACCTTCAAACTTAAAACCTTTTCAAACTTTATCCCAGAACTTTAAAGGCTTTGTCATGTCAACTGTTGCCAAAATCCCTCAATCTAAAATCAGGAACCAAACTGGAATTTAAACAGCATTCTCAAATCAATTCTGAATTGTGCACAACTCTGCTTTGCAGAGCGTTCTTCTCAGATGCCACAAAGACTACTTTGTGAGTCTGATCTGCTTCTTCTGTGTCTGGGCAAAGGGCAAAAGTCACAAGTCAGGAGTAAGCGTGAGGTCAACTATCCACCTGCACTACAAACCCAAGTCATGCCATCTGGAAGGAAACACGGCTTTAATCGACTTCCAGGTCAAGAGGCCCTTGTCCCATGAGAGCTTTAATGGATTCCAAAGGGTCATACTCCTCCTGCTTAACTGCAGTTGAAAAAGCGCTAATTTGGCTCTTACATCCACACGAAAAGAGGAACACGGCCCATGGGAGAGGCTGTTTTCCTTTTCCTGACTGCTCATGTCACCACTCTCAGTGATTTGGTTCATTTTTCTACTGTCAGACTGATGGCGTAAAGCAAAAACAGTGTAGCGCATACAACACATGTTCTTAACATAAAGAAAGAGAGCAGCCAAAGCACATGTTTCTAATTGTGCTGAATGGTCATGAGGTATGGTGGAAAAGAAGCATAGGGAGCCAAATGATTTAAATGATAGTTCAAGTAGATATAGATAGAAAAGTGGTGCGATCTTCACTGGCGGATTCCTGATTTGTCAAGGCTCACGGTTTTTCCCCTTGGATGAGGAGAAAACAGGCTTGGTGGAAGCAGGGGTAAAGTGATGGCTACCACATTGAGGTTGTAATTTAAATGAATTTAACAGATAAAGATTTTTCTTCTATCAACAGCGTAATGTAAAAGTGCTAGCCATGCCATCTGGAAGGAAATGGCTTTAATTGACTTTGAGGTCAAGGGGCATCCTCAGATCAATGCAAGACTTCTGTAGAGACTGAGTACAATATTAGATGTCTGTGACACTCACCCTGGGACCCATGTCTCCCTGGTCACCCTGTGGAGAGAACAACTCTTAGCTCTTACTTATGAATAAGTTTCTTTGAATTTCATAGAGTAATAAGCTTGACATGCTACAATTCTAATGCCTTAATGGCTCCATAAATTGCACATTTATTATGCTGAAATGTATTGTGGGGTGAATATACCTTATCTCCTTTCAGTCCCGGCATTCCCTGGCAAAAGAAGAGAAAGATTCAAAGTGACAGATTAAAAATTGCTCTTTACAACGCTGGCTATTTCCATCGCAAACCACAAGTCACACCTCTTACACCCTCAGAAATGACTGACAGATGTTTTAGTGGTTGAATCTGAGTGTGTTTGAATGAATGATTGAGTAAATGAAAACCAATATATCACAAAATATGAAAAGAAAAATAAAGATAAAACAATGTTATGACATTCCATTCCTGATGACAGCAAAGATTCCTGCATATAATTTTCCACAAGAGCTCTTATTTCATGAGTGGACAGCTGGTTTGAGGGAACCAATGATATTATTCTGGTTTTATTCTTCTCAGGAAACTTTTCTTAAGACCGCAAAAACAACAAGACACATTCTGATTATCACAGTTCCATCATGCTCTGCGGTGGTGTGCTTACTGCAGCTCTTCAAATGCTGTAATTTTGTGTGCGGTTTTATAAGTGTGAGCTTCATCACCGAAAGCAGTACAGTGGTGTTGTGGTATTTTTCAAACTATGTTAAACATGAGAGTCTTTTCCCAAGTGCACTTAATGTTGACTTGAGATCAAAACATGGATTTGTGGGTAATACAGAATGTTATAGCAGGAATCTTGGAAGTGTTTTTGTCACGTTTATATTTTATAAAGCGGATTGGAGTTTTATTGTTATAGATTGCCACGATATGCTGTAAAATATGGAATAGATTGGAGGGTGTTATTGTTGGACCCAATCGCTTGATTTCATCCTCTGATGCTTTGATTGTGATGGACAAGCTACATTAGATGACACTGACTTGAACACACAGATGGAGAACATTTACATAAGGTTGAGATGTACATGTAAAGTCGTTTATGCGGATCTTCTTGTTTCATGTGTGCCCAGTTAAAAACTCACCCCTCTTTCTTTAATCTCCAATGGTCCTTCAAGTAAACACTCAACCTAAAGTGCCCTTCCACTTTTAGCAAGAAAGCATCCATCCTGTTGAGTGCGTTTTTAAACCAGTGACTCTAAACTTTGACGTAATAATAACGAAAGCTGTTGGTCTTTCTATGTTGTGCTTCTCCCGACTCATGTGCAGTTCTGAGCAATTAATTGCTCCAGTGTTTACCCTTCAAATGGGTTTTAAAAGAGGCATTGACCACTTCAATTCTCCCACACAGTGACACTGAGGCTCTGCTGGCCTCCCTCATGTAAACACATATATGGGTATAAGAGGAGGACGTGGATAGGGTTGCACCAGCCATTCTTACTTGATTTGGGACATAGGGTGCAAAGCTGGGTTCTTAGTACAGCTAGAAGGTTTGTAACTAAAAGGTATGTTCGACTTGAAGCGGCGCTGTGCAGACTGATCAGTGTATGACATCAAAGTACCACTAGCGTGATATTTAAGAGCATATACTCTGAATTCTTGAGGTACTTTGATGCCGTAGTATTGGTCTGCGCACTGCTGCTTCAAGTCGAACACACCTAATCTCTGTACTTAAAGGGATACTCCACTTAAAAATGAAAATGCTCTCATCATTTTTTTTATCTCCATGTTTTTCCCAAACTTTTTTTTTAAAGTTGCCAGCCACCGCCAGCATTTTTTGATCATTCTCACAAAAGTTTAATGGTCCCCAGAATATTTTGCTGTATGAATATCTGAACATGCAATATGCCAAAACAAAGAACAGAGCCTCTGCTTTTAAACATAAATTGTATAGCATTTTATCCCATCTTCATGCTGTCTTTTTTTAACAAAATTTGAATGTAAGTTTCATGAAAAAAGCAACATTTTGAACAACAAGCTTAGAAAAATGTGTTTTTGTAAAATACTACATTTGGATCAGTTTCAGAATAATGCTAAAAAATATAGAAAAAAAATTGTTTGCATCAACACATCTAAAGCTCTCACGGCCCTATACCACTTTCTGGAATTTATTCAGTAACATTAGGTAGTTTTGATTTATATGCCGTTTAAATTTTATATTTTTTACATAGTGCAAGGATGGGCAGCTTTGGTCCTGGAGGGCCACTCTCCTGCAGAGTTTAGCTCCAACCCTAATCAAACACACCTGAACAAGCTAATCAATGTAATCAAAATCACTAGAATGCTACAGGCAGGTGTGTTTGATTAGGGTTGGAGCTAAACTCTGTAGGAGAGTGGACCTCCAGGACCGAAGGTGCCCATCCCTGAAGTGGATTGGTTTCGTTTTTTAATGTAACGTCACCGAATACACAAAAAAAAAAATTAATAAAGTGGTGGAGTGAACAGTAGCGCATTAGCATTTAAAGAGACAAGCACCAAAATGCCTCACTGTGAACAAAACTGATTTTTAACAAGGTAAAACATTGTTCTTTTAAATGACCATTGAGAAATTTTAACCAAAGTATGTTATGCATCTGCTTACATATTTGATCGCCTGTTTCTGCTTCTTTCTTTTAATTACTTTTTCAGAAGATGCATAATAGAGTCTCCTACCATACAGAGGTGAATCATGGAAATCCAGAAAATTCCATCAATGGCGGGAAAGAGTTAAAAACATTTAAAGTCAATGGGCTCCATCTTGTTTGGTTTAACAAGTTCTTCAAAGTTCACCATACTGGTTTGGAACAACATGAGGGTGAGTAAATGACAGAATTTTCATTTTTGGGTAAAGTATCCCTTTATTTTTAGTTGTATCATTTGTTCTTAAAGAGTTGGCTTACCCAAAAATGGAAATTCTGTTTGTTTTTTTTCAAAGATGAACTAAGGTCTTACAGGCATGGAACACATTATTGGAACAGAATTTAAGGTAGCACCCTACTAAGTCACAAGTCCTCTCTAATATATGATGTTTAACTGTATTAGTATCCAATGAGCAGCCTTCAGATTTGCATACAGAAAAGGCTGTGCATTGCAGCTTTTCCTGTTATTGTTGCCATTTTTTATGGTTATATACATATACATAACAGTATCTCACAGTAAATATTTTATTATACCTTTTCATGTGACAACACTGAAGAAATGATACTTTGCTACAATGTAAAGTAGTGAATGTACAGCTTGTATAACAGTATAAATATGCTGTCCCTTCAAAATAACTCAACACACAACCATTTAATGTCTAAACCACTGGCCACAAAAGTGAGTTAGATAAGATAAGGAGTAATAAATACTAACAAATTTCATAATTGTCCCGAATCTGGTCCGTGGCCTACTGTCCACTCACCACCAGATATCGCTTTCTCACTATTGACTCTTACACTAGACAGACTTCCTGTGTCACCTTACCCACTGCACTGATTACACCCACACAGCTGCTACCAATCAGACACCCTATTTAAGCCTTGGACTTCCTCATTCAGATGGCTGAGTATTGTTGCGTTTACCCCTCTCCAAGCGGTAGGACGTTACAGAGCCACTCTGAGTTTCCTTATGTCTAGCGCTTATCGCTCACCTAGTGATAGTTTCTTGCGTCTACTGTTATCGTGTTCCTAGTCTAGTCATTTATGTTTGATTCCCCGCCTGGTTTATCTCATCTAGTCTGCTCCCTGCCTGCCCTGGAACATTCTAGCCTGTCGTGGATTTACCCTTTGTCTTGCCCTTTTGGACTCTGTTCGCCCCTTGTTTGGATTATTGCCTCGCCCCTTGGATTATGTTCGCTGCCGATTGACCGTCGCCTGTCAGTGTCTTGTCCTCATATACCTATTTGCTGATGTCCGACCCTTTACCTGTCATTAACCATGTTTATGGTTCCACCCGCTTCTTGTCTCTGTCACTCTGTTACAATAATCAAAATCTTTAATGTGGCTTTTCTAAATTATTATTTTATACGTAGGGTTACATTTCAGCTAAATTTAATATTTAGTATTGCATAAATTGTAACTTGGCACCAACTGCACCACAATTATACTTTTTATCTTGTGCACGGCTTGTGCATCTGGCCCCTGGAGTAACCTGAGGAATAAGATCTAAACACTACTTCCCAGCATCGCACTCTTATGAGTGAAGTGATTGACTGAAGTTTACCTGTGTTGTTCAAACCAGGAGTTGGGGCTGGTTTATATCAGATGTTTCTGTTATGGCTTTGTTAAAAATCTAAGATGTATTACAAACTGGCCTATGAGTTCATGACAGAATTACACAACACACAATAATACAATCACTTTCAGACTGAAATGGTGAAAAAACCTACCTGACTGCCATTTGGACCTGGAGGTCCCTGTAAGAAGAGAGAGATTAGAGCAGCATGTTACTATGCAGCAATAAATAAACATCCCTAAAAATAACTGGAATGGTGTTGTACTTACAGGCTTACCATCCATACCCATTGGACCCTGAGGGAGACAGAGACAGAAAAAGACTCAGATGAGATTGTAATGGTTATTTCAGGGCAATCATATACTTGTACATTAGATTTGAATCTTCTATTCCGATTTCTTTCCTTTAGTGACAGAAGAAAGGGAGTGGAGTTTAAGCAGGCTAAATGACTAAAGATATCTGGCATATATCACCAGAGAGAAGTCTGTCATATAACTGGAAGATTGAGTTAGGACATTCTGATTAAAAATTTTTGAGGTAAAAAAAAAATTAGACATGAATGTATCGTTATGTTATTTAAAATCAATAACATACAGTTTAGCTTTGGTGGATTCTTAAAATATATGTTTGTAACAATAATTAGTGGACCCCTGTTATAAATGATTAAAGGAAGGAAAAGTTTAGTCCATCATTACTGGCTTTAGTAAGCTCAGACTAAAGGACAGGAAGTCGCTGTCCACAGCACTGAAGGTGCTGAAAGGGGTCTGTGCACTTTGAGTCGCTGACCTGTGAAAAATTTAAGCCAACATACTTATCTAAATGAAATGTGAACGCTTTCTGATTGGAAAATTTTAGAACAAAAGGTCTTAATAAATGAAAAACAAGTGGTCTAGATCTAAATAGAACAGCTATTAAAAACTTTGTATACACAATGTAAATTAGACTGAAAACAAATATAGTGATTTTCATGTCTTTATTCTGACCAAAACCCAGACTATAGAGCAGTCTGTCTTGGTCTGGTAGTGTGTGCTTGTACTTTCATAATGGACAAGTGACAGGAAAGTACGCAGGGGCTGCACATGTCAGTCTATTAAGCATGATGTAGATGAAATGGATGACTTGTGCGGTGATGGTTCTGAGTGCAGTTGGAAATCCGGTAAGGGCCACATGTGGTGCAGTCCTGCACACGGTTCAGTTTGGAGCAGCACTCTTGTTATGCTTGGAGAGACTTCACACAGGGCTATATTTCCCAGTTGATCTTTATGCGGAGCGGAGGCTGCCAACGCATGCAACTGATCGCATCTGGATCGCGATGGCCTGTCAGGGAGGCTTCATGCAACTAATGCCTCTTTTAAAAGCAAAGCTATTGGAAAGAACAATAACTCTCTGTTCTGTAAAAGCTGTGTAGGTGTAGAGGTTAAAAATTGTAAGAATAACTATTGTTTTTTAATAACAGCTGAGAATAATAACTCTATTGAAATAAGATTTGATGTGATTAAATTAGCTTATCTAAGTTTAACTAATCTTCCTGGGGTTTGAGGTTCATGTTCAATAGGTAGGTTATGCATACAGATGGATTGCATGTCTGTGTAATACAGTATATAATGCATACAATTACGGCCCCATTATATATGAAAACCTTAACCAAAGAAATAAGAAATCTGGGGTGTATTTTCCATACAACGACGTAACATTGGAGGAACAATCTAGCAGGTCGCAACTTTGTCGCACAGCCACACTGGTTAGATATGCTGTTAATGATGGATTATTGCTGTAAATAACATAACATCTGAATGACTGATTTGCTATGTCTGTTTTTTGTTATTTTGCTTTATTTTGCTGGTATGCTTATTTGACCCAGGGGAAGGGGACATTGGATGCAAAATTCAATTGGTGTTTGCATTTACATGGTGTTTGCATATAAATGTCTTAGCAGTGTGTGAACACAACCACCCTAATATTTATTTTAATGCCCAAAAAACCTAAACAGTCTCAGTTATTAAGCTGTTTATTTTTCCTAGCAGTATGACATCATACAGTCACGTTTTACCATATTTAACAGTTCCACAATGCCATTTTCTCCACTCTCAAGCAGCTTTAGCGATAACAGTGTCCTGTAAGCAATGCAGGTGTTTTGTATTTGGATCGAAAAGTGAACATAAGAGTCTTCATTTTAAGAGTCGACCATTGAGAATTTTAACCAAAGTAAGTTACAGACATTTCATAACGACACTAAAGAATCATACCAACAAAAAATCGGAATCTGATGTCCACTTAAAATTTCTTGTTAATTCTCTTAAACCAGTGGTGCTCAACTCTGGCCCTCAAAGTCCACTTTCCTGCAGAGTTTAGCTCCAACCCTTATCAAACACACCTGAACAAGCTAATTAAATGGTTAGTTCACCCAAAAATTAAAACTCTGTCATTATTTACTCACCCTCATGCTGTTCCAAACCCGTAAGACCTTTTTTCATCTTCGGAACACAGATTAAGATATTTTCAATGAAATCTGAGAGCTTTCTGACCCCCTATAGACAGCAAGTATCCTTCTATGTTCAACGCCCAGAAAGGTACCAAGAACATCAACAAAATAGTGGTTCAACCTATGGGAATACTTTTTGTGCACAAAAAAAGACATAAGACACTCTTGTTACTTTCCAAAATGGTGCCTAGGGTGACAGAGGAGAGGAATTGTTGAATAAAGTTGTTATTTGGGGGGAATTTTTGTGCACAAAATGTATTCTCGTAGCTTCATTAAATTACAGTTGAACCTCTGATGTCACATGGATGGACTATTTTGTCGATGTACTTGGTACCTTTCTGGGCCTTGAATGTGGAAGGACCCTTGCTGCCTATGGAGAGTCAGAAAGCTCTTGGATTTCATCAAATTTATCTTGATTTGTGTTTTGAAGATGAACTATCCCTTTAAGGTCTTAAGGATTACTAGAAAGTTACTGGCAGGCAAGTTTGATCAAGGTTGGAGCTAAATGGACCTCGAGGGCCAGACCCCTGTCTTGAACTAAAAGACGTAGAATGAAATGTGCATATGTATGGAACGCAATATATAGATTGTACTACATGTGAGCTTACTCATTTTGCTCAAACTAAGGATACAACCTCACAAATTTGTGATTCTGTTTGTGAATGTTCGTTGGAATTATGCATTCAGGAAACGCTAAATCATTGGTAACTTGCAATCATAGTTGGCAAACAATACTTTTGGGAAACACCCCAACTCTCATCTGGCAGTTTAAACCCAATCCAAATGGCATCATCAAGTTTATGCATGAATTAAATGAGTTTCTAATGTCAGTTTTTAGCAACAATTTCTAATATTTCCAGCAGGTGGCGCACTATGACACTTAACACTGCCTATCAGCTGAGGTCTACATGAGACCCCAAGTCCTGTGTGAGCATGTGGTTAGAGCAGATGTGATCAGTTGAGTGTATAACTGGAGTAACAATTACCGGGTAGCCATCTCGTCCTGGAGTGCCCTGTTAGGATTTAATAAAAAAAATCTTAAAAACCCATCAGATTTGAAAAAAGATAGATATATATGCACAAGAATGTTCATTATTACAGTTGCCATTGTTTTTAACAGCGCATTTGCAATACATAAACACAGCTTATGTGACAAACAACTCATAAAAATGGAACGTGTTTGGGGCAACCATACATGTTTACGCACTCTTCTTCTTTATTATTGTGGCTTTCTACTCATGTTGAGAAATGTGACGCAACCACAGCAATAAAAGCTGTTTTGCTGCTGCGTTGTTACTATGATAAGGAGGATTGTACACATACACTTCAACATGTTCTAGTGTTTACTATGCATTTCGTGTGAAGGCACGAAATGATTTGAATCAGCTGTTGGATTTTTTTTAAGGCATGCCTGGTTATTAGGATACAGGCGGTCAGGATAAATGCCAGACAGTGAAAAATCGAGTGCGATCAATTCAGAAACTGTCTCCTGGAGCATATATCCTCCATTCCTTCTTATCTCACCTCATTTTGCAGTCTATATCAAGGCTGCAAAGCCAACACGGAACATGCCATGCTGTATCTGCCCACCTCCAGACCAACTCACATTTGTTCTGAATTAAAGCCTTAGTGATAACGGGGCACTTACTGGAATTCCTGTAACACAAAGAAAAACAAACAGTTGTATGTAACAGTCACAGCTATTTGTTGCACTGAAGAGTAATCATGTGTAAGACATTAATGATAAAATAATAAATAGTACAATGATTAATATGCTGTCTCATTTTTGTCAACATGAGGAAGTAAAATCATGTACATGCATGTCTGTTTAGATGCCAGAATTGATGAGGTCAGTGTGTACATACAAACACAGCATTCCAGTATCTGCACAAAGAAGAAACCTGGTTCTGGCTCATAGTATTGATCAATCAAATGACGGCAGCACAGATAAAAATGGACCCTTGTTTCATTTCCACATTTCAACAACTCAAGATTTGTCAGAAGTCTGTGTGTGATTGAAGGAAGTGGATAGGTGGAACACCTCTGAGCAACACCAATTGGAAAGAAAAAACTAAAAGTGCATTAGGTATTTGCAACTCATTATGTCTCGTAAGAAACAAATTTTGGTTACAGCAAAGGAAAACTAGTCTCGAAATCCTCCAACATTTTACTTCTACAAATCCTCATTTTGTTCTTCTAATTTGTGATCTGTGTTTTGTTTTGCTCTCTCCATTGCACTTCTGTGTTTGTTGCTTCTCAACAGAGCATACATTGCATGTATGACAGCAGAAGCTAGAGATTACAGTTTATAAAATTTTAAATATGGATACTTTTCCTACACTAATGCATCACTTTGCTTCAGAAGGCCTTTATTAACCCCTCAGAGCCATGTGGAGCACTTATGGGTGGAAGGATGCACTTTATTTTGCTTCAAAATCTTGACAACAGTTCACTGCCATTATAAAGCCAGGATTTTTTTTTTTATGTAATTCCAACTGTATTTGTCTGAAATAAAAAAGTCATTTAAACCTAGAATGGCTTGAGGGTGAGTAAATCATGTGGTTATTTTCATTTTTGTGTGGACTATCTCTAAGTCTTCTGAGTTGTAATAAGAATAACTGTGTGTTCCTCTAGTTGAGCTTTACACATAGTGGGAGGCTCCGCGTTAAAGATTTTTTGCACTTAGAAGGCCAAAATGTTTCTAAACTCTACAGAAATACATGTTTGACTATGCTTGTTTGGTGCCGACTTGACAGATTCAGCAGTCTGTGAATCTAGAGAATCCTTATTGAATTCAGGCAAGAGAGAAATCCAAAACATTCCAGTTGTGTGGGAACGATGCTGGTGTCCAAAAGAACATTCTTTTGAAATAAGTTGCTCTCATTTATGCTGTGGTCTGCAATCTAGCATGATCAGTTTTGATTTATTGGCAAGTGATTTCAGCTATATAAAATCACACGGTATACACTGACAAAGCCGAGTCATGCTCTTGATGGAAAACGCAGGAGTTCATGGTGAGGTCAAACTCCTCCAGTAACCCTTTATGGAGTGTCAGAAGCTTCACACGTAGACATCTGGGTTGTTATTTCCCGTGCCACACAACTTCTTTCGCTCTTGATCAGCGCAATGAACATAATGCACAAGACAGTCATTGGCATGTCTTTCCACACTGATGCCTGAGGGATGTGATAGTAGGAGTGGAATCTGACACTGAATGGATCTGGAGACACAAGCGGAGCTGGGAGGATCCAGATCTTCTCCGTACAAGATCAGAGAGCCAAATAAACAAGCGATACTCCTACAAATGGCTGTGGAGATAAGAGTGCTTTTTTGGTCAGTCACACAGCCATGAGGGAGATTTGATCTGTCTCTGTCATGGTGAATAGAGGAAAGGAGATTCCCACTGTGTCAAGTTCAGGTCACCCACAGCCCTTCGGCAGGAGAGCAGCTTTTTATGGACACCAGGCTGTGTGTTTTGGAGTCTGTCAGTCCTCCCATCAACGAGCCAAAGTCATCACACACAGAACAAAGACACAGTTCTTCTCATCTAACAATGTGTTTGGAAATCTCTGTATATATATGTAGGGTACATGGGGTCTGGTCTTGTCATGCAGTTAGCACGTCATATCTGCTTTGAGATTACTTCCAGTCTCTGCATACCGAGCATGATGTGATTCATTTGGTCCATTAGTACTCATCTTGCATGATAATATACATGAACATGACAGTAAAACTGAAGATGAACATAGTGAGCCTGCCACTGAATGTACTGGACCACCAGAGCAGCAGCTCTATGGCAGAGAAAAACAACTCCCTTATTTACTGCCACCACCCACCCAATAATTAATCAGAAATGGGCCGTTGCGTTACGCATAAGGTTTCCAGATACAGAACAATCCGCTTTACATCGAACATCCGAGGGACTATAAAAGCTGTTTAAAAGACCAGAGATGTCTGTAAACAGAGCTGCACAATATATTTTGCAAGTGTAAAAAAACTGGTTTGCAAGACAATTACATTTTCTTAATATGATAATATGTTCATAGCTCCAGGTAGGAGCAGAGAAGGACCTCCCAAAGGGAAATAACTTTGGTGGGGCCTCCATAGTTCAGACTTGTTTGTTCAGCACATCCCACAGATGCTCGATTGGATTGAGATCTGGGGAATTTGGAGGCCAAGTCAACACCTCAAACTTTTTGTTGTGTCCCTTAAACCATTCCTAAACCATTTTTGCTTTGTGGCAGAGTGCATTATCCTGTTTCCAAGGTGTACATGGTCTGCAACACTGCTTAGATAGGTGGTACGTGTCAAAATAACATCTACATGGATGGCAGGACTCAGGGTTTCCCAGCAGAACATTGCCCAAAGCATCACACTCTCTGCCGGCTTGCCTTCTTCCTTCTTCCTTTAGTGCATCTTGGTGCCATGTGTTCCTCAGCTAAGTGACGCACCCAGCCATCCATGTGATGTAAAGGAAAATGTGATTAATCAGATTAGGCCACCTTCTTCCATTGCTCTGTGTTGGTGCTTTCAGTGGTGGAGAGGGGTAAGCATGGGCACCCTGACTGGTCTGTGGCTGTGTATTTTGACACCTTTCCATCAGAACCAGTATTAACTTCTTAAACAAATTGAGCTAGAGTAGCTCATTTATTGAGCCACTTTCACACAGAGAATCCAGAGAATTTTTCTGGAGTTGTTTGATTTTGGTTCATTCACACTGCCAGTGATTTTCCAGAATCTGTGCATATTTTCACACACCACCTGCAAAGATCCCGTAAAGACACATGACGTTAGGACATTAGGCTTTAATGTGATGTGTACCATTACACTAAACTGCTGAACGATCTCCACTTTAGCACAGATAGTAAGCAGATGTGCCTTCGAAACAACTGGTAAAGCAGTCGCACAATAACGTGCGTTGTCACTTCTATACAGCCTGTACGGCATTGGTTCAAGTTTTTGTTCACACAGCGCTCATTCTGGGACTGGTCCCGGCAATGTTACTAGTAGGGTTGGATACCGTTCACATTTTTACCGGTATGGTTCTAGTACCGGTACCTGAAATTCGATACCGGTATTCAACGGTACCTTTTTCGATACTTTACTCTGATTTAAGTGACTTTCAGTGGATATGTTATATAATAATGTCTAATTTGCGCGCATCTAAACACGGGGTATTAAAATTGCTTTTGAATGCGTGTGCACGTTTTACTTTTGGTTTCGTTTTAACGATCGCATGAAACTCTCAGCGGCACTGAACGTGCATTCTACAGGCTTTGTTATAATGAGAGGATTAATTAGCTTGCAGAACTCAGGACTGAACAAAAAGTCCAGCGTTTTGAGCGGTGAGTGGATTCTGATAAATGCAAACACAGATACACACTGGAGTCTGGCTTGAGGCGGCTGCCGCTTACTTTCATTTTGTTGTTAATGTTTTCGTTATTAAAGTTATGTTTGCAGCTTCCCGCATCCTTCTCCCTGAGTCTTGAACTTTGTTACATACATATATAAATCTGCCTTAAATCATCCTGGCGATCCATTTTTAAAGTCCCGCGACCCACCCAAGGATCACGACTGAAAACTACTGGTGTAATACATTTTAAATGTAAATGTAAATATTTAAATCAACAATGGTATTGTTCTGCTCATTTAAATTACCCTTCAATAGGACCTATAGGTTTATAAGAAGTAGGTAAGTTAATGGTAATTTTAGATGTCCTTTCAGATATATTTAATTCTAAAACCCTTTATAGTCTATAATAACATTAAAATTATTTCATATTTTCTCTAAACATACTTTTATAAGACAGGCACCTGTAATTATGGCCAAATTAAAGATTTGTTGTATGTTGTATGAGTGTCAGGATGCGCAAAGATAGAGAATCATTTCACAGCTAACCATAGACACATACTCTGCTAAAATATAGAAATAATAGAAATTACTTTCCAAAATACAACTAACCAGTTGGAACTGAAATGCTGTTCTCCCTTGAAATTCACTCCCCAAACTCCGTCCCCCGTGTCTCACACCATTTCTAGCCCTGGGTTCGGCTATCTAATAAATTGCACTCCTGCGCTTTTAAATGCACGTTGTGTTTAACTAAGTGCTTCCTCAGGTTGGATGTATTACCACTGCCTGCCTTGCATTTACTATTACAAATATTGCAGGCGGCGTTGTCCGCATGAACCTTTGTGAAATGTAACCCACACATTAGAGCACTTTCTGTTAGCCATTGCCTTGTGTGTTTGAGCGCCGTCTCTTTCACGTGCACACGCGTTCGCTACGTACCAGACTCACGCTGCGCGCAGACTTGTTCTCTCAGGTACCGAAATTGAGCACTGATTGATTTTATGTGAATCGATACTCGGTAGTACCAACGCAATTCGGTCGGTGCCAATAAAACTACAGAGTTCGGTACCCATACCTAGTTACTAGGTCCCCAACCAGCAGCTTCCAGTGGCAATGTTGGCCAAAGATCATGTGGCCGTGAGTCGAAGAACTTCTTTGTTGAGATTCTGTCATGATAGAAATATTTTTTTTAATCGGATGTAAGTATCTTTGTTGGAAAACATTCAGCTGTGATCGCTGCGGACAACTTTAATGTCTCACTACCGCAGATGGCCGTCAGGATGACAACTGGCTGTTGGAAGCGGATCTTTGTGTGCTAAGCAATGGTTGCTGATCTCCAGATGGACATTAGTCATCACATGGTTGCAGATGAGTCCTCGGACACCAGATGCCTTCTGTGTCTATGACACTGCTGAGGTACGTAAGGTAATTGACTTCTTCAAATGGTTGCTTACCAACAAGGACGGGGGTATGGGCGTTAAAATAGATTTGATAGATAGGATAAATATATTAGTTAAGAGAACATATTAATTTATTTTATATTAGATAAGGGACCATATTTTCTGTTACTTTTCTGTTAACAAGCTACTATATTAACTTGGTATTTTTTAGATCCCCTTTTGCTTCAGAACCACCTTAATTCTTTGTGGCACAGATTCAGAAAGGTGCTGGAAGCATTCCTTAGAAATTTTCCATGATGCAAGTCTCCCATTCCACCAAAGGTGCTCTACTGGAATGAGATCTGGTGACTGTGGAGGCCATTTGAGTATAGTGAACTCACTGTCATGTGCAAGAAACCAGTTTGACATGTTATCCTACTGGAAGTAACCATAACAAAATGGGTACACTGTGGTCACACAGGGAAGGAGATACTCTAGTAGGCTGTGTAGTCTAAACCGCTGATACAAGACTGGATGGATCCATGCTTCTATGTTGTTAACACCAAATTCTGACTCTACCATCCAAATGTCACAGCAGAAATCATGACTCATCAGACCAGGCAACATTTTCCCAATCTGGCACCAACAAACGTGCCACGAATAAAGTCACCTAAATGACCTTTCTTCTGCATTCTAATGCTCAGTTTGAACTCCAGCAGATTGTCTTGACCAAGTCTACATGCCTTAATGCATTGAGTGATTGGTTGATTAGATATTTGCATTATCTATGAGAGACTAAATGCAGAAGAACTGTGGCAATATCTCTAAGACACCTGAATAAACCTACAATCTAAAAAATGCTGGTTATTTTTTAACCCAAATGCTGGGTTCAGTCAGTTGGGTAATTTTATTGGGTTGTTTTTAATATTTTTACCTAGGTGCTGTGTAGCTTTTTTGCACTCTAAAAAAATGCTGGGTTTATTTTTTTTCTACCCAACCACTGGATTAAACCCATCTCAGATGAAACAATCCAGCTGCTGTTACAAATAGTGTTCACAGGTTCACAGCACCACCGATTTGATGCACTTCTTCAGCGAAATAAAGATTTGTATACATTTTATTTAATTTCTAAAGTCTTTACTGTGCTGTAAACTACATTATTTTACGCAACACAACATACAAGGATGAGATGTCAGTCAGCTGTAATAGCAGCTGGAAACACCTTTTTCTTTGCAAAAAAATTTTATCCTGATTTTATTCAGGATAATACTGAATTTAATTTAATTTGATTCTAAAATATGTTCTCTAATCTCAGTACCGTTTGTTTATGAGCAGGTTATGGAGTCAGTTATGGCATATTTCAGCTACAAGTGAAATGGTACAGTGGTCTGAGGCTTGTACTTCCCCTGATGAAAAGCAGCTTAGATTTCGGCGACAGAACAGCACGAGAATTAGCGCTATTTCTGTGAAAAGTGATTACAGAGAACAATTAAATACACTTTAAGTAAAATGTTACTTTTAAATGTTACATTTGTATTTCTAAAATGCTTGGTAAATGAGTTCAGCCAAATAAATTCAATTTGTCTTATATTTTTGTCAATGGGTGTTCTTGCCTCTATAATTCTAAGGGTGATTTTCAATGTCCATCCCATTTTTAGACAGCAATATAATAATTTTTGAACAATAATTGACTCAAATAAAACAACGCAGCATGTTGGGTAAAAACATTTAACCCAGCTGGGTCAAAATAACCCAGCATGTGTTCTGTCCAATATTCACCCAGTGCTGAGTTGCCAAATAACCCAGCATTTTTTAGTGTACATTAAAAACTATGTGCAATTGTATCTAGGACAAAGCTAATAGAAGCTGATTAATAAAATCTACTCATGACATAATTTTTTGATGGCATCCTTATTTTACAGTAAGTGTCTTAAATGTTTCCGTACTACAGCTTTGTAGGAAGGATTTTTCAAGTGTCTTGGAGACATTGCCACAGTTCTTCTGGATTTAATTTGTCTACTAAACACTACAAAATACTAATGGCCTAAGACTTTAGCACAGTACTGTATATTAGTGTGGAACAGCATCTGATTTTATAGTTTTATTATCATGGGCAGATCGCTTATTTTTCCACAATACAGAAAGCCAAATTGAGAAAGCTGTACAGAAAACATACTCACTAGACTACAATTTATTTTCAATGACAGGGCGAAAACTGCTGCATATGAGTGACAGAGAAATACTTCTGGGAAAACACTGCTTGTTGGCTTGTTTCAAGGTCTAAAACTTTTTATAATTTATTTTATAAATGTCCATGGACAAAATAAATCAGAACCAATGGCTAGTGCAAATGTGGGTAATCTCTGTACAAGTACGGTGTTGATTTGAAATACTTTAGTCAACTATAAAATTCTGTCTGGGGAGATTGGCACAGGGGGCAAGGCCTTGCCTGAGCTCAACTGAGCTACAAAATAAGATGATATGCACTGCATAATATGTCTACAAATGCTAGTGGACAAAGTATTGCACCTTAAAATGACTCTGAGACACTGATTCTGTTTGGGTTAAGCATTCTTCATATGCAGCTACATCATAATTCTGATCATTTTTGCCTATTGGATCATGATGTCGTCAACTTCAAAGCTCTCTCAGGTTTCTGAGGTTAGAAGATCAGCCATAAAACAAACAGCATGCTGGAAAAATGACTGAAGACAAGCAAAACGTCTCTCTTCAACCCCCACCGATCAATGTGATAGAAACGTCACCATGTCTACTATAGAGAAAAGGCTTTTCCCAGCCGCATAATATGAACGGACATTTCCATCTGTTCAATGGTTCCTCAAAGAAATACAAATCATACATGACATGAAAAATGAAAGGTCTGGAACACATGAGAGGATCCTGACAGTCTTCATCCTGGAGAACAGCTGAAAATCACTCTGCATTTGTTTTGCTGTAAATTTAGGTTAGGTCCAGGTCATTTTTAAACTATGGGATGTGTATAAATGTGTGTGACATGTATAGGTACTCACCAGGGTTGCCTTTTCTTCCCCGTTTTCCTGGAGGACCTGTGAAAAGAGGGCAACAGAGCGTCAGTTGTGAATGATTTTGATTGGTCAATGACCATTATAGCTGTGGTCAAATTATGAATGTATGAAGTCCTGTCCACACAGAGGTCACTGTCAAACCAAACAGCTTTCTGTTGGTCAATGCAGCAAATTCCCTTGACCAACTTGAACATGAGCGAAGTTTGCATGGTAAATGTGACCGATAAAGTTCTATATGTGATATACTCTTGTCTATAGTAACAGGTTGTGCAGTTATCACTGAATCCTTCCTCAAAGTGAAAGGAACACATCCTTTTCCACAAGCTGGGCTGATAATTTTGGTGGAAACTTCCCCGGAAGCATCCACCTCCCAGATAAGAATGCTGGGAAAAAAAGCCTTGCGCTAGACACAAGGAAAGATGATCTTCTGCAGCATAATAGTCGCCAAGAATGACTTCATATTGGTCCAGCCAAACAAACACAATGACTTCTCACAAAGTAGAGTACCAGAAACAAGAGAAAGTAGTGGAAGGCTGAATTTAGCAGATCCCAGAAAAGGAAGCTTTGAGAGAAGTTGAATTACACTTACACATTTGGCAGCACCATGCTCTAATATTTGAGCTACAGGAAAACGCTACAAAGGTTGTGTGCACTGGAATAATTGAACTACAGTTTAAATTCTAAAAGGTTTAGACCAGGGTGTCCAATCCTGCTCCTGAAAGTCTTGAAACGTCCTGAAGAGTTTACACTTAACCATTAGATGGTTCAAGTGTGTTTAGTTAGGGTTGGAGCTAAACGCTGTCTAGAAAATATAAATTCCTCATTTAAGATGTTACCACTAAAACACTGAATAGCAGTTACTTGCTTTGTTCAATTTGAGATTATTAAAAAATAATCCTACTAATGCTTCTTTCTAGGAAGCAACAGCATTAAAGGTATATTTTATTTTCCCCCCCAATTTTTTTTTAGGTGTACACTGGCCTAAAGGTAGCATACTTTTATGTTTATTTTACTTTATACTTTTATAAGGTATTTTACACTTTAGTCCATACAGTACTTTGGACAAACGATAAACTATAGTGGACCAAAAGTGACTAGTGTTCATTTTTTTTTATAGTTTTTTCTCACTTTTTCATAGCTCTGGGTCTCATGTACACAGGCAGAGCTCTTCTGGGACCTGGATTCATTTTCTCCACTGGGATGTTATGCATCAAATTAACCAAGTTGTTGGTAAGTGATCTATGGCATTTCTCAATTTGCCAAACAACTGGGTGCAATAAAGATGTTTTTCCCTTAGATAATACTGTACACATTGTTCCTTTGATGAAATTAAATTATTCTAATGCACACAAGCTTTTATTTGTAGGAAAAAGACATACCTCGATGCCAAACCTTTGTAGGCCCTGTGTTAAAAGGTGAGGCATATGAGATTAATTTATACCTTTGATTACTCAAATAAAATGTGATTACATTACGTTATAACGTTTGCAACCATGGTGAGTAAGATATTTGTCATCACATCACGCAAATACACTATTTGGTGCTGACTCACAAAAAAAAAGGAAATGATGGTCTGTGAAAAAATGTTTCATGAACTGAATGACTGACAGCCGTAATGTCTGGTTTTGAATATGTGAGTGTCATATGGAAGACATTTTGCACACTCTGCTCTATGATCTGTGGTAATCTATACCAACACCCTTATAATGTCTCGCATAAACATCGCCTCCCCTCCACAGGCCATGAGCTGGGCGTGGGAGATTTATCACAGGGAAAAGCTGGGTCAGGCACTTTTTAGCTTATGCATCTTTAACTGTTGAATTTACCCTTGCCAAATATGCTTGGAGGTAGAGCTCACTTCCTGTTCTCCTAATTGAAACCACAATAATGCCTATCAACATGTTTACATTAAAACCCAAACTCCATCAACCAAAACATGCTGGTTTGCAAAACAGACAAAGTAAGAATTTAAACATCTCAAAATAAACAATTAAGCCTGATCAGTAAACATGGTTGTGGACAATTATAGCTTACTCATTCCAATTCAGTGCACTTGTGCTTGATCATTTGTAGTACACTCTTATCTAAAGAACTGCATCCATTAAAGTATACAAAATAAATCCCCTTTTTGTGAAAACAGAAGAGAGATTTTAGTGTAAACCCTGACATCTGATCCAAAAGCCTAAGCCCCTTTGATACTAAAAAAAAAACAGCTCTTCAGAGATGCACTACAAATGCGCTTGTTCATCCTCTAACCTCCAGCACGCTCTTGAAAAAAGCCTCCTCATGCATCAGTCACAAACATAAGCTTGTGTCTGTATGCCGGGTTTCACAATCGCTAAGGCCCCTATATTAGCATCTAATGGTGCATTATCTAATCCCAGACTATCAAAATCTAGACTTCATCAAGTGTACTTCTGCATTTATACATCTAAGCAATAACACGCATAGTGCTATTGCACACACAAACCAACAGCATGAACTAGTATGATTGACTTTATTAATTTTTTTTCAACAAAGCAGAATCTCTTGTTGGCTGAGTAAATTGGTTAAGTAAATGACTCAAAAGCCCTTTCACACTGCCCGCTGATTCCGGAAAATTGCCGTAACATTGCCGGAGTGCCTTCTGTGTGAACGCAACCACGTCCCAGGACTGATTCCGGGAACGATTCCGGGTTGGGGACCTAGTAACATCAGTCCCGGAACAAGCGCTGTGTGAACAAAAGCCAGAACCAATGCAGTAAAAGCTATGTAAAAATGAAGACGCACATTATTGTGCGACTCTTTTACCGAATGTTTTGAAGGCAGATCTTCTTACTATCCGCGCTGCAGTGGAAATCGTTCGCCAGTTTAGTGAAATGGTGCACATCACATTATAACCTAATGTTCTAATGTCACATGTCTTTACGGGATCTTTACGGGTTGTGTGTGAACGCACGCACATATTCCGGAAAATCACTGGCAGTGTGAATGAACCAAAATCAAACGATCCTGGGACAGTTCCCGGAATTCATTAACCGTGTATTTTCTGGAATCTCTGTGTGAAAGAGGCTAAAGACTGTACGAAATTGCCCCCTATACTGTTAGTGCACTATATCAAGTGCACTACACATTTTATCCCACAATGTACCTCAATCCACCTTATTTTTCAATGCGGAAGTAAGCCGTTTTCCTTGAATAAGCGAGACTTTCGCTTTATTGGCAGCGGTAATAACGAGAAAAATAACAAAGTGCACTGAACAGTAAAATAAGTTTGCAATATCAGGCAGCAAAATGGTCTGTTTTGTACAGCTTAACAAAAATAAAAATCCCTTTAAATTTACAAATGGCCATGTCCACTCAAAAATAAGATGAATAACAAGTGTACAATGATGTACACTTAACAACTGTCCACTAATGAATACTCATTAACTGTGAGCTTTACCTCAAATGAATTCTGTGTCTCACCAGAAGATGGAATCCCCAGTGACCATAAACTTTGTCTGAATCTACTGTCATTTTCATTCCAACCTGGACTCATGACAAAGCATTCATGACTCAGCATGGTAACTGTTAGCTCTCTGTGTCAGCATCAGCTTAAACACAGATTTGAATGTTCCGGTAAAATATTTTCAAAGGTTTAATAAACACAGGAATCATTGTCATTTAGAAATGAAATCCATAGGTGTTTGAATAGAGATCGCAGTCTTTTAACAATTAATCGTGCAGCTCTATTCTGACTTGAAATGTGTGTTGAGTGGCGCTATAAGTGTAATGCTCAGTGAAATTTTAAAATAATGTACCATCTACACTAAACCTATCCGATAGTATGAAAAAAAGCGAATGTGATGTAAAAACGCAATCACAAGCATGCCATTTTAGTTTTTTTTTATCTCTCATCTTTCAGCTCTTTCATCATGAGTCATTTTTAAGGGATTTGTACCGAAGGAATACACATTGTAAGTCCAATTCCGTGCCAGCTGAGCAAGTTTGTTACATCTGGAAAGTGAAAAATATGGAGCTGTAATCATAACTGTATATAAAAACAATTACAAGCGGTCGCTGTTTTACCACCTCTAGTGTTAATTTCTGTTGGAAACTGCAGTGGTATGTATTTATTGGTATGTATTTCGCATCTTGCAAAAAGTATGTATGTAGGTAGGTATGTTTTCATCACAAGACCAGGTAGTTTTATTCACTCATCTGGTAGACTATTATTGGGTGTAAAGGGGGCCAGGATTTTCAATATGTCTAAAGACTCACTAATAAAAATGCTCATTTTTAGCTTTTTTTTAACAATTGGTTGAGTGAATGATTCAATAACTTGCTCATAAAGGCTGTTAGTTCTAAATGAATCAGTGTTTTTGAATGATTCATTGACTCTAGTGCAGTAAAAATGTAAAACTTCAGGAAAAGTAACCTAAAATTAAACTAATGCAAAGAATTCAGTTTCATTAAGTGAAAATATCAAAAAAAAAAAAACCTGAATCGGATCTGGGTCATTCACAAATCTTGCAGCTACAGCCAGTAATTGTAAATGCAGCAAGTTCGGAAATCCGGCACGTTCATGCAAGACATTTCCTTCGCAAATGCTTTGAGACCAACATGAATGTACTTAAAAAGGTACCAGCCCTTGATAACATTTACACCTAGCTTTCAAAAAGACTTAACGTTAATTAATTCCTTAACACTTTGATTGCAAAGTATTGTCAGGTGCTTGGATAAGGGCTTCAGCCCTCCATCAGTGTTGTATTAGGAGCGGCCCAAGAGTGTGTTATTAATGGGGTCTTTTATTCTAAATTCCTTGGGCATTAATTGAACAGGTGTTATATGTTAAGACGTTAATTTTTAACACCAGAGAACAGGCTCATTTGGCAGTAAGGGTGTGAAAAGAGGGAGGAAAAGCCGTTAATTGCCCCTCGTTATCCATCCACCCACCCAAGATCAAATTCAGACCAGACTGAGATGAAGACGGCTGATCCACATCTTAAGATATCAAGGCTCCGCTGCAGACCACTGCCGCCAACACCAACCAATCAATTGCTACAACAGAATCGTTCTCTTGTTGAACCACAAATGTGCTTTTAACATCTGAATATTAAACTATTATTTGTTACACTACAAAAAAAGAAAAGTTGCATACTAAGAACAGTGTATTTAGGCCTGCTATGTAATGAAGCATTTGTGAGTATGCTAATGGTAGCGTAGTGGTAGTACAGTAGTACACTTTTCAAAACATTTTATTCTCTATCTACTAGGAATAAAGATCACAGCATCTCATTCATAAAGCATATTGTTCAAAAAAATAAAGTTAAACAAAGATCAAAGACTAGGATGAAAACCATGACTAAATTAACCCGTTAGGCTTTTCTGCAAAGAATAGAAGACTTAAGATTTATACAACAGCCATGGCAGATGTTCAAAGTACCTCTTTCATAAGACCTGCCTATGGAATATATAGGGCAGGGGTGTCCAAGCCTGTTTCTGGAGGGCCAGTGTCCTGCAGAGTTTAGCTCCTGATCTTGATTAGTTGGTTTAGGTGTGTTTATGGTTAGAGATGAACTCTGCAGGACAGTGGCCATCCAGGAAAAGGTTTGAACACCCCTGATCTAGAGTGTATTTGTATTATGTAGTATTATGATGTCTTTAAAAGCTTCATAACACATGAAATAGTGAGCATGGTTTGGTTGTGAATTGGAAATACTACCTTGGATGGCAAAAAAAAAAAAAATGCTGACGAAATGATTTTGACCCAGAAATTGCTTGCTACAGTAATCAGTACACTAATCTTTGTTTTATTTACAACTTTGAAAATCATTTTTACAGTGTGTAATTTCTGTGCTAACTGTATCCCTATGATTTACTATTAATATAATTTACAGGATACTGAATTTAGATGCATTCACTAGAAGAAATTATATATATATCTATTGCATCCATTGGAGTTATTTTTCTGCTTCTTTTCCCACTCGAGTTTATAGCAGCCCATAGACCTGGGAAAGTTCTGAAATTTATCACACAGATAAATGATAGTCCCAACATTAACCATAGCAAGTTTGGAGTCTCTAACTCAAACCCTGTAGCACCACCACTTGTCCAAAGTTTCACTTATGTTTATGCTAATAACTTTTGAACCATAAGGTCTAGAAGGAAAATTATTTTATATTATTTCCTCTGAATTCCTGGCTCATGTCGAGTCATATGGACTGCAAAATGTAAAATTCATATGATCAAGTTTTTTCGCTATTTTTAAAAACCTACGTTTTCAAACTCGTCCAAGACAGTTTGTCTGATTTTCACCAACATTGGCTCAGATCATCTTTAGACCATGCTGGCAAAAAGTTATGGAACTCAAGTTGATTACCCAAACCATTCTCAAATAACGTGCAAATGTTTTTGACGAAAAGCACGCAGAAATGGATGTGAGGCTATATCTCTGTTTGCCGCATTGAGACCAAACTTGGAGTGTGTTATAATCAGTGTTGGGGAAAGTTACTTTTAAAAGTAATGCATTACAATATTGCGTTACTCCCTAAAAAAGTAACTAATTACGATACGATACTTTTTATGGAAAGTAATGCATTACTTTTGCGTTACTTTTTAAATCTGGGCAGGGCTTGCTTGTTTGTTTTTAATATAAAAAGATTTATTCTTAGCAAATGTAAAAGCCCTTTCACACCAAAATGAAATTAAATGAATAAGGCTAAAGGAAAAATACATTTCCATCTTTACAGTGGAACTGTAGGAAAAGAAAGTTCAACACTATTCAGCAATGAAAAACAAAAACACAAATGTTAGTTCATCTAAAGTAAGTTTTGCTTATTGGTACACTGCAAAAAATGCTTTTCTTTTTTTAGATTTTTTTGTCTTGTTTCTAGCCAAAATATCTATAGATATATATTTATAATATATATTTCTTAAATCAAGAAGGTTTTTGAAGTGTTTTTGCTTGAAACAACAAAATAATCTCCCAAATGGGGTAAGCTAAATTATCTTGTTTTCTGTTTGAAATAAGATTTTTTGCTTACCCCATTGGCAGATTATTTTGCTTGTTCTAAGCAAAAAGTCACTCATTTTGACTAAATAAACAAAAATTATTTACTTCATTTAAGATTTTTTTAAATATATATTTTGGCTGTAAACAAGTATTTTTGCAGTGTACTAATGTATTGGATCAACAAAGGTCAGCAGCAAAGACATTGGTTAATAAAACTGGATTAAATACATAAAGGAAACAAAAAGTAACTGGCATTACTTTTTTGAAAAAGTAACTCAGATATTTTCTTGGAAATGAAAAAGTAATTACTAGTTACTTGAAAAAAGTAATATTATTACGTAACTCAAGTTACCCCCAACACTGGTTATAATAACCATGACCTGAGGCTACCTGCACAGTTTTGGTGCACCACCACCTAGTGGTAATACTTATAACTTCTAAATGGCCAAAAAAAAAAAAAATCCTGTATTAGCCGTTTTGGATGTCATGCCATATACTTATGAAACTTGGCATGTGTTTTCGGCACCATGCTCTGACAGTGCTCAGAAACTCTGGGGGTCGGCCACATTGAACAAAAGTTATAAATTAAAAAAAATTCTAATAATAACATTTGATTAAATTGGCCTATTGTAATGAAAGTATTCTCAATATATTCCTTGGGTCATACAGAGAACATTGATACCAATTTTGCCATAGTCAGCTGAACTTCCTGTCCATCATTTTGATTTATGTTAAAAACCTACTTCTTCAAACTCCTCCTAGACTGCTGGTCCAATTTGGCTCAGATCATCTTTAGACCATACTGACAAAAAGTTATGGATTTCGTGTTGATAGACAAAACCCTTTTTGTATAGTACCTCAACAGATTTGAGGCATGATGCCAGACTATGTCTGAGGCTGTATCTCTGCAAAGCTTTGACATACTGAAACCAAACTTTGTGATAAATCAATAAATAATATTACTAGAGGTTGTATTTATGATTTTTATGAGCCCTTTTGACTAAAATCTTAAAATGGCTTAAATTATTCATTGCTGCAAGTCTGCTTACTTCTGCAGTGCTTGGTCACTTAATTGATGCTCGCAGCCATATTTTTAATTGTAATGTTTTCATTGGAATATTAATCAATGTGCATGTCTCATTCATTAATCAATGCTTTGTAAGGAGCTACTTACATAGTTTTCTGCATTCAGAGTTTTTTTTTATAAAACCTGACATTTTACCCTTTAAAAATATATTCACTAAAAATAATATTCTGATTTATTTGACCAGATATTTTGATTATACAATCTTTATCAGTATGTAATTTTGTTTACACTTATAACGGTCTTATCAAGCTCAGTATGGGAATAAAAAAACAGTAATATATTTATACAGAAACAAAAATGTTAGTTTTGGCACTAAACAAAAATACTGATTGTGATGTGGTGCATTAGCTAAGGCTGTTACGATGCATTTCAGAACTGATCTTCAAGCCCTTAACCCCATGTTGAACCCCTGTAACCCAGTGATCCGATGTTTCTCTCTCCTTGGAAGAGCATTAGTGCAGATATGTGTCTCCACGGCCCTCTCTTCCTGCTACTGTCTACAGGCATCTCTCACGATAGATAAAAGACAATAAATCAAGTCTCTGCCTAGACTTTTTATTTATGGGGGTTATAAATGGATATCAAATGCTCAGACATTTTGCATGGAGCACGTTCTAGAAAAACTAGTATAACAAAAGAGCCATGGTCCTGATTTTGATTTAATATGATCCATATAAGCTATTCAGCTGCAGTTACACGTGGTTAAAGAACTGCAACAATGAATCAGTCAAGTGATTATAGTGCAGCCTTTCCCGAACTCCTCTAAGAACATATGCAAAAGCAAACCGCAGAACAGATGAACTGATACTTTTAAACAACTCTGAGCAAATCTAATCAAGCACAATTAGGTTCACCCCTAGATTTTTGCATGTTATGATGAAAATGTCAGTTACACTTGCCTGTGAACATCTCACAGCTGTGGCACCTGAAGTGACACCTAAACACTTTTGAATAATTTCTAGTCAAGAGAGATTTTTCAAGTCTCAAATTATACATTTGAATGCTAGCACAAGTCTACAATCTTCACCAACTGATGTAAAACACACAAAAAATACTTTGTAAATTATCAAATATCAATATCAAAAAGCAAATATCAATTTGCTTTCCAAAAACCGTAATCATTTTTATTGAAACAGTTTATCATAAAAAAACTGGATGCAGGTCAGCTGAAATGGATGCCTCATCCTTAACAGCTGTCTCTAACAATAGCTGTCTTAGTTAAACCCAGTGCAGAATATCCAACTACAGAAAAACAGCATGCTTTTATTCTCTCAACTAACCAATGTGGTTGGAAGGAGTCCGGCTGCTACAATCTTATCATAATCGTTAGCGTATGGCCTCAAGAGGTGTGCGGCAAACGGTTTTATAGCCTGATCTTTTGAGTCACGCTTTGCTACAAAAATCTAATGACAGGCTGGAACACACAACCTGACTTATTCAGTGTGAGATGCTGTTTGTTTTGTTTTTGCAGAATATGACGTTTATTATAAAATAATCATCCACAGATAGGATCATACCACAAAATCTGCTTCGATATTTACACGTCTGGTCTTACTTTACTACTAATAATGTAACCTGAGTGTCAAAGTACATAGAAATGTGTATGGCACGCACTGAAATGTGTCAGTCCCTGGCACAGAGTTTATTTATAATACACTGCCAAAACAGCACAATGGTATCTGTATTACAGAATACATTATGTTTGGCCATAATAACTGATTTGGAACGAGGCTAGATTCAAATTAAGCTTTATGGCATTGGATTGGAATAAACAGCTCATTTGAGCTGATGAGCAACAGGATTTGATTTTGACACCCTGGTGTTTTACTTCAAAGAGCCCCTGCAAAGATTGAGCAGGAAGGTATGAGCGACTCTGCGCTTACAGTAAATGCTCTTGATTTAGTGACCATAAAGCTCTGATGGGGTGAAAACTCCATTATGAATCAAGAGAGAACTACAATTAAGGAAAAACAAGCCTGAGATCAACAGGTGAACTGATGTTCAAAATATAATCAAATAGACTCCATTGGAAAGAGGTTGAAGTCAGTGCATACTGAATTGATTGTGTTTTGTTATTTAGATTCAAACCAAAAAAAGGTAATAATTAGACTTCTGAGAAAAGCATGAACGAGGTCTTTCAGAAAATTATATTTAATATCCGTTTATTAAAGCAACCCATGACAGCATTTCTATCCTTTGAGATCATTTAAATCAAAGGCATATTTAATGTGCAGGTTGGGGTTTGTATAGTAGGTGTATCCACAGCTGTAGGGTTTATTAATTTTAAGCCAATTTTTTCCTTATTATGGTCAGATTTACTGGAAAGTCTGAAAAGTCATTATGCATCAAATTATATTTCATAAGTTCACTAATGAAGCTCCAAGTCTTTTTTGGCTTTCAGTTTTTTTGGCATCATCCAAACAAGCTGTCAAATAAAATGAGAGAGATATAAGTGAAATAAAATATACTGATCTTTTTCTCCCCTTTTTCTTCTGTGAGACAGAGGATCATACCCTTAAATAAATTACGAACGGCACATCTTTGGCACAGGAGAACACAAACTTTTGTTGAGCTTGATATCATGAAAAGCACACCTATGATGAACGAGCCGAGCTTGGCCAAATGTTCTCATAAATTTACACAGACGCACATACGGGAGGCAAATCCATTGAGTTTATATATGGAGCAATAATATTTACCTCTGGCCTCTCCTGTCGCTAATGAGTTCATTAATGAGGGAATCAATGACTGTTAACACACCATTAACATTTATACATTTGGCAAATATTTTTTATCTGAAGAACATTTGTTTTATCAGTTCATGCATTCCCTAGGAATTGAACCCATGATTTTAGCATTGCTATTGCCGTGTCTTGTAGCGTTACTTTAGCTTAAACAGTAGAGCATGGCGCTAGCAACACCATGGTCATGGGTTTGATTTTTGAAATGCATAAACTGATAAAAAGAACAAAAATATCATGCCATCACATCTTATACTAAGCAGTATCCTTTTAAGAATGAAATGCAATACATCAAGAGGCCAACAGCAGTCAGAAAAGATGGTTATTATCCGATACCAGTGGCAACTGCATGCTGGTACCCTAGACTCCCACCTGATTTATCTGTTCATTATCGTAGGGACCTCTTTTTCTTTGACTACCTTTTAAATCTTCCACAGTTCTGCGCTTTTTCTTAACTATTCAGACCCCTGCAGTATGACACTGTAAAGACGCTGAACATGGTATCGTATAGCCTTTATCTTAACAATCGTTTCTGGTACACCATAAAGGCTGCATTCTTTCTAAAAAAACAGCTTTAATGGCACAAGAAACGGGAAATGACAGAGCCAAGGAAATGCAAAGACAGCGTTTGTATTTACTAACGTGGTTCATGAGGTCCTTGGAGGCGGCTTGTTATTCTGAAAATAATGCTATTGTATATAAGAAAGCCTCTAGTGAAGGGAAAATGCACACCAGTTGTGAAAACATTCCCTCTGTTCATTATGCTGGCCACCGGCCGAAAGGCTTTCCTGCAACCCTAGGCTGTAAGCATGAGGAGAAAAAAAGAGGGGACAAAAACAGGCCTCTGCTCACCTAAAGTGAGTCCCAAAACAGGTTACTTGGAGTATTCGGATAGAATCTGAATTTGCTTTATTAATCAGTATACTGTTTATAAGCTGATAAAAAAATGTCCTGATCATTTACTCACCCCCATGTCATCCAAGATGTTTATGTCTTTCTTTCTTCAGTCGAAAAGACATTAAGGTTTTTGAGGAAAACATTCCAGGATTTTTCGATCCCACGATCCTCCATGAGGTCAGTACTTTCACTTACGTAACGTCTGACCTTTCCAACCTGACTACGTAATGCATGAAGTGGACACAGACCAAGTGCAAGATGAGCATTTGTCATTAAAATGTATATAAAATTTTATTTTATTTTATTTTTTTTTAGAAAATGACAGACTCGCTAGATGAGACCCTTATTCCTCGACTGTGATCATGTAGAACCATTTGAAGCTGCACTGAAACTGCAATTTGGATCTTTAGACCGCTAATCCCCATCAAAGTCCACTATATGAAGAAAATACTGGAACTTAAATGAAAGTCTTTTTCTTTATGATTGGTCCTAAAACTTAATGGTAACTTAAAAAGTAATGACTGAAATGTTTATGTTTGTTCACGTGTCTGGTTGGTGAGTCTTTTTTTTTGTTTTGAGTACAAACTTTTTTTTGTTTGTTTAAATTGATGACTATACTGCTGTAATAATGGTCACTTTAATAAATATATATATATATATATATATATGTGTGTGATGTTGCTAAATGGACTAATGGTCACTGAAAACGGACAAGTGGACGATTACTCACCCTCAGTGTTGGGGAAAGTTACTTTTAAATGTAATGCATTATAATATTGCGGTACTCCCTAAAAAAGTAACTAATTATGTTACTTAGTTACTTTTTATGGAAAGTAATGTGTTACATTACTTTTGTGTTACTTTTTAAATCTGGGCAGGGCTTGCTTGTTTGTTTTTAATAAAAAATAAAAAAAGGTTTGATTCTTAGCAAATGTAAAAGCCCTTTCACACCAAAATGAAATGAAGTAAATAAGCCTAAGGCTGAAGGAAAAGTAAATTCATGTCTGTACAGTAGAACTGTAGGAAAAGGAAGTTCAACGCTCTTCAGCAATTCGAAAAATTAAGTACAAATGTTAGTTAATCTAAAGTAAGTTTTGCTTATTAGTACAATGCAAAAAATGCTTTTCTTACTTAGATTTTTTTATCTAGTTACCAGCCAGAATATCGTCTCGGTTACGAAGGTAACCCTCGTTCCCCGAAGGAGGGAACGGAGACGTTACGTCAATGACGTAATATTGGGGATCGGCAACGAGACCCTATCACCTCTGAGCTAAAGAGAAAAAGCCAATGAACATTGGCGAGTGGAATTTGCATGCCGCGCCACTCCCCCGGACATACGGGTATATAAGATGGCGGCGTGCATCCACTCATTCAGATTTGCTGAGGAGCCGAGCCGCAACCCGGCTTCAGCGCAGTCCAGGATTGTGGCAGGAGGACGTAACGTCTCCGTTCCCTCCTTCGGGGAACGAGGGTTACCTTCGTAACCGAGACGTTCACCCTCAGTCGTTCTCTACGACGTTACGTCAATGACGTAATATTGGGGACCTCTGGAAAACGCCACAATCCTGAACTGCGTTACGCAGCCGAGACCCAATGCCGGCAGGCAAGCGTGTCGGAACAAAGGGCTCAATGCGTAACCGTCCCAACGCCCTGTAGACCACGTGGTGGCCCACCAGGGGTGCCAAGTTTTGAAGCAGCCGTTGGGGGGCGGAGCACAATGACGGTTAAGTCATGTGGAAGCTTTAGAAGTAAGTCTAATCTAGACTGGGGAAACACGGAAGGTTCCGTGGAGATACTGAGACATGATGCCACAACCGGAGGGGGGTGAAGGAGGCCCCGCTCCGGAGCACAGTATGGACTACTCCGTCTAGTCCAGGACTGCGGGGCATGGAGGACCCAGAGTTCAACCTTGGGAACAACTGGGAAAATAGCGCCCGGATCCGAGAGGAGTGGCGCAGCAAGCCGACACCTGAGCCGTCCTCCCGCAAATTACCTGATGTTACCCAACACACGGGAGGACACTGGCTCAACGCGGAGGTTGTAGAACCGCGCAAAGGTATTGGGTGTCGCCCAGCCCGCAGCTCTACAGATGTCTGCTAGAGAGGCGCCGTGCGCCAGCGCATAGGAGGAGGCCACACTCCGGGTGGAGTGGGCTCTCACTCCCAGGGGGCACGGCTCACCTTGGGCTTCATACGCCAAGGTGATGGCATCAGCTACCCAGTGGGCCAACCTCTGTTTGGAGACAGCATTCCCCTTCTGCTGTCCCCCGAAGCAGACAAAGAGCTGCTCGGAGCGTCTGAAGCTCCGGGTGCGGTCCACATAGACGTGCAGGGCACGGACGGGACACAGCAACTCCAAGGCCGGGTCTGCCTCCTCCTGGGGCAGAGCTTGCAGGTTCACCACCTGATCTCGAAAGGGAGTGGTGGGAACCTTGGGCACGTAGCCGGGCCGGGGTCTCAGGATGACGTGAGAGTTACCTGGCCCGAACTCTAAGCACTCTTCGCTGACCGAAAATGCGTGAAGGTCCCCTACCCTCTTGATGGAGGCCAGCGCAGCCAGGAGCGAAGTCTTGAGCGTCAAGAACTTCAGCTCAACTGAACCGAGCGGCTCGAAGGGAGCTCCCCGAAGGCCCTGGAGGACCACGGAGAGATCCCAAGAGGGTACGAGGTGCGGTCTAGGAGGGTTAATCCTTCTCGCACCTCTCAGGAACCTGCCGATCAGGTGATGCTTCCCTAGGGATGAACCATCCACTGCATCGTGATATGCCGCAATCGCTGCGACATACACTTTCAAAGTGGAGGGGGACAGTCTCCGCTCCAGCTTCTCTTGCAGGAAGGAAAGCACCACTCCGACCGAGCATTTCCGTGGGTCCTCTCGGCGAGAGGAACACCAGTCAACGAACAGACCCCACCTCAGGGCGTAGGCCTGCCTCGTAGAGGGGGCTCTAGCCTGAGTGATAGTGTCTATCACGGCCTGGGGGAGGCCAGTGAGGTCCTCCGTGTCCCGTCCAGAAGCCACACGTGTAGGTTCCACAGATCGGGACGCGGGTGCCAAATCGTGCCGTCCCCCTGAGAAAGAAGGTCCTTCCTCAGGGGAATCTTCCAGGGAGGGACTGCCGCGAGGAGCATGAGGTCGGCAAACCAGGTCCGGGTGGGCCAAAACGGCGCAACCAACAGGACCTGCTCCTCGTCCTCCCTGATCTTGCACAGGGTCTGTGCAAGGAGGCTCACTGGGGGAAAGGCGTACTTGCGGAGGCCCCGAGGCCAGCTGTGTGCCAGAGCGTCCCTGCCGAGGGGGGCCTGGGTCAGGGAGAAAAAGAGCTGGCAGTGGGAGGACTCTGGGGAAGCAAACAGGTCCACCTGAGCTTCCCCGAATCGACTCCAAATGAGCTGAACCGTCTGGGGGTGGAGTCGCCATTCTCCAGGAAGGGTGAGCTGTCGTGAGAGCACGTCGGCTGCACGATTCAGCTCTCCTGGAACATGAACGGCCCGCAGCGATTTGAGCCGCGTCTGACTCCAGAGGAGGAGATGGCGGGCAAGTTGCGACAGACGACGGGAGCGCAGACCACCCTGATGGTTGATGTACGCTACGGTCGCTGTGTTGTCCGTACGGACAAGCACGTGCTTGTGGCGCAGCAGCGGAAGAAACCGCCGGAGCGCCAGAAACACGGCCAGCAACTCGAGGCAATTGATATGCCACTGCAGTCGAGGTCCTGTCCAGGAGCCCGAGGCTGTCTGCCCGTTGCACACAGCACCCCAGCCCGTCATGGAGGCATCTGTGTTGACCACAATATGCCTGGACACCTGTCCTAGGGGCACTCCTGCCCGGAGGAAAACAGGGTCCGACCACGGGCTGAACAGGCGGCGACATTCCGGAGTAACGCCCACCCGGAATGTGCCGCGGTGCCATGACCATCTCGGGACTCGGTCGTGTAGCCAGCGCTGAAGCGGTCTCATATGAAGCAGCCCGAGCGGCGTAACTGCGGCTGCGGCTGTCATATGCCCCAGGAGCCTCTGAAAATCTTTGAGAGGGACCGCTGTCTTGTGCCTGAAAGCCTTCAGGGAGTTCAGCACTGACTGGACGCGCTCGTTGGTGAGGCGTGCTGTCATGGTGACCGAGTCCAGCTCCATACCGAGAAAAGAGATGCTCTGCACAGGGGAGAGCTTGCTCTTCTCCCAGTTGACCCGAAGCCCCAAGTGGCTGAGGTGCTGCAGCACCAGGTCCCTGTGTTCGCACAACACATCTCGCGAGTGAGCTAGAATCAGCCAGTCGTCGAGATAGTTGAGGATTCTGATGCCCATCCGCCAAAGGGGAGATAGGGCACCCTCCGCGACTTTGGTAAAGACGCGGGGAGACAGGGACAGGCCAAATGGGAGGACTTTGTACTGATATGCCCGACCCTCGAAAGCAAACCGAAGAAACGGTCTGTGTCGAGGCAGAATCGAGACATGAAAGTACGCGTCCTTCAGGTCGATGGCTGCAAACCAATCCTGGTGTCGTACGCAAGACAGTATGCGTTTCGAGGTAAGCATTTTGAACGGTAGCCTGTGAAGGGACCGGTTCAACACTCGAAGATCCAGGATCGGTCGTAACCCACCCCCTTTCTTGGGCACGATGAAATAGGGACTGTAGAACCCTGATTTCATCTCGGCTGGAGGGACAGGCTCGATTGCGTCCTTCGCCAGGAGGACCGCAATCTCCGCCCGTAGAACAGAGGCATCCGTGTCCGAACGAACAGACGTGAAATGGACGCCTCTGAACTTGGGCGGTCGCCTCACGAACTGAATCGCGTAGCCGAGTCGTACCGTCCTGATCAACCACGGGGACGGACTGGGAAGCGCTAACCAGGCTCCCAGTCGACGTGCCAGTGGGATCAACGGAGCGGTAACTGACGTGCCGGGGGTGGGGCAGCCGGGGGGGGAAAGGGGAAGGGGGCTCATCCCAGAAAGCGGGGCGTTCTGGAGAAGAGCTGAGCTGCACGGGGCAGCGCTTACCTTCCCTGGATCCCGCGCTGGCGAATTCAGGCTCCGAGTCCGAGTCCGAGGAGGCAGTGCGTCGCTCAGGAACGAAACTCGGGGCACTAGGCCCAGAGGTGAAGAAAATTGCTCTTTTTGTGAAAATTTGGGTACCACTGACCCGGAGGTCAGTGGCAGCAGCGATGTTGTCTGGCCCCGGCCCTCCCCCGGGGCTGGGGGGACTGATGGTGACGTCCCCCGAAGAGCAATCTCCCTCATCTCCGGGCAGCCCGTGTCAGGGCCGCTTCGCAGACTTGCGGGTGGTTTTAGCGGGCCGCTGAGTCTCGGGCTGCGCCGCCTTCCTGCGACTGGCTCTACGCCCGGGCTGAGAGGTCTTGGGCTCAGCCGGTGGTGCAGGGGGCGGAGCAGGAGCCGCAGCCGCAGGGGGGCGCCCTCGGCGACGAGCAGCCTGAGGCCTGGCACCCGACGGCTTGGTGGCACTGCGCCGGGGCAGGATGTGGCTTATGGCCTCAGACTGCTTCTGGACCGCTGAGAACTGCTGGGCGAAGTCCTCAACGGTGTCGCCGAAGAGGCCGGCCTGGGAGACGGGTGCGTCGAGAAAGCGAGCTTTGTCGACGTCAGCCATCTGCGCCAGGTTCAGCCAGAGATGGCGCTCCTGGACTACCATTGTAGACATCACCTGACCGAGGGCCCGCGCCGTTACCTTCGTCGCCCGGAGGGCGAAGTCAGTAGCCGAGCGCAGTTCCTGCATCATCCTTCGGTCAGAACTACCCTCGTGCAGTTCTTTTAGTGCTTTGGCCTGATAGACCTGCAGGGTGGCCATCGCATGCAGGGCTGAGGCAGCCTGGCCCGCCGCATTATAAGCCCTCGCAGCAAGCGCTGACGAGAGCTTACAAGCTTTGGACGGGAGACGCGGACGGTCCCGCCAGGTGGCGGCATTTTGCGGGCACAGGTGCACCGCAACCGCACGCTCCACCAGCGGGACATCCACGTACCCCGTGGCTGCCCCGCCATCGAGGGTAGTGAGAAGGGAGGAGCCCTGACGTGTACGAGCCGAATAGGGGGCTTTCCACGTCTTGGTGAGCTCTTCATGCACCTCGGGAAAGAAAGGCACTGGGGCGGAGCGAGGTGTGGCGACGTCGCTACTCGCGCCCAGATACCAATCGTCGAGCCGCGAGCGTTCGGGAGAAGGCGCTTTAGACACCTCCAACCCGATACTCGCGGCTGCCCGACGGAGCATGGCCGCCAGTTCTGCGTCCGCCTCCGACTGAGCAGCCGCCGCAGCGGGGGGCTGCCCAGTAGAAGCTTCCGCATCAGCAGGCGTAAGCCCCTCCTCTGATGCAGTGATGGACATCCTGTCATCCTCTGGAGCGCCAAAGGTAACACTAGGTCCAGCTGGTGGACGAGTGCTGAGCTTTGGCAACTCCACGGGGCCACGCTTTGAGGAACCGGACTTCCGCGGGGGCTGACCCGACGGAACGTTCGGCACTGTCACCCTCAGATCACCTTCACCTCTAACCAATGCAGCCGAGGAGCCGGCACGGCCCGCCGAACTGGAAGGGGTAGAGGATGAAGGGCGCCATCTCGCGAACGAGAGGCGCGATCGTAGCGTGGCCATGGACATGCGCTCGCAATGAGTGCACGATCCATCCACAAACGCCGCCTCAGCGTGTTCTCGGCCCAGGCACGAGAGGCAGCGCTCGTGGCCGTCATTAGACGACAGAAAACCACCACATCCAGCAGCACACGGTCGGACAGACATCCCGGAAGACGCTATCGACGACCGTGTAAGAAAATTGCTCTTTTAGATCGGCGTGCCCCAGGGAAGGCTTAGCCAAAATCGCTGGTCTGGCACAGATGCCGGCAGCGCCGGTAACGCGATCGAGCAGGAAGCAGGAACAGGAGCAGGAACAGCTTCGTTCTTCTCCGTCTTCTATTTCTCTCCACAGCTCTTCAAAGGCGAGGCTCCGAAGCAGAAATCTGAATGAGTGGATGCACGCCGCCATCTTATATACCCGTATGTCCGGGGGAGTGGCGCGGCATGCAAATTCCACTCGCCAATGTTCATTGGCTTTTTCTCTTTAGCTCAGAGGTGATAGGGTCTCGTTGCCGATCCCCAATATTACGTCATTGACGTAACGTCGTAGAGAACAACTGAGGGGGAACTAAAAATTCTTAAATCAAGCAAGATTTTATAGACAAGTAAAAATGATTGTCTTATTTCTTGAGATTTTTTTTTGCTTACCCCATTGGCAGATTATTCTCACTTAATTCTGACTATTTTTTTTTCTGAAAACAAGACAATAATTTTTACTTGTCTAGAAAATCCTTCTTGAGTTAAGAATTTTTTTGATATTTCGGCTGAAAACAAGACAAAAAATTTAAGTAAGAAAAGTATTTTTGCAGTGTATGGTTGAACTGGATCAACAAAGGTCAGCAGCAAAGTCATGGGTTAGTAAAATGGGATTAAATACATAAAGAAATCAAAAAGTAACTGCCGTTACTTTTTTGAAAAAGTAACTTAGATATTTTCTTGAAAATGAAAAAGTAATGCGTTACTTTACTAGTTACTTGAAAAAAGTAATATTATTACGTAACTTGCATTACTTGTAATGCGTTACCCCCAACACTGCTCACCCTTAAGTTATTTCATGCAAAAGAAGATATTATGAAGAATGTTTTTAACTGATTTTGTCCGTACAATACAGTTTTTTGTTTAAACTTTGGATTTGACCCTGTATTGTATTTTATTTGTTTATTTTACTTTAATAAACCACCTAAAGGGATTCACTTAACCGCTGTTCAGCTCGTTCAAAATGATTTCCTCTGACCACTGGGTTCATCGCTACAGGGTCCAAAACAACATTGGATTGGAAAAAAAAACGTAACTTCTTTTGTGTTCCATAGAAGAATCTAAGTCATCCAGGCAACATGAGGTTGGGTATTTAATAACATCAATTTTATTTTGTGGGTGAACTATTCCTTTAAGGCTAACTGATAGGGCTGTGGGAGTACAGAAGACAAAAAAGGTTGGGGAACAACTGTAAGGACTGCGTGTATCCTCCTGACCTCTAGAGAAGACAGACGCTGTGCATATGTAGACAGACTGGGGGAGATCTCCAGGTTGGGAGGTTCCAGATGGCTCCAGATGTGGCGACCTGGTGTTTTCACAGGCTGTAAACAGCAATCCCATTGGACAGCCCCAATGTCTGAGACATTTCTGTCACCCAGCTGAACAGACAGAGCTAACGCTGATATGAAAGCTGCCCAGAGGGGATCTCAGCAGGGAGGGTGTCATTGTTTAGAAAAGTGAAGACGGTGGAGAATGAGCCGGTGAAGACAGATCTCTGGCCCACAGAGGAAAATTAAAGCTGCATATCCTGTTTCTGTGGTCTTCAGCTTTAGCACCCCTAGAGTTCCAGACAATATCAAGACTCCACGCGATACATGTCATATAAATACTCCTTCTTTTGTGGATTATTTCAAGTGGACACATGTAGATATACAGTACAGAAGAAGGTTATAGTATACGGCTTCTTGTGTGTTTGATGCATGCAGGGAAGTGAATGTGCACGCATAAATATCTAATGTGATGTGTGCATATGTTTTGTGTTTTCAAAGACTGTCCCTAAGAGGTCAAAAGAACCCAAGTGCTCATAACTTTGAGAATAATACTCGCTGACAGCTCAATAATTCATCCCCTTCCATTAGGAATGAAAGATTGTTATTGTTATGCCACTATAAAGAGGGTTTGTATACGACAATGTTATAAATCTTAAAATGAAGATGATATTAAGCAACAGGAGAACGAACGGCTATAAAGAAAACATAAACATTAGAGCAACATATGAAATAATACAGAAGTCAACAGAAATAGATAATTTACTTACCCTCATGTCGTTTCAAACCTGTATGAAATATTTATTTATACAAAATAAAATACTTTTATTTAAGATTATTTAGATATTTTACTTGAAAAAAAAGACTTCTCTTAAACCTAAAACCCTTTCACATTATTTATGCTGCTCTGCTTTTAATAAGACCCTGTTTGTGATTCATCTCTGTTTCAAGAACATTTTGTACAAGCACTTCAACCATCAGAGAGCAACTTGAACAGTAAGTGAGAGCACCCTTCTATTAGTCAACAGTAAAACAGCCACTTTCAATTGAAGTGCTCTGATTCTCTTCTCCTGTGTTTGGCCATGTACCGCAGCATGTTTCCTTTGGAACCATAGAGCACAGTTAAGTTTGGAAGTGCATCATTATAGTGTTAGAGAAAAATTTGATCTGTATGAGTTACTTGGTTAATAAAGGCATGGGGTGTTGGCATCTTTCCTGGCATTTCATATCTGCTGTATACATAAAAATTATTCTGGGACTGATATTAAACTGCAGATTTGATTTATATTTTTATTTATTATTAGTAGTAATAGTTTTTTTTTTTTTTTTTTTAAGGGTAAGTTCAGGCCAGATAATAAAAGGAATGAAACAAAAAGAAGTCTCTTGAGCTGACCAAAGGTTGCATTTATGTGAATACATTAGCAGTATTGTAAAATATTGTTACAATTTAAAACAACTGTTTTATATTTGAATTTATTTTAAGGCTGCCCTCGACTAAAGATTTTTCTGGTCGACTAGTAGGCGTACATTTTAAGCATTGACTATTAGTCACACATTTATTAACAAACCATATAAATCATAATAATGAGTCTTTTATTGCCTACATAGCCTAACAAGTGCTCAAGCGCATGCAAAAAAGCTTGCCACAGCACACCAGCAGAAGTCATGATTATGAATGTGTCAGGGAAAAACAGTATGGAGACTGCATTAACGATTTAATAATGTATTGATAAACTAATGCTTTCTTTGTTTTCGTCTTAAGAGATGAAGTTGGCGACACTGACTGCATTTCATACATGTTTCATACAGATTACAGAATCTGAGAATAACTGTTTTGTATTTGAATTAGTTCATTTAAAAGTAGTTTACTCTCTATAGATATATTTTCATGTCTGTAAGGCAAGTATACACAGAGTTTTGAAGTTTCGCACTCAAGTTGACAGAGACCAAAACGGCAGAAAGCGTATCCTGTTTGCTTTCATTATTTTACAAAGCGCATGTCATGTCAAAAGCAAATAGAAATTACAATCACTGCCGCTATCTTGTCTACACTGGATACAGTATACAGATGCACTTTCGCTTTCTGACACAGTGCACGTGCTTGAGTCTGTTCGCTTTGACACGTTTGGTTTATGCAGCTTGTTTGCGCCTTTGTACAGATTTCAGAAGGATCCCATTATACGGAACAAGTGGATACTTTATTTTTAATGCCATCCTGGATCATGTCTGAGGATTGATCAGAGCATTTTGTTGTGTAAACAAGGCACAGTGCCATGGAGAGTTTACAAAGAAACATTTGTTGAAAGATGAAGCGGTAATAAATCTGACTGCAGCTGCATCACAAATGGTAAGTAAATTATTTCATAATGCTTTGTCTGGAAATGACAGTTTTTTATCATGTTGTCATAACACTTACATGCAATAGAAAGGGGACATTGATACTGTTTCCTATGCAATGACGTTATCCAAATAGTGGCCGATTACTGAGAAGCCTTAAAGGACATGCCCTTTAAAAACAGGTCATTTCAGACAGAGGGTCAGAATGAGGGTTGAAAATAATAATCTTTCCACATATAAATACATTTGTGTTTTTGTTGTTGTTTTTTTGTGCAAAAGTACATAATAAGTAAACCTCAAGGAACATATTAAAGATTATTTAATGTGTATTAATATATATATATATATATATATATATATATATATATATATATATAAAATAAAATCTTACTGACCCAAACTTTTGAATGGTAGTCTATATATACTATTTTTATACTATAAACTTTTCCCACTGTCCATCTCTGTCTCAGACTACCTCAGATAATTGTAATTGAGTACGATTTGCCATTTTAATGGAAGGGGGTTAAAATGATGACATGTAATTGTGGGCAGTTATGTATTGATATCTGTCTGGCGTCAGATTGTTGCAGAAGTGCAGAACGAGAAGACTTTTTAAAATAAATGGTCTTTTTTTACTGAGTAGGTTTTGAGTACTGAAAGGCACCATTTTCATTGTACAATGAACTCTTTTATCTAAAAGAAAATCAATGAAAACTTGATTCCTCGTGGTATGACCCATTTAAGTGAGGTCATACGGATGGAAAACCCACAAATCTACTGACATAACATATGAAACTGTGAAGAGGCCTTTGTCTTTTTTTTTAGGTAAAGGCTTGAAATAAAAAGATTCAAGTGTATCAGGATTCACACAAGTTGCCAAGACACATCAAAATGCACCATCACGTCTTGTGGAGAAAATGACGACATACAGCAAATAGTGTGATGTTTTCTGTAAAGCGGTACTATACAGGAAATTTGCTATATACCACAACAATGTTGTCTTTGGAATAGCTAGTACTTCTCTTTCTCACTCTCTTTCTTGTGCACACAAACACAAATACAGCAGTGGAAAAATATGTCTGACCATATGCAAACTAGATCTGGGATGAGTTGTCCACAGATTCCAAGACGGCCATCTGATCTTCCTGTCTCCTTCAGACACCCTGCTAAGAAATGACAGGCTTTATAATTCAACAACAAATACTGAACGCCCCAAAAAAGACGCCCCGTTTTCTCCGTCTTCTGATTTATTTGGATCTCTGACATCCAGCAAAGCATGAATGAAGCCACATAATGAAGTTTTAGAGGTATGTTTATCTTTCTGAACAATGGCATCTATTGTGTCCTCAAAGACATACTTAAGTATACTGCGTATAATTGTGAAGTATGTTTTTGTCTATGTGCACATAATTGATTTCAGTCCTCCGTGGTTCCAGATGGGGAACAATGGGGTTTGCACCTATCATTGGATCGCATCAAACTGTTCTGGAGAAATGATGGCCTGTAAAGTCAACTCCTTCATCTGACTGAAGGGTTTAGAGCGACTGGGGTATTTACATGCATATCAAAAGAAGACGGACCATGTGCACAAATAACATCAGAGCGATGCAGAAAAATCCAGCTTGATTTTGTAAGGAAAATGCTTTTGAAAACATAACAGGCTTTGAACTGACTGTCGATGACTATGGCATCAACATATTTTAGCAACAGAGTTACTATGAAGAGGCCCCTGTAAAAGGGAAATTATTCTGGACTCCAGATGGACCAACACAAATATGTAATACACACACCGAAGCAGAAATTAAACACATTTGAGTTATGTGAGCAGGATCTTACTGCTCCAGTTTGTGCTATCAATCTTACCACTGGTTTATTTTTAATTGCATAATTGCAGAGCGTAAAATATACACTCTGAGAGCTCAGTGTGGTAGCCGTGCAAGTGAAATGATTCATCCACCTGTTTAGTATATGAGTGTCTGCGGTAGGTATGACAGACCAGTGCAAAAAGAACAAATATCTGAAACATCTAGAGGACCACAGCACTTAGTATTGTGGATATGCTAGCAAACAAATGTTTTCATTTCACATGAGAATTTTTTTTTTTTTTTTTTTTTTTGTCATTGTCTCTTCCAGTCATTCCATTCTTGCCATACAACAATAGTTCATTGTGACCAGAAAAAGAACTAAAAAGCACCATAAAGTAGTCAATGTGTATTATATATCTCACACAAAGTACAATTTTCATGTTTCAGTAATTGTTCCTTTTGTGTTCGAGTTAATTTGATCCATATTTAAACTGCTTAAAGCACTGGTTAAACAGTTTTTCTTCTTCTTGAAATTTTGTGACTTTTCTTATTTTTCATTTGTGGCCATGATGTGCAAGCCAAGTTTTGACACATATAAATGTGTTCTGGAAATTATGTACAAATTCTGTGCTTATGGATTCAACTGACCTTCATTGGTTTTCATGCAATTTGCCAAAAATTAACACTTACAAAAAGTCAGGTAAAAAATAATACCTTTATTGTGTCTAATCAAAGACTAGAATATGAATTATGTATTATATAATTTGGGGTCAGTTCGACTGCTAACAATCGTAGGACATATTTTTTTTAGCACAGCAGTCATAATTCTCATGAAGAGAAGATATTTCGCAAATTGCGGCTCAAAGAGTTTTTGAGTCTGACATATTTATGTCAGTTCTCTAAGTGTAGTTTTCACACCCAAGAAGACATTTTTCCTGAAATCCAAAGATTTAAGTGCCAAGATAAGGGCCGGAATTAGGATGAGCATGAATAGAAAAACTGTTTGTTTAATGATTTAGTATTTTACACAACTGGACAACATCTGTGATCCAACAGATCCATCCTACTGATATTTTGACAATCAAAACATTTGAAGCATTTGTAGTTAGCTTTTGGGAAAAACAACATACTTCACAAGAATAAAAGAACAGCTTTCTGGCAAAACTTAAGAGATCCAAGACTAAAAGAACAGAGGCAGGGTGAGGACAAGCATCATCCAAAATAAATATGAAACAAGCTTCTTTTTCAGAGTAGAGCACAAACATCGATTTGTCACAGTTATGAAGTAAACTGTGTTTGTTGAAAATGTAACATGCACATTCCTGGAAGTTGCCCCACATTGTGCTTGCCAGACTGACATATAAGCCTAATCACAAATCTGCTCCTAACTTTAACCAAGGCTGATCCGAGGGACAACTTGCGTATATAGTGGCACAATGAATTGCTTCCAGAATTACTATATCAACATGATATATTCAGGAAGTAATCTGAAATGAAACATATAGCCATTGCAAATGATTAATTAAAACTCATTACTCCTTGTTACTCTAAAATTGACCTGACAAAGAAACCTTCTTGTGAGGGACAAGAGGTTATGACTAAAAAAACAGAGATATTCATGTGCATTAATTTAGGAACAAGTAGCAAAATCAGTTCAGAATTCTGCCCTCATCAGTGAGCAAAGAAAAATGGTCCCTAAAGAAAGAAAATGTGTAAACAGAATAACACAAGACTACCAAGTGGATTTCCCAGAAGTCAAATTATAATCAGCTATGCTGTAGCAACAGAATTAAACTTAATACAATCCAGATACGCTTAGATTTGGGTGCTGGATGATTGGTAAGGGTAAACATGTTTTTGTTAAACTACTATACACTCTACTACTGTTTAAATCAATATTATGGGTTTACTACAAATCTGTGACATGCTATTGATTACCACAAAAATAATTTTCAACTCAGCTTGTCAAGGCAAACAAAAAAGTGTTTACAGAATGATTTGCTCCATAGACTTCCATTGTAAGTGCATAATTGGCAACACATTTTACTAGTTTTTACAAACTAACATCTAATCTGGGTGGAATGACAGCAGGTTTCATCACATGTTGATGATACAAATTCGATAAAAGGAGCCTGGTCTCATTGTTTATACATAGTTATTTATACGTAATGTTTAGAGGCACAAAACATACATTTTTGTACATTTTTATTGATGATAAAATGTACAGTTTAGATGTATTTCAACGTTTAAAACTTATTTTTAGCAAAAAAAAAACAAAATATTTACCTATCTTTTATTTAATTAATATATTCGTATCAATGCCTTTTTATCATTTTATTAAGCAATTTAGATTTTTAGCCCACTTAACCTACCCCCAAACCTAAACCTACCCATTTTATAGCGAATATAAAAGGATATAAAATGTAACTGACCAAACTATATATTAAACAATATATCATAAATATATATATATATTTTTTATAGTCGCTAATCCCACTCCTACACTCCTAACGTTAACCATAACTCACTCTGTACAGTAATAAAAAAAACATGACAGACAGAAATGTGCAATCACAATCATTTATTTATTGCAAAAATGTCAACAGCCACACCAAAAAGTATGATTTGTTTGAGGTGCAGAGCAGAATTTTAATTGTTAATCACTGAAAATATTATCCAGATTATTATCCTGATCCACTCTGTGAAGGCGCCCACCCATCATTCAAACACATCTAACCAGAAACATGGCATGTCGTAGTCGGTGACGAATGTAGGCGAGAGCCAATGAACGTTCGATTTTCCTGCTGTATTTTCCTGTCGTTTCTTGATGCGGTAATATTTGAATTTGTAAAATGCACTTCAGCGTGGGTTTATTGCTGTTGCTGCTGAACTCGCTGCTCGGGATGGAGATGAAGATCCCTAGATAAAGGCTTGAATTTGGGTCTGGTTCTCACACGGATGCGCTGTTTTCGTTCGAATAATAACGTAAATGCACGTAGAAAACATATGTGTGTGTTGTGGCTGATACAGAACAGCGTACGTTGTTTACGTCCAGTGGATACTTTCCAAAATGGCACTACGGTGACATAGAGGAGACAAATTGTTGACTAAAGTCATTATTTTTGTTTTCTTTGCGTACAAAAAGTATTCTCGTAAAATTATGGTTGATCCACTGATGGAAGATGGACTATCTTGACAACGTATTTCATATGTTTCTGGGCCTTGACAGTGTAATGTACTTGACAGTCAATGGGACAGTCAAAAAGCTACCGGATTTCATCCAAAATATCTTAAATTGTGTTCCGAAGACGATCAAACCTTTTACAGGTTTGGAACGACATAGGGGTAAGTGATTAATGACAAAATTTTCATTTTGGGGGGGAGTAACCCTTTAAGTGTAGTCTTGTTTAATATTATGTAGACCTATTTTTAGTAACAAGCTAGCAGCAGAATCACACAGTACAGAATGAAATGTTATAATTTCATATTAAGTAAACGATTAAACTATTTAATAATGCAATTGAAAACATTGGGCCATTGGTATGACAACTAAAAACAACAATAATAATGGAAGTAATGCCGCAATTTCAATATTCATAAGGACTCTTTTTTTTTTTTTTTGGTGTCGTCAGTATGTCAATGTTGTACGTTAAAATGCTAAAAATACATAAGTACATGTACATTTAAATACGTCAGTATTGTACATTTTAGTGTCTGGAAAAACGTAAGTAAGTAAATACGTTTTGTAGAACCACATTTTACATAAAATACATACAAATTATCATGTTGGAATAAGTGTTTTGGAGAATTGATGATCGAAAAAATAAATATATATATATATATATATATATATATATATATATATGATGCAAAACGAGCTAAAAGCCATATCTCAGTCAAAAATGAGATAATAATACTGAATAAATGCTCTTGACACATAACAACATCCATCAAATACTTTTACTTCAAACTCGCTAAAATCCCACCCTCAGCCCAATCAGAAGTATCAGTACTTACATAGAAACCTATACATCGGAGCCTGATAAAAATTCATTTTTTAAAGAAAGAAGTCAGATGGATTTAGAGGCTTTTGCATCTGAACTCTTTATATATATACCAAATTAGGGAAATATTGTATGACAGCGCTATCAACTGTCCTATGAGTTTAGCCCCAACCCTAATCAAACACACCTGAATCAACTAATCAGGGGCCAGGCTGCAAAAACTGCTTCTTCAAGTCTGGACATAACTTGAATTCTGTTACAAAAGATATAGATTGATCTAGTTTGATTCTATAAAATAAAACTGATTAAGACTTGGCTAACTGCTAATAACTATTTCTTAAGACACAGTCTTAACATAGTGGCTATGTTTATGCAACCAGACCCAAAGTCTTTAGGATTACTTGAAAATTGCAGGCAGGTGTGTAAAGGAACTAAACTCTACAGTTGAAAAGCACGGTTGTATACGGTTACCATAATATAGAAATACTTATACCACCTTCCAGATGAAGTCAGAAGCGGGAATTAGAATTTAATTCACAATTTCCGACTTCAGTATGCTCCAATGAATCTTGCATTTGTACAAACGTGTACAACAAAATGTCGACTCATTTTGTGTTCTTATGCCAATTACCAAAAAACAAAAGCATGCATAAACACAAAATGTTAAAAACAGCATCGACAAACAAACTAAAAATATATTTTTATATTACGTAATAAACTTAATGTCATGCTATAGACCTTAATCAGGGTAGCGCTGTATTTCATTTTTGACAGAAATGAAATCAAGACTGTGACGAATAGAATAACATTGCATTCAATAGTTTGCATTTGTTTAATAACATTCTGATTGTTTAGCTGACAAAATGTTTTTTCAAAACACCATAAAACAGTTCTGAATGTTGTGAGTTGTAAAAAATATGTGACCTTTATACAGTGTGTGTCAGTAAGTCAGTCCCTCAAAGCCGCGTTTTCATCTGCATTAAATTCAACGTGGAATCTAACCTGACTAATGTCTACGCTTGTTAATTGCTGCCATCTTTGAAATGACATCAAATGGCGCTTATCACAGAGGTTTAGATTAAATGTTTTGGTCACCATAAAAGACACAAGTCAAAATACTTTATGCGGTAACCCGGAACATTCCTTTCAAACAAGTCCTATTAACAGTATGTCACAATAGTGTAAGTCTTTCTCTGATCATTGAGTTTTCTGATTTCGACAATTCTCACGAGGGTGGCCCAGGTTGACTCTCTCAGTAAGAGAGCGCACAGGTTTTTAATAAGCACCTATCTTCACCTGGTCACTGGCTAACAGAGCAGTCATCACCCAGGTCTACTGGGCCCCAGTATCACTCACACAACTTGAGAGGAAACGCAGCATGGAGGGAGTCCGTGGTTCAACTCAGCAAGGGGTGCGGCAGATCTCCGGTGGTGTAACGAGGAACAGCATTTTGTGCTTACTGTATAGCGATAATAATGCGGTCAGTAAAGTAGTTTACCAACTCACATGGGGATTTGTGTGGATTAAGACAATCTAGCCATTCAAATTGACTCGAAATGATCGACTAAAAGATGAAAAACATGTGTTTGATGATCCATTTGATGGGCTACATCTGAGAGGCTCTTTAACATGGAAATATTAAAATGAAAACAACATGCATCCATCGCTCTGCTCACAAACTATCTGTGAAATGCTGAGCTGGTCCAACCACGCAGGTCATGTGGTAATTTTCTCTCTGCGATAAAGCTCTCCAGAGTCAAGGCTGGATCTCTGCGAGCGGAGCTCTGCGAATGCTGCTATGATCCATGTAAAATTGCTCATATCTGTGGCTGATTATGGTAAGATACTCCAGAGGATGCTTTAGAGGCGTAATTCTGGGAGATAGTTTCATACAGAACAAGAGGAAGGTCAGGAGGTTCAATACTTGAATAAAACTTTTGGGAAACAAATGACAAGAACGAGAAAAACTGTTCCTATGGATATGATTAATTCCTCAAATCATGTGGCATGTTGAGGAGATATGCTACTTTTTTTGTACATGATAAGTAATAATGTTCTGGTAAAAGAATATTTACTTACATTGGTGGAGGAATCCAAACCATATTTATACTGTAAAACTCTACAGTACCCTATACAGTGAAAAATTATAAATGGTGTAATATTGCATTATAATCGCACACAATTTCTTTTTGTAAAACACTCTAATAGACTACCAGCCTTTTTGTTAAATTTTTTATGTTTTTAACCCATTAACTGTCACCGTCCTGTCAGTGGGACGCCTAAGTTTACTTCACCATACTACAAATAAATCCAACTATATATCGTTGGAAAGGTCTAAGACTTCTAAATAGGTATTTGACTAGAAATTTGATTTTCAGGAAATAGAATAGAATAATGTATGAAAAGGCTGCACCTAAAAAAAATTTTACATCATAACAGGAGCACTGCCCTTTATACCAATAAGACTTTCTTTGTTGCCTTTTCCTCTATCACGCCTTAGAAATCATAATAAAAATATGTATTATGGAAAATGTACATCAAAATCATATTACAAAATTTTTTCATTGATGAATTATAATAATGTAAGTTTGGATTAAGTTTGGTCTATGTTAAAAAAAGGGAGTGAAAGTTAAAGGGTTAAATAAGTCTCTTCTGCTCACCAAGCCTGCATTTATTTGATCCGAAGTACAGCAAAAACAGTAAAGTTTTGAAATATTTTTACTATTTAAATTAATTGTTTTCTATTTGATTTGATTATTAGTCTTCAGTGTAACATTATCCTCCAGAAATCATTCTAATATATGCTGATTTGCTGTTCAAAAAACATTTTTTATTATTATTATTATTATCAATATTTAAAACGGTTACTTTTTTCAGGATTTTTTTATAAATAGATACAAATATTAGCATTTATCTGAATTAAAAAGCTTTTGTAACATTATAAATAATACCGCTCAAAAGCTTGGAGTCAATATACTATAATTAATAAATTAATACTTTTATTTAGCAAGGATGCTTTAAACTGATCAAAAGTGATGATAAATGCATTTATAATGTTACAGAATATTGCTATTTCAAATTAATGCTGTTCTTCTGAACTTTCTATTCATCAAAGAAACCTGAAAAAAAATATTCAGCTGTTTTCAACATAATAATAATAAATGTTTTTTTGAGCAGCAAAACAGTATATTACAATGATTTCTGAAGAATCATGTGACTGGAGTAATGATGCTAAAATTCAGTTTTAAAATACATTCAAATAGAAATAAAAATATGTCAAAATGTTACTGTTTTTGCTGTACTTTGGATCAAATAAATGCAGGCTTGGTGAGCAGAAGAACTTCTTTAAAAAACAAAAAAAAAAAAACTTTTGACTGGTAGTGTATATGTAAATACAAAAAAGTAACAATATAATATTTACCATATAACTTACAGTTGTAACCTGAAACTGTAAAATACTCAACAATCTCTCTAACACAAATTTTACTCTCACAGGAAATTACTGTGAAGTAAAAATGTAAGCCACCATAAATTTGTCAGAGTGAAAACCCTAAAAAAATCAGTATTTAATTTTTAGGCTGAATCAAATTGGCTGTATAATTTCAACTTAAATTATATGAGAATAACTTAGTTTAATTAACAAATTTAGTTGAATATGGTATGACTTAAAAATGGTAATAGCTGAAATTGGTAAATTTGCTTTAATTACGTAATGGAAAAACATGTCACCATGACTGATTGACCATATCATTTTTGTGTTAAAACTGACTAACTAAAACAAATCACTGTTTTCCATGTTGTTTTATAGTGACTTTCTGGCATCCACAGCAGTTAGTTTTTACAATAAGTTTAATATGACATTTATCACAGTGTAGAAAACAGAATATCAAAGATTTCGGGGTGGGCTCTTTTGATTTACCCCTTAGCAAGTTAGCATTTGTGTGAAAGCAAGCCTCTGTTTATCTTTGTGCTCTACTCACAGTGGTAAAGCCTTACGACGCCATGGGATCTCTGTGCAGATGTGCTGTAGCACCCGTGAACTGTATACATTCCAGCCTACACTGATATAACACTGCTAACAACATTGTAACTGAGTAACCTGCACCAGCTTGTGCAAATAAATCACCCAAAATCAGCTCTTATAGTCCTTTTATCCAGCTTTAATCCAGGAAGACTTTACAAGTAGGTCAACCGTATAAACACTCTGCCTGCAGCCCTTCCAGCTGACTGTATGTCAACAGCATGAATTCGGCCCACTGCAGTCTGACCACATAACACACAACGTTCTGGCCTGTGCTATCATGGTAGCTGCATTACATTTGCTTCAGAGGACAGTTTCTTTCTTCAGTTGAAAAGAAATTAAAGTTTTTGAGGAAAACATTCCAGGATTTTTCTCCACAAAGTGGACTTCAGTGGGACCCAATGGGTTGAACGTCCAAATTGCAGTTTCAGTGGAGCTTCAAAGGGCTCTACATGATCCCAGCCAAGGAATAAGGGTCTTATCTAGTGAAACGATGAAAAAATGAGAATGTACATAGTTTGTAACCACAAATGTTCATCTTGCACTACGAGTCATGTTCGAAAGGTCACGCATGACATAGGTGGAACCTCTAACTCTAGCACCCCTCTTTTCTAATTTTATTCTTTTAAAAAAAGCTCTTTTAGACTTATACTCTATTAATTTACTTACTGCTTGTATTCTTAAAAAAATACTAACACTAACACTAGCTTCTCTCTATACAATTAACAAAAAAGCAAGAAGGCTTCTAACACTAGCTTGCTTTTTCTTTTTTATTCTATCTATTTTCTTTTTATTTATTATATAATTAAAAAAAAAATCCCTTGCTACGTGTACTGCATGTTATTGCTCTTTTTTTTTTTTTTTTAAAGAAAAAGACAGATTGTTTTGCTGGATAAGACCCTTATTCCCCGGCTGGGATCGTGTAGAGCCCTTTGAAGCTGTGTTAAAAGTGCAATTTGGACGTTCAGCTCATTGGGCCCCATTATACTGAGAAAAATCCTGGAATGTTTCCTCAAAAACCTTAATTTTGTTTAGACTGAAAAAAGACAGACATGAACATCTTGGATGACATGGGGGTGACTAAATTATCAGGATATTTTTATTCTGGAAGTGAACTAATCCTTTAAGTGCACTTTGTAATGTCAAATTAAAGTAAAACCTTACTTTAAAGTACATTTTAAATTATGTAAAAAAATTATATTCACTATTACACTTAAATCTGTTTTATGTGGTAAATTGCAAATTCATCATTACAAATGTAAAATTACAAATATGTGACATAAATCAAAGTGTATTTTAGTTTACCTTTGAGCTTTGTAACCCTGCAGATCTTCTGTATGCTTAAACATAGATGCAATGATAATATCTGACACTACATAAAAGTCATAGAATGAACTTCACATTAAAAAAAAATTCTCATCGGTTTGCCCCTTCTTTCTGAACCAAAGATGTTGTGGTAGATGTTAACAAGCTGAGAGGGGAGAGTTTTTTGAAGCGTCTATTAAACTCTGGGCAGAGTAATTGAGAGCAGATTGTGTCAAAAGCAGGACTCAGTGTGGCTGAAATGAACAGATTCCTCTGAGAATTACCAACAATTATGTATCTGATTTCCAACCCCCTTTAGATGGCTCTAAGGACATGTGCATACAATATGTTTGCATTTGAATGACACTAACTATTAAATATTCAACATTTTGTAATAATTTGTATAATAAAAGACACTGTGTCTAGATCTTTTTATGTTGGTAATATCTCAAAATGTGTTAAACTACTATCGTAGGCCCTCTCCCAATTAGTTACAGCTTACTTCTTTGAATATACATCAAGCTCTTCCTGTTTATGTTTGTATGTGTCAGAGCTGTAAGGCCCTGGATAAGTCTGTCAGTCAACGGCTCTGATATCCTCTCACCTCTGTCGACACAAAGACCTTCTCCCAGCATCCATTCCTGGCAGGGTCATGACCTCTGTACCTCCTGACCGGAGATCTGAGGTTGAATGACAGAGATGCTCCTTGGGAGAGCAAAAAGATCACTGGTACTCCACTAACAAGCCATAGCAAATCATTCAAAGCAGTGCACACACACATCTGTGGTATTGTGCATTTATACTATATGTATATTGGTTATTAGTAAATATATATATTTTTTTTTCCATTTGCTGTCATCTAACATTCACTTAAAGGTCATTTTTAAAAGTATGAATAATTTAATAACACTGTTAAGTGTCATTAGGGGTTCAAGCACATAGAGCATTGTTAGAATCTCCACATAAAACTGATCAAGCAGAAATCAGAAAAAATCGACCACTGGTGGGGGGCGATATTGCATTTTTCAAGGCTGTAAACGACTGTACATTGCATGTTTTTTCACACATCCATGCGATATTCATATCATAATGATAGAACTCTTCTTTCCAGACTACATGCCTCTAGAATGACTACTGTCAATCAAATAGTTTGTTAAATGATTGAGAAGACTACTTTTGTGAACTAGGTCCTAGGTTTTTCACTCAATCTGAAAAAAAAAAAAAAAACAGCAATACAATTCTCTGGACTCTCTAGGTCATTAATTATCAAAAAATTTTATAGCTTTCCTTTGGGAAGCTATAATGGGGTTGTTTAGACCTGTCCAAATTTACCCAAAAAAAGCCTAAAGGAAAACTCAAAACTTCACGAAACCTGCTGAGCACATGTTACAGGTGATTCTAAACAAGCATGCAAAGTTTTAAGAAGATTGGATCACAGCTGGTGCTACAACAGTAATAAATGTAAAAAAACATGTCTATGGTAAATTACCTGGATTTGCCAAATGCCTTTTTATAATAATAATTGATGTCTTTTTTCATATGTGCTTAAATGCCTTAAAGCACTTGAACCACGGAAATCACTGCTTGCAGCTATTTTTTTAACTGTAATTTTTAATTCTTAGAAAAAACAAAAATGAATATCCATTTTTATACTGCAAATTACTGTTCAAAAGCTTGGGGTCGTTTTAAATGTTTTCGAAAAAGTTGTCTTCTGCTCATCAAGGCTGCAATTATTTGATCAAAAATACATTAAAACTGTATTATTGTGAAATATAATTATAATTTAAAATAACGGTTTTCTACTTTAATATATTTTAAAATATAATTTATTTTGGCAGCGCTGATATACATATATCAGCAGGCATTAGTCCAGTCTTGAGTGATCCTGACTTAATATATTATCAATGTTGAAAACAGTTGTGCTGCTTAATATTTTGGTGGAAACCATGATACATTTTTTCCAGGACTCTTTAATGAATATAAAGTTCTAAAGAAAATAATTTATTTTAAACAGACCTTTTTTTTTTATTTATATTAATGTCTTTATTGTCTTAATATGACATAATTTTAATGCCTCCTTGTTTAATAAAAGCATAAATTTCTTTAAAATAAGAAAATTGTACTGATCAATTGTGTACTTTATATTTGTTGTGATGCATAAAACATAACCTGTACCAATTAACATGAGTGATTATAGAATATAAGAGATATTATAGATTTTTTATCATTATTAGCCATAACAATAACAATAGTCAGCCAAAAATGTAATATTTATTATTCCTAATTGTAACATTTATTATCTCTAGTTATATAATGCACTAAAAAGGTACACAATATACAGTCACATATGTAAACATTCACTAAAACGCAAGTTAACACTAAAAACATCCCATTGTACAGTAAGTTCGTTTTCCTCTTCAAAACTTTCCCAACCAGCTTGTAAACGTTCATGTCAGAGGTGAAACTCAGGCCTGCCATCTTCAGTGACATTGAGTGTCCAGAAAGTGCAGGTGATTTATATGGCCAGAATTTAGTAGCAAAACGTTCAGCTGTGCTGGTGTTCGTCAGGGTCATTCATGGCTGACCTCTGCTCTCTACCTCCACCCCAAAAAACACTCCGCTGGCTTCACTCACCACCCTGACGGCCGGCCACACATGAGACACTGCATGCTCAACAATGAAGCTTCGCCATTAGCAGAAAGTGCAGTTTCACACACATTCCCCAGCCAGCCAGTCTCTGCTGGGCTCCAGCAGGGTCTCAAACACGAAGAGAAAAATCAGCACATTCTAAAGTGGGGAATTCAAGATTAAAAATAGATTTGTTTGGTTTCTCAGAGTCCATTGAATTGGAGATCACAACTAAAACGGTCTGTTCCCCAGATTGCTTATCATAACAGAAAGCGTGGCCCATTTTTCTTTACAGCATATCATTATTACATAAGCCCATGGTCAGACTATTAGAAGAGATGACTCTGGTGGTGCCTGTGGTCAGTGATGAATCCTGACAAGGCGACTTACTGGTAAAAAACCATTGAAAATAATAAGTCTTTGTGACTAGCAGCATATATTTATCTTCGAGTGTTCATCATTTGGGGTTGACTGCAGTGAGAGAGAGAAGCTATAAAGAGTTTGGCCAGGCAATAATAGATGCATTCTTCACTTCTATTTTTTATGTTGATTTCTGAAAAGGTCAAAGTTTCTAAAAACCCTGAGGTTTTTAGAACGTACAAGTCGAGAAAGTAAGAGAAAGAAATCATACGATGACTCTGATGTCAAACAGACAGTGTGGTGTAGTGGTTAGAACTCGTAGATGTAATGGATATAATGGATGCTGGCTTGATCTCTGCAAAGAAGTGAGTCATGAATAGACCCCACATGGAGTGCACGATTGCTAAAAGCTCAACAAATTTCTCTAGTAAATAACTCCTGTTAGTCATGCAATTCTGCAAATCCTTTTCCCTTTGCATGTCTGTTTATTAAATATTGGGCTAATTTGCTTATGCCTTCAGCGACCAATGAGATGGTAACAGTAATAGTTCTTACTGTAAGCAAAGACAAATATAAATCACAGACATACGGTCTGATTTATGCATAAGTGACTCTTATAAAACGGTTCTTTTTAAATGAATCAAAAACATACAATGCAACTAGTGTGGCCTGATTCCTGAACCAAATGTCTTTTATGAGTCAGTTCTTCTACTGAGTAGTTTTAAAACGATGAGTTAAGGTATGGCAACATTTATGTTGTTCAGCAAATATTTGTGTCTTTTTGAAAGTAATCCACGAAAATGGGAATTTCGCGTGAGCGCAAAAGAGTTTCCTACACAGATTTCGCAGCGGATTCAAGTTGGTCATTTGGATTTGCCACAATGACAAACACAAAAGTGACTTTTGTATGAGGTGTGTGTCATACATTGCAACACTACTGACAAAAAACAACAGACCCATGAAATTTTCCACATTTAAAGGTGTTTATCGGTCAGAGGTTTGAATCAGGTCAGAAACACTACTACTAAATTACAGAATTTCTTTAATATGTCAGCAAAATGGGCATTCTAACTAAATTGTACACAGATACATCGAATCAAATCAAAATGGAACAGAATCAGATCTAATTGAGCTGAGAGCTTTTAAATCAGAATCGAATTGGGAAATCTCTCATATTTTTAGCACTCTGGCTGATTAATTTTTTAAAATAACGGTTTTAAAGGGGTTTCACAGTAATGCCACAGAAGAAAAACACTCTTTCTACAAAAAAACTTTCATCAGCACAAAAAAACACTTTAATCATCTAAAGAAACCTTTCCACTATAAAGAATGTTTTGTGAAAAGGAAAGGTTCCATGGATGTTAACATTTCTTTATGGAATTATCATTTCCAATAAAGAACTTTTATTTTTAGGAGTGTTAACTAAATTGTTAGGCTGATTAAAAATGGTTACCATTTTCTTCTGTTTTATTTCACAGTATCTCATCACATTCAATCTGGACTTCCAGCTCATAATTCAGATAAAACTTCTTTCTTTTTCTACATAATTTCTCTTGCTCAGGTTGTTCAGGTGGTCCGTCCACATAGTCGATGGAAGCATCTGCTAAATGACTCCTCACTTACTTAGTTGAGGGTTCTTTTAATGGGTGCGACGATCGAGAATTCATGCTTGTGCTATGACCCATGTTTCGCAGTTCCAGTTCGGTTAAGAGACCACGGGGACACAGTGTTTGCTCTCGACCGCACTCCACCAAGTCTCAAAAGGGGAAGAGGAGTCAGAAGTCAGGAAAACAACGCTCTCCCCTCTCGATGAATGGCTGTGGACCAATAACTTTAAGCATCAACTCCTCATTCAACAGCTGCACCTCAGGGGATCCATTCTTCTTAAAAAACATCTTGCGTATTTTTGTATAGCAATAACACATGAGCTGTTTTAAGTAATAGCCGTGTGTATCCCGTCTTCCCTGGAATGAGATCTAATGGGAAAAAGACTAAGTAACCCTTATCACTCATTCGGTCAAGAGGCATGCCAGATATCATCTCTCATCCTCGACAGGCCGGGAAAAAGGAAGAGCCTCGCTTACTGGTTTGGACATGTAATAAAGGATTGTCTTTTTTATTGTGGATTTCTTGATTTCCCACTAGACCGAGTCAATGTTGACAGAGAAAGCAGCCAGGTCTGATGCCACAGGGTCCGTGGAGGAAATTACAGTGAATCCCTGTGAGATTAACTCACTCTCTGTCCCCGGGAGTCCTGGAGAGGAGCCGTGTCACAGCCTTCCAGTTAGAAAAACACGCTATATGAAAAATGGACATGACAGTGGATAAATGAAGCTTTCCACATCAGTCAGCTCGGCTGACACTGGCTCCCCGGGTCACCTGTTTTCTCATGCAATGTGTCTTATCATGTAAACCATGAGGATTGTCAGAGCTGACGTTTGATCATGTTTGCGCTGCCTTCTTTCCCATAAAAACAGACGTTTTACACCAAATACAACAGGATAGGGCTATAAATCTCAAGGATTACACAGTGCTTGGCCCTGGATTGAGACCTCTGACTCGTTTTTATCTGTCGTGTGCTTACTCTCTCCTTTCTCCGTTTACATCACAGCAGAGAACACTTCTGTGCATTGGGAAACTGTGGAGAGATGCAGTACAGGACGTTCTTGGTTTCACAAGAACACGGTTTAATGTCTTTATATACAACATAAAGTCCTAGATCATGGCTCAAGCACTAGCATTTCCTGTGAAAGTTATTCACCGCAGAAATCTCATACTGTAATCTATTCTACCAGTATTTCAGAACACAAAAATGTCTTGGAGTTCAGAGAAACACATATTCTGTCTTTAGTTGTTGAGGCTGGTAAATTACAGTAGATACAGATAGATAGATAGATAGATAGATAGATAGATAGATAGATAGATAGATAGATATGCCTGTGAAAATAAATCTACATTGTTTATCCTTTTGATCTTGCATTCAAACCAAACACAAAATTTCTAATCTATCATTGAAGAACTACAGTGGAAAGTGGTGAGAGCCTTGAATCTTATTATGAAATAAATGTTTTTCACTAGTACACCCAATTATTGCAACATCCTTTCATAAGATAACAGCTCTGAGATCAGAAAACATTCCTTCATACAGAATCTCTTCAGTTCACCTCACTCATTTTATATGGCGTTCAGGTCAGGAAACTGGGACGCTCATGGCAGAAGCTTTTGTGCTCAGTGACATTTTTGTGATTTTGATGTTTGTTTTGGATAGTCCTAAAGGAAGATCCAACCACAGCCCATTATAATATTTCAAACAGAGACAGGTTTAGATTTTTTTATCCGCTGATGTTTAGTAGAATCCATGATGCCATGTATCTGAACAAGATGTCCAGGACCTTAACAGGCCCACAACAGTATATGGGGTTGTTTTTACCATCTGGTGGGTTAGCTGCCAAAAAGCTCATTTTGTAGTTCCATCTGACCATAGAAGCCAGTCCTATTTGAAGTTCCAGTCGTGTCTGACAACTGAACATGCAAGAATTTGTTCTTGGACTAGCGAGGAGTATTTTTCTTGAAACCCTCCCGAACAACAGGTGGAGATGTAGGGTCTGTATTTTTTATTATTATTATTATTTTTTTTTGTAGGCTTTCTGACCCCTAGACTCAACTAATCTCTACAATTCTCCAGCTGTGATCCTTGGAGAGTCTTTGACACTCAAACTCTCCTTCTCAGTGTGCATTAGGATTATATAGACACACCAGGCAGATTTGTAACATCTTTAGTTGACTGGAACTTCTTAATCATTGCTCTGATGGTAGAAATGGGGATTTTCAATGCTTTAGCTATTTTCTTTTCTATTTTGTGAACCCTAACAATCTTGTTCTGCACATCACAACTACATTTCTTTGGTTTTACTCCTTGTGACGGATGATTAAGGGAATTTGGCCTTTGTGTTCCTCATATTTATCATCTTGTGGAACAGGAAGTCGTGGCTGGCCAATTTCAAGCTCCTAGTCACCCTGGTGTACTAAAAATCGTAAGATACTTCAGAGATATTTTACTCATAAGAATTTCTAGGGGTGCCAATAATTGTGGCCAATATGCATTGAAGAAAAACATTTATTTCATATAGTTTCCCCCACTTTCAATTGTTTTACTTTACAGTAAAAGGATCAGATTTTGTGAATTTTTTGTATGAAAGATCAAAAAGATAAATGATGCAGATTTATTTTCACAGCTACCTTTGTAGTGGAGGGCACTATATATATCTCAATCATCCCATGATATACTGTATATAACATGCTGTCAAGTTATCACTTGAAAAGTGTGTGAATATCTTACCACACAAATATCGCACAAACACACACTTGAAGTTAATCTTTTTTTTTTTAATAAACATTTTGTTCTGCCACTGATTTTGGTCACCAATTAATATCCATTTTAAAATCAGGCAACACAAAGACAGTTGAATCTAAACTAAACTGTATTAGTGTTGTAGGGCAGCATTTATAAACTTCAGGGTCAAACTACTGAGTTTCTTCAGAGCTTCAATGTTGTGCGTGCATAATCAGGCTGTTTAATGTGCAGTTTATTTCCAGTGTAGTCTCAGCACACTTCTTCACTCTGTTTAGTGTATAATTTTTCATCTCTTATGAGCTGCTAGATAACCTAAGCACTGTTTAGACGTTTATTGTCAACAATGGTCATTATGTGTAATGGAGTGTCGAATGCTGTGTTAATACAGGCTCTCCATTGAGATTTTCTCACATAAATGTTTCTAACTAGGATGACCATCTTGAGTATGCATTAATCAATATTTTCTCACAAAATTCACTGTTTATACAAACAGGGGTGCAGAAGATCTTGAATAATCAGGGGATGTGAGTGAACTTTATGGTATGTACACATTTTTTTGTCTTGTATGCTAACCAAATAATTTAAATAAAAATGGAGTAAAAACAGTAATATTGTGAAATAAATTACTAAAATTTAGAATAACTTTTCTATAGACGCTTGTTTCTGCCACTGAATAAAAATAAATAAGGTAATTTGATCTTTAATCTGACAATTTTGACTTTTTTTTTTTTTTACATCTTGCAATTCTGACTTTTTTTCAGAATTACCTGACAAAAACTTGCAATTGCAGAGTTATAAAGTCACAATTGCAAGATATAAACTAGCAATTGTGAGATATAAAGTCTGAATTGCATGATATAAACTCGCAATTGCAATTTACAAAGTCAGAATTGTGAAATAAACTTGTGATATAAATTGCAAAATGTAAACTCTGAATTGTAAGAAAATGTCACAATTTAGATCTTTTTTTCTCTGAATTGGAATTTATAACTCATAATTGAGTTGATATCTCACAATTTTGAGAAAAAAAGCCAGAACTGCGAACTCACAACTGAGAGAAAACAATCAGAATTTTCATTTTATAGCTTGCAATTCAGATTTTTCTCAGATTAAACTCAGAATTCTGAGGAAAAAAGTAAGAATTGAGAGATATAAATTCAGAATTGCGAGGAAAATAAATCAAAAATTGTAAGATAAAAAGTTGCAATTAACTATTTTATCCTGAGGCAGAAACAGGCTTCTATAGTTTTCTACTTGAATATATTTTAAAATATAGTTTATTCCTGTGCGAAGTTAAATTAAAAGAAATCATTCTCATATTCTGATTTAATGTATACACATTTTCACACATTACTGCATTTCCGATGAAAAAAAAAAAAAGCTGTCAATGTGAACACCTCCATAAATGGTCAAAAAGACCTCTGCTAAACTACACAGTGACTTATTTTCAAGGAAATTCATAAAACACTGAACAACAAAAGCATATGTTCAGATTTGAAAAGCATGTTGCAATTTGCAAAAAATAAATAAATAAATTAATAAAATAAAATATGCCTGCTAAAATGAGTTATGGAGAAAGTATCAAGAAACTGTTTGGATGTTTGGAAAAATAAACATATTTAGGCTGCCCCACAACAATGTCTAATGTCAAGTACCAATTAATTCCTGATAAAAATTATTTATCCTATGCTGTCAGTTAGCAGCACTAGCTGCTGCTAGTGGGAGACAGTAAAAGCCTCTGGTGTGTCATAGACCTTTTCTCATCAGATACTTTCCCACAGTGTGCAGTGGCATCATTTCAAGAGGAACCTTCACAGATGGAGCGCTGCTCTTATTTAGGTATGCCCTTGTTTAGCAGTTCAAGCCAATAAGCCATCTCCTAAATAAAAGTGTTGACTGACTCGCTGACACTGTGTGACAGGATGTGTGATTAATTAGAACAAGATCAAGGCCATGTTGTAACATCCCTGCCAAACTGTTTTCCTAACAGCAAATGAAATATGACCAGAACGACATGTTTGCGCTGACTATGACAACATTCATGGGCCGTTTAATGTGTTGTGAACGTAGAGGCGCAAACATGTACCGACTGACTTTCTGATTATTAACATTCTGTTAAAGGTACATTTTTTATCACAACAAGCGAAGCTGTCCATGTTTCTGCCTATAAAAACAATTATAAATGTAATTTCCTTGCAACAAATGGACCCAAACAATGTTCCTCCACAAGTAACCTACAATTTAGTTTCAACCACAGTCAGTAGAGAGTAATATATACACTACTGTTTAAAAGTTTGGGGTTAGTATATTTTTTTATAAAAGAAATGTATACTTTTATTCTGCAAGGATGCATTGAAAGGAATAGTTCACCCAAGAATTAAATTTCTGTTGTTAATTACTCACCCACATTTTGTTCCAAACCCGTAAGACCTTTGTTCATTTTCAGAACACAAATTATTATTATTATTGTTGAAAGATTAAGGTATTGTTGAAATGTCAAAGCACCGGCTCCTTCATCAGCAGCATGACACGCATGCATCGTGGTACTCTCATGAACGCACAGCAGAGACTGACACAGAAGAGAAGAAATTCTTGAATAAATGCATTATTTTAGTTTTCTTTGAGCACAAAAAATATTCTCGTAGCTTCCTAACATTACGGTTGAACCACTGATGTCACATGGACTATTTAAACAATGTTCTTACTACCTTTCTGGGCCTTGAACGTGGGTGTTGTGTTGCTGTCTTGTCTATGCAGGGTTAAAAAAGTGTTCAGATTTCATCAAAAACATCTTAATTTGTGTTCCAAAGATGAATGAATGTCTTACAGGTTTGGAACGACATGAGGGTGAGAAATTAAATTAAACTATCCCTTTAAGTGGTCAAAAGTGACAGTTAAGACCTTTATTTCGTTACAAAAGATTTCTGTTTTAAATAAATGCTGTTCTTTTGAACTTTTTATTCATCCATGAAATCCGAAAACTGTTTATATATTCAGTTGAAGTCCAAAGTGTACACTTTACCTTGCACAATCTGTAAAATATTAATTATTTTACCAAAATATTTTACATTTTATTTAGTACTGACCTGAATAAGATATTTCACAGAAAAGATGTCCACAGGTGAAAATAATAGCTGAATTTATAAAAATGACCCCGTTCAAAAGTTTACATGCATGTGATTTTTAGTACTGTTGTTTGCACAGCTGTTTTTTTGTTTGTTTGTTTTTGTGATAGTTGTTCACGAGTCATGTTAATGCACTTAATGCATTTAATTGTGTTTCTTTCTGAAGCATCAGTGAGCGCTTGAACCTTCTGTGATAGTTGCATGAGTCCCTCGGTTGTCCTCAGTGTGAAAAGATCTCAAAATCATACAGTCATTGTTGGAAATGGTTTAAATACACAAATACTGAAAAACCAAAGAATTTGTGGGACCTGAAAGATTTTACTGAAGAACAGCGGGCCGTTTAACTGTTGAGGACAAGAAGGGACTCATGAACAACTATTACAAAAACTATATTTAAAGTCTTTTATGTGAAATATCATATTCAGGTCAGTACTAAATAAAAAATAATATGCTTTTTGTATGATCCTTCTTCTTTTTTTAAAGAATTAACATTTTGCAGATTCTCCAAGGTGTATGTAAACTTTTGACTTCAACTGTATATCTCGAGTATAAAAAAAATGCTGAATTCTGAGCCATTGTCAAACAGCTTAAATAACCGATGTAAAATGAATTAATCATCATCTGTCAAATGTTAAATAAAATTAAATAAATTAAAATATATATAAAAAATTATCAGTGTGAAGGATTTTAGATGGTTTCATTGTAGACCCTTTTGTTTAGAAATGTTAAATATGTAGGCCCTACCTTGACGTCAGACCTGACTGCTTAAATCCTTTTTCGAAAGCCCCTTTGATGCCTTAAACCTCTCTGCTGACAAATCTGGTGGTAAATATTTTCACAGTTAAAGTTGCGGTCAAAAATGACTTTTGATTTTGACGGGTAGAAAGCAATCCTCTTTATGCTTTGATATTTACCCTCAAGACTAAAACTAAAAACAATTTGCTGAGCTTCAAAGAAGATCCAAGCCATGCTAATAGTCCTTCCTCCTGCCTTTCCCATGCAATCAATGCTTTACCCATGATCTTTTATAAGTTTTGAATTATTACAGACAAGGACCCCTAGTGCATCATACCGCTTTGTTTCCTCTCACACTGATTCGTACCACATGTCTTCCAGGGAAAGACAGCGGTGGAGGATAAGAGTTAGCATCCACGGGACCTTCTGCCCTCCAACTTTTCAGTGTCGGACATCTCTATTTGCCATGTCAAACGCAGATAAAAGTCTGGTCTCCTGCCAAGTTTATATATGTAACTGACACAAAGATGAATTATGTTGCTTCGCAAATTTGTGCACAAGTGAAACGCCAGCAGTGTAGCTTTGAATGCAGAGTTAATTAAAACAATAAGTACTGAATAAGTAGAATTGTTAAAAAAAACAGGCAAAAACTAAAAGCATGTTACAAAAAGTGCATCATTTTTCAAATTCCTCCTCAGATGACAACACCTCATTTCACCCTTTCCCCCTTCTGTGACCTGTCAAGAAATGTGAAAGGTCAGAAGCTTTACAGACGTCGTAACCACATCCATCTGGACTGACGCTGCCATATCTAGTGATATATGAATGGACACTATAGACTTCACCTGAGGAGTATAGACAATTCTGCACCACTAACACAGCGAGGGGCATTCCTGCCTGTCTATCTGCATCTCTCTCTCTTTAGATAGTCTTGTCATCCTTTACACTCTTCCTAACTTCTTCTTCATGCATGTGAATGAGAGATGCACTACAATGATTCTGAGATGCAATGTGCAAAGTGTTCTTTAATTCAATCACACAATAGAGCTACAATCACACACACACAAAACACACTCAAATCATACCTGATTAGCCCTGAGGACAGATATAGCCCTGACCTGTAAGAGAATAAATTAAAAACACATGCTCCACTGAGCATCCATGCAGGAATCAGTAGGGAAGTCAAATCTAATTCATACAATGCTGGAAAAATCTGTCTGGCCATTTAAAAGTGGTTATAGGGTCAATGATGTATTGCTAATTTTTTGTGTTATTAATTTATTAATAATATTATTATTAATTTTAAAAAAATATATAAAAATGCAATACTGAATACACCTTATGATGTTTTGTTATTTGTGTAAATGCATAATATAAAGAAAAATGTCAGTGAAACGAAAAAAAAAGAATGTCAATCTATAGGTCACCATTTTTTGTAACTATGTACAATTTACAAAAGGTTCATTAGTTAACATTAGTTAACTACATTAGTAAACATGAACTAAGAATGAACAATATTTCTACAGCATTTATTAATCTTAGTTAATTTACTAATGCATTATTAAAATCACTAGTTGTATTTGTTAGCAGTAGTTAATGCACTGTGAACTAACATGAACAAACAATGAACGACTGTATTTTTATTAACTAACATTAACGAAGATTAATAAATAGCGTAATAAATGTATTGTTCATTGTTTGTTCATGTTAGCTAATACATAATAACTAATGTAAACAAATGATAACTTATTGTAAAGAGTTACCAAAATAAAATACTTTTAAATGGATTGCATATATCTAAAACTTAAGAGAAAACTGAAAATGACACCTAAGGTGTGTACACTCAAATGTATTTAAGTTATAAGGAAAATCAGTTATTTATTTATTGTTATATAGGATATTTATACTACATTATATTTTAAATCATTATCATGAAACTATGAAACAAACAGTTTCAAACAAAACCAATTACCCAATTATTTCCCTTACAAAAATCAAATCAAATCTGAGGTATTTCTATTGCAAAAAGAACTGCAAGAAGAACTGAACTGAAAATATATAGCCTAATTGAAAAATACAATTTCCTGCTTTTTCGTATAATAAAGTATGTTTTAGTGTTTGTTTATTTGCTGTATGCTGTTTACACTCATCATCAATACCTTAAGGGTATGTTGGCTTCCATTGCTCAGTTAAACATTTAACCTTCTCAGCGAGGGTTTATGGTGGATATGTGCGGGAAGGGCGCATATGGCGATAGTTATTTGTTTTCTTTCTTTCTCTCTGTCCTCTGATGGGCAAAAAGCCACTGTGTTAATGTTTATTCTGCCTGAGTTCTCTTAACAAAGAAAACATTTGGGCTGTGGCTGCTGTGGGTGTGGATGTCTATAATGAGGGACAGACGCATGCAGGATAGCACACACACACACGCGTGATCAACGCCATCATAAGGCCAGAACTCCAACTGAGGCTCTCCAACAGGATTTTTTTGCATCTGTTGTCTCCTAATGCTTCCTAAACACAGTGAAAATCCATTACAGCGAAGGTCAGTGAATACGCTGTGCCCCGTAAATCCTGAGCCATCCTGTGAATCCTAAGCCCATCCCACCCTCTTAAGAGTGACCAATCAGCAGTAGTAGATTGTGAGGTAACCTTCCAACTGCCTCTTAAGGCCGGGCCACGCCCTGTTTGCCTAGGCAGACGTCCCTTTGGGGGCTGTGTTAGAAAACCACTGCTGTTTTACCAGTTCCAAACCTACGGTAATCCACAGCTATTAGAGTCCCATTAGACACGGAGGAAATGCTTCCCATAATTGTGCTGTACTTCCCAACCCGACTCCACCAGCATCATTGCCCTCTGTAATCACAATGAATGAGTGCTAATTAATGAACGCTAGCAAGAGCGTGCAGCTGCTGAAAAACCCGCACAGTAATGAAATTGTGTTTATTCCCCACCGCAGCTGTCTTATTTAGATCTTTTGCAACCAAAGACGGAAACTGGACACGCGTTGTGTATAAACACAAGTAAACTCAGTGGACATGGACCTTAAAGTCTTTGTGGAGTAATCAGCAGTGGTAATGATTCAGAGAGAGTGCTGCTAAATGCTTTGATCCAAGTGGGCATGCCAGGCTGCGGGACGGCTGAGGTCAGAGGGTTCAGTGCCCTGTTCTGAGGCAGGAAAGGGGCCAAACCGTGATCCATGAAGTTCCACTGATGCCACTAATAACAATTCAGCTCAAACCAACTTCACGGGAAATCTACAATGTAATAAAAAATAGATTATATTTTACCCCAGATTTTTTCTGACAAAGAGTATTTTGTTTTGGAAACATTTGTTTAAATATTTAAGATGTAAAGATTTCATATGAAGAGTTCCGATGCAAAACCCTCTAAAAGCCAACCCAAACCAATCTCATCTAATCTTTACCGATCATATCCAATTATAGCGTGACAGAGACATTGTCTCCACTCATGTGACTTTCCCCCATTCATCTCAATGAGCCTCAAGAAAAACCACGGCAAGCTTAGGGGTCTCTATAGAAAGTCACAGAAACGAGGAGCGGCACGCCTCCGCTGTGATAGTCTCACTGTTGGACAGTCTTAAAACTAGTGACTTTTAGACTTTTAACGTCAAATTTAGTCATATTTGCACTGTTCAAGATAAAATTCAAAGATATCGGTGCAAAAAAACGACCCTGCGTGTTTTGTCTCATACTTATATCACGTATCACACAATATCACACAGGCAGCAAGAGCAATATGTACACCAGCGCTGCTTTTGTCCCAGTCTATCACAAGCTTTTATACAACAGTTCAGTAAAAAAGAAGTTGATACTGTGTATATTTTAAACATTATATTATGTGTTTTTGCTCAATTTCAAATAATATGCAATTCATTTGATTAATTAATCGACACATCATGTAATAATTTTTTTTTCTAATATTTTTGGAACTCATCACAAACAAATGAGTTGAAGGTGATGGTCTTTCATCCAGCAAGAAATGTCTGTTTGACATGAGATGTGAGTAGCTATAGTCGGATCATCAGGATGGAATGAGAGGTAGAGTTGAGTGTCATCAGCAGAGCTTTGATATGAAAAGCCATGTTTCTGAATGACACAGCCTAGTTAAGGCATGTAAACAGAAAGAAGTGGTCCAAGCACTGAGCCCAGAGGCACCCCAGTAGCTAACTCTTGTGATTGGACACATGAGCTCTCCAAAATACCTTGAAGGAGTGCAGTTCCTGAGATGCCCTATAGGGTTGACACAAGGATCTGGTGGTTAACCATGTCAAAAGCAGTGGACAGATCCAGCAAGATAAGTACTTAAAATTTGGAAGCCGCTCTTGAAAGTTTTTAGGGCTTCAACAACTCAGAGGAAGGCAGCCTTGGTTGAATGTCTATTTCTGAAGCCAGAATGGTTGCAATATATAATACCTGTATGGCCTTAGTTCATTTTCAGAACACAAAGCTCTTTGACCCACCATAGACAGCACGGGTCCTACCACATTCAAGGTCCAGAATGGCACCAAGAATATCGACAAAATAGTTTGACGTCAGTAGTTTAACCGTAATAATATTACTTAAAACCGAAATGTAATTTTTTTTCCTTACATGATATTTTTAATAAGAATAAAAACATCTTCATTATATATATATATATATATATATATATATATATATAATTTTAAACTATTTTTAAAAATTGTAAAAAAAAAAAAAAAAAAAGTTACAAATTACATAAAATAGAAATTGTTTTCTAAATGATTACTTTTAAAATGTATTAATTTATTTTTTACTTTTTTGTTCGCTTGTATGTTTATTTGCATTTTAAAAGGCCCATTTTTATTTTATTCTCTAAGAAGCTTTGTTCTGTCTTTAGTAATTTATCAACCAGATGAGAACAAAAGGTTCAGTCTATGTCCCAGCTGTGCAACAATATCTATTTATGTGTCAGTATTTCCCAGGAAGCACTGTGCCTAATAGAAAAAAGATCCAGAAGACTAAAACGCTTGAAGACCAAAATCCCACAAAGCCTCAAAGAGAGAATTACGCAAGATGTGTATTAAACATGGCCCTAAGATCATTATACAAACTGACATTCTCATTAGGTTACATCTTCGAAGCGAAGTGGAGGAGCTGAACACAACAGATGGGCAACAGATCCGATCAGTTTTATTAAAAATGATTATCAGATTATCACTCTTAAATAGAGCAATCCAAATTTGTAGTGAATTCATATTCAGTGCTACCAAAATATATGCAAAAACAGTTCACTGCTTAATGGACAACAGGTGTTTCTCATCTAAAACATGTGCACTTGTGGGGGGAATAATCATGAATTACATTTACTATCAGGAAATGAGAAACAAATAGCTTCTTAAAATGACTTAATGGCATCGTCATGTTTTGAAGGTATTTTGGGACATTTACAGCGATTAAAACTCTGCAATTATTTTTATTTGTGCAGTTAAGGTCATTTGTTTTGCTTGGAGATTCAGAGTGAGAAAGCGAGAGAGAGATACTTTAATGTTGTGCCCCTAGCAATGTCGTGATGGTGCAGCAGGTGCTGTGTTGCTCTCCTGCAGTGAAGGAAAACATTACATTGGGCTGGGCGTTGATCTATTGGCCATGCCAGGACTTCATACCTAAACTGCCCAGTTGCAGCTGTCCAAAGCCGCAAACGGCCTACATTCCAGACATACTGCGGTTGGTAGGTTTGGCTTTCGTCATGCAGGTGGAGGGCCGCATTCCTCCTCAGTCTCTACTTCTTCAAGAAAGGTCAGGGCATATACCTTCTTCTGACATTTAATGCAAAACTCCCTTTTCTGAACAAACTCCAACTGGAAATCCTATATAATTGGGTTGGTTTTCGGGTCACGTCCACTAGACTGGATTAGAGGCATGTTTTGTGCAGCTTTAGGATATATGACAGATATTCGCTAAAAATATTCTAAATAACTAACTGCTGATTGCACAGAACTACCTTAGTCCTTCTACCAAAAAAATGGTGACCTATGGATTACGCATAATAACAGGAACATTTGAAGGACGATTTGAAGTCTGACAGTAATTGTCTTGAAATTGATTGCTGAGGCAGGGATTTGTTAGAAAAGTGCTGCTTTGATGGCTGTAGCGACAGGGGCTGTAGTGCTTTCAAGGGAATGAAATTAGAGATGCAACGTTCTGGAGAGGGTTTTAGTGTGCTGACAGTATCACTTAGAAGATTTCAAACTTTATTATGCAAAGGACCCTTAAATAGGACGATTCTGCTGGAAAAAAAAAAAATCATTTAAAAAAATATAAAGACAACTATACATTTTCACATATAGAGACCACACTTTATACTGTAGGAAAAAAAAATAGTAAATTCCAAAACATGGTAAATGTTTGCACATTTAATTATGTTGCTTTATAATTATTGTACTAAAGCCAACATATATGAGGCTGGAGAGTTTCAGAGTAGCTCTGAAAGCAAGCTGTGAAATGCTCTATGTTAACCAGCCATTAAAATGTAAAGCAGCGAGCTTATTATCTGTGTATGCAACATGAACCAATCAGCTTGTGCCAAGTAGTTTAACATTGTGAATATCAGTCTGCAGTAATGACCTATCAGCCTGTGCCATCTAGAGTTTCATTACAGAACTTGGCATAGGAGCCAACCTATCCCTAATTCCCATCAAAAAAAAAAATCAGGGAAAAGATGGTCAGTAGGAATGTTACGCAGGCCCCTAAACCTAATACTTATCATACTGCTAAAATAGGTTGGGCTGACTGGTTGATAGGAATGTTATGTAAGGAGAACAAAGATGTTGATCTAGGAACATGTCCTACTTGAGTGAATCATGCTAAGTTTGTGAGCTGTGTCAGAAAGACATCCTAAGATTACTAACATCTATAAAAAACCACCAAACTTTCTCATAGCAAAGTCTAGTTCAGACTACACTACTTTAACCCTTAAGCATTCTGCATATAGCAGCCCTTAATTTGTTCAAATTAAGGACTGAAAGTCTCAGATCAATTTATGCAACTGTTTTGTGATTTTTTTCTCCTCATTTATTTACCTCTAAAAGTACCATTTTTTATGTACAATATGCTTATTTTTATGTTATATTTAACATTTCTTATACTTCAGTAAAAAAAAAAAAAAAAAAAAATATATATATATATATATATATATATATATATACACACACACATATATATAATACTTCCAGTACGTTCCGATTGGCAAAACCTACAATTTGGTGATCTGGTGACATATGATGGTATAAAAATATCAAAAATATTAATGGCTGTAGTACTCAATGGCTGCATACAGGCAGAAATCTATAAGCCATTGTTGTAACAAACTTAACCTCTTAAGTTTTGGATTTTATCGCAAATTAAAATAGTATAATAAAAAAAAATTTTTTTTTTTTTGCTGAGGCTAAACAAAGATGCCAAAATATGCTTACAGACAAATCTGACCATGCTGTAAGGAAAAGACAAAGTAGGAGACATAGTAATCGTTTATTTCTAACAAAAAAAAAAAAACATCTTTCAATAAATTTCAATAACTCACATAAGTACAATGGAACCAAATGATGGTAAGATACAAAAAAGTAAGAATAAACAAAAAACTTAACAAGTAGTATGTTGACACATTTTTTGTTTGGAATCATCAACAAATCTTGCAGTAGGACTTTGATCTGACTTTGAAGTGTGTGTGTGTGTGTGTGTGTATTTGCCATTGTCATTTATGTGTATGTATGATCTGCATTGTGTTGGATTTATTGATTTTTATTGAACAAATAAAAAAATTTATATTTTAAAATACAATTTTTGTATTTCCCATTTATTTCCTATAGACAGAAGACAAATGAAATGACTTTTTTTTTTTCAACCACTTTGTTGAATCGAGTCAATTTGTGTGTGTGTGTGTGTGTGTACCTGGTATTTATCACGTTATGGGGACCAAACAAGGATAGTAAAACTAGTAAATTTTGACCTTGTGGGGACATTTGTGAGGTCCCCATGAAGAAACAGGCTTATAAATCATACAGAATGAGTTTTTTTTTTTTTTTTTTGAAAAAGTAAAAATATGCAGAGTCTCCTGTGAGGGCTAGGTTTAGGTGTAGGGCGATAAATATGGTTTGCACAGTATAAAAACCATTATGCCTATGGGATGTCCCCATAAAACATGGAAACACAGCATGTGTGTGTGTGCATTCAGGTGGCAAACTTAGGACAAGTAGCCAAGTCTTGTACCGCTCAGATTAAGGAAAATATTTTCCCAAATTTGTCCCGAAGGATGCTTGAGGGTTAAACGTCAGTAGATTGCTGTTCTGTTTAAACATGATTTGCTGTCTTGAAGTTGTTGTGGTGTTTATAGTATGTGACACTATGTGACAACAACTCTGTCACCCAATGACTCAATCCTGTTTCCAAACCACATTTTGTCATGAAAACACACATGAGAAGTGGAACGTGACTGAATCAAAACAGTTGTAAATGGAGATCAAGAAGAAATTAGCACTGCAAGCTGTTTGCGTGTATTAAGTACGTGTTACATGAGGTAGCTGAGGTGTGTGTGAGCGTGACTGACTTCGGCATATTTAAGCTAATTTAAGTGCTCCGTCTGCAACCATGTTCCACATGCCTGTCCCTGCATACATCACAAATACAAGGTCCTCTTCCACCCCAGTTTGACGTACTCCTCACATCAGGGGTGCCGACACCGGACCACCCTCTGTCAGTGGGGTGGCGTAACCAGACCACTCAACTAAGTCATCACTCACAGGGTGACAATTCTTCTCTTCTACACTCTTTCTTCAAGCCATCGTGCATTTCTGGACTCATGCTCTTTACCTGGAATTAAATTCTTTACCCTGAAACCTAAAACAGACCACTCATCTAAGTCATCACTCACACACATATATATATAAACATGGATTTTGTATGATCCCTCCTATATTGGTAAAATAGTTAACATTTTGCAAGGTGTATGTCAACTTTTGACCTCAACTGTTCATTTGCTACAGTATTTATTAATCTTTGTTAACATAATTAATAAAAAATACAAGCGTTCACTGTTAGTGTATATTACCTCAGGTCCATTAATTTATTTTAACAGATAAAACTATTTATTAAAAAGATTAATAAATGTTTTACAAGTATTTTTCATTGTTAGTTCATTTTAACCAACGTTAACAAATGGAATCGAAATCTCACCAAATGTGTAGTTATTTGATTAAAAATGCATTAAAACAGTAATGTTGTGAAATATTATAACAATTTTAACTAAGTAATGTCTTTTTAATTATTTTTAAAGCACTTTATTAAATACAGATGTATCAAAGCAGATAAACAAGAAAAAAGTTCAATCAATTATGGAAAATCAACTATGGAGACAGTTCAGATTCTGCTGTAAAACAGCTCTAAAATACAGTAGTGTTATTATTTAGCTAAAATGTAATTTATTCTTGCAGCTATTACTCCAGTCTTCAGTTTTTGCATGATCTGTCAAAAAAAAAAAAAAAATCGAAAATGCTGATTTTGTGCTCAGAAACTTTTTTTTATTTATGCTTTTTTATATATGCTTTTTATTTATTTATTATTTTCAGGATTCTTTGATGAACAGAAATTTCAAAAGAACTGATTTGCAAATGGACTTGGGAGTTGTTTCATAAGACAGCAAAATAGACAAATGAAATATGCCCAAATGAAACAGAATCAAATCAAACTGAATCAAAACTAATTAAATGAAGAGTCTGGAAATCTGTATCAGTATTTATTAATTATGTTGTAAAGTCAAAATTTACCCTGTCTGCCTTTTTAATACATGTTCCTGGGGTTTCTGTGGAGAAATGTTGTCCTCTTAACTATAACAACCATTGTGGACGTAAAATAAGCGGCTACAGTATCATGTTGACTTTAAGGTCATAGGTCACATCTAATTTCACAAACTACTTCAAGTCTTTTGAGTACTTTAAATGTTTCTCTGTCAAAATTCTCAACCTTTAAATATGGTGTTTACTCTAAAGTCTATAAATATGTCAAACAACTTAACGCAAAGCAGACTCAAAAAGTTAAAAAGCTCATTGTGAGCCTTTAAAACTTTCAAGATTTTAAAGGTGATGCCAGTTCATCTTGTGTGGGGTTCAGGGCAGGTGTCTATTACAAAAAGAAACGCAATGACAATGGATCAGTGAGTGTCAAAATCCCTGACCTGTTCTTCAAAGGTGGGCCAGAGCTCCTAATGGAGCGTGTCCAGCTGCACCTGATGTTAAGGGTCCAACGTTAAACACACAGGAAGGATTCGGTTCTACTGGGTTTACGTTTACTACCTGTTCTCCCAGTCTGTCCTCGTTAACTGAACAGAGTAACGACATTAACATATGTAGGCCAGAAGCCCTGTCGGTCTCCTGAGTTTCCTCCTGTATCTCTGCTGTGCCCAGATCTCACACTCTTTCCATTAGAAGCGAGGGAGGGAAGACGCCACTCCAGAAAGCTTAAATCTTGAAACGTGGTAATGAGAAACACAGGTCTAAAGTCTGGACTATATTTCATCAGAAGAGCTTTGCTACTGCTGTACACCTGCACTGCCCGTGATCTTTGAGGCTCTGGGAAAGCTGGGTGCTAAGTATCTGTTTAGATTAATGGTAAATACAAGCCTTCAAGCATTTTACAGAGGTCGGTTATTCTAACAGGCTCTCGCAAACAAGAAGGAATAATAATACAGTGAGGAGCGATGCTTATGGGGCTTTGCTCGGTTCTCATGCGCTAAGCAAACACAAACATGAGGACATATATACTTAAAATATCTTATCTGAACCAGAGGTCTTTAACCTTTTTTCAGGGCAACGGCTCCTTACTGGATAAACAGATAGATCAGGGACATTTTAAATGTACTTTGATATGATGCTTACATTGTCTTAATGATGCTTAACTAAACAAGTAATTCATTTTAAATTCCATGCGGCCCAAACAAAGAACAAGCAGATTGGAAAATGGATGGACGGATGGATATTTGACACTACATCAATTTGACATTACATTGTTTCATTTAATGTTTTAATGTGGGAGGGACAAAATATTTGGCTGAACTTTATCTTTTTAACTTTAGCCTTAAAATGAGTACAATATATAATTAATACATTAAAAAAAAGGCTACAATAAAATATTACTTATACCTTTTTTCTATCCACCATTACGGTTTTCTATCCACCCTTTTTCTATCCACCATTACTTATATCTTTTTTCTATCTACCATTAATCAGGCTTTAGAAAGCAGAATGAAACAGTAGTAATAAAAAGCCTCTACATTTTAACAAATTTTTCAACATTTACCTTATTATTACGCAGCTTAATGCATTTCTATTTAATAATTTTATTTAAGTATTTAAAAAAACAATATGAAATAAAATTCCTAACTTTATAAAAAAATAAAATAAAATAAAAAAAATGGAAATTCACCCCACTGATACATTCATGAATTATTAAAAAAATGAAACAAAATTAAATAATAAAAAATAAAATAGAATTATGAAATTGCAAAAAATTAAAAAAAGTCCCACTGATAAATTAATAAATTATAAAAAATGTTTTAATAAAACAGAATTCTGGAATTGCAACGAATGGAATGCATCCCATTGATACATTAATCCATTACTGTTAGATGTAAAAACATTAAGAAAACCATCAAACTATGACTATAAACTGATTAAAATAATTAAAACCAACCACATGCATTTCACTGATACATTAATGAAATTCATGATATAATTAATGATTAATTAATAATAAAATTCCGAAATGTATCATTTATACAAATTTAAATTAAATTCTGGCTCAACTTTTAACTTATTGTTTAGCAGCTTAATGAAATTATAATTAATATTTACAATTAATTATTTTAAAAACAATACAAAATAAAATTCCTAAATTTAAAATGGAAATGCACCCCACTGATACATTCATGACTTATTAAAAATAAATAAATAAATAAATAAATAATATAATATAATAAAATTCCGAAATTGCAAAAAATGAAAATGCACCCCACTGATAAATTAATAAATTATATATAAAAAAAAATTAATAAAACAGAATTCTGGAATTGCAAAGAATGGAATACATCCCACTGATACATTAATCCATTACTGTTAGATGTATAAACTGTAAGAAAAGCATCAAACTATGACTATAAACTGATTAAAATAATTAGAACCATGCATTCCACTGATACATTAATGAATTATTTTTAAAATAAATAAAGTTTAATTAAATTTCTAAATTGCAAAAAAATAGAAAAACATTAATGCTGATACATTAAAACATAAAAAAATATAAATAAAAGTAATAAAATTCAGAAATGTATCATTTATACACTGACACATTAACGAATGAACAAATTATTGTAAAAAATAAAATAAAATTAAATTAAATTAAATTAAATTATGGCTCAACTTTTAACTTGTTATTGAGAAGCTTAATAAATTTCTAATTAATAATTATAATTAGTTTATTTTAACCAATGAAATGAAATGAAATGGAATGAAATTTACTGCAAAAAATGGAAATGCATCCCGTTTATACACTGATTAATTATTGTAAAAAATATATATATATTTATATCTATAAACTGATTAAAATAATTAGAATCAACTGCATGATTTCCAACCAGAAAGCAGACTGAAACAGTACTAAAAAAAGTATTACAATTTATTATAATAATTATTATTATGATTAATTATTTAAAAATAAAACCAAATAATAAAATAATTTTAGAACTGCAAAGAATGGAAATGCAGTTTAACCAAAATTTCAACTTTTAATGTAAGGAGCTTCAGAAACATTGGTTGTATTGAACATTTTACAGCTTACAGCTAATATTAAGATATATTCTGATATTACGCGCTCTTTCTCATGAGATATTGCCTAATTTTGCGACCGTTTAATGCCGTGAACTTTAGAGTTCCATGATATAACTGATGCAGATCAGGTACGGTTAACTGAACTTTAGCATCCACAGTAGTGACATAAAACAAGGCTCAGTAAACTCAATGAAGATTCACTGGAATTACTATAATCACATCTGCAGATGGCTAAATTAAATGCTCCGGTCTTGAATGAGCATTAATAGAAAGCTGAGCCAAACTAGGACAGATGCGCTGTATTACTGAGTGGAGTAGACAGAATAATCAAAAGTGAAAGAAGGTTCAGCGGGAATCATTTCCTGGGCAGTGGATTAACTGTGAACAGAGAGTTTGTGTGTTTAGTTACAGAGGAGTCACTATCCCTGTCTGGTGTGTAATGTGTGGTTGTGTGTGTGCAGCTAACAGGAGCAGATGTGCTATTGAGTAAATGGCAAGAATTGATGTCAAATTGATGTCATACTTCAGGTCAATGAAACCAGGGCACACATAAAGAAAAAACAACACTGTATTTTCATAACCATTTCTCTTTGACCTGCTAACAAGCACCACGGTATATGTGACTGGTGAGCAAATGAAAGCAGCAGAAAATGTACCTAACAGGAAATTATTTTTAATATACATTTATTACATAATCATCTAGTGTTTTTAGGTTGTAAACTGTTAACATTTTTTAAACATTAGTTATATCTAACATCAAGTGTTTAAATAATTTAATTTAATAATTATAATTAATAATGATACATTAGTTAATTTTATTTTTTTTTAAAATAAAATTTAATTAAATAAAATTCTGAAATGGAAGAGAATGGAAATACGCCCCACTAGTACATTAATTGCTTATTTAAAAAATAAATAAACAAAATTAAAATAAAATAAAACAATTCTGAAACTGCAAATAATGGAAATGCATCCCACTGACACATTAATGGATTATTTAAAATAAATAAATAAATAAAACAATACCAAAAAACTAAATAAAATAACAAAATTAAATTAAATTCTGGAATTGCAAAGAATGAAAATGCACCCCAATGATACATTAATGACTTAATTTAAAAATAAATAAAATAAAATAATTATGATACATTAATGAATTATTTTGAAAATAAAATAAAATAAAATAAAATTCTGGAATTGCAAAGAATGGAAATGCACCGCAATGACTTAATTATTTATTTTTAAAATAAATAAAATAATTAAATTAAATTAAATTAAATTAAAAATTAAATTAAAAAAATACAATAATACTGGAACTGCATGTCACTGATGCATTAATGAATTATTTTAAAAAAATAATCAAATAAAATCAAATCAAATACAATTCTGGAACTGCAAAGAATGCGAATGCATTCCACTGATATATTAATGAATTATTTAAAAAATAAAGAAATAAATAAACACAATAATAATAAATATCAATATTAAAATTCTAAAATTGCAAAGAATGGAAACAAAAATGCATCCCACTGATACATTAATGAATTATTTAAAATGAAATGAAATGAAATGAAATGAAATTAAATTAAATTAAATTAAATTAAATTAATAAATCTGGAATTGCAAAAATGGAAATGCATCCCACTACTACATGTTGTTTAGATGACATCACATTTTTTGGTTGTTTTCTGACCTTTAGTTGACTTCGTGTGGACTGTGTCCAGGCTGACAGGGGAGTCGTCGGTCTAGATAACAGCTGACGGTCTCATTGACAAAAGCTATCCTGGTTTAACACAGTGTAGTAAATGTTACTCCCTTCAAATTGTTATGCTTAACCTATTGATTTCCATCACTCACTTAAAGTGCTCATTCCAGGCCGTGACACAAAACCAGACTCACATTGTTTAGGCAAACCTCTAATCCATCCTAACACTTCAATGACCTCTCAAGCACGGGATGTTCCTCCATAAACCAGACCCAACATTTTTTAATGTTCGACAAAAGCCATGTGCGAGAAAAGTGGAAAAAAATGAGGGGGTATTTATTCCGGCTCATTTCTCAGTTTTGCGCAATCTGTCTTGTTGTTCCACTATAGAGTAACATAAACAAACAGAGGAAAACAATAACGAGCGCTTATATTTTCTAAGTAGGTGGGAGAAACAGACCACCACTGTTCTCTAATCGGAAGTCAGTTTTTCTCAGTGAAGGATGAGAGGGATGCAGGCAGTCTGTGATGTGAGTCACTAATATGTCTATACAAACACACAAACATGCACACAACACTGCATTAACCATGTGCTTTCAAGTGAAGATACAGCCTTAAAGAAGAAGTTCACTTCCAGAACAAAACAATTTACTCACCCCCTTGTCATCCAAGATGTTCATGTCTTTCTTTCTTAAGTCATAAAGAATTTATTATTTTTTTATGTAAAAAAAATTCTTTCCATATAGTCCATATAGTGGACTTCTATGGTGCCTGCGAGTTTGAACCTCCAAAATGCAGATTAAATGCAGCTTCAAAGGTCTGCAAACAATCCCAGCCGAGGAAGAATGGTCTTATCTAGCAAAATGATTGCTTATTTTCTAAACAAATTGACAATTTATATACTTTTTAACCTTGTTTACAAGTGAACGTACAAAGAAAATCAATTCCCCATTAACAAAAAAAAAAAAAAAAGGTAAAACAGCGATGTAGGATCACGAACCGGAATACAACAGAGTACACACAGAGCTAGACAAGACAAGCATTTGAGGTTAAAAAGTATATAAATTGTCAATTATTTTTTTTATTTTTTATTTTTTAGAAAATAACCAATTGTTTAGCTAAATAATACCCTTCTTCCTCGCTGGGATCATTTTTGGAAGTTCAAACTCGGGGGCATCATAGAAGTCCACTATACGGCAAGAAATCCTGAAATGTTTTCCTCAAAAAACAATTTCTTTATGACTAAAGAAAGAAATACATGAACATCTTGGATGACAAGGGAGTGAGTAAATTATCTGTAAATTTTTGTTCTGGAAGTGAACTTCTTCAACAAGGACAATCTGCATATGAATGTTTAAACACAATCAGGACCCAGAAATTAAATGTAAATACCCATGTGGGATCCAATATGTAATTTGTGTCTCTCATATACATGTGTGAAATATTTTTGATTAAATAAAAATTATTAACTGGTGCCAGTATATAGACCAAGCCACAGAGTTAGAAACGTTTCTAGTAATTGTGCAGTTAATTCTTATCTTGTATTATCAGAAAGTTTTGGAATACTTGTCCTTCTTTGTAAAAGAAAAGTTGATCATATGATTTCAAACTTCAAAGGTATTCATTAGTTTGAACATACATTGAACCAAACACTTTCATCATAACATCTTGGCTGATAATTTAGTATACTTTATTTTTGACAAAACAATCACATGTTTCTGTCATGACAGCACATAAATATTAAGCCGCAAAAAGACTATTTACACATGAATCCTGGATGTTCCGCTTGTTTCTGTTTTTATGAATGGAGCAGATGCGCGAGTTTGTTTACTATACATATTGACGCATTGTCTGCTTTTGAACCTAGCTTAAAGATACTAATCAGCACATGGTTAGCTAGCATAGTTCTGAACTGTTGTACACATATTAAAACTAAATGTTATGGAATAACTCCCAAAAAAGTGTGTTTAGATATTTCCTGATCATAAATGTAGGGGTGTAGTTAAAATCAGTCTCAACCAATGGACTAAAACATACAGTGTTTCGGTAGTGACATGAAAATGCGGGACACAGTTTTTGACAAAGTTTCATAATTTACAAATGAACTTTTATTAAAAACAACAATGGATTAAAGTGCAAAAATGGTTTCAATATCATTTTTATAAGTTGAAATTTAGGGGTTAGGGTTCAGGACAGCCACCTCCTAATTTAAAGTGTTTCAAAATTCTCCTTGCCTTGCAAATATGCATTTAATAAAGAAATAAAAAGGAACTGAAGTCTAGATGGTACAATGCTTTAACATCAAAGGATCCAGTAAAACTGTTGATCCTGTTACTGATATGAAGACATATATATATATTCATATACTCAAATAATTATACTACCAGTCAAAAGTTTGGACATACCATCTCATTTAATGTTTTTTTAAAGAAGTCTCTTATGCTCATCAAGGCTGCATTTATATGATCAAAAATACAGAAAAAAAACTGTAATATTGCAAAATGTTATTACAATATAAAATAATGTTTTTTATTTTAATATACTTTACAATATAATTTATTCCTGTGATGCAAAGCTGAATTTTTATCAGCTGTTACTCCAGTCTTAAGTGTCACGTGATCCTTCAGAAATCATTCTAATATGCTGATTTATTATTAGAATTATCAATGTTGGAAACAGTTGTGCTGCCAAATCCTGAAAATCCTGCCAAAAAACAAAAACCTGAAAAAAGTATCACAGGTTCCAAAAAAATATTAAGCAGTGCAACTGTTTCCAGCACTGATAATAAATCAGCATATTAGAATGATTTTTGAAGGATCATGTGACACTGAAGACTGGAGTAATGATTCTGGAAATTCAACTTTAATTACAGATATAAATGAAATTTTAATGTATATTAGTATAGAAAAACATTGATTCACATCGTAATAATATTTCACAATATTAAATTGTTTTCAGTAATTTTGATCAAGTGAAAACAGCCTTGATAAGCATAAGAAACTTATTTAAAAAAGATGAAATGAGAGGGTGTGTCCAAACTTTTGACTGGTAGTGTATATATAACACACAATCATTCAAACATGTGGGTCTAAGTGAAAAAAATAATTATAATAAAGGATTATATATAAAGGATTATTTGACACTGTAGACTAGAATAATGAAAATTCACAGAATCACAGAATTTTTTAAATTGTAATAATATGTCAGAATATTACCATTTTAACAGATTTTTACCAAATAAATGCAGCCTTGGTGAGCATAAGACTCCTTTCAAAACCATTAAGTGTATACTGAATGAATTTATTTTATTCATTTATTTTGACATGCCACAATGCAATTTATGAACACTTAAACACATTAGTTGTCTAACAGAATGTTTAAAATGTACTTTACCACTGTGTGTAATCAACACTTGTTGTCCATAGCAGAAAAAAAAAATGTTTATTTGGCACAGCTGAAGCTTGCTAGCAGCGGACAAAGTCAGACTAAGACTATCAGAGGGTTGCCAGACGTTCAGTATACAACCCCCCACCAAGTGCTGGAGGCCTACACATTCACTCAGACTCAAAAACCACAAACACACATATAAACACACAGCCTGTCAGAGCCAAAACACACATATAAACAAGCTGTGTACGCTTAATAGAAAATACAGGAAAAACTTTCCCAAACAAGCATCTGTCTATCCTGGGAGAACTAATTCTAAATCTCAACAGGTCAGCACAGTACACTTATAAAATACGGGGTGTGTTTTTCCTCCAGTGAAGAAACGTAAAAAATATAAATGACATCTGTTGAATTGCTCTTCAATAGAGTCTGGTTGAAGAAGGAAGGCATCTTATCTCTCAGCCAATCAAAACAGGCTACAATAACACACATAATTAGGAGATTACAATCGTCCCGAATCCAACTGCACGCAACTCTGACTTAGTCTGCAAAATAGTCTTCACACGGATTTGAATTCTTTCTTTTTAGATAACTAAATGCAGCTGCTCAAAGGCCAGCCCGCTTGAGGTTTCTTCATCAAACATCCCAGAATGCTATGCACAGAACTGAGTGAGCATGACGAGCAACCAGTGGTTCACACGTACAGTTAAGAAGCTGCACATCACTCAAGATACACTTTCACAGTGTTTCTCAACCTTGTTGACTTGTAGGCTGCCATTTATGTTGTAATTGTAAAGATTCTGAAAGGAAAAATCAAGAGTCATCTTATAATTATCAGTGAAGAACTGTACAGTTCAGATCAAAAGTTTGAAACAACTGAGGGACTCATATGTGACCCTGGACCACTAAACCAGTCTTAGGTGTCAATTTTTCAAAATTGAGATTTATATATCATCTGAAAGTTGAATAAATATTGATGTATGGTTTGTTGAGATCAGACAATATTTGGCTGAGATACAACTATTTGAATATCTGGAATCTGAGGATGCAAAAAAATAAAAAATATTGAGAAAATCGCCTTTAAAGTTGTCCAAATTAAGTTCTTAGCAAAGCATATTAATTATCAAAAATTAAGTTTTGATACATTTCCGGTAGGAAATTTACTAAATATCTTAATGGAACATAATCTTTACTTAATATCCTAATGATTTTTGGCATAACATTTTTTTTTTATAATTTTGACCCATACAATGTATTTTTGGCTATTGCTACAAATATACCCCAGCGACTTAAGACTGGTTTTGTGGTCCAGGGTCACACATATCATTTTACTACAGAAGGTTAAAATGCTCACTGATGCTCCAGAAGGAAAAACAATGCATTAAGAGCCAGGGGTGAAAACTTTTGAACAGAATGAAGATGTGTACATTTTTCTTATTTTTCCTATATATTTGTTAAATTAGGTAAACCTACCCTGATCTTCAAATTCAAATAGTTTTCACCCCCAGCTCTTAATGAATCATGTTTCCTTCTGAAGCATCAGTGAGCATTTGAACCTTCTGTAATAGTTGCATATAAGTCCCTCAGTTGTTCTCAGTGTGAAAAGATGGATCTCAAAGCCATACAGTCATTGTTGGAAAGGGTTCAATACACAAAAATGTTGAAAAACCAAAGAATTTGTGAGACCTGAAGGATTTTTCTGAAGAACAGCTAATGAACAACTATCACTAAACCAAAAAACACAGCTGTGGATCATTCAGGTAACAACACAGTATTAAGAATCAGGAGTATGTAAACTTTTGCACTATGAAGTATTAATTTTCTCTTGTGGACTATGTAAACGTATTTTATGTGAAATATCTTAGGTCAGTACTAAATAAAAAATATCATGCATTTTGTATGATCCCTCTTAATTTGGTAAAATAATTAGCATTTTGCAGATTCTGCAAGGTGTATGTAAACTTTCAACCTCAACTGTACATTCCAACGTTCTGATAAAAAAAACTAGTTTGAGTTACTACTGGACTGGGAATGATGAGGAATCGTTACTGTCTTTCCATGGTTTACACTGAGTTAAGCAACATCTAGTCTAAATAGTCCAATCTGAAAGCGGTTAGAAATATTTTTTTTCTTTTTTTAACCACTCAAGACCAGTTTCCAGAAAAGCCCGAGGTGAAAACGATGCAAAACAAACCTCACAGCTTGACAGTAAAAAATGTTGCAGCAAGATCTCCCCATGGCACCAAAAAAAGTGCAACCCTGTTCAAAATCTCAGTCTAGGAAACAAGGCTCCACAGCTCCAAGGATCTGCCATGGACCATGCAACCCAAAAGTACAGTTAGGGGAGAAGTTTATAATGTGAAAAGACATGGCATGCTGCCACACAGATGGGGGGATACAACAGAGGGAGAAAATAAATTCTCTGGCTCGCTGGAGGCATTTGGGAGATTTGCAATTAAGATTAGGCCTGACAACGCAAGGACAAGGATCAGGCTCTTTCAATACACATAATCATGCAAACAGACAGCATGATGTCCAGCATGTGCAACTCAACCGGCGTCGAGACCCTATTGAAAGAGCAAGAAAGGCTTATAGGAAATGGATATGTGAGTGAGATTATAATGAATGGTTCAGCGGAGAGACTAGAGCAAAAAAGGATTTCAAGCAATACAAATTTCTCAATTCGATTCTGATTGACAAGCTCTGGATTCAAGCTCTGATTCATTTAGCTACATTTCACAAATCCACCCACTAATTTTTTTATAATCCCAATAAATCACAAACAGTCTCTCTGAACATGCGATTTCTCCTTATGTATATGTCATCGTAGGGAGATATCCCGCTCATTTGTGACAATCTCTGCCCTATTAGCAAAGACACAGCCCTGAGTGAAAAGCAGCTGTTTTCCAGTGTTGGGGGTAACGCGTTACAAGTAACACGAGTTACATAATCAGATTACTTTTTTCAAGTAACTAGTAAAATAACGCATTACTTTTCAATTTACAATTTGTTTTGAATTTTTTGTGTTTTATTTTCAAAGGAAATGTCCTGGGAAAAAAATCTGTAAAATCCCCTATATGTTTAGGGATCAATACCAATGCTTTGTGCGTGAACGCCAGCTCTAGACAATGTAAGTATTACGCCTTTGTTTTCCAAATTGCTTTTCTGAAAGAGTTTCTTGGCACTCTGTAAGGCTATTGTTGCTAAAGCTACCATTATCTCTACCTGTTTTCACTGCTGCTGCCTTCACGTCCTGCCAGAATGATCATAAATAGGAATGTGGTAGTTAAAAATTGCATATGAAAGCTATGTGAAGTTGACCGCTTGAATTTGTCGAGCTCATAATCACAAGTAGGACTTATAAAGTTTGTGATAGCATGCGATGGCACCATGAGACCAGCTATGTTGTTATTTTTATTCGTAGACATGCATTTATGTACAGTACAATCAGACGATTTTTTTTTTTTTTTTTACCGACTTAACATATAAGTTAGAACATACCAGTTAGAACATATAAGATTGAACACCGCTACTGAGAGTTTCTGTCACTTTCAGTGCATGAGATTGTCCTGTTTTGTTTTTGCTGGCTGAAAAGAGGGCCTGGAGTACCAGCTTATTTGCATTTAAAGGGACAAACAAAAAAAAAATGGCTCATACCCTAAAAGTGGCAATTTTAACAATCTATACAACATTATCTGTCTTCATACTTCATATACACACACTGGGGACATCAGAGACTTACTTTACATCTTGTAAAAAGGGGCATAATAGGTCACTTTCAAAGATTTTATTTATTTTGTTAATGTTGTAACATACACATGGCAGTGTCTCAAAGTAACTAAAATTAGTAAATTGTCTATTTATACAGTCAGCTTGAATGTTCAAGAATTGAACTACACTGGGCACGCATTTGCTGTTTTTGTTCACTCAAAAAAGCACCGGTTGACAAGAGTCATTGTTCAAGAATTTGATTTATATGATACAGATCTGGAACGACATGAGATGAATGAACAATGACAGGTTCCAGTAAGCTGTTATGAGAACACTCAATTAATGGCTTACTTGTATTTCAAATAGTCTGAGAACTACCATGTTCTGTCAACCGCAAGTGCTTAACGAGCATTTTAACACTTGTTTAACGAATTAGGAAACAAATTAAAACAGCCACAGCCCTGCCAACTTTTCCGTGCATGCAGACTGAAGCAAACAAATAGCTGAGCCAAAATCTGATGAGTAAGAACAACTTTTAACCACTAAAAAGAGGTCTTTACATGCATGAAAATCAGGGCTGCGCAACAACGCTCTTATCGTTTGTAAATTGACATCAACTTTGAGATTAAAGAGAAAAGATAACGTTGATTACTTTTGACAAAGATGAAAAATGCAGAACGTGTTTTCATTGCAGTTATCGAATAGTTACAAAAGAACCCTGGTTTTATTTTACTGCAATTGGAGATCTTTAAAATCATCTAGGATTGAGCAAGGAGGTATAAACGTTCTCCAAATGTATAAATTCTTGTGAGGTGTGAGATGAGAGGGAGAAAGCACGAGCCTACCATATGATCAACAAATCACCTATTTTTTCTGATAATCAGACCTAACATACCATAATTGCTTCCATATCTCCTCTCTATTTTCAGCGGGTACATGGCCTCACATTTCATTCAAATGAAATTGGGAAATGTTGCAGCCAAACAGGGAGGGAGTTTTTACAGTGATGTTGAGAGTATGCCAAAATGCCCTCCCACAAACTACAGACAGATGCTTTTAATAAGCCGAGAGTACAGAACCCATACCGCTATTGCCTTTATTTTGTATTTATTTAGCTAGATCCTGATGGAGATAAGTTCTGACCGCCTATTTCGCAAAGCCGTGCAGCTACAGACTCATGTCAATTGAAAGTAATAAGAAAAGGTTGGGCCGCATATGTGCTCGCAGGCTGCACTTAAAGGATAGTTCACCCAAGAATGAAAATTATGTCATCACCCCTCATGTCATTTCAAACCTGTATGACATTCTTTCGTCTGTGGAACATTAAAGTAGATATTTTGTAAAATGTTGGTAGTAGCCAAACTGTTTTGGTTGCCATTGACTTCCCTTGTATGGATGAAAAAAGTATGTTCCACAGATAAAAAGTTTTTGGAAACAACAAATTATGACAAGAATTTTCATTTTAGGTCGAACTGTCTTTTTAAAAAAATATCTGCAATATTATTTTTCGGGTCGCCTAGAGAAAGCAACACAATATGTGTGCTGGAGATTCGATTGCTAAAGTTGGCCAGTCATTTTTAGAGAAAAATATTTATTCATTTTCCAGTGCATCTCCTCGGCCGCAAGTTCTGAGTGATCCGCTTTTTCTCAACAAAGTAAAAAACCTTCTAACACGGTGTGGAGAAACACATAAGCACCCAGTGTGCACGGAGAGGGCTAGATTTTCACGTTACCCCGCTTCATGCTTACTTAAATCAACATGAAGGTATAGCATATGACTACACTTATGCACAGAGGGGAAAGCTTAACGTAGATCAGACATGAAAAAGTTCAAAACCAACACAGAGGCCAACAGATAATCTGTACCCCTCCATCTCACCCACAGCGAAACCCTTAGAGCCCTAGACAGCTTTTGGAGGAAGCATTAAAGCTTACTGCCTTCTCAATGGGTAGGCCAATAAAACAAGGGCGGATTACATTCTTAAGAGGAACGTTTATCCAAGCACGTCGCGCCGTTTCCAGAACAACCTCCCAACCTGAGAGAGGAGACAAGGTGTCCGGATCTGTGACGGGTTGGGATCTACATTGCCCTGAGGCTCGGGTATGGGGTCACAGAGTTATGTGAAACATTTGGATTTTTCCTACTGTCGTTTTTCACAGTCAAGCTCGGATTTTGGTTTTAAAATAATGTGTTTGTCCGTAGTGGCAATAACAGAGGTTTTCCGAGCACTGGCTAGTATAGCTGCAGGCTTACTTGTGAAACAAACGCAGCTGTATTATTGGACTGTGTTATGAATGTGGTATCTATCAGTAGAGACTCACAATGAATGCAGACATCTGTATTCTGGTGATGTGGCTGGGATTTTTGCTGTGTTGCAATATGTAGAGTAGGGCACTTTGATATGACGTTTTGCTCATATTTTTTGTCCTTAACAAGACAAGACAAAAAAAGATTCATGTGCAACCAAAAGTCATATACAGTTGAAGACAAAATTTTTAGCCCCCCTGTGAAATTTTACTCTTTCTTTTTTGAATATTTCCCAAGTGATGTTTAACAGAGCAAGAGAATGCTTTTACATTATTTCCTATTATTTTTTCTTCTAGAGAAAGTCTGATTTCTCATAGTTGCTTGAATAAAAGAATTAAAAAATAAATAAATAAAAAACTGCTATGGTCAATATTATTAGCCCCCTTAAGAAATTATTAGTTTGATTAGCTATAGAACAAACCACTGTTGTCCAATGACTTGCCAAATTACCCTAATTTGCCTGATTAACCTAATTAACCTAGTTAAGCCTTTAAATTGGTCTTGAAGCTGAGGATTAGTATCTTGCGAAACAACTAGTAAAATAATATGCACTGTCATCATGGCAAAGACAAAAGAAATTAGTTTGGACTTGAGAGAAAGAATAGTTAATGCTCATAAAGATGGAGAAGGATACACACATTTATCAGTGTTTTCAAGTGTCAAGAACTACAGTGAGATGCATTATCAAGAAGTTTAAAGAGACCAACACAGTGGAGAACAAGACAGGCAGAGGCAGGAAGCGAAAGATTTTAAAAACTTTGGAAAGAAAACTAGTGAGAGAGGTTTCTAAAGACCCAAGAACAACTGCCAAGACACTAGTGAATGACCTAGCCAAGTCTGGAATTGATGTCTCAACGAATACAGTCACTAGAGCCCTGCACAGGAATGAACTGCAAGGTTGCCGACCAAGAAAGACTCCACTTCTAAAGAGGAGACACCTCCAAGCTAGAATGAAGTTTGCTAAGGACAACCTGAGGGAATGCGATGCATACTGGAAACGTGTCCTTTGGTCAGATGAGACAAAACTAGAGCTTTTGGCCATAGAGATGTTGCCTGTTTGGAGAAAGAAGGAAGAGGCATTCAACCCCAAGTACACCGTTCCCACAGTGAAACATGGTGGTGGGAGTATAATGCTGTGGGGAGTTTTCTGTGCGAACTGGGAATCTCGTCAGGGTTGAAGGAAACCTGGAAAAGGAAGACTATAAGAAGATTTTGAAAAACAACCTCAGACAGTCTGCAAGAAAACTTGGTTTGGGTCGACATTTTGTCTTCCAGCATGATAACGACCCAAAGTTCTGGTGAAGAAATACCTCCAAATGAGCAAAGTGTGTGTATTTGACTGGCCTGCACAAAGCCAAGATTTGAATCCAATAGAAAATCTGTGGGGCACACTAAAGTCCAGAGTTTGTGCCAGAAGACCAACAAATCTGGAGGGGCTTGAGAGATTTGCTAAGAAAGAATGGGCTGTCATTCCTCAGGAGACATGCTTGAAACTTGTTGAGAACTACAGCAAACAACTAAAGGCTGTTATTAAGCAAGAGGGATATGCTATTGACTATTAACATCAGAGGGCTAATAATTTTGACCAGTAGCCTTTTTAAAATGATTGGTTATACATTTATTTCTATTTGTATTACAAACCCTAAAAGCTTCCTGAATAAAGTATTATGTTTAAAAATGCTGTGTTGATAAAATCGTCTTTCTGTTAAATAACATTCGGGAGTTATTTGAAAAATAATGAAATATTTTATAAGGGGCTAATAATTTTGTCTTCAACTGTAGAAGGGGCTCAAACCTTGTGCTTTAGTACATACACTCTTGAAAATAAAAGTTTCTCGGCATCTATGGTTCCAAGAATAACCTTTAACATCCTTGAAACCTTTCCATTTCACAAAATGACTTTTTAATGTAAAAAGGGTTCTTTGGATTATTAAAAAAGCTGTAAAGAACTGTTTAATTAAATTGTTCTTTTGGGAGATGGTTCTTCTGTTGCACTGCTTTGAAAACCCCTAAGCTTTCTGCTTAGACACATAGCAAGGATGAATTCAAATGTCATAGGGAAGTGTTTGAGCGGCTAATTGTTTCACTATCTCCTTCATTTTGAGCTCTAAGTGACCAGTGTGTTGTCATTTCAGGTTCAGAGGAAGCCAGAGTCTGAGAGGCTTCAGCTTTGATGAGGCCTGAGTCAATTAACTGCTTTGTTGAGCTCATTAGTTCATGGTCTGCAGGTCTTGGTCCTTTTGTGTCTGTGGTTCAAGTGTGTTTTCTGATGTCAGCCTTGAAAGGAAGCCCATTAAAAGCAAAGGAAGGAACACCAAATTGCACAGAGATGGATGACTCAGGTTTACCATTCAATGCAAGAAAACAGTCTAATTCACCAAAAGCACCTGAGCCTTCAGTTGGAGACAGGAAGTGCAACACAAGTGAGGAAGACAAAAGGTCTATTCTCTGTAAAGAACTAAGAAACACTTCTTACTTCCAAGAAACAATTCTTACTTCCAACAAACTTCAACTTTAATTGTATTTTTTAAATAAAGTCAATGTGTGTTTTGTTTACAAGCCTCTTATCTTTTATTATATGATAACAAATATCATTAAAATAAAAAAAAAGTATATTTAGAGCCGAATATCAATTTATCGCAGTAAATAACATGCTTAAATGTCCATATTATATCAGCAGCCAGCATGAAAATCATAGATACCCTTAACAACCAAGTGTCATCAAAAAATATGAGACTGCCGATACAAAAACTTCCATTAGCATCATAAAAAGTCCAGAAATGTACTTGTACTATTTTGATTTAATTATCAAATATAAATGATCAAATACTAACTATTTAAGATCACAAAAATACCATAAAGCTCACTGCTTGTTATATAATTGTCCAGGTGTAAATCATACTTTAGATGGTTGCCTTCATTAGTATAATCAGGTATCAGGTATCTAATAAATGTTAATGTGAAATACACAAAACTCATCAGGTAGTAATGGTTCCTCTAAAGAGAAATTGATAAGCAACAATCTGAAAATAATACAGACAAAGCTAGTAAAACATATTTACCTTAAATACACCAACAGTCAAACGTTTTTTTAAGATTTTTAATGTTTTTAAAGAAGTCTCTTCTGTTCACCAAGCCTGCATTTATTTGATCCACAATTTTGAAATATTTTTACTATTTAAAATAACTGTTTTCTATTTGAATATATATTAAAAATGTAATTTATTCCTTTGATCATATCTAAATTTTTAGCATGATTACTGCAGCCTTTAAGATCACATGATTTTTTAAAAATCATTCTAATATGCTGATTTGCTGCTCAGGAAATATGTATATTATTTATTATTATTGTCAATATTTAAAACAGTTGAGTACATTTTTTCAAGATTCTTTGCTGAACATAAAAATCCAAAATTCAGTATTTATTTGAAATAAAAAGCTTTTGTAGCATTATACACTATACCATTCAAAAGCTTGGGTGGAGAAATTATGTAGTAAGGATGCTTTAAATTGATCAAAAGATAAACACATTTATAATGTTACAAAAGATTTCTACTTTTGATAAATGCTGTTCTACTTGCTCTGAACTTTTAATTCATCAAAGAAACCTGAAAAAAGCTCAGCTGTTTTTAACAACATAATAATAATAATCAATGTTCTTTGTGCAACAAATGACTGAAGCAACATGTGACTGGAGTAATAATGCTAAAAAGTCAGCTTTGAAATCACAGGAATAAATTACATTTAAAATATATTCAGATAGAAAACAGTTATTTTAAATAGTACAAATGTTTTACTGTTTTTACTGTACTTTGGATCAAATAAATGCAAGCTTGGTGAGCAGAAAAGACTTATTTAAAAAAATAAAAAAACGTACTGTTCAAAAACTATTGACTAGTAGTATACATCTCATGTTTCTTCAAAATGTCTGCCAAAGGGGCAAAAATAATCTCTTAGAAAATGTGAGATAATGTACATTTTTAAGTTATCAATGTTCACTGATCTTATAGGATGACTTCTGATGTCTTTCCTGTTCTTTTATTCTTTTATCCTCTTTGATATTTCAATATCAGGGATGGAGAAGACTGGATTTCATTTCAAGCTACAATACCTTAAGATGATGATCTGAGAAGCAAAAAACTACAAACCGAATTTCTAATACGCTCTTTGTTCTTGCTCAAAGTTTCCAAAGCATGGAAAGTGAACAATGTGCATGATAAGGATAAGGTTATATATGAATAGATATGAAACCAGTCTTTGAAAATGTATACAGAGAAAAAAGATAAAAGAGCTTTAGAGTTGAGTTGAGTTTAATTGAAACTGTAGTGTCCTATAGGACAGGGCTACAAGTTAAATTATACCCACATTTTAGCAACAACATCAGAGGGTACATGGGAGGCCCTCTTTTGGTAGGCACCGCTACCATGAAATCTTCATAGGCTAGTAAATTTCTCCATGCATAATTCCACAATGCCCTGAGAGGGTATGTATCTTTAACATTGCTGGAGTAAACCTGTCATTTTCGCTCAGGCAACAGCCAAATTCCAAGGACTAAAACATAGGAACAGAGCAACAAATTCATACAAGGTTAAGTATCCTCTGTCTATCCCCTACTTTGCACCAATATCTGGCAATTAATTTTAATGTCTCGTAGCTGAGCTTACACAATAAATCTGTGGCATCCATCGGCCTCTGCGGACAGAGGAGCGCCACTCTCATCTTTATAACTTCCACATGTGAGTTATTTAATTCAGCATGAAGTATATAAGCTGTGGTTCTGCATGTGGTCACACTGACTTGTCAGAACACTGTCACTTATCCATGCTGTAAAAAAATTGTTCTCATCATTACAACATCTCTGTGTCCATCTATTTACCTTGTCACAATCATTTCTGTCACTTTGTCTCGAATTTATGAGTTTTTAGAGTTTCTTCATCTGGAATTCATACTTCAGGTTAAAACTTTGGCCTTAAACCTAAGTTTGAAAGATTGCAATGATGGGACGCAACCATGATTAATTCCATCTTTCCAAGAGCCTAATTGAAAAAAGTCTTTCAAAATCCTCACTAAATATAAAATTATAGGCTACACAAAATGTTTTGGTGGGAAAAAATTCAACTGCTTTACAAGACAAGTCGCTATTGAGCTGAACATTCTTATCAACATCACATGCTAGCAAGTCACCTGCTGCATCATTTATTGACCCAATTTAAGACATAGTTCAGATTTTTAGATAAAAAATAGAGTGCATATGCCTCAGCTGAGAGTTTTAGGAGGACAAAAAACATAAAAAAAAAAAAAACATTTCAGACTCATGGAGAGGAACAAACCTGGAGGACACGAGCACTCTTGTCCTGCTTCTCGAGCTGTGCGAATTTTCGACACTCCCTCTTTGAGTCTCTGAGAAAACAAATAGATATGTATATGATATACATTTACATATTAGTGCTTTAATATTATACTGTAAGAAAAAAAAAATCCGCCAGGATATGTTTCATTAAGTTTACGGATGTTTAATTTAATCGTAAAACAGTACGCAACGCGCAATTCAAAATACTAGGGAAACACCTACGAAAAAATCACTATGGAACATTCTTTCATATTTTTTGTGTACCTTACAAACAAATATTCTAATTTCACTTCGGACCTTATAATAATTGTTAACAAAATAAATGATTTAGGCCTATATAAACAATACAAAACCAAATTGAAAACCAGATAAACTTACTTTTTTGTAATAATGTTTATAAAAGTAGCAAAGAAATAGTGCAAATAGAGACCCTCACCTCTTGCACAAGCTTCTCTATCGCATCCCGAAGAGTCGAGTGCGCATCCAATGTCGCGTGCACAGGTTGAATCACAGACAGTCGCTCCATCTCCAGAAGTTCAATTCTACGCTCAAGATGAGATGTTTTGACGTTCATAAACAGACAAACTGCCACCGAAGACGCCGACAGCATAAAACAAACAAGAGTTGTTAAACAATGAAATATTTGTGATCTGTGATGTCCATTGCTCTGTGATGTCTTTGACACATCTTTTGAATCCCCAGTTGAAACCATTGTTTTATGGTTTTCTGACAAAAAAAATATTATCCTTGCTCCTGAATCCTCTTCTGAGACTCGGGTGGACCTTTATTTCGGTAAAGTGGCGTTTATGGATTCAGCGTAACTGCGGCTGACGGGAGACGCAACGATGTGACGCACACTAGAAGAGAGCGTGTACTACTGGAAGTCTGCTGCGTGAGACAAGCTGACGGTCGCGCGCCTCTCTGTGTCTCGAGCGCAGGTTAAATTGTTTCCCTCTGAAGTGTCTCAGAGAATCGTCAGCCCCCTTTTTCGCTGCTGAGCTGCCGTCAACAAAACTATGTAAACGACAGTGCGAATTGTGTGCGCGGTGTTCACCCCTCTTTGCCACAAAGGTCAAAAGTAAAAACAAAAGGTTGACGGGGGTCTTAAGAGTATCTATTCATTTACTATATGTTTCAACAGTTTTAAAACGTCAAAAGCTACACTGTTTTTCGCTGATGTTAAAGCACATCCTTATAAAAAAAAAAATACGTGTTTCCTATGTATATACAATGTACCCTGATTCTTTATAAGCTGTCAGTACGGATTTGCATACAAATTGCATATGCCTTAAGATTTTACATCATATCCGTCAATTAAGAAAAAAAGATACAGTTGTATTTAGAAATTAATGTTAACCCTCGAACACAGAAAAAAACGTAGGCTATAAACTAATATTCGACGTATAGCAAATGAAAAATTAGCATACGATAGGAGACGTGATATGGCAAGGCTTGGTTGAAAACATGTTTTGTTTTTTCTTTGCTTTTCTTTTATTTGTTTGTTTGTGATGTCACGCAAAAATTAAGCCAAACCAAAGAAAAGTAATTGCCAAACCAATTGATCCTTTGCAAATAATTTGTAGTTTTATGCTTTAACCACTAGATGTCCAAAATATAAGTTTTGTTTAACCTCACTGCACTATTTGCGGCAGAATACAAATTAGATTGCGCAAATTGAACTTTATGTGTCCAAATGAGGTGTTAAAAATAAACTCAAATTAAATTCACACAAGGGTTAAAACTTTTTTTTTGTGCAAAGCACATTACATAAGCCTCTGAATGTAAAAGTATTACTGCTTCATTACAGGAATTGGTGTTTGCATCTGTCTGTAATAAAAACACAATTTCATCGAAGATTATTTCCTCCATCCTGCAAAATCTCAAGATTTTCCCCACATGAGGTCCAATTTCTTTAGAACTAAAGACGACTGCAGCTTTAGAAGAGCATTTGCAAAACGCAGCCCTTTTGGTGCCATCTGCAGGACAGACATTATAATAGCGGTCAGGAAAAAAAAGAGGGAAAAAAAAAAAAAAAAAAAAAAGGTCCTCACTGCAGAACACAAGTCCAGATCCAACTCCTCCCACCTTACATATCCCTAAACCTACCCATCTCCACCCAAAAATCTACAATCTTCACCCCCTGGATGGATTTTGTGTACTGCAGTGAGGGGCTACTTGGGGGGGGGGGGGGGGGGGAAACAACTGCATTGCTATCCACCCAGATGTGAATGTGCAAGACTTCCAATTCATTAGCCTGACTGTACTACAAACTACTGTGTTTATATTTAAGGTAATACATTAATATGTTAAGAGACACCACTCTGCAATATCAAGCAGCAAAACAAGCCGTTTTGTACAGCTAAAAGTAGTTTGAAGCAGATGAGACTGGAAGCCTTGCACAAAGTTTACAAATGGCCACACCCGCTCTCACGGGAAAAAATAAGGCGGATACACTAATTGCTCTGAATGTCAGTTCAGTTATTAAAAAGAACAACAAAATAAAGCCACACATGGTGTCCATTCAAATCATTCAAGTTTATTTAGCCAAAAGTACAGAGGAATTTGGCCCATATAATCAAATTGACAATAAATATGGACAGAGGTAATGAAACAGGCAGTCTTAAAGCAGACTGATACAGTCAGCAGCAGTCTCCCTGGGAGCAGTAATGTTCATTTTGTGTCGCCTCCAAGTCACTTCCTTCCTTTTCTTAACGGGTTGAAAAAGGGATGTCCGATGGCCTGCTCCAGGGTGATTCGTTTGGATGAATCGTACTCCATCATCTTCTGCAGCAGGTCAAAAAGCAGCTCATGCTCCGGGGTTTTAGAGGACATGTATTGCTGAGTAAGGAACAAATTGCTATATTTTAGTCTCCGTTACGTACTGGCACCAGTACATGTCCAAAATTAGTAGTCCACAAGACTATTCATTTATGTATTAAACATACAGAGCAGTTGCTAACGGAAAAATGAAAGACCACTGGAATTTATCACCAGAAAACAACCATAATTTTAATTATATTCAACAAATACGTTCAGTGTTTTAGTTCCAAAACCTGCATACATCTTGTGGAATCTGCAAAATGTTAATTATTTTCCAAAAATAAGAGGGATCATACAAAATGCATGTCATTTTTTATTCAGTACTAACCTGAATAAGATATTTCACATAAAAGATGTTTACATATAGTCCACAAGAGAAAATAAGAGTTGAATTTATAAAAATTACCCCATTCAGAAGTTTAGATACACTTGATTTTTAATACGGTGTTCTTACCTGAATGATCCAAAGCTGTTTTTTTAGTGATAGCTGTTAGTGATAGTCCATTGTTTGTCCTGAACAGTTAAACTTCCGCTGTTCTTCAGAAAAATCCTTAAGGTCCCACAAATTATTAGTTTTGCTTTGTTGTTTTTTTAGCATTTTTGTGTATTTGAACGCTGTCCAACACTGACTGTATGATTTTGAGATCCATCCTTTCACACTGAGGACAACTCATATGCAACTATTACAGAAGGTTCAAACACTCACTAATGCTCCAGAAGAAAACAATACATTAAGAGCTTGTGGTGGGTGAAAACATTTTGAATTTAAAGATAAGGGTGAACTTATTCCGTCTTTTGGGAAACATGTAAGTATCTTCTGTAGCTTCTGAAGGGCAGTACTAAATAAGAAAAAAATATGATATTTGGGCAAAATAAGAAAAATGTTCAAAAGTTTACACCCCTGGCTCTTAATGCATTGTTTTTCCCTCTGAAGGATCAGTAAATGTTTCAACCTTCTATAATAGTTGCACATGAGTCCCTCAGTTGTCCTCAGTGTGAAAAGATGGATCTCAAAAATCATAGTCATCACTGGAAAGGGTTTAAATACACAAGAATGCTGAAAAACCAAAGAATTTGTGGGACCTGGGTTAAAAAGGGTTTTTATGAAGAACAGCGGGCAGTTTAACAGTTCAGGAAACATGACAAGGGACTCATAAACAACTATTACTAAACAAAAAAAAAAAAAAAAACAGCTGTGGATCATTAAGATAACACCCACAGTATTAAGAATCAAGCATATGTACACTTTTAAACAGGGTCATTTTTATAAACGCAACTATTATTCCCTCTTGTGGACTATATGTAAACGCTTAATGAAATATCACATTCGGGTCAGTACTAAATAAAAAAAAAACAACATGCATTTTGTATGATCCTTCTTATTTTGGGGAAAAAAAAATTCACATTTTGCAGATTCTGCAAGGTGTATGTAAACTTTTGACCTCAACTGTAAATGGTACAAAGGTGATCAAAACAACTCAAGTCAATAGGAGCAGCATGATGTAATAAGGATTTGGGGACTTGGCAATAAGCAGTTCAATGCTTTGTAGTCAATATATTATGATCTTTACCTTTAGAGGTTTACAGTGTTTCCTCACGTATCTCCCTGCTGAGCTGTGCTCATCCCAGTCCAATTTGTCATGATGCACATAACGCCGTTTCCTGACAATAAAACAGTCATGCATTAGTCAAAGTCAAGTTAGAAACTTGTGAGACAAACTCTAGTCTCAAGTTATGATTCTGCACCTGGTTTTCTGGAGTAGGTGTGCAGGTATGGGGCCTAGAACCCTCTCCATCATTGCCAGATGCTCCTTGCTATCGTGAGTCTGAAAAGAAGTTGTTTTTGTAAGTATTTTGCGTTTAAAAAATTCAGTAAAATAATGAAGCCTGTACACAAGGCTTTGCACCTGAAATAACGTTAATCCCAAATAGAACTCAATCAGGATACAGCCCAAACTCCACACGTCACATGCCTGGTTCCAGCCCAGTTCTGCCAGCAGAGATTAACATGCAGTGTTCAGAATCATAACTACATTTTAGTGGATTAAACAACAGCATAAATAATAGTGCAAATAGTTCACCTAATATAACTTCCGGAGCTCTGTAATGACGGGTTGACACCACAGAAGTGTGATGCTCATGGTCATAGGTAGCATTGCCAAAGTCCACAACTTTCACATCCAACTTCTTCAAGTTCCTCTCATCTCGCTTCTGTAATATGTTAAACATTAATTGTTATCATCCTTTCTTCCTACAGACACATACTACTGCTTAAAGGTTTTGGTCAATGCTACTTAATAATTCTGTCAAAATCATAATACATTTTTTAGGATTCTTTGAATAAAAACAAATAAGAATTACAAAAGAACATCTATTTGAAATATAAATATTTTGATATATTTAATGTGTCCTTGCTTAAAGTACTAACAGGGTGTTAATTTTGACAGCAAATTTTGATTTAGTCTTGGTCATAGTCTTTTGACTAAAATGCTGTTTAGTTTTAGTCATTTTAGTCATCTGTACTATTTAAGTTTTAGTCTAGTTTTAGTCGTCTAAATATAGTATTTTAGTTAATAAATCTACAGTAGATCTAATGGGTTTAGTTACAGTGTAATGCATTAATTACGCACTTCTCTCAAATTTCCCAACTCATTTATATAGGTTTGATATTAAGGTTTTGTAATGAAACACACAGATTTAACTGCTGTGACACAACATACCTTTATATTAAAATTAAATGGAACCACATCTCATAAAGATACAAGAACATGATCTCTTTTTAATGAAATACCAAAGCTTATATATGATACATTCTTTCAAGCAGACATATTTATCTAAATAAATTAAGATTCATCTTTATTAGGGCTACTAAAGTGATTTAGTCAAGAGCAGTGAGTGATTTTCTGTCTGTCTTTTGTTACTTTATTAGCATCAATGCCACAGACAATAGCAACTAAATTAAGCTGCTGTCCCTTCAAAACAGATCAAATTTATTTGTATGTTTGTTCTTTTCTTACATCTAGAAATTGACTTTTTTTTTTTTTTTTTTTTTAAGTTTTATGAGACGTGCAGCAAGTGTATGCTGGCTTATGTCCCGCCGGATAGATCAACAGGCCTAACCTAACCTCCTAACTACGCAATTGACCTATCGCTATCGCTAAGTTTCCCACTATCTTACAATGACAGCTGTCAGTGTGAAACCTTGTTCAAAGATGATTTTTTATTTTATTTTACATTTAACCAGTGTAATATGAAGAGTCACTGAAATGTAAACCTTCGTTTATGCGTTTTTGAAACTGTACATGACGTGAGAATAGTTTGTATGTTAGCATGGACTCACTAATTTTAACGTTAGCTAGTTTTAGCCAGAGGTATTAACAATATTTACAGACATTACCTGCTTGAGCAGATGAAAAAGGCCACTTAATGAGAGTATGACAAACAGAAAATAAACGTTAAATAATGAAATCAATTCCAAATTCCATTGCCAATCTTCTCAGGATACCTGGAATCAGTGTTACAGATAGGCACATTGTTTTATTATTTTTGTAGCATAAACACCATTAAAACGACGAGAGCTTCATATCTATTAATGATTCTCTATGGCGCTGCAACCTACAGATGTCCGAGAATATTATTCATCAGCGAAATTAACACTGAGTATTAACTTTCTTCAAATAGAAAGAAAATCTTACTAATCCCAAACTTTTAAACTACAGACTATGACAATTTATGCTTTTACTTACCATCTTGGAGTTGTATTTAATGTCATAGTTGGAGTCCACAAATAGAATGTTTTCAGGCTTGAGGTCAGTGTGCGTCAACTTATTTTGATGTAGAACTGATGGCAAAAAAAAGATTTATCTATTTAGACATGATGTATAACAGCAATTTGTAGCATTGATGCTTTCTTAGTAATTTATACAACTATACTTACAGTACACAGCTCTAAATATCTGGTCTGCCATGCATCTGATCTGGTTCAGTGAGAAGGGCATGAATCCATTCTCCTTGAGGAAGTCATATGTGCTCAGTCCCAGCAGCTCAAACACTAGGCAAATATGGCCATGGTGATCGAACCAGTCTAGCATTCGGACACAAGCACTGCAAATACATAAAGGTAAGTTATTTCCTTGTCTAGTTAGAAAGTATTTTTACATTGAAGTCAAACACTCACAATCTCTTATCCTCATCGAGCGAGTTTATCCGCTCAAGCACATCAATTTCTGACATGGCTGCCTCACGGTAGCGCTCAATATTTTTGATGATCTTCAGCGCCACTTTTGCATTACTTCTGCAAACAAAAGCAAACTAGTTATGTTTACATGCACAAATTATCATTAATTCAAACGAACACAATCCAATTTAAAGGGTGTTGTTTTTCTAAAGCCTAAATTTTGCATTTTCTGATTCACATTTTCATTTACAATTGTTGCGTTCAGAACTGGAGAAAACCCACCAAGCTACCAAAAGTATAACTGTCTTTGTCCTGACGACATACTTAAAAGGAAAGCTGACAAAAGAGCTTTTTCAGCAAATATTTTACTAATATTCAAGTCTATTCCACTGGCCAGTTTGTAAGAATTAAAGGGATGGTTCACGCAAAAATGAAAATCCCGTAAGACCTTCATTCTTCTTCGGAACAAAAATTATGATATTTTTGATGCAATTCAAGAACTTTCTGACCCTGCATAGACAGCAATGGAACTACATTAAGTAAGAACATCATTAAACTAGTTTAAGTGACATCAGTGGTTCAACCTTAACTTTATTAAAGCTACGAGAATCCTTTTTGTGCACAAAAAAATCAAAACAAAATAACTACTTAATTCTCTTCCCTGTCAGTCTTTGACACGTGTGGTACTGCTGACAGTACTGCAGAACTAGGTAACATAGATCCCAGAATGAAGTAGTTATTTTAGTGTTTTTTTTCTTGTAGCTTCATAAAAATTAAGGTTGAACCACTGATGGACTATTTTATAAATGTACTTACTACATTTTAGTTGCATTGCTGTCAATGCAGGGTCAGAAAGCTCTCAGATTTTCTCAAAAATATCTTAATTTATGTTCCGAAGATGAACGAAGGTCTTACGGGTGAATAATGTCAGAATTTTCATTTTTGGATGAACTCTTCCCTTTAAAAAGGAGAAGTACAAAGTCACAAAATTTGGCTTACTGTGAATGGTCAAGGCACTCCACCACTTTTCCAAAGGCTCCTTCGCCAAGAGTTCCTACAATCTCATCTATAAACAGGACAAAGTAGCTGTCATAAGTAAAGCTTTGTGACAGGAAGATGCAACAAAAAAACAAAAGCACAGATTAGTATAGTACTAATGGGGACTTGACAAGTTCCAGTTAAATCATATTCATTGAATATAAAAGTCTGTGCCAAATTAAAGTTTCAAACATGATCATTAAATTCAAAGTGGTTAAAATTAGAAGTCTTCAAAGGTCCCCTTATAACCCCTAAGTGTAGGCTGAATTGTCCCACTAATAGACACAGAACAGACAGTATATAGAGAAAGGTTTGTATTCTATACATCTTGCTCTTAGCATGTCTCCATTGTGATAGACCAGGTGACCCTCCTCATCATCCTCAATACTCTTGGTTCTTTTCCTGCGATGACTTCTCTGGAGTAGGGGGAATCATCATCACCATCATCATCACCATCAAACACCAGTCAGAATCAGGCCCGTACGCATCATTCATTCATTCAGCGAGGGGGGGATGAAGGGGAGGGAGTGATTCGGACCCCCGCACCAGGCCACGGCGGCAGCAGCAAATTCAAATTCATCGCCAACAACGGCACAGGGCCACCATAGTGTGTGTTACAGAAGAAAGACATGGCAACACATTTTCAGACAGGAAACAACTTTCTTTGAAGTGCACTTAAGAACCGCTAATTCTGTTCAAGACCCTCAACCAATCAACAAATAGCCATTTCAGCAACCAATGAGTGAACTTCAAGTGAATCAGTCAACTGATTCCTTGACCACCTTACTGCAAGATTACAGCGGGTGGTTTCTATGATAAATCTGGACTTCAGAAACTTAACCAAATACATCAGTTAGAGTAACAACATACATCAACATACTGACAAATCGTTTACCGAGTCTGAGCAGGGGCTCCGGTGGCGTGATCGTTGGCGCTCTTTGCTGCTGCGTCGACTACGTTCTCTATGTGCAGACGACTGGCTGTAATGGTTCCTGTCTTTCTCCTTCTCCGTCTCCCGGACCGGGTCCTCCCGACCCTTATACCCGCCATGTTCCAGACTGGCCTCTCTGGCCCTGCGCTCTCGGCACTCCAGCCTCTTTGAGCTAATATGACACCTGTCGATAGGACACATCAGAAATCGAGGAAGAAGATACAGTTGTGCATATCACGACAATGAGAGCTTTGACGGCTAAATTTATAGATGGCTTTCACTTTGCTGCAATTTATCAACCCTTTCAGCAGGGGATAAGGAATGCTGAATCGTAATCTGCTGGGTGCTGAAAGCATCAAGTGTCTTCTCGAAAGGGAAGTGTCCACAAGCAAGCTATACTTAGAAAGAGCGACAGAAACAAGCTCTGAGAGAGTGGTTATGTGTGAAAGTGATGCTTTAACCTGTCAATGTTGCAGCAGTAAATCTGTTAGGAAGATGCCTAAGCGTTGTGTTTGATTTAAACAACTTGTGTTCCAAATTACAGCTGTCAGCCTATAGTACAGAAGCAGAACATTCTGTTTCATGTATGAACAGAGGCTGTTCTGTCTGCTCAATGATTTTTTTTTCCCAACTGATTAACAGTACAACCACTGATCACAAACTCGAATTCGAAATCCAAACGACTTTAAAGCAATTGAGCTTTTAACGTCATGTTGAGACTGAAGTTAGCGACAGACATTTTTTTCATTGTACATCCAAGTGTAACAGTTTATCTAATAATAAGCATTTTTGCTCAATTAATCGGTTTTTGATTGGATCTAAAAGGGATAGTTTACCCAAAAATAAATGCATCGTGGTACTTTTAATAATGGTGGTGGACTGTCTGAAAAAGTATACTGAAAAAGTATTCTCGCAGTTTCATAAGCAAAACTGTATAAATAAAAGAATACATAGATTAATGGATGATTGACAATAAGAATAAAATATGATTTCGAAAATCTAATTTTATTTCATTGTAACATTAAAAGGGCGGAAGACATGACTGCAACACACTTGTATAATAAAAATAGTTACCTTTCGCTGGTTTTAGGTCTGTGCGATATTGAAGTAAAATGCGATATGCGATAACTCATTAAATAATGTGATACAATAATGCTTAAAGTGCCACATGCTAAGATAAAACGTTTTTACTCAGCTGTGAACTTCCATAACCATCTTGTGTCATATATAGTATATATTTTCTTGGTGTGAACACTAATAGAATTTCATTCTTGGAGTGAACTGGCCTTTACAAGCTCTCAGTTTGCATTTCAAAATGCCTGGAAGGGTCAAATGAAAACTAATGAAATTGCTGTTAACATTTTCTACTGTAGCAAAAAAAAGTGCCAGCGCTAAGGACAGACATTGAAAACGTAATCTTTTTACATGAGTGGGATTCTCTGAATGACTGACCAGGACCCTCTGACAGGCCAGATTACAGCACTTGTCACCCTGACAGTTTGTTTCTGAATCCAAGAACATGCTACACTATATCATTTTAAGGCACTGCAAACACGCAGGACAAGCTGACAGGGCTCAGTGCCAACAACAGATCTAACAATCCAAGACCATTCGTACTGAAACAAACTAAAATGCTAATTTCACAACTTAAGTGATTAAGTCTTACTTACCGTTCGTATGTCTTATAGTGATGCGTTCGCCCGGGCTGCCGCTCTCTTTCCCCGCTATGTGAGCTACGCTTCGGTCTCTTGTGCACCTCCACTCTCTCCTCCCAGCTATACTCCGCGATCCAACCATCCGGCGACCGCATCCGCTTAGAACGCCGCATCTGACCACACCAGAAAGGAAAAATGTCCAAGTCATAAAAACGACGGCAGGGAAACAGTATCTCTGGACATTCCATACACCCGCTGGGTTTTAAAATTCAATACAGTCGAGGTGATGCCAGCTCTCCACTCCTGATCGAGTTATTGAATTTCATGTTGCCGAGTTGTTGCAGTTGTTTTGACTTGTTAAAAGTTTAGCTCAACAATTTACCATGCAGTAAATTCGCGTTAACTAATATTACCTAACTTATTTACAAGCAATTAAACATCACCAATTAGGTTTGGTTACTCTAATTTAAGGTTTGGCCGAACACACGGAACGCAATGTCCCTTATTAACTAATCACAGGTGATGTAAATACAGAAATACATGTGATCTATAAAACAAAACTCTACTGGCGACAACAATCACGACAGTCGTTTGTTTATAATTAAATTTTCCGAATACCTGGTTGCCTGGTAACAAAGAGCTAATCACATTTAGCGCTTTAGCCACCGCCCTCTTAAATAAACAAACACAATGGAATTATAATACCAGACAAATGTGTACTTAGTGGATTGTGTAAATTTATGGTCAAAATGCTTACACGTTTATTCATCAAACCCACCGCTTTAAACGTTCGCTCTATCCGTGAATGTTTTTCTTGGTCGGCTAGCCGGTTAGCATCCACACGAATCTAAGACACTTAAACTTTATGTTACCCCCCGCAGGCTCGAGGTAATTAATAAACGTGTAAAAGAAAGTTTTATGTTACACGTTTAAACTTAAAATACACTCACCTTTCACCCGTTACTTTCAAGTCGTAAAATAAGACACTTTGCTTTCCAGCCTGAGCTCCACCGGCCTTTATGACTTCCGCTTTACACTTACGACTCGTTTCCGGTGGTGGTGAGGATTTCTGGGTGGACAGTCGACAAAGCACAGGTCTTCTTGTCATACTGTACAGGAATCTTGGCAATAGAATTTAAAGATATGTTGTTTATCATTATTTAACAGCAGTAGGCATACATATATACAACATGATAAAATAGTTAGTAGTAGTCAGACCGAAATTTCTGTATGAAGTGTGTATTGTTGATTCTAACCAAACATTCAGATGTCTTTGTTAACTTGTTGTCCTTTTGCCTCCTCTGTAAATTATTCTACTTCTTTTACTTTATACACTAAAAGACAACAAATACAACTTTTATTATTGGTAGACTACATCTTAATAATTATTCTGTATTCACCAACGAAAGGTTGCTGTTTTTACAATTCTATTATTATTCTTCACTTGACAGTTTTAAAAAACACTAATGAATACAATATTGTAAAATACATCTTATGATTAAAGTCAGGCTTTCAAACAGGGGTTTGCAGACCTCTAGGGGTCCATGAAGAAACTACAGAGGGTTAAATAAGAAAATGTACGCCTATAGCAGAACTTTCTTCATAGAACATTCTAATTATAGGATCAGGTTTTTGATATATAATGTTATTTCACCTTTTAATCAAAGTTATTATTAAATGTTTTTAAAAAGTTTTTGTATTGAGTCCCTGGGTCTTTACATCACTGATTCTGCTGGGAATACTTACAGCATGTCTTTCTATTTTCTCACCATCTATAGATCACTTGCTGTGTGCCTGATTTATGAACTTAAGTGATCACCCAGCCACTGGTCAAAACAACTCTTTCTCTGATTAGTCCCTATAGAATACTAAATCTGTAAGGGATGGTAATAAAACCTCCAGAAGCACCAGACAACACTCTCTTTAATGTAAAAGTCAGTGTTTTAACATAGTGATCATTTCATTAGGACACGAACTATTGAAGACTCATCTAAAATTAAAATCCTTCGGTTTCCTTCAGTAAAAGGGTCCTCTTTTGTAGTGTCAGATGACATCACCTTGCCGTGTCCTTAAGGAATAATTTAATCATTAACTTTCACCTTCCCTATTCACATTCACCTTGACTGAACAATGAAAAAGAACTATAAAAGGGACACTTTCCACTATCATAAACATTTATCTTCCTCAAATATCTTAGTTGACATTTTAGTGCAGTGTTTCACTGCATTATGCAGTTTTTAACCTTAGCCGCCTGACTTTTAACCCCAAAGTGCTCCAGATTGTCCCTTTAATAATTGCATGGTAGGGTAATCTTTTTTTTTTTCTTTTTTTTCTCAAAATTTCATCCAAACACATTTAATAAATTTAATTAATTTCATCTGAATATCAACATTTGTAAGATGTTTAAGAGTTAAAACAGTGTTTGTCTGTTAATGAGAGATTTGTGGACACATTCAAGTTTCTATTTGTGAAGTAAAAAAATATTATTTAATTAAATTGTCATAAATTGTCAACAAAAAACATGAGTAGTTGATTTAGTATTTTATATTAATGACACTTTAAAAATGTGTGTGAGTGTAGACACACACACACACACACACACACACACACACACATTTCAACATATAAACTTATATATCTAAACAGCTAGACATATATCTAAATATGTTACAATTTAAAGGTAAATGCACATTGTTCTCAAGGAGGCTATTTCCCCTTCTTACCTTATCTACTGAAAACATTAATGAAGTTGTGTTGTTGAGTTGTTTATTAACCTGTCAGGTGTCATTTCATTCTTCAGACTGTAGAGGGCAGCTGTGAAAGGAAATGCAATAAACTGGAACAAGGAATCTACAATTGAAGTCAAAGGTTTTTAAGCATACACCTTGCAGAATCTGCAAATTGTTAAAAAAAAATATTTTACCAACATCATACAAAATTAATTCTATTTTTTTTATTTAATACTGAGTTGATTAAGATATTCACATAAATACATTTACATAATCCACATGAGAAAATATTAGCTGAATTTATAAAAACGACCGTTCTAAAGTTTACATACTCTTAATTCTTTATACTATGTTGTTACCTGAATGGTTCACATTGTTTTTTTATTTATTTTTTTTTTCAGTTCCCTGTTTGCCTGAACAGTTAAACTGCCCGCTGTTCTTCAGAAAAATACTTCAGGTCCCACAAATTTTGGGTTTTTTCAGCATTTTTTGACTGAATGATTTTGAGATCCGTCTTTTCACACTGAGGACAACTGAGGTACAAAGGTTCAAACACTCATTGATGCTTCAGAAGGAAACACAATGTATTAAGTGGGGTAAAAACTTTTGAATTTGAAGATCAGGGTAAATTTGACTTATTTTCTCTTCTGGGAAACAGAAAAAAAAATCTTCTGACGGGCAGTACTAAATGAAACCCTCTGCTCTTAATGCATTGTGTTTCCCACTGAAGCATCAGCGTTTGAACCTTGTATAATACTTGTATATGGATCTCAAAATCATACAGTCATTGTTGGAAAGGCTTCAAATACACAAAAAATCCTGCAAAACCAAAGAATTTGTAGAACCTGATGGATTTTTCTGAAGAACAGCAGGCAGTTTACCTGTTCAGGACAAACAAGGCACTCATGAACACCTATCACTAAAAAAAAAACCTGTGGATGGTTCAGGTAACAACACAATATTAAGAATCAAGTGTATGTAAACTTTTGAACGGGTTCACTTTTATAAATTCATATGAACAGTTCAGATTCAAAACCCCTTAAAAGCCTCGGTCAAAAATAAGATAATGATACTGAGTGAATGCTCTCTACACATATTATACGTCCATCAAATACTTTTACTTCAAACTCGCTAAAATCCCAGCCTCAGCCCAATGAGAAATACCGGTCATTAGGTAGAAATCTATACATCGGAGCCTGATAAAAATGCATTTTTTAAAGAAAGACGTCAGATGGATTTAGAGGCTTTTGCATCTGAACTCTTCATATGTATAAATAACTTTTTGACTTCAACTGTATGTGCATGCAAAAGCTAAATTCTAATAATAACATGGTGTGAACAGATTTAGCACATTTTTTGGTTGCATTTTGTTCTCTTGTTGGCATTATCCAGAGAAGTGATTGATAGATTTATGTTTGTATCTTATCAGAGATCAGTGATGCAAAGCAAAAGCTTCTATGTAGATTAAAAACGAGGGCTGTGGCACTCTCACAATTTAAGTTTCTTACAGCCCTCTTTTCAATTCCAGTAAAAAGATGAACCTGTCATGAGATGAATTGTGTGCGTGCATGCGAAGGAGTGCTAGTGTGTAACTTGTGTGTCTGACAAGTTTCATTTTCAGAAGAGCCTTTGCTCAGCACAAAAACGGGTATCGTGCATATTGACACAAGAGGAGCGGAAAGCTCTTAGTGATAATTGGAACTGGCCAGCCACTATGTGCAGGGGTCAGAGTGGAGAAACCAGAGGGCCGAATTCAAGAGGTCTGTGCCAAAATTCTTTCACACATTCCAATAGATTTGAAACTGTCAGAAAGTCATTTCAAACAAGATGTGATCTGCAAAGAAAAATCTGACACTGCAGATTTGACTTAAACTGGTTGCTGCCGGTCCATCATTAGCTAGCTCAGGGGTGCTCAATCCTGTTCCTAGAGAATTATCAAGTGCTCCTGTAGATCTTAATTACCTGGTTCAGTTGTGTTTGGTTAGGGTTGGAGCTGAAATTTGCAGGATAGTAGATCTCCAGGAACAAGATTGGAGACCTCTTAGCTAGATGGTATAAGTTTCATCATCAATTGGCCATACTGGCGGCACTGAATGTAAACAATGCCACTGAACCAAACAAAACTTGCATATTTTGCTAATTATTGCTGCTGAAAAATGGCCAATTATGTCATGTTTTGGGCTGTACTTTTGGGTGAGAGCGGGAAAAACATTTGGAGTACTATAGACTGCCAAAAGTTATAACAAATCAAGGAGAAGAGTGCAAAAACTGTCTGAGCAACAGAAGGCGTTTGGTTAGCCAAGCTGAATCAGGATTTCCAGGGCAAGAATCTTGACAACATTTGTGTTTGTTCTAATCATTTCCAGTCAGGTAGGTGAAATATTAGGCTAATATCTTAATTAATACTGCTTGTATGTATCTTTAGCACCTATTAACTTTAGTTTGTCAAAATATTACACCCTTTCCTGTTTACTAAGTCCTTCTCTATATGATTTAGGAGTTTCCACACATTTTTTCCATGGTTTACACAGCATTTTAGGAGAATAACGTATTCAGTAGTACATTAACTGTGAAGTCCATGCTGTTGTTTACATGTTTACACAAATCGTGACGTAAGTGCAAACCGCCTACTGAATAGAGCAGAGGTGCTCAACTCTGGCCCTCAAGGTCTTAGCTCCAACCTTGGTCAAACTCACCTGCCTGTAATTTTCTATTAATCCTGAAGTCCTTGATTAGCTTGTTTGAGTTTAACCCGGGGGGTGACAACTTTTTGAATTTGAAGATCAGGGCAAATTTAACTTATTTTGTCTTCTGGGATACATGTTAGTATCTTGTTTAGCTTCTGAAGTCCAGTAATAAAAGAAAAAATATGATATTTAGACAAAATACTGTTCAAAAGTTTTCACCCCCCATCTCTTATTTATGTAATGTGTTTCCTTCTGGAGCATAAGTGAGCATTAAACCTTCTGTAATAGTTGCATGTGTGTCCCTCAGTTGTGTGAAAAGATGAATTTCAAAATCATACAGTCATTGTTTGAGAGGGTTCAAATACACAAAAATGCTGAAAAACCAAAGAATTTGTGGGACCTGAATGAATTTTCTGAAGAACATGGGCAGTTTAACTGTTCAGGACAAACAAGGGAATCATGACACAACTGTCACTATGCAAAATAAACACAGCTGTGAATCATTCAGGTGACAACACAGTACTAAGAATCTAGTAAAGTTTTCAACATGGTCATTTTTAAAACTTATTTAGTTTTAAAAACTATTATTTCCTTTTGTGGACAAACTTACCAAATATAATAATTATGAAGGAATCATTTTGTGAAAATATCCAAAGGTACGTCACTGGGGTCTGTATTGTGTATTTTTATGACAAACCAGTGGCCACATCAGTACAGCTAAGACTCCTACACTTGATGGGATGTGTAAAGTCTACTGAAAAGGCCCATTCCTCTTGCCAAATGAAGTGAGCCTCTTTCATCAGGATCAATATATGCCTGAGATCCTGCCAGGCTGGGAATCATAAATCTGACTTGCAGTGAGAAGGAAAGCGAACGAGAAGGAGAGAGAGGGCAGATGGGAAAGGGAGGATGAGAGAGACGACGGCTCCTCTTAGCCTAATGGAGGACGGTTCAAAAGTTTAACGTGCCGGCCACCCGCTCACGTCTTTATAACCTCTTTGAGTCATTGTGTGCGGGTGAGGGCCGATCACATCGATGGCCATTAAACCAAATGCCGGGCCGGTCTGCGCGGGGGGGTATGGTGGATGCATTAGGGAAATTGGTCCTGGCTGCCTGAGATGGCATACTGTACTGAAGTAATTACAGTTGCTGGAGGGATGCTGAGGCCAGTGTGTGTGTGTGTATGCATGCGTGTCCAGAATAGTCTGCCGCAGAGGGTCCATGCCCCGCCCTTCCATCTCCCTCCAGCAAAGCGGCTGCCAACGGGATAGGGCAGGGGCTTTATTGATGAGATGGATGAGGAGGGAGATAGGGATAGAGAGACAGATGGGGCTTCTGTCCAGGCCATGGCAGTGCTGGGGAGCCTGCGCTCAGGGATGCCGCCAGCCTGGCCAGCCTCCACTGATTAGCAGCCGCAGGAGCCCAAGGAGCCCCAGCGCCGATGATGATGCTGCGCACCCATAGAGGATCTGAGCTCGGCTGAGGCATCTCAAGAGAAGTCCACCTGCAGGATGGGACTCGCCTGCTTCAAGTCCTGGAAGTACAACAGTGCTGCGCAGAAAGGTGAGCGAGTGCTTTGCTACTTCCCACCTGTATGTTAGTTGTTCTGATGGTGTGAACTTGTGAAAACTTTTGTGCAGCACAATGAATATTTTATATATATTTGTATAAATATATATATATATATATATGTGTGTGTGTGTGTGTTTATATATATATACATACATTTAATTATCCTAAATATTACATAAATAGATAGTATACAGACGATACATACTTAGCAATGCTCATAACTAGCAGCTTAACCTCAAATATATGATGTGCTGGAGTTTCTGGGTCAAGCGATTATTTCAAGTGCTGGAAAGGAAGAACATGAAGGACAGACGCCATGCCGCGTTGACCGAGATTTCACTTACGAATACATTAAAGCCGAGAAGCGACAGGTATATTGCTGGTTTGGCTTTATGTGCAGGAGAGGCATTCAAAATAATGAGTTTGAAAGGACTCGGGTGGAACAAGCAAACAGAGTGACTGTAAATCATTGTAATTTACAGAAAGATCCGAAAATGAGGATAGATGACATGGCTCTGCTGCTATATTTTTTGCCTGTTGCGTAGAAGTAATGCTATTGTTACAAATAACACCTCAAACAGGGAAGAGTGCGCAGTATTAGACGAGTCATAAGATTCTACCATAGATTAAAAATGAAAGGACTTCTAATTCATGCAAACATGAGGAGGAAGACTAGGTTATTGTTTTTACGCCACATAACCACTACAACAAAGCGTTTACCGTTGTTTCAATTACAGAGCTGTAAAAACAGAGTTCCTTACTCCCATGCTACTCTTTATTGCATGCAGAATTCCCATCTGTTACACAGATAACTTCTTACACTGGTTCTCATAGTTACAGTTGAAGTCAAAAGTTCACCTTGCAGAATCTGCAAAATGTTAATTATTTTGGCAAAATAAGAGGGATTATACAAAATGCATGTTATTTTTTATTTATTTTTTACTGACCTGAATAAGATAAAAATATTTCACATAAAAGACCAGTAGTCCAGAAGAGAAAATAATAGATGAATTTATAAAAATGACCCCGTTCAAAAGTTTACATACGCTTGATTCTAATACTGTTGTTACCTAAATGATTCACAGCTGAGTTTTTTTGTTTTGTAATAACTGTTCATAAGTCCCTTGTTTGTCCTGAAAAGTTAAACTGCCAGCTGTGCTTCAGAAAAATTCTTCAGGTCCTACAAATTCTTTGGTTTTTCAGCATTTTTGTGTATTTTTACCCATTCCAACAATGACTGTATCATTTTGAAATCCATCTTTTCTCACTGAGGGCAACTAAGGGGATCCATATGCAACTATTACAAAAGGTTCAAACACTCACTGATGCTCCAGAAGGAAAAACGATGCATTAAGAGCCAGGGGTTTAAACTTTTGAACAGAATGAAGATGTAAATTGTTCTTTTTTTTTTTTGCTTAAGTATCATATTTTTTTATTTAGTACTGCCCTTCAGAAGCTTCTGTAGCTTCTGATACTGATATGACACATGTTTCCCAGAAGACCAAAAAATCAGTTAAATTTACTCTTCAATTCAAAAAGTTTTCACCCCAAAAGGCTTTTAATGCATTGTGTTTCATGGAGGGGAAAGAGAGTGTCATACTGTAAAGACACAGGGGTGAATAAATGTATCTTCATTTTTGAGTGGAATAAACTTTTAATTCCATATTGCACAACAGTATTTTTGGCAAATCGTACTTGAATGTCATATCAATGACTGTCAGAGGATCTGGTTCCCACTGTGGTGGCCACTGCTTTGAATCTGTGAAATGCCCTTTCATGGCATTTCAATGCTCTCCTTTTAATATCATTATTGCTCCGGCCAGCCTCGGCAAGCGCTTGGTATTGATAAACCACTTAGCTGGATTTTTACAGCTCTTGTCTTGTTACAGAAAGTGTCCTCTTTGGAATTAATTACTGCACTCTACTGGCAAATGTGAGTGGAATCTGGGGCATACTTTAATTGTGACCGAGACCCATCTTGTGATTAATATTGTCTCGAAGAAATGCAAGAAGGAGAAAAAATGGCAAGAGTTTTTAATTTAATTATGAAAATCAATGCTCTCCTTTTCCCTTGCTGAACTCTTGCGGTGCTTAAAGATAAGGAATAGTGATCTGATTCATCTTGGGCTGTCTTCCAGTTAGCTCACTGATGGACTTGAAGGACACAGTGAACATTAAGAACCTACAAAGATTTTTCACATGCAATACAAACCTCTTAGGATTAGCCTTACTGCACTCTGAAGACAAAGATTGTTGTATTAAAGATTACGTGTATCATCAAAAATGCTGTAGCATAAATCCACCTCTTAAAACAAACCTTGTAAATGCAAACCCCTAATTTCCCAGCACACACAAAGCAGCCATACTGATATGTCAGACTGTGACAGTTTATGAGTGTGTGGATTTCTCATGTCGGGTTTGGTTACCAAGGAGATATATATAAGGAAAACAAATATATAAACAAGTCTTTGTAACCAATCCATTCGTTTGTTTACATTTGATCTATAATAGTCAATGATGTGTTTGTTCTAACATATTATTAGAAATTATATATTATACATGTGTGCATCAGATTATATGTCAAGATTATGATATAGGTAACTTGTGCTGTAAAATTTGTTTGGGATCTAATTAACTGACTTTTGGGTATTTGAATTGGATAAACAAATTAACTTTTCCATATATTCTCCCTCTGTCTTTCCATTAGGAGGAAACAGAGATGTACTGGTTAGTCCTGGCTCATATTTCTTCCTGTCAAACAGCTGTGGTCAGGGGGAGGAATGGCTGAAGAGCCTTAATAAGGGCATCTGGATACCTTTTACAGGTACACACACACACACACACACACACACACACACACACACACACACACACACACACACACAGTAGTTTAGGACTTGAAAATCTGACTCATTTTGTGTCTACACTCTGTGGTCTCTGGAAAATCCAGGCCTGTGAAAGTCATTCTCATGATAAAACACTTCATAGTTTAACATTCAATGTGACTGTCTGAATATGATGGAACAGCAGATCCAATCAGTCTTCAGGGTTCCAGCCATAGACATAACAACCCATTCACACAATACACACACATTCCAGTCATTTCCAAATCATGGGCTATGCATTACACACTCTAATGACTAGTCTCCTCACAGACCGCACTTTGTCTACCCTGTTGCAAATCTCACGAAATGCAGAAAAACACATGCCGCTTAAGCTGATGTCATTCAAAACAGCAAATATTGAGACTATTCCTCATGGTTTTTGCTAAAAACATTGCAAACAAAGTTGGCAAGTGTTTTCCAGCCAGTGTCATTTAGAGTTCAAGCAACTTTTCCCAGTGGTTCAGTCATTTCCTCCTCTATTGCTTGCAGCACATGTTGGAGTGAGAGCGTGAGGGGTTGTGGGCAGCAGCTGTGTGTCCGTCTTGGCAGTGTGCCTGGGAATAATGATGTTACAGTACACCTTGCTTTTCTCATGAGAGCCGCCAACCCCCATCACATCCATACAATCTTATACAATGAAGTAGCTTTGTGAGTGCAAGACACTACAACAATAATATCTATTTTCATAAAGTAAAAATGTATGCATTAAATCAGGATAAAAATATTGATCAATCCCAATCTTCGTTCAAACAATCCCAATATTTTTTTTTTACTTTGTAGATCCTTTTCACATTTTCAGGGTTCTCAGTAGAAATCATCATAGTTTTATAGTTTATAATTTTATATAGGTAAACAGAAACTACTATTAATACAACTTTGTGTTCCCATCTGCCCCAATAGCATTTCTAAAAAAAAAAAATAAAAAAAAAATTAATAAAAATTGGGGGGGTAATCAGTCTGATTCACAAACAAATGACTCTTATGAACTGGTTCTTTTTAGTGAATCAAAACAGCCTACAGCACAAACAGTGTAATCCCATTTATGAATAAATGCCTGGTATGAGCTAGACTTTTTAATCATTAAAAATAACTTTTTAGTTTAGTGCCAAATTAATTGCCACTTTTAATTTTACTTCAGCTCGTATTCACAGAGCAGTTTTGATTGCGATGCTATATCTGTAAGAAATTGACGTGATTGAAGAAAACATGACGTAGGATTATGATAAAAACTTCTATTATATCCGTTAAATAGTAATTCAATTACATAGTTTAGGCTCTGTTGTTAGTTTTTAAAATTAAGATTTTTTTCCAAGTTAAAAGGGTCATTGTATAATTGCATTAATATACTGTATATATACATTGCCTTGCGAAAGTATTCATAGCCCTTAATTTTTTTTTCACGTTTTATGCTGCTGCCTTATGTTAAACTGCTTTACTGTTACTTTGTTCCACATCAATCTGCACTCCATACACCATAATGTCAAAGCAAAAACAGAACTGTTACAACTTTGTATATTTATTAAAATAAAAAATTTGAAATAAGTACATTGCATAAGTATGCATACCCTTAACTCATTACTTAGTTGAAGCACCTTTACAGCCTCAAGTTTTTTTTAGGTATCTTGGGACAAGCTTTGCACAGCAGCTTTTGGAAATTATCTGCCATTCTTCTCATCACCTCTACAACTCTCAAGCTCTGTCAGGTTGGAGGCAGATGTACATTTTCAGGTTTCTCCAGAAATACTTGATTGCGTTCAAGCCCAGGTTCTGGCTTAGCCACTCAAGGACATTCACAGAGTTGTCTGTAAGCCACTCTTGCTGTGTGCTTAGGGTCATTGTCCTGTTAGAAGGTGAACCTTCTGCCCAGTCTGATGTTCTGGACTGGGTTTTTATTAAGGCAATCTTAATATGTTGGTGCATTGAGTTTTTCTTCTACTCTGACATCTAACGAGCCCTTCAGTCCCTGCCGCTAAAAAACAATCCCACAGTATGAGGCTGCTACCAGCACACTTTACTTTTGCGACAGTACTCTGCAGGTGATAAGCAGTGCCTGGTTTCCTTCAAACATGATGCTTGGAATAGAGGTCAGACAAGAAAATTGCTTCTCACAGTTTAAGGTTCCTATAGGTGCTATTTTTTTTTTTTTGGTAAATTCCAAGTGTGTTTATATTGAGGAAAGGATCATGGAGCTCAAGAGTGACAATCAGGTTCTTGGTCACCCTTCTAACCAAAGACCTTCTCCATCAATTGTTTAGTTTTGCCAGGAGGCCAGCTCTAGGAAGAGTCCTAGTTGTTTCAAACTTCTTCCATTAAGGATTACAGAGACTACATGCTTCTGTGAAACTTCAATGCAGCTTAATTTTTTTGAACTCTTCTCTTGATGGGCTCTTGATGCAGTCCTGTTTCTGAGCTCCACAGACAGATTTTCTTACCCCACGGCTTGATTTTTCTCTGATATATGACCCTGGACCACAAAACAAGTCGTAAGTAGCACGGGTATATTTGTAGCAATAGCCAAAAATACATTGTATGGATAAATTATCAATGGCCAAAAACCATGAAGTGAAGATCATGTTCCATGAAGATATTTTATACATTTCCTTCCTACTTCATTTGGACAAGGCAATTTTCTCAATATTTTTTTTTTTTTTTTTACCCTCAGATTCCAGATATTCAAATAGTTGTATCTTGGCTAAATATGGCCCTATCCTAACAAATCATACATCAGTGGAAAGCTTATTTATTTAGCTTTTAAATGTATAAATATCAATTTCAAAAGATTAAGCCTTATGACTGGTTTTGTGGTCCGTCCAGCGTTACACATTCATTTTCAGCTGTTGGACCTTTTATCAAGATGTGTGCCTTTCCAAATCATACCCATTCAATTGAATTTGCCACAGGTTACCTTCACTTGAAGTGTAGTAACATCTACACGCAATATGAATGCTCCTAAACTAAATTACAGCTGTCCAAAATAAGGTTTTGAATACTTATGCAATTGAATGATTTAAGTTTTTTATTTTTAATACATTGCAAAGATGTTAAAAACATTTTTTTTTTTTTGCTTTGCCATTATGGTGTATAAAGTGTAGACTAATATTGAAAAAAAGTAATTTAAAGCTGTTTAACAAGTTGGCAACTTAAAATTTGAAAAAAAATTAAGGGGTATGAATTAGGGCTTTCAAACGATTAATTGCGAAAGTTTATGTTTACATCATGTATATGTTTACTCTGTTTATTTATTTTGTACATATAAATACAAACACATACATGTATATATTTAAAAAAATATTTATATGTATATATATTTACACCTGTATACAATTTAGATTATAAATAAATATACATATTTTAGATATAAATCTAAAATATTTTTCCTTAATCTATACATGCATGTGTGTGTATTTAGATATACATAATAAATATACAAAGTACACAGATATATAGTATGTAAACAAACTTTTCAATCGTTTGACAGCACCAGTATGAATACTTTCGCAAGGCACTGTATATAATTTTTCACATAAGCAAGCAAATGGATAACTGAAATATGTCCAAAATATTCAGAATTGAATCAAAATTGAAGTATTTATCAATTCATCCTAGTATTCATCAATATAATGCAATAACACCCAGTAGATGTTATTTTACAAAGACAATCTGTAAAGTCTCAAGTCCCATTATGAAACTTCTGAATCTATCCCTGTACATGCAAATCTGAGCTGAAGGTGAAACTTGAGCTGCAGAGTCCATGTTGCTGCTCGTTTCCCAGGACAGATTAACATTGCCATTGAATTCTCTACGTTACCTCTCCAACATAACTCTACACAGCTCTGGGGCTCCTAAAAGGTGAGAGATGCTCCTACAGATAACACAGCCACATTCACATGCACAGCACACTCACTGGGCCAATGTCTAGTGATCTGTTTTAGACTGGGATTCTCATCAGGGGCCAAGTTACTGGGCACAAATGTATAAAAAGGGTTTGAGGGGTGTGTTCAGCTGTGTCCAATGGAAAATTCTTGGATGCAAGCCATGTGAGGTACACGGGGACAGAGAGAAAGAAAGGGAGATATTGCAGAAAGTAACCAGCTGAAAGTTCTAGCTCATTTATTTTTAGTCAATCTGTGTTTTGTGGTGTTAATGATTCATGGTGAGGGGACAGAAATAGGGGAAACAGAAGGTGTTAGCGCCACCTTGGCCACACTCCAGTAACCCTGCCATGGAGTAGCTTGATACAGGCAAGTGGTCGGAAAAAGCAGACAGAAAACAGACAAAGAAAGAGTACAGGAGAAATACTGTTTGAAATTCAGTTAGGGAGTTGGACTTAATTTGACAGTAAACCGAGGAGGTGCTGACTCACGTCACTGGAGACTTGGACAATTAAGTCCAGACAAACATAACCTCCCTTCAGAGGCGAACGCATACATGTCTCTGTTGACGTCACCGTCAACAATGGCATATGACTGAGTTGACCACTTGAAGAGGCGGTGTCACAGGGAACATCTACTTTGTACCAGATTTCTTATTTAATTGAAAAGCACTTTATCAGTGAGCTCCCTCAGGAGGAAGACTGGAACGGTATATGAGGTCAAGTATGTGTGGAGGAAGTGCTTTCATAACTATCCATCAAGACGCATATTGAATTGCGATAAATTTGATCCATTTTCTCTTTTTAGGACTAAGGGTGCCGAATTTAAAAAACACTGTTTTGTCAACTTTTGGACTAGAATTAAAGCTGAAGGAATTTTTATAGAAATGTGCTCCAAATAAGAGGTGTGCACTTGAACAATGCCTCCTCTTTCAGAATGAGGACTGTCATCTGATTTGGAATGCTGATATATCCGATAAGCACGCATTTCTGAGCTGGAGGGTCAGTGTTGCACATCAGCAGGAGAGAGAGAGAGCTTCTCTACGGCGGACTAAGCCTCATCACCTTACCTGCAGACAGGAGAGCGACAGAGAGGGAGGAGGAAGAGCGAAGGGAAAGGAACATCCAGTTCTAGACCAAACAAGTTTGCAAAACATGAGCAAAAGGGATTTAGGTTCAGCGAGGACATTGGTTCGGTGCCAATTTTAGGATCGCTACGAAGACTGAAAACATCCCAGGGTGAGGTCAGGATAGCGGATGAGTGTGTGTCCCAAAAAAATTGAAGAGACAGACAAGAAAAGATGCCTGAAAATAAGCAGACAATCCAGCGGACTGGAAGCTATCTGTCTCACTCTGCTTACAGGAAGATAAAAAGGGTGCTGAGCTTCAGAAGACGTGAGTATTAAATATTAGGCAGGGAGAGCACACACCATCACACACAGAGGTAGATTTTGGTGCAGTGCAGCTGCAGCATGCATTAATCTTAAAGCCTTTTTTTTGCAGTGCATTATTATTGTTCAATGCATTCTGTTCTATTTCAGCAGACTGGTTTTTCAATATATGCTTGAGAGGTGAACTGCATTTACACCAAGTGCTCTCACTATCTCAGTTAACAAAATTAGGTAACTAAGGTGCTAAACAGGGTCTGACATTGACAGCTCTACACCTGTGTTTTACCACCACAGGTGTATTTGGTCAAAGGTTGGAGGAGACAGTCCTGTATGAGAGAAGGTATGGGGATCACATGGCTCCTTTGGTGGTGGAGCAGTGTGTTGATTTTATCCGAGAGCATGGGCTCACCGAGGTGGGACTCTTCAGGCAGCCCGGCCAGGCCACACTGGTTAAAGAGCTACAGGAAGCTTTTGATGCTGGGGAGAAACCGTCTTTTGACAAGTAAGAGATTGACGTTATTAAAATTGAGGTACCGCAGAGAAGTTGAAATCAGCATAATGTACATATTTGCTTGAGAGAGAGATTTTGTCTTCACCAGGCATAATTGTGTAACATAAGATGAACTGAAATTAGCTAAACATGCTATCTACCAAGGTTGCTATTTAGAATTCTTTATACAGAATTGTAAACATTTTGAAGGAAGTATAAGAAATTCATATAATGAATAGTAAAATGTAACTAAGAAACTAAGATCTTTAACTAGGAAATGAAGTTTTGTCGAAACAAAATGTTTAAAATCTTGTATAGGCTTTACAGACAGATATCTGTTTAAAAAGCCATTTATTGAAATTTGTACTTAAATGTATGTACCATGGTGCCAGTGTGGAAGAATACTTCTTTTCCAAAAATACTTTCTTTTTGAATTGTAATTCAGTAAACTGCACTTCTTTAAATTTCAACGTAACTTCTTATCATATTTGGCCAATTTGATTAAACTCAGGAATTGAAAGGGAGCTGATTCTTCAGGTCTAAAGTTTGTCCAACAGAGCTATATTCTATACATGTGACCCTGGACCACAAAACCAGTCATAAAGGTACATTTTTGAGATTTGCCAGGATAGGACAATATTTGGCCGAGATACAACTATTTGAAAATCTGGAATCCGAGCTTTTAAAGTTGTCCAGATGAAGTTGTCAATGCATATTACTAATCAAAAATTAAGTTTTGATATATTTATAATAGAAAATTGACTAAATATATTGATGGAACATGATCTTTACTTAATATCCTAAAGATTTTGGGCATTAAAAAATTAATTTTGACTCATACATTGTATTTTTGGCTATTGCTACAAATATACTCATGCTACTTAAGACAGGTTTTGTGGTCCAGGGTCACATATAGTATTGCACAGAGGAAGGCTAATTTAGAACTCTGGCTAATTTTATTCAGAGGACATGGGAATAAACACTGTACAAGTAAAATAAAACATGTTAATTAAATAAAATGCACCTGTACAAATACTTGTGTAAGTGAATTCACTCTTGTAGTGAATACATTTTTGCTCTCCCAGCAGCACAGATGTTCACACAGTGGCATCTTTGCTGAAGCTATACCTCAGGGAGCTGCCTGAACCTCTGGTGCCATTTTCCCGCTATGAAGAGTTTCTTGTATGTGGCAAAAGAATCCCCACAGACAGAGAAAAGGTATAGTTAACCATCACTCACTTCCAACAAGAGCACAAGAAAATCAAGAAATTTAAATTTAGTAACCAATAAGAATTTTGTTTTATAATCTTATCTTTTACTTCAGGGTTTGCAAGACTTGAAGAGTCTCCTTTATGAGCTACCTGTAGCAAACTTCAACCTTCTGAAATACATCTGCCAGTAAGGCTGAAGTCTATTTTTTTCCATCCAAAGATCTAGAAATGTAGTTTTATATAGGGCCTTTTGCACCAGAGGAACCTTTTCATAGTTCCTACAACTATTGGCAGAAGTACCTGCTTTTTGGCCTGTTCACACTGCAGGAACTAGGATCTTATTTATTTCTAGCAATTCTGTTTAGGGGAAGTAAATTAACTCCTATTTCAGAGTAGGGTATAAAACAGTTCTAAAGGAACTACAATGTAAAAAACAAACAAAATTTGTTGAGTCAACTTAAAATAATTTGTTACACTGCTGCCTTAAAATTTTAAGTTCAGTCAACTCAAAAAAGTTTATTCAAGTTAAAATGTAAAGTTGTACTAAGTGACAACTTAAATATTCAAGTTGACTAAACAAAAAAAATTGTTTGTTAAACTTAACAGCTGTTTGTTACTCGGCTGCCTCAAAATTTGAAGTTAAATCAACTCATATATCTAAGTTGTCACTTAGTAAAATGTAACATTTCAAGTTGACTAAACGTACAATTTTAAAGGCAGCCAGGTAACAAAATTATTTTAAGTTGACTCAACAAATTGTTTTTTACAGTGCACGCTGATTGACCAAATGCATATGAAACACTGGCTACCTGGCATTTTTACAAAACCATAAAATATTTTCTCGACAAACATGGGAAAACAGGGATAATTGCATTTACCTGTTTTTTTTGCTGTGTTGTGTTCTTTTCTTAGCCTCGATGATATGTGACCCTGGACCGCAAAACCTGTCATAAGGATCAGTTTGAGATTTATATATCATCTAAAAGCTGAATAAATAAGCTGTCTGTCTATTGATGTATGGACAGGATGGGACAATAATTGGCCGAGATACAACAGTTTGAAAATCTGGAATCTGAGGATGCAAAAATATAAATAAAATATAAATATTGAGAAAATCACCTTTAAAGAGTTAAGTTAAAATGAAGTTAAGCAATGCATATTACTAATCAAAAATTAAGTTCTAATATATCTAATATATTATAGGATATTTACAAAATATTTTCATAAAAAAATATTTTTACTTGTATCCAGAAAAAAAATCAATAATTTTGACCCATACAATGTACTTTTGGCTATTGCTACACATATACCAATGCTAATTAAGACTGGTTTTGTGATCCAGGGTCACATATGTAACACTGCATGTCGTTATAGAAAATTTTGCCTCGTAGCCCAACTTTTTGCTCTTTCAGTCACATAAATTGTTTACATTCCATCTCCATTATTAGGAAACCAACAGCACACAACAAAAACAGCTCAGATTACGGCATCCTCCATTCATCGGTTGTTGACATTTGTGAATGCCACGCATAAAGACGAAGCTGTCTGCCACTTCAAAGTTAGTTCCTGCTGTCAGTGCAAATGCAACCAGGAAAACAGTCCAAGAGATGGATAGTTCCTCCACTAAGTTCTTAGAACTACATGGTGTGAAAGACCCTTATATTTAGGTATTGGCATAGATGGCATAGAACAGGGTTTGGTTCTGAAGAGCCACAGTGCAGAGAAACCCTTTGACCTTGATTACTTTGTTAAGGTGTGTTTGATTAGAGTTGGACTGTGGCTCTCAAAGACCAACGTTGGCCACCCCTGGCACAGAAGATGTGCCTCATCTTAAAAGTTTAACATGGCTTACATCAGATAAGACGCCTATGACACATCTCTGTTCCAGATTCTTAAATGATGTCCAATCATACTCCAATGTCAACAAGATGAGTATCCAGAACTTGGCAACTGTTTTTGGCCCAAATATCCTTAGGCCTAAAGCTGAGGACCCAGAAAGTATCATTGGAGGTGAGACATATTTACATTTCCATAACTTTAAATGATGTCCAATCATACTCCAATGTCAACAAGATGAGCATCCAGAACGTGGCAACTATTTTTGGCCCAAAAATCCTTAGGCCTAAAGCTGAGGACCCAGAAAGTATCATCATAGGTGAGAAATATTTAGGCTTTCATAAATAGAGTCTGTGGTGAATCCAGGTAAGGTCCTAGCTTCAACTGAAATTTAGATAGCTCTAAAGTTTAGTGTATGTACTCACATGCTTGTGAGGTCATGTGACACTGTTTGCCTCAAATCTGTGGACTTACACATTCCTCTCTCTTTTACTAGGGGCAGCAGTTGTGCAACATCTGATGTCTGAACTGATCCGTGAGCACAACTTGCTCTTCTCCCGAGAGAACTGCAACCCTCCTGAAACATCCTCACAAGCCACCCACCCCATACAAAGACACAGTAACCTTGTGGAATGGGTGCATGAACCACCTGCACACCTGAGGGAGCCACTGTTGAGCAAAGATCACATGGTCCTTCCTGATCAGACTGTAGCCTGTACACATAAACACTCTCTACCACTAAACACAGAGAGGAGAGGGTCTTTTCAAAGTCCTTGTGACAAAAACATTACCCATTTATCAGAGACAGAGCAACAACTTCTAGAGAACTCTTCACCAACCAGCTCTGCTTTGATTTATGACAACTACAGTCAGCACAGCTCAGCACAAGAATCTCTCCATACAAGACATGTACCTACACCCTCCACCCCACCTGCCTGCTCTTCTTTGAGCAAAGTACTGGAAGCTGGAGTTCAAATATGTATGCAGTCAAGGAGCTGGCATGACATGGAAGAACCCAGCTGGGGACCAGAGAAAGTGCTAGGGGAAAGTGGAGGCAGCAGTGAAGCCCAGGATAGTACCTTATCGGTCTATGACAACATAGTTACCGAGGAGCATATGGAGCAATACGTAGAAGACAGGGAGGCCAAAGGTACTGCCAGTGTGGCTGAGAGCAGCAGCTCTTGGTCCTCCTGTGAGATCGTGCCTTTGGATGGGGGCAGTGGGAGCGGTGGAGCTGCAAGCCCTTGCAATGTCTCCCCAAGACAGTTCCCCTCATTCAGAATGGACTCTAGAGAGGAAGAACTTCGCCTAAACTCCCCTGCCTCGTCCTCTGCTCCCACAGATGCACCTTTAAGCACCGGTAGCAGCGAAGTTTTTTTGCCAAATGCTCCCCAAGAGCCCCTAGGTTTTCCAGCTTCCCATGCAATGCAGTGCCTGGTTGCAGGGCTTCGTCAACAGATGACCAGGCAAAAGGCAGAGTATGAGGCAAAAATCAACAGGTAAGACCACTTCATTAGCAGTCTTGGTACCTGATAAGACCAGCACCATACACTCAAGCCAGACATCTGTGAAAATGTTTAAACAGGCTGAAAAACAGATTCAGCCTGCACACTAGTACATTTGGTAAGTGGACAAGCAAGTGAAATTAGATAATGCGACTTAAAAAATTACAGGCAGGAGCGTTGGAACAGTATTGGATCTGAATAATGCAGGACGGTAGCTCTCCAGTAACAGGGTTGGCTACTCCTACATTAAAGGATTAGTTTACTTCCAGAATAAAATTTTCCTGATTATTTACTCACCCCAATGTCATCCAAGATGTTCATGTCTGTCTTTCTTCAGGTTTTTAAGGTAAACATTCCAAGATTTTTCCCTTCAGTGGGAGCCAATGGGTAGAAGGTCCAAATTGCAGTTTCAATGCAGCTTCAAAGATCCTACTATCATCTACTACTATACCAGCTACATGATCCAGGAATAAGAGTCTTATCCGATCATCCATTTTCTTAAAAGGAAAAAATGTATATACTTTTTAACCACAGTGATCATCTTGCACTAGCTCGACTTCATGCATTACGTAGTAACATTTAGAAAGGTCACACATGACATATACAGAAGTACCGACCCAGTGTTTACAAAGCGACGTGCAACGAAAGCCAAACGCCCTTTACAAAAAAAGTAAAATAGAGATGTTGGATGATTTTGAAGTTAGAGGAGAAAATGAGATGGAGTTTTTTGCCCTAACCTACCTACCGTTTTGAACCAGAGCTTACAGACGAAGAATGCGCATCGCAGAGCTAGTGTTCCCATACCTTGGTTAACTTCAAATTCCAGAAACGATGTTGGAACGCATTAGCAGACTGGAGGGAATAATATGGAATTTTTTCCAGAAAATGTTTATTTTCAAAAACTTTCCACTGCCTTGTAAACATTTTTTCAGATTCACAACTTTAATGGATTTCAAGGACCAGTGGGAACCCAGGTAAAAAGTATATACATTTTCGTTTTGCTAGATAAGACACTTATTCCTTGAACTAGAAATTGCAATGAAACTGCACTTTGGACCTTCAACCTGTTGGCTCCCACTGAAGTCCACTGTATGGGGAAAAAATCCTGAAATATTTTCCTCAATAACCTATATTTCTTTTATCTCTACCCCATTCTGTGTCCAGGCTGGAGCAGAGGAACAAGGTACTTCAGGGGGAAGTTACAGGACTGCGCTCAACTCTGGAGCAGCAGCGGCGCTGGGTCAGTGTGGCTGAGATCAAGATGAGAAATGTTGAGCGAGCCCGTGCAGACGCTGACAGACGGAACACCACTCTGCAACAGGAAATGGAACAGTTCTTCGAAACTTTTGGCAAGCTTAATGCAGAGGCCCGGAAAACCAGTCGCATCGTTCAGAGTTTTTGAAACATTCATGTGCAGTTCTACTAATCAAAAAGCATTTTAAGGTTTCATTGTTTTAAAGCAATGTTTTCCAGCTCTGGTCATGGGGTTACCCTCAAGCAGGTATGGGCAAACTCGGTCCTGCAGGGCCGGTGTCGCTGCAGAGTTCAGCTCCAATCCTGATCAAACACACCTGAACAAACTAATCAATGTCTTCAGGATTGGAGCTAAACTCTGTAAGGACACTGGCCCTCTAGGATCGAGTTTGCCCATGCCTGCTCAATAGCATAATTTTTTAATGTCTTTATTATCTGATACCTTCATTCAAGTCTGGGGGTTTCTACCAATGAACTTACGAGTTGAAACAGGGTGATAAGAAACGTTCAGTGTTAGAAGGTACTCCAAGACAAACAATATTAAAGTAATAACTGTTAAAAACAGGAGTCTGTAGAAATGAGGATGCATTCCTGAGGGAAACCATTGCCCCACTTTCAAGTACCTACAGTTCTGTTGCCTGAACAACTGTGCAGACCAGCATGTTCAAAATAATATTAAAGGCAATTTTTTTGCCATTTAAGTGATCAAAGAATGGAATGACCCAAAAGTAAGCATGGATGCCATATTTGAGAAATAGATTGTAAAACTAGACCCTAGGGATGCTCTTAAGATAAATGAGCTCAGACTTAAAAAGTCTCTGCCCTGGCTCGGGGTCACTGTACATTTTTATTTAATTGGGTCCTGTGTAGGTAACACAAGACAGTCATACCTTGTACACAAACTTACTGTTCATAAACTGTATGCATTTGTACCATATGAAATAAAACATAAAACAAACAGTACTTTGAGCTTTTTATTTGGCCAGTCGTAACAGATGTTTAATTTTTTTTTTCTTTTCGCAGAGAAAAGAAGTCTCATTCTATTACTGTAGATAGAGAATCATTTAAGGTTTTGCATATGTTTCAGACAGGTTTGTGATTTGGGTAACTCCCATCATAGCCCACTGACGGGGCACCCATATGTAGCACAACAATACAAAACACATGAAAGCTAACAGACATTACTAGCACAGAGCAGTTAGATATCTATTCCTTTACAGGATTTGATTGAGATTTTGATTGATGACCATGAAAACTCTTTTCATAAGGTCAACGCACACTGCACCAACAGACAAGACTAGCAGACAGGGTTTTGTCGGGTCAGCGTGTTACCCCTGTCAGTCTGTTGGCATTAGCCAGTGCCTGTTTTCGCCAACTGAACATTTTAAATCTGCATTTGTCGGGAGGTGGAATATCTGAGAAGTGACATACTGTAATCGGCTAGCTGTCAGCATCTGTCAGTCCAGTGTGAATTGGCCTTTCAAATGATAGTAAATGAATATCTAAAAAGTGAATAATTCTTCAAGTCATTACTGATTCCACCTCTAGTGACAGATTGTCAGTGACAAAAACACACTGTTGTTCACAAACAAAAACACCCTCTCCCCCAAGGGAAACAGACACCCAAAAGAAGAGAAAGTAAGCCCTTGAGAAAGTGTGAGCCAGCTTTGTTCGTCATCTTGAAGGTCTCAGTGCCACAGAGGTCCATCACTAGTGTTCATAACAGGAATCAATGAGTCCACAACAGCAAAACTAATGTGCATAAGGCTCCAAAATGAAAATGGAACACAATGCACTATTGTGTTGTTGTAATACATTATCACTGCGCTAACAGTAAGGTGAAGCACCAAAAGAAATCTCACAAGCTCAAGAACCAGGAAAAGTGGCATGGTGGCAAACAATCCAGCCTGCTGAAAAATAACTTGATTGTAGGTGTGTGACCAACAATCATTTTAGGAACTCAAGGCCAAGCCTTAGATATAATGATAGTTAGTGAGAAGCTTAAGGCATGAAAGTTATGGTGAAGCTAAGTTCATCCTCCAGTCCTGTCCATCAGTAAAGGACCTACAAATATTCCCATTTCAGTCAGAAGAGTTTGGAGTTTCCAATCATCTTCTACAACCAGAGGACAGGTTTCTATGATGTCCTCAAGTCTGGGATGAAGAGGGCTTGTGTTCTCATGCATAGAAATGAATGTAGGATACAGGACTCATCATACATATCTACAACACTGGAAGGAAAAGAAAGCAGGAAGAAATGCTGAGGTTGATGAAACTGATGAATGGCTGGGTTTCCATCCTGAATACCACTGTTAAAGAACCACACACTCTAAAACAAGTCTCTAAGCGCATGGTTACCCACAGTATATAACTGAATTGCAAGTCTGCATACAGTAACCTAAGGCTGAAGAGACGTATATAAAGGAAATTCAATTATATGGCCTTGATAAACCATATAAACAAGTGTTTCACTGAAATGACATCTGCAATAGAAGAAACTGAAGAAATAAACCGCTGACAAGTCTATTTAAAAAAAATAAAATAAAGGAAAGAAACCATAAATTTGCTTTGTACAACATTCTTATGGGCTTTTCAAGTTTGAGGAGATTAAAAAAGGCAATGGTTTGCATTAGCTCATGCAATTAAACATACAATCTTACGAGATACATCATGAACTTGTCAGCGGTGATTAATTACTCTTGGAATGAGGAAGAAGGGCTTTGAAAAGGATGTTGCATCCATATTTTTTCAATTGATATCTAGAAGTTTTTGTTCATTTTAAACAGAAAATGCTCACTTTTTAAACGTCTATGTGCAATTTTCTAAATCGATTTCAAGTTCCATCTACTTAGTTTGTTTTACAGTACATATGCTAAAGCATATTCAGACGCTGTAAAATTCTTTCCACAGCACAAAGAAAAAACTGAACATTTACACAAATCTATGTACGTATATATACACACACACATGACTACACCCTAACCAACTGAAAAGCATCTGTAGGTTCTCTTTTAAAATGGGTGTATGGTGACTATGTACAGAGGCAGGCACTATTGTTCCGTTTCTAGGTGTGTTTAGGCAATTTGTAGTTACATTGTCTGTCTATTAAGTGTTCTTTGTTAACATCATGCAGCAATACTTGTAACGGGAACTCATTGCGAAGGGGCTGACTAGCAATAAAGTTGCTGAGAATTTATATCTGTGCTTCTTTTAGGTGATGAAATGAATGGTAATAAAAGCTACATCGCACAGAGAGAGAGAGAGGACATAAATGACAGGGATAAATCTAGATATTACACATGCTGCTGCAATAACGCCACTAGATGAATTAATATTAGTTTATATGGAGTAAAAGTGTAAATGCATTAAAGCATAAACCTATTACCTATTATTTGCCCATTTATAAATGGAGTTGTTTTAAAAATCTAAAAGTAAAACTGTGAAGATGTGGTAAAACAAAAGAAGTGAATAATAAAGATTTGGTTGGTGCGTAATCTCAGCTTTAGTCACAACCGACGTGTCTAAAGGCTAATATTACACAAAATGTATATGAGAGATGGGACAGAGGGAAAAACAGTCCCTTAAAAGTAAGAGTGAAGGATTAAGAGTGTAAACTTGAAGCCGTATGAACGTGCACCCACAGTTCTCTTCAGTCAAGACCACAGTATGGCCCACACAGGTGAGGGAGAGGGATGTGACATAAGCGAGAAGACAAGGAGGTGGAAGCTGCCCGAGTCACTCCTCTAACGGTCCAGTGAGGGTGTCGATGCAGGAGCTATCGGTGTCCGAGGCCAGTGTCTGCTCCGTCGACATGGACGAGATGTCATTAATAGAGGATGACTGGGAGGCAGTGGTGCTGCTGTTCACTGTACCATCTACACACAAAACAATGCATCAAAATTAGGGTTGCCAAAGGTAATGTGCTAACTTACGAGATAAACATTTACTGAATGCAGTTAACGTACAGTTTTCAAATGTTTTTTTTGTTCCAAATTATTTCTAAAGAATATGCGTTTCTCTGTAAATTATCTTAACCTTCTTACAGGTGCATTTTGAAGTTCTTTGGCTAGCGTTAGCATTACTGTTCTTTGTGCACTTTAAGTATCAATACCACAAAGGTGTTAGGAGATGCACTGCCATCTACTGACACGGATCATCATGATTGTCTCTGAGTTATGTAAAATACATGATACTACTGAGTTTTAGAGAGTGGTCCCATACATGTTAACTCTTTCCCCACTAGAAAGATCATCTTTACAAGTTAATGCACCCCAGAATATTTTGTTGTATGAATATTTAAACTCACATTATGCCAAAAAAGTTTCTATGTTTTTAAACCAAAAACCCATTTTATTCTAGCTTCACGCAATCTTTTTTTTTTACAGTGCCTTGCGGAAGTCCACCTTTGTTACGTTCCTGCCTTAATGCTAAACTGCTTTAAATTTCTTCATCCTCCCCACCCCCCAAAACCATCTATACTCTATATACACTTATAATGACAAAACAGAATTTTCACAACTTCAGAAATTTATTTAACATAAAAAACCTAAAATAAGTACACTGCATAGTGTTTGATTGGGATCTTGCCACACTGCAGATTGGTGGAGTATTGCAGTGATGTTTGTCCTTCTGTAGGTTTCTCCTATCTCCACATATGATCATGAAGTTCAACTAGAGTGACCATCAGGTTCATGGTCACTACTCTAACCAAAGCCCTTCTCCATGAATTGCTCAGTTTGGCCAGGAGGCCAGCTTTAGGAAGAGTCTTGGTTACTTCAAAACTTCTATTAAGTGTAACATGGACTACATGCTTCTCTGAACCTTCAATGCAGCAAATTTGTTTTCTGAACTCTTCCCCAGATGCGCGGCTTAATGCAATCCTGTTTCTGAGCTCTACAGGCATTTTTTATTTTTCAGGGCTTGGTTTTTGCTCTGATATGTCATCAGTTAGACCTTTTATTAAGACGTGTGCTTTTTTCAATCATACCCATTCAATTGAACTTGCCACAGCTCAACTTCACTTAAAGTGTTGTAACATTTACAAGCAATATAAATTCGCCTGAGCTAAATTTCATCAGTCCCAGATTAGGGTATGAACACTATGCAATGGAATCATGTATGTTTTTTTATTTTTAATAAATCTGCAATGATGTTAAAAAACTGTTTTTTGCTTTGCCATTATGGTGTATGGAGTGAAGATTGAGAAAAAAAAAAAAAAAAAGTATGCAACAAAATGTGGAAAAAAAGAGAAGGTGTATAAATACTTTTGCAAGGCACTGTATTAACACTTGAAAGCAGGTAAGTCTCACGAAAAAAGACAAAGTTGAGAAAATAGCATTTTTGTAAGAACTATATCTGGATCAGATTCAGAATGATGATCAAAACATAAAATAGATCGCTTCCATCAACACATCCAAAGGTTGCACGGTCCTATACCACATCCTGGATCGACATTTCATTCGGTAATAAGCATTTTTGACTTGTATGCGGTTTAATGATCCATTATTTTACATTTGCATCTGCTTACATAAGAGATTGCTTGTTACTGCTGCTTCTTCACCGTGTTTTGATCCAGACATTCAATACTCTTTCGAAAGATGCGTAATAGCGCCTCTTACTGTCAATGGTCAGAAAGGGTCTCATAAATGCCTGAACTTTTTAAATTAGCATTAACTCCTGAATGCACCTTTAACTTCTAATTCTGAAATAAATTAATCAGACTTAGAATGGGACTTTTAATTAAAGTGAAGGTATTTGTTTGCTTGGTATTGCAAAATTTCAATTAATTTTAAAATACAACATAATTTCTGTCAGTTTTCCCACTAATCATTGTCAACTAGACAGAGACATACACATATATACACCGTTTTCACATTTATACACGTGACTCACCTAAACACTCCTCTTTTAGCACTCCGTTCTTATTCCTCTCCTCCCAGTCCATTACTTCTTTATAAATCAACTCTGTAGTGAGGGACAAACCCAAGCAATCACAAAGAGTTTTATGCCTTTCTATCATTTTATAAATTACTAATACATACTATCATCTTTTCAGCAGACATTTCGAACACAAAGTTCTAGAAGCAAGACTCAAAAACTCCATTACTTTAGAATAAATGAGAATGCAAATGATCTTGAATAAATACACCACAGTAATTATTTCTGCTGTAGGCATTCATTTTCTACAAGAAGCTTATAGCTCAGCAGGAGGTAGTGACAGCAGAGGGCGTTTGTACCTTTCCATTGCTCAATGCTGTGTTCCCGCTCCTCCAACTGTTTGTCTGATATCTGCGGAGGAGGCTGAACACATAAAACAATCATTATACATTCTAGTCTCAGGGGAGAACCATCTTGGCATCGTAAAAGCCCTGTAAAACACTTTCATCCGGACTGGACAGAACAAAGTGACATAAAAGGATAGGGGTGCACTGACCGCATCGGCCTCAGCTGGGTCGTACCACACATGGATGTAAGGGTGACTGAGTGCCTCCTGCACAGAGATGCGGCTTTCAGGGTCGATTACCAGCATCTTGGACAACAGGTCTCGTGCTTGACTAGCTACATTAGGAATGATGTAAAATGTCACGTGTCAAAGCAATTATACCAAAGAGAGTACTATGAGACAGCAAACAAAGGGAACAGATGTGGAAGAAACTTTTAAATGTCTTACTTTTGATCTTGTCATGCTCATTATCTGAAGGGAAGGCCCAGTCGGGAAAAAGATCATTAAAACTGACTCCAGGAAACTGGGGTTTGTTCATCACATAGTTTCTTACAGTCTCCATCAAACGGTTCATAAACTCCAGAGACGGGGTTCCCAGAATTTCAATTACTTTATTCCACTGGTCAATATCTGAGATTAACTCAGTTAAGGAAATCAAGGTGACAGGGGATATATTCAATTAAAATTAACTGAAAACAGCTTTCTTTCAATGGCTAGGACAAACATACAAGAGTACAAGATTAAAGAGGATACGATCAGTGCCCTGGAATATGACACTTCCTTTGACCATCTCACCCATGATGCAGCCCACTGACCAGATATCAACTGGTAAAACACAATCAAATATTAATACCACAATTTTATTTAGATATCGCCACTGACTTTCAATAGCATTACGGACAAAAAAAAAAAAAAAAAGAAGTTTTACCATTCTCCTTATATTTCATGCCCAGGATGACCTCCGGTGCTCTGTAGTACCTGGTTACTACGTAGGGTGTCATCATGAAGTTAGTGCAAGCGGTTCTGGCCAGCCCAAAGTCTAAGATCTTTAACGTGCAGTCAGACTTCACTACTATGTTACTGGGCTTCAGATCCTGAGGGGAAGAGATGATAGTTTCATATTGCCATGCTAAAAAACATCTCACACATTGATATATTGTAAGGTACAATGATTTAGAGAACACAGCTGGTGATGTGTCACGCTGGATTTGGTCTTCACTTATTCAAAGAAAACATTTGGTACAAACTTAGGATACAAATGAAAATAGTAGCTGGCTATTTTCCAGCGCACGCACTAAACAATTTGTTTTCTTGAGATGTTAACTGGTTGGTCCACCAATTATTTTGCAATACACGTAAACAAAAAGAGAACAATAATACATGCAGACACATTAGATACAAAATGTTTAGTTTTGTAATGTTGATTATTTATTTTTGCAGATATCACTTAAACTTTTCCTTTTTCCACTATTACAGCAACATCCACATTTTTGCCAGTAACCCAAAACCTCATATTAACATTCAGTACAGACCCAAAGAGTAAGGTTATTATAGTTTAGAAATGTAATTTTTTCAATTTCATTTTTTTCTTCTATGTTCAGTTTAATTTAATTTATAATTTATTTAATTTTATTTAATTTATTATTATTTTATTTTAGGTGTAGTTTGAGGAGGAAAAACAAATACATATTCCTCCATTTTTAGCTAGGGCAATTGTTTGGAATTTTTTTTTTTTTATGGGAAGCAGGGATATACACAAATAGTGAATCTGTATTCAGAAAGGCACGGAAAATAAACAATGCGTTCTACGAAGCCACTAAAGGGACACGGTTAGTCGCCCACTATCAGTAGCCTGTTACATTAGTGCATAATATACAGAATATGACCCGAATATAAAACTAGGCTTTTTTTCTTGGAAATACAGCTGAAAAAATGTGTTCATCTTATATTCAGGGTCTAGACTTTGACATGTTAATAATAGACCGAACAACTATAGGTGACGCCAAATCCGAGAGCACCAAAAAAATGTGTAATGTAATGTTTGTCGGTAAAGTTAGTACAACGTGATTGAAAACAAAAGAAAAAAAAAAAAGTTTACAGCAGCATGAGTCTTGACTGTCATGTTAGCCTGATGGAACCAAACTTCCTCTGTAAGTTGATTTTAAAATGCAAGACAGTACCCAGATTAAATACTAAAATAAGACTTTACTTCTACTGTTAATGAAATGTTGGGTAGGTACTATTCATTTTAGGGGCTAAATGTTATATAATTTAGATGGGTTAACTGTTATTTTTATGGTATATCAAAAAGTGTATATTTTTTTATGTGATTGTTGGTACATTTTACCAGTATTTACCATACTTTCAAAACAAAAAGGAAAAATATGAAATATAAAATATATATATACACACATATACATATACATATATATTGTTTTAATAAAACAAGATTTGTTTTTTAAAAAGTTTAAAAAAATTTCCTTTCTGAACATGGTATTTGGATTTGGGCACATCCCTAATGGGAAGTGTAAAATATTTTGGATTTATTAGGTAGTAAATAGTTAATAAGAAACAGATTTCTTGAGTCAGGACTACCCATACTATACACTGGTATGTTTTTGTATACTGGTGCATATGATGTCCAGTGTGCGCAAAAAATATTTATGAAGAATTGTGAATTATTAAAAATAAAAAAATTGTGACCCCAAGAATCAATATGAATAGAATCGCGAGGTATCGAAAGATTTCCACCCATACCAGTAAGGTAGTAGAGACGTTGCTAATATGGTACGTGACATTAATTTTTATGAGGCTTCAAGAATACTATTTGTATGCAAAGAAAACAAAAATAACTTTATTCAATCATTTTTTTCTCTTCCGCGGAGCTGGCGTTCTGACTTACATTGTCCATCTCTCTTCATCATCTGTATATTCTGGTTCAAATAAGTAAGGCTGAGCAAAAAATTGCAAGTCATCTACTCTGTCGTAATCTTCAAACATGATTACGAAGATTCTTTTATGTACAGCGTGCGCCCTGTTCTGCTTGTAAACAAAGTGCTCCTTCATCAGCAGCACCACATGCTTCGTGGTACTTTCATGAATGCGCGTCAAAGACTGACACGGAAGAGAAGAAATTGTTGAAAAAAGTCATTATTATAGTTTTCTTTGCACACAAAAAGTATTCTCATAGCTTTGTAAAATTCCAACAAAAGTTGAACTACTGATGTCACATGGACTATTTCAGTGGTTCTCAGACTTTTTTGGTCACGCCCCCCTTTAAACCTATAAAACAAATTCCTCCTCACCAACACAATTAACACCGTTTCTACACCAGACGCGAGCGGCAAAATACAGTAAAACTCATTATAATCAGTACCCTTTATAAACTTTAATCACCATGTCAACACCACACGCAACAGTCGTCACGCCACAATGCAAAAGCTCTACACTGGACATGACAAAACAACCGTTGCAAATCATTTTAACTTTGTGTCAGTACGTCATATATAGAACAAAGCATCAGATTAATGTCGGGGATTTGTTGCACCGCTCCACATCCAGTATAGACCAGATCAACAGCTACAACAGTAGCTTTGTTGCATCCCGTGTAGAGCTGTTGTGGCATGACGGAACAACTGTAGCGTCCGGTGTAGACATGGTTAGTGAAGCCGAGAGCAATCATATTTTCTGCATTTAGCTTTTGAATGACTAGAACCTGCCTGGGTCTGTGCGACTTCATTTATGGCTTTTCTCTTCCCTTTCACATAGCAATCTGTCTCCCATTCTAAGTTAATGTTTGGCTGTTTACTGTTTTATTTATTTTATTTTTCTGCTGATGGCCTGCACGCACCCTGCAATACTTGTGTGACCCCATTTCATTTAATGTAATTATTTTAGCTTTGTTTTTATTAAACTGTCATACAAGTTGTAGTTACTGATAACAGGAGAACATCTCACCCTGTGAATGATGCCAGCTGAGTGTAGATGTCTAATGCCACACAGGATCTGGTAGAGCAGGTAAGACATCCTCTCATGGTCCAGGTCCATGTGGATCACCTGACAAAGACTAGCGTCCATCAGTTCCATTACCAAGTACCTGAGAGAAACCAGGGAATCAGAGTGTGCTCACATTCTCCTACATTTCCTTACATACATAGTACTAACCAGCATATAACAACCCCAGATCCCAAGCTTAATGCTTTAAGTCAGCAACACTTGGTGTAAAACACAGCAACAGAAGTGCTGTTGTCAGGAGTTGTAATTAATCTTGATTTAATAACATATAATTTTCTATCCTAAAGCTATAATTATCACATGCAGCAGTAGGACAACGTAATTAATCAGTTCCTCTCGAGAGTGCATTGTGGTCTCAGCAAAACTATGAATGTTAATAACACCGAGGGCCAAAGGACCAATACACCCTACTGCCATACAAACTCAGCTTACACTAAATGACAAGGTCAGCATAAACATGAATTTTTAAACTCAAAACTTACAAATCCTGAAACTCTTCCAATGACTTCTGGGGGGTGAAGACATTAAGCAAACGGATGATCTGGGAGGGAAAGAATGAGAAAACAAATGTGGACTAATCTACACAAAACAAACAGCTTGATAACAAAGCCCAGTGCCTCACTACCTGATTTTAAGTTATAAGCAACAGTCACTGGACAATTAGCAGCTGTTAGATGAATAAGTTAATCAAATAAGCTTACAGATTGCTGATTGATCAAAGTGAGCTAAAGGTAAAAAGGTCATGTACTACATTTATATTGTTTTTTAATGCTGAGTTGTTAGAAAGATTAAATTAGAAAATTAATTAAAATGAATCTGTGTTTTTTCCATGTAAGCTATTATTAAGAGTAATTACACATTATGAATGGTCATATGACATGCGCTTTTCGGTTTTGTAGTGTTGACAGAGATTGTATCTGAAATGCAGTGAAAACGCCAGTGCAGACGAGGACCGTTTTAAATTTAAAAACACCATTTTAAAACGAAAACGCACTAGTGTAAACAGGGCCTAAAACAAGACACAGCACTCAGGAATAGTTTAAAAAAAATACATATTGACATGTTGCCGTCAAATACAAAAGTTGTCATGTCAACCTGCTACTGTAAATAAAAGCTTGCAATGCTTGCCCCGCCTCCAGGGACTTCTGATTTGTCCAATGTTTTAAAACTGACATTGATGAGCGGCATTGAGTGTAAAAGTCAACACAGCATCAATGTGCAACTCACGTGCGAGGCGCTGCAAAAGACACGAGTGAGTTTGGAGTGAAAACATGATATTAAATGTAGTATTTTCACATGCTAGCAGCATTTCTACACAGAGCCGTAGGAGAAGCCATGCAAACAGCTGTCATTATCGCAAACAATTTATTTAGATATCATAAATGAACGGTTAAATCGTCTGCAATATTGAATGCGATTAAGCATAGCTTTTCAGTGAACTACGGATCTGTGTAGAAATGCTGCTCCATCTGAAAGTAGGTGCTGGAGATTTACTACTGATTACGCAACCGGCTACTGAAAAAATGTGCATGGGAATAAAAAAGATTTGCGAAACAGCCCCGAAATCCTGGTCTAAAAAAAAATTATTGAACTGAATTGAATTAAATCAAATGATTCATGAACCCGCATTGAATTCCAGATCAGAATAATGATTTGTGAACCATCATTTCAGAACAGGACTCGGAGCGCAGACTGTGAATCGTTGAGCGGAATGATTCAAGAACCTGCTCTGAAGTTCAGATCTAAAGCAAATGATTTGCGACCCCTCTCCGAAGTCCTGATCTGAATAATGAGTTCCAAACCATCATTTCAGTTCAGGACCCAGAACAATTCGCAGAATGATTCACGATGTGCTAAGTGGCGATCTGAATCAAATGATTCACAATACACGAAGTTCATGATTTGATTGGAGCATTTGGAAACAGTGAATCATTTACAAGGGTTACTGATTCAGAGTTTCGAAAAGCTCTGGCCATCACAATACAAGATATTTTAAATCATTACAAGTGATGTCAAAATTTAACAAAAAATGAATGTCTCTTTTAATTTTATCTGGTTTTTGTTAGTGAATTGCTTGAAATGAATGATCAAGTGTCATCAGTTTGAATCAATTGGAGCGGTTCCAGCGTGATTAACTCACTCAATTGATTTGGTTTGTCCGTTCCTCTTTTCGCGTCTTCAGCCATGTTTACATGACACTGTCAGTACCATTACTGGTTTAGCTTGATAGTTTTATGATGATAACTGAAAAATACAGGGTACGATTTTTTTTTTATTGCATAAATTTGTGAAAAGATATGTGCTTAATTGAAACACTGATTGTCTTTTTATAATTCAAGCACTTTTCCAAGTACCTCTTCAGGAATTTTGCTATTTTCAAGGGTTTTCCAGGCCTTAAATTTCAACGTCAAATTCAAGTACTTCAAGCACATTGTGCGAACCCTGGTTAGATTTTTTTGAATTTCGGTTTTGAATACCTTTTGGTTAATCTTCCACCCCTAGTATTTAATAATAATACTAATTTTACAATACTTTACAATAGTAAAATTACGATAGTAACATTCAGGGCTGTCTTAATTACAACATTTTCTTCAATCATATAAACAACCTATTTTGTATTCAAAACATAATTACTAATTTTTTAAAAGTTAAGGATAATGTTATTTCAAGAACTACATCTGAATTTAGCTCATACCAACAGTTTATGTACATGTGGTATATCTGTTCTTATTTTTTTTAGCTCGATATTGTTTTCCAAGCCAAAATTGGCCGTTAAGTGACATGAAATTGGAGAGAAATGTCAGAGGTAGTTGTTCAGTCCATCACCTTTCTGACATTCTTAACCGGTAAATGTGACAGAGCTCTGACATTCCAGCAAAAACAGCCTGTAAGTGTGACAGCCAGGACCAAAACTGAGTTGAGTCATTTAGTGTGACGCAGACTCAATGTGTACTATTGAAGGTAAGAGTGAACTGTTAAAGGGACTTACATTCTTGTGATTAACACACTTGAGCAAAACCAGCTCTCTGTAAGCCCTCTTTGCATGGGTCTGGTTCTGAAAGGGCCGGCTCAGTTTCTTCACAGCGACTGGGATGCAAAGTACGGTGTCCAGAGCGGAGCTTAATGGAGCAGAAAAATGGGAACACTGACATGATCACAATCATCATTGTAGTTGCCATCTTAGCTTCAAGCATGATTCCCAGCCATATTTCTGAATTTATAATGTCCTATTATATCACAATTCCCCTTTAAATGCCCTTTTGTATGTCATTACGGTATCAGACAACATTACAGCAAACAGTGTTTAGTGTCCATCTCCTGCGCTTGGATAAACAATTTAGACATGCAGTTAGCTGTAAAATCCCTCTCATTACAGCAGCTCTAAACCAGGGATCCAAATCTCTAATGAGACATTCAGGTCAATGACAAAAACACATCTGCTGTGCTCATGACAAATGGAGACAGGCGATGTCTAATGGGATGATGACATCATTAGTATGGAGGCAGATAAAACTCTGTTAATTCCAGCCACCCACTCACCAGACAATACCCTGGGCACCGGATCCGATGGCGCGGAGCTGCTGGTACCTTCTGAGCACCGTAAAGGTGGAGTCACCCACCTGCACGCTGTAAAACTGCCCCTCCCCCTCGGTCATGGCTCCTCCCACTGAGTGCCTCTAGTCAAATCAAACCTGAGAGAGAAAGAGCACAGAAAATGAGAGTGATGAAGAGATGATGTGAGATGTAGCAGTGATGATTGCATACTGAGCTCACTCCCCCGTGTTTACTGTGCCGTGTGTGGGGGATGACATTGCCTATGACTCATCCAAGGAGAATCAGATATAATGCATAGCCATAGTGAATGACAGAGGATACCTATAGGATGCTGTTAGAGAGTCAAGCCAGTGATCAAGCATTACAGCTTGATCACTGGCTTGCTCCATAAGTCCACTATATGGAGAGAAATCCTGAAATGTCTTCCTCAAAAAACAATTTATTTACGACTGAAGAAAGAAAGACATTAACATCTTGGATGACAAGGGGTTATCTGTAAATTTTTGTTCTGGAAGTGAACTTCTCCTTTAAGGTTGAACCACTGATGTCACATGGACTATTTTAACAATCTTTCTCAGCCTTAAACGTGCCATTGCATTGATGTCTATGCAGGGTCAGAAAGCCCCTTCGGATTCAATCAAAAGTCGCTTAATTTGTGTTCCGAAGATAAACAACGGTCTATCAACTTTGGAACGATGATGATGAGAGTGAGTAATTAGTAACAGAATTCTCATTTTTGGGTAAATTATCCCTTTAAAACTTGCAAGGTATAATGGCTCACTCGCTGTCAGGACAAGCCTTCACGTAAAATGAAAATGAAAATACTCACATTTAAACTGCTTTAAAATGTATGTCTGGACGATATGACCCGTAATCAAAATCTCGATCTTACAATAAATTAACGATTATTATTTACCATTATTATTATTATTATTATTATTATTAATTAATTAATTTTTTTGCTTTCATATTTATAGTTACAAAATACCTACTCCGCCATGTTGCCATCAAATACAAACATTATGCCTACCTGCTACTGTAAACAAAAGCACACAACGCTTGCACCACTTCCGTGGCCTTCTGATTGGTTTTGGAACTCACATCAGCCCCTTTCACACAGCAATCCCAGTAAATTGCCGTAAAATTACCAGTATGACTTTACTGGCAAATACACAAATATGCTGTTCACACAGGCAATGTCGTTTTGGCTTTTTACCAGTAAGAGACCATTCACACATCCAACTCGAAGAAATTTTAGACTTCTGAGTAACAGGCATACAGGGATGATCAAACAGCATTTTTGCTCTTATAAACTTGAGGCGCGCATAATAGTATCCAAAGAAGGCTGGGTCCTGGAAGCGAAACGTTGAAAAAGCTGCAAGACCAAGTGCAATGGTTGAAGATGTCCATTTAGGGCATATCGCTCACATTCAAGACTGTGAAAAAGACACGAGTTTCATTTTCAATTACTTTTCGATTAATCGCCTAGCCTTATGCATGTGTCTGAGTTCAAATTGTTTAATATATAGTAGGGATGGGCACAAATAGTCAAACATTCAAATGTTCGGCCTGTAATTATCTGAATATATAAATATATAATTTATAATATAAAATATAAACACTATTCGAATTTTACTATGTCTTGATTTGCTGGCCGTAAATTCAGGGAATCCATGATGATTCCTAAGCAGTTATAACTATCTGCACTGGGTGGCACTGTGGAGCGTATTAACAAGTTTATAGTATTTGATCACAGAATGTCGTCATCTGCCTCGCGAAGTTTTTATTTACTTTGATCAAAATGACATAAATCAATATCACCACCACAATGAGAAATCACAAGAAATCCAAACAGCAGTTGACTGAGCCAAGTGAGGCGAGAATAGAGTTTATCTGATAGCGAGAGGATCTTAAGACACAGTTTCCTCGAGGGAGAACGGTTTAATACAAAGCGCTAAACTGTAAGCACATGGTATCTTTGTCAGCACGTTCTTATTGTTATCAGACTGAAAAACGATCACACAATCATGTCTGTGGATATTATTGTTTCTCTCAGTATTAACATATAAACAATGTAAACACAATAAATATAGGCCGACTCGAGTCCCGAGTATATGCACGTTCTGCTTGATATTTCCGTTTGCTCTGCTTGATCTTGAATGCTTGTTTTTACATGTTTTTTTTTTTGTTTACACATTTCAACCAACATAAAACCTTGATATATAATGTAACGTTGTTGTGTAACAGCTAATCATAAGCTTGTTCAGAAATGGTGACAAAAACTTGATAATTAAAAATAACGTCTTTCTCAATAAACCTCATTTAAATAAACGAATATTCGAATATTCATTTCTTTATGAGCCCAAATATTCAAATGCAATATTTTTGGAAAATGCCCATCCCTAATATATAGCACATTTAACATGCAGGACAAATATGAACTGCTTGATGTTTCAGGGTCTTAACAGCACACAATGCTGTATATTAGATTTTTCTAGCTTGTAATGGGATCTGCTCAGATTGCACTACAGACAAGAATGATACAGCGAATTGTGTGTGGTTAAGGTCATGAAACACTAAGCAGACATAAAAAAAAACTAGCAGCAAAAAAGACATAAAAAAAAATAAATAAATCACTGCAAAGACAACAGCCAACGGCCAATTAGAATGTATGTTCTGTGCTTGTGTGAAAAGGAAAGGAAATTACTCTCTATACCAGCAGGTGGGAGTAAGTCAATATTCAGATTTCAAAAAGAGAAACCAAACTATATATTGGATATACAAACATAAACAAAGCAGCTTGCCATCTGTCTTTTTCAACGTTTGCATGTGTGTCACTTTTCTTCTCCTGCACTAGTTTGCCAAGCTAAACAGCCAGTCAGAGTTATCTCTCACTCGTAAACAGTCTTTCCCACCTATTCAACAACCTCAAATGGCTAAAAAGACATTGGAAAAACTACACTGATGGAACACTACGCTTATACTTTAGCAAAGTGTCAATTCTCTAAATGATCAGATACACAATTACTAAAATTGTGACGGAAAATGGTCAATAATAAAATCATTTAAAATCTGGTCTACAATTAATGTGTTTCATAATGCAGAATCATTGACAATAAATAGATAACCCATTTAATTTCTGATGTACAACGTGCTTACACTACACTACTTCCAACAAGAGGACAAACAGGATTTTTATGCATCCAGTCAAGACAGCCTCAAGCCGCTGTAGTGCATCAAAATGCCTGGTGTACCATGTTGAAAAAAAAATAGCATAGGCTGGTTAGGTGGGTTTTGAAGTATGGGTGCTGGTTTGAGCTGGTCCTTAGCTGGTCATGAGCTGATTTAAGCTGTTAATGTGCTGGTTTTAAGCTGGTCCTGAGCAGGAGCTAGTAGCTTAGGACCAGCTTAAACCAGCTCAAACCAGCATCCATTCTTCAAAACCTACCTAACCAGCATATGCTGTTTTTTTCAAGAGGGTAGACACAGCATATTCATATTTTGAGAAACTGTATGAATCTAGATACTTTTACTCTTTACTTCCTCTCATTATTTCAATTTCCTCAACGCACTAATGCAAACAATTGTCTTATTCTTTTTATGTCATCATCTTACAAACTCACTGTGGGCTTTGAATCTTTTACTTTTTTTTCATACCCAAAAGCAGAAACTACATCACAGCAAACACTGAACTTTATCTTTTTAGAGAAGATGCCTTTGAATATCAGAAAGATCATGTTACCTTGTAAACAGGTTCTCCTGTGTGATTCAGTCTTTCTGATAAATCCTTCTGCTTTAGTGCCATTTTTTATTTAACAAAAAAAAAAAAACTTTATGAAGCATTCAAGACGACAAAGTACCATCCCTTGGTGACTCATCAGTAAACAAAACCAAGCTAAGGTGCTAAGGACGGACCACTTTCACATCAATAATAGACAAAGGCACTGATATAGTAAAGAAAAGCTTCAACGAGCAGGGACTTTAAAATTGTTAAGCTGATTCCTTAAAGCCATCAGATCCAATTTCACCATGGCTAAACATTATCTGTTTAAAGCAGGCCCAATAATCCAATACTGTAATGGAGCAGAGATGCAGCATCACAGTGTTTGGCATGAAAACCCAGCCTATAGCACCTGACACAGGAATCAATCACTGAAAAATGTATGTATGTTCCCTATTATGAGATACAACATGTAAAACTACACCACTGTTAGAGATGTCACTATGTCAGATTTTTCACTACTATCATCATGGTCAAAGCAATTCATTTATCGAAATAAATAATGCAATCGACAAAATCATCGCTACTTTTTTAGCCAGTGAATTGCACCAGTGCGTTTAAAAGGAACAATTATATTTAATGATAATCAGACACTGATATACAGCGGATTTAAAAAAAAAAAAAAAAAAAAAAAAAAAAAAGGCATTAGTATTTTTATTTTTCCACATTTTGTCTACGGCCTAATGAAGGAAGACAAGCATATCTAGTTTATCTGATTTCAAGCCAGAGCAAATAATGTTTCCCAAAGAACTGAATCTTTCCAACGCATTTCTGAAATTTTTACACTAAAACCACATTGTAGCATGAGTCAAGTGTCCCATCTGCATTTTATTCAGCTACAAACAGCTAATGATGATTTTATTACTCCTACGAGTCTCAAATTGAGGAATTTCTGTGCGAGGGCGACTGCCGGCTTTGAGTATGAATGAAACATAAATTACATGTGAGAGTTCAGCACTCTATAATGCTCACATTGCTTTATTTTCCTCTCTAAAGATATCTGAAGTAAACATGATAATCCACAAGTCTTTATCAAAATGAGCACACTTTTGGACTAAAGGCCCCGAGGCATGCAAACATAGTAAAACAGAAAGATATCAGCGATTACCAGGTTAATGCAATATTTCAGAGTTAGCACAATGTACAGTGTGAAAAATACAAACACAACTATTAATTTTAGAGATAAATAGTTAATGTTAAAAAGATTAAGATGGTAAATCTCTCTTCAATAAATAGTGCTAGTAAAAAGTTACAAATTAGCCCAAATCAACCTGATCTCATGATGAAAATGTACCTGTGGGAAAGATTTCGCAACACACAAAATAGGTACCGCCATGTACGTTTTGTGACATATTTGATGCGACATGTCCACTGAGTGGCACAAAAAAAATTCCCTGATCAAGCGCATTGATGGGCGCGGTCTCGCTCTCCTCTGGTTGACGTGTGCACGGGCGCGCTTTTCCAGGAGAAATGCTCATATAAAGAGTTCCACCATCGCAATCGCAAGCATGCCATTTTAGCTTGTTTTTCATTCTCTCATCTTTCAACTCTGTCATCTTGAGTCAAATTTTTTTTTTTTCGGGAATCGTACCAATTCCGTGCAGGCTGAGCTACAGAGGGAATACGTCCAGAAAGCAAAACATGTGTAGCTGTAATCATAACATAAACGATTACAAGTGCTCGCTGTTTCACCGCCTCTAGCGTTCATTTCTGTTTCCAACAGGAAAAGTTCCCACAGGTACGTTTTCATCATGAGATCAGAAATGACTGTGAACTTAACAGTAAAAAAACTGTAAAAATGCTACAGTAGAAACCTGTTAAATGGTTAATGGTAAAAGGTATAAAATTTACAGTGAATAACCATAAATTGACATTCCCAGAATTCCCTGTGTTACATTTTTTAAAATTCGATGTTTTTTCTTTCTTCTTAGTTTTTTCTTAGCAGGTTTGTTCATTAGAGTTGTATGCTATATCTAATGTTGTTAAATTAATGTTTATTGCATTATTTCAGTTTCACGTGTCAACATGATTGTGTTTAGTGTTTGTGTGTGCACTGTGCACCTTCTATATATGTTAATATTTAAAAGCTGCTTGTAAAGGGCTTTAGATTATCATGTGACTTTCTTATCACCACCTGGTTTTGGTGGTTATCAGTGTATTACAGGTATAAAACAGATTTCAGTATTTTAATATTTTGATACATTACAATTATATCAGTTAATGAAATTACGGTATTTACTTGTAAATTTAATTGAAAACAGTAAACTGTAAAACATTGCTACTGTATTTTTACGGTTTTCTAACGTAAATTTGACAATTTTTTTTACAGTGTAGGCTAGGGATGCGTGGTATACCGGTAATGGAAAAATATCAGTATATATTATATTTCAAATGGTTCGATATCATCATTTTGCGCAGTTCTGTATTTCATACGCTGCTGTTCCGAGGTTCGTCTATAGGCGGCAGTGCTTCCCAAATTGTTGCAAAAATGGTAAACATGACAACAGAAAAACGCGATTGATCATCAAACGCGCTCAAAACTAATAAATAAAGACAAAAGTAGAAGCGAAATATGGCATTATTTTGCATACAAAACAGATGATAAATGATGACTGAACTGACCTTACTGCACCTGTATGCAAGGGTTGCTATAAATCACCAGGCATGTCACTTGCTCATCCTGATCGACAGGTGAGTGCATCATTCATCGATCAAAAATTCTGATTTTAATAACTTTTATTCACAAATGATATGGGACAGTAGAGAAGAAGTAAAAAAAGAGTATTTTTTACTTTACTCAAGCAAATTTAAAAAGTATCTGTAGTTTATTAGAGTGTTTTTTTTACTCCATTCCAAAGCATAATGTCATACTTTTTTCTAAACTACATTCCATAAATAAAAGTTGTTGTTTGTTGTTACCTTTAATAATTAAGAACATTAACAATGTAGTATTTTAAGTAAATTTTAGAATTACTTTTACTTGAATAAAAGTAAGAAAGTAATATATTTTTAATATAATAAAGTATTAAATATTTAATATGAAACCTAGTGCAGTAAAAAGTACAATATTATGCTTTGGAATGTTGTGAAGCAAAGTTTTCTAAAGAAAACACTAATGAAGTACAGACACTTGAAAAGTACATTTGAAGCAGAATAAAAAATACTTTCTGAGTCTGAAATCTAAAAACAATCAGAGACAGAGATAATAACGTGATTTTGAATATTTTGACTGTTAGAATAACACTTTACAGTAAAACAATCTTTGTTAAAATTCTGTAGGTATGCTGACCTAACAGTATTACAACACTTATTAATCTAGGTCAGTAATTATTTATAAAACTAATACATGTTTAGTATGTTAACATTACTTACACTTACTACAGTATCCATTTAATATTATATTCTGGTATCATACCGAAGTCAAAATTATGGTATCGAGCCATCCCTAGTGTAGGCCAAAAACAAGTGCTATTTAGTGCTAGATTATGGGAAAATTAATATATAATAAAACTAAAAACAGACAGAAACGGCAGTGTTTTTATATCTGAACTAAACCGACTGTCTTCGTGAAATTTTCGAATTAAAATTTCATCTTGCCTGTAATGCCTGAGTGCAGTGCCGCTATTTTTGTGCTCCAAAAGCAGCACCTAGTGGCAAAGAATGAATTTGCATTTTCATTCAAACCACCCTGAAAATCGACTGAGTTGTAAATATGAACCGGTATATCGGGGAAGTCCCGCCACACAGAGTGTAGGTCTGGGAAACACAATATACAAACAAAAGTCACTAAATATCATCTGACAACCAAAATTTCACCAATATATTGTGAATTCTGATTATTAATGCTCATGTTGTTTTATTCTTCACCAGGCTGTAATGTAGCAAACATATAATATGGTTCAAGTAACCTAATGGTTTAACCTCTGGACTGCCATCACAAAGGTTACAGGTTCACAGGAACTAAAAATATACTACTACAGCAATCATCTGCTCAGGAGGACTGTTCATGTAATTAATTACTGTACAGTAAGAAGTTACAGATGAAAAATATCTGCTGTAACTGACATGTAATGAAGCACCTTTGTTAGTCTTGAGGTGGAATCAGCCGAGAAATTAGATCAGGGCTTCTCAAATTTCTTATGTGCTTATATACTGTTTTACACTTGCACTGTAATGCACCAAGCATGTTCATAAATTACACCTTGATAAAAGAAACAAAGTAACCAGAAATGCAAAGCGACTGTGATTAGCTATTTAATAATCATGTCAGCTTAATGTTTTTCTTGCCTGGTTTTGGCAACACAAATCAAAAAGCTTGACTAAACAGACATAGTATCACTGCATATACAGGTCCTCCTCAAAAAATTAGCATATTGTGATAAAGTTCATTATTTTCTGTAATGTACTGATAAACATTAGACTTTCATATATTTTAGATTCATTACACACAACTCGAAGTAGTTCAAGCCTTTTATTGTTTTAATATTGATGATTTTGGCATACAGCTCATGAAAACCCAAAATTCCTATCTCAAAAAATTAGCATATCATGAAAAGGTTCTCTAAACGAGCTATTAACCTAATCATCTGAATCAACTAATTAACTCTAAACACCTGCAAAAGATTCCTGAGGCTTTTAAAAACTCCCAGCCTGGTTCATTACTCAAAACCGCAATCATGGGTAAGACTGCCGACCTGACTGCTGTCCAGAAGGCCATCATTGACACCCTCAAGCAAGAGGTCTGTGGGAAGGAAAAAGTGTGGCAGAAAACGCTGCACAACGAGAAGAGGTGACCGGACCCTGAGGAAGATTGTGGAGAAGGACCGATTCCAGACCTTGGGGGACCTGCGGAAGCAGTGGACTGAGTCTGGAGTAGAAACATCCAAAGCCACCGTGTACAGGCGTGTGCAGGAAATGGGCTACAGGTGCCGCATTCCCCAGGTCAAGCCACTTTTGAACCAGAAACGGCGGCAGAAGCGCCTGACCTGGGCTACAGAGAAGCAGCGCTGGACTGTTGCTCAGTGGTCCAAAGTACTTTTTTCGGATGAAAGCAAATTTTGCATGTCATTCGGAAATCAAGGTGCCAGAGTCTGGAGGAAGACTGGGGAGAGGGAAATGCCAAAAATGCCTGAAGTCCAGTGTCAAGTACCCACAGTCAGTGATGGTCTGGGGTGCCATGTCAGCTGCTGGTGTTGGTCCACTGTGTTTTATCAAGGGCAGGGTCAATGCAGCTAGCTATCAGGAGATTTTGGAGCACTTCATGCTTCCATCTACTGAAAAGCTTTATGGAGATGAAGATTTCATTTTTCAGCACGACCTGGCACCTGCTCACAGTGCCAAAACCACTGGTAAATGGTTTACTGACCATGGTATTACTGTGCTCAATTGGCCTGCCAACTCTCCTGACCTGAACCCCATAGAGAATCTGTGGGATATTGTGAAGAGAAAGTTGAGAGACGCAAGACCCAACACTCTGGATGAGCTTAAGGCCGCTATCGAAGCATCCTGGGCCTCCATAACACCTCAGCAGTGCCACAGGCTGATTGCCTCCATGCCACGCCGCATTGAAGCAGTCGTTTCTGCAAAAGGATTCCCGACCAAGTATTGAGTGCATAACTGAACATCATTATTTGAAGGTTGACTTTTTTTGTATTAAAAACACTTTTCTTTTATTGGTCGGATGAAATATGCTAATTTTTTGAGATAGGAATTTTGGGTTTTCATGAGCTGTATGCCAAAATCATCAATATTAAAACAATAAAAGGCTTGAACTACTTCGAGTTGTGTGTAATGAATCTAAAATATATGAAAGTCTAATGTTTATCAGTACATAACAGAAAATAATGAACTTTATCACAATATGCTAATTTTTTGAGAAGGACCTGTATAAGTTATTTGGAAAAACTTGCGTAATGAGGCATCAAAAGCATTACAAGTTGGTGAATGAGAAAACAGTAGTCTACTTGGTGATTAACTGGATGTTCCTGATATTCTCAATAAGCCTACAATTCCTGTTTCTGCATGCAAACCCAAGTTCTGAGAAATGTGGCTATGACAATAATGATTTCACAATACAATGTTAAAATTTGCCTTATGAAAGCAAGAACAAACATCTCAAGTCTCTAGAATTAAAATAAAATAAAATGTAACAACAACGGCTAATGTATTCGTCAGTTCTTGTGATGCTACATGACATGAAAAAGCTTGAGCAACATGATGCTAGAACACTCTCCCTCCACACACACACTCCACGGCCGTTCGACTCTCAGTGGTACATGAGTCAGCTTGTGCCCAGCCTGAATTACAGTCATGCTGCTAGGCCATGCTGTGCTAAATCACAGTCAAAACGGCCTGGCCTGTTTTAGCAAGCTGCCACCGACAGGACCACTAGCCTGAATTTTATCTCTGCCCAAGAGCCGTTTCAGGGCCATGTTTCCTCATACAGGAGAATACAGCATTTTTCAATGCATCCCTAACCATTATGACTGAACTACATCCGGACATTCATGGAAAATGGGAGAATGGCTGTGGAGAGATATGATCCTGACAAAATAGGTTGAATGTTGATCAGTATTTTAGTAACTATGTTGCTGTTAAATGCATGAACAGTAGGGCAATGCTCCCAGGCTCTCTGAAATGCTTTCATTGTATGGTTACAATATAACATCAGTCAAATTAGATGACAGTAAAAATGCTTATTCTTTTTTATACTGACCCAAAATATAGGTCACATGGGTATATTATGAAAAGGCCACAAACTTTAGAGAAAAACAACACTACAATACAAATAATAAAATGCTCTGTTTAAAATGGATGAGGATATGTTTTCTACATTAAATTTGGCACAAATGTATCTGTCAGTTGATTGAATCTAGTCAAATGAGATGGATGCCAACATGGACAGGTTATGTGACTTGCTCTCATCTTTAACAATGAACAAATCTAAAGGTAAAGGAAAGGTTAAAAAAAAAAAAAAATCAGACCCAGATTACATTAAACACAAAATAAACATGCTTTGTGAAATAAAAAGTAAATCAAATTTGTCAGTTTTCTTCTATTCAGCCAGTTATGTTAAAGTTGCAATGTAACGGAAGTTACAACAGATATTTTCTCCTTTATTGTGACACCCAAGTGTAACAGACTTTTAAACAAGAAAATTAAACGTAGCCCTTGGTTCTATCCATTGGTTGTTGATTGGATTTTAAGACGTGGGTGTCATTTTTTTTTGTTTTGTTTTTTTTCCAAAAATTAATGCGAGGTGGCAGACTATACGATTGGAGAAGTCCATCTGACATTTTGACCGGAAGATTGGGATATAACATTTTGATTAAGAATTTAAAATTAACATACATGGGCAAATCGTTTACAACAAGACTATTTACAAACTAGATAGGGTGAAATTTCATTTAAATCTGACTTTAAAAATTATGCATAACAAAAAGCATCTGCTAAATGTCAACTTGCTATCTCACTAAATACAGATCTTAGCATAATATTTAACATATGTGACCCTGGACCACAAAACCAGTCTTAAATAGCACTTGTATATTTGTAGCAATAGCCAAAAATACACTGTATTGGTCAAAATGTGCCAAAAATCATTAGGATATTAAGTAAAGCTACATTTGTGCATTTGTACATTTCCTACTGTAAATAAAATTTTATTTTTGACTAGTAATATGCATTGCTAAAAACTTAATTTGAACAAATTTAAAAGGCGATTTTCTCAATGTTTTATTTTATTTTTTTTATTGCACCCTCAGATTCCAAGTTTTTAATTAGTCTCAGCCCAATACTGTCCTATCCTAACATCAATGGAAAGCTTATTTATTCAGCTTTCAGATGATGTATACATTTCAGTTTCAAAAAACTGACCCTTATGACTCATTTTGTGGTTTGGTGTCACTTATGTATACTCTAAATAGGAAACAATTAAAACCTGCTGACACTTCTGTGTATATTAGTGGAAAACATACAACCCTTTCCTTATAAAAACAGCAAACAAATCTCCTGGCAGGTGGAAAGGCCACTTAATGGACGCCACATATGAAGTGTGGGGTTAAATTATTGTGTTACTCTTGACCTGCAGTATGTCAACACATCCTTTCCTACACCGCAACATTGCTACTGACCTCACTCAGATGCCTGCCCTCTTCTTAATTGATATATACTGTATTGTATGTCAATTTATGAGCATCAAATACAAACCCAAAGAATGTGAAGTGCTGTTTTAATGTGCACTACCACGTTTTCAAGTAAAGTCAGGTTGCTGCCAGGTTGCACTGGCTCCATCACAGCAAGCTAGTTAGTCCTCCAATAGCAACTAGCTACATCTAAGCAAAAGATACACCAGGCAGGACATAAAACAAATGTATTTTCTGTTATAAACGCTAGTTCCAGGCTCTTTTGCGTGGCTGTGAGTCACACTTGTTTCGGCCTGATCCAGCGAGAGGCCAAAACTCTGCTGCAGATGTGTCGTGCGCTAACTCCATGTCAAACTCCCGGCAAACTGCCGCTGTACGACAACACGAAAGCACAAACACGCGCTTTCGAGTCTCTCGTTCCTGAAGACATGAAAGCACGTGTTCCTGGTCGCTAACAGAAATAGACGACTGTCTGAGGTAGATGGATTTTCGCTAGCTCGCTGCGTGCTTACCTCCTCTTCTTCTTCTTCTTCTCCTCGCTTTCTCCAGTTCACTCCCATACATACATACACACGCAGGCACGCCAGCAAACAGACCCTCTGAACCGCGGAAGTGTCGGCGTTTATCGCTTCCACATTAAACACCACCGGCCTTAATGATGGTCAGGTTAGATTTTCTTCTCTTTTAGGAGGCTTGACAATGAAATCCAGAGTGTGGCATGACTGCAGGGGCGGAGGTTGGTGGGACAGTAATTTTTCGACGTCTCTCTCCCTCTCTCTCTCTCCCTCCCTCTCTCTCGCGCGCTGGGCAGGGATGACGTAATGGCGCACTCGTCAGGTCAAGTTGTAACTTTTGATGCAGCCTGAAAAATTGGATGGATTAAAGTGCACAATGTCCAGTCAAATTGAGATTGTGTCTCTACGACAAATGAGCTTAATCGCTGCCCATAAACTTCCTCCTAACTAGACCATCTATGCTCAGTGTACAGTCAGGCCTGAGTCTGCATAGTATAATAATTTTGGTGTTAAACAGCACATTATGGTTTTCCTTAAAATAATTTTTTTGTTGGCATTGCTTTTAATGTGAACGAGTTTCTTCTCTTTATTCATGGACAATAATGTGGCTTTGAGAAGGGTCTGTTTCAGTATGTTGGGGTACATTTGTATGCATGAGCCTGCTCTATCCCTGGTTCAGAGTAAAACATCTCTGTAAAAAAAAAGTAGAGCTCTTTTCATTGGAAGAAAAAGACTGAAAGTTTGCTGGAAACATTGTGTAATAGCTTTCATTGTGCATTCCATGAATACCATACACTTTGTAAAATTTACTATATTTGTTACCAATTTCATAACATGGGGATTTTGCCCTGATTTCGCAAAATCTTGTGAATTTTATCCTAATTTCGACCCAGTCTTGACGTTCTTAACTGTTCCTGCCATTTAAAATAAAACACTTTTTTTAAATAAATAAATACATGAAGAGTTCAGATGCAAAAGCCTCTAAATCCATCTGATGTCTTTCTTTAAAAAAATGCATTTTTATCAGGCTCTAATGTATAGGTTTCTACCTAAGTACCAGTACTTCTGATTGGGCTGAACCTGGGATTTTAGCAAGATTAAAGTGAAAGTATTTGATTAGACATATAATATGTGTTGAGAGCATTCACTCTGTATCATTATCTAATTTTTGACTGAGATGGGGGTTTTGCATCTGAACTCTTCATACACACACTACCAGTCAATAACATTAAGATTTGTTTATGTTTTAAGCATGCATTTTTGATGCAGCAAAAACAGTAACATTTTGAAATATTTTTACTATTTTAAATAACTGATTTCTATTTGAATACATTATAAAATGTAATTTATTCCTGTGATTTCAAAGCTGAATTTTTAGCATCATTACTCCAGTCACATGTTGAAAACAACTGAGTAGATTTTTTTCCAGGTTTCTTTGATGAATAGAAAGTTCGGAAGAACTGCATTTATCTGAAATAGAATTTGTAACATAAATGTCTTTATCATCACTTGCTAAATAAAAGTATTAATTTCTATAATTAATAGAAAAATATATATATATATACTGACTCCAAAGCTAGAATGGTATAGTGCAGTGGTTCCCAACCATGTTCCTGGAGGCCCCCCATCCCTGCACATTTTGCATCTCTCCTTTGTCTGACACACCCATTTCAGGTCTTTAAGTCTCTACTAATAAGCTGATGGTCTGAATCAGGTGTGTTTGATTAAGGAGACATGGAAAACATGCAGTCTTGCGGGGCCTCCAGGGTCGTGGTTGGGAACCACTGGTATAGTGTATAATGTTACAAAAGCTTTTTATTTCAGATAAATTCTGAACTTTGGATCTTTCTATTCATCAAAGAATCCTGAAAAAATCGCACTCAACTGTTTTAAATATTGATAACAAAAATGTTTCTCGAACAGCAAATCAGCATATTAGAATAGTTTCTAAAGGATCCACAGGAATAATCTATATTTTAATATATATTTAAATAGAAAAGAGTTATTTTAAATAGTAAAAATATTTCAAAATTGTACCGTTTTTGCTGTACTTTGTATCAAATAAATGCAGGCTTGGTAAGCAGAAGAGACTTCTTTAAAACATTACAAATCTGTAGTGTAGTATGTGTGTGTGTGTGTGTGTGTGTGTGTGTGTGTATCATATATATATACATACATATATATATATATATATATATATATATCACTTAATTGGGTTCTCTTTGTCTACTTTCAGGACTCAAGGTGTAAAAATTATTTTTCAAAGCTGTAGATAAAACAAATTATTGGAGTAGGATTTCTCAACTAAAATTAGATAGCTAATATGTATATGTAATATGTATTTATTTAATTTTTTGCTGGCTCATATTAAAATACAGTATTATAATGTTGTTAATGGAATATTTGTGTAATTCAATCACATGATATTAAGATGTTTAATCCAGACTTACTGCTATCTTAAACTTCAACAGGCCCCTTGCCAATAAGCACAATGTAAACACTAACAAATATAAATTAAACTTAAATTAGGGTGTCAAACCTTAACTTGTTCACAACTTACAAAACAATTACTTCCTATAATTCTAGGCATTGTGCAATACCAAGATATCTCAGTCCAATTTAAAGTCATAAGATCATATAAGTAAGAATCACAAAGCAACCCACTGAGGTTGAGATTGAGTCAGGTGAACTCACTGCTCTTGATATTTCATCAGGGAAGTGGTACAGCTTCATGAATGAGGCAATAGGTGGGGGTCCATCCATTCATCCCACACCCTGATTGTCTCATCAGAAGAACAGTTCTGACTCAGTCCCAATGGAAAATGAACAAGATATGAGAGAATGTGATGGGAATGAAGGAGAAATCCTGGGCCCCTGTGAAAAAAAGAAAGCTAGCAGAAGTCTGAAAGTCTAAAGTACTTAAAATACTTTTTAACAATACAATTTATTTAGCAAGTGCTCAGACTAAAATTAATAGAATGTTAGTAAACTTACTTTGTAATTACTTTGATTTTATAAACTTTTTATGTGTATTTTATGGTGTCCAAGTGCAAAAGGTAGAGACGCCAAGTGTTTTTGTTCTGTTTGCTTTGGGTCCACAACATCACTGTTTGTGATGCAGACTTTGCCCTCAGCAAGCACTGACCTTGACTAAGAAGTGTGGATTTACCTCAAATGCTCAAAAAGAGGGAACACTACTAGACTGCCAAATGACCTTTCATTGCTCAGTGACCTTTTAAGTGACGATAATGAACACACTGTTGAATTGGATGTGTAAGTGGCTCTCTGTATGGAGTGATAAGGGAGATTTGGATGCTTAACCGCATCCCCAGTGATGCGGTTTCCCTCCGGTGGTTATAATCCTTTTAAATAGACTGAGCTCTTTCAAGTACTCTTGAACCAGTTGAAACAATGAAAACTAAGAGAAATATCCATGTATTTGCATGTGCCTTATGAATTAGACAATCCATGAATCATACTGGTCAATAAACACATACAATTTTTAGATTGTATGAGACAAAGAGATTCTACCACAACAGCTGGACTGAGTGAAGATGTTTGACAAGTTTTGTAGGTCATTTAACAATAATGTTTAACATTTCATTACTTGTGCATTTAATTGTTATTGGTAGTGCTGTCAAATCGATTAATCATGATTAATCGCATCCGAAATAAAAATAAGTGTACAGAATATATGTGTGTGTGTGTGTGTGTGTATTTATTACATATAAATATACAAATGTATATACAAGTGTATATTTAAGAAATATTTACACATATATTTGAATTTATATTTATATATGATTTATATTATATGTATGTGTATATTTATATAAACAAAAAAAGTTTTGTTGGGTATGAATATGATTCAGTTTGATTCACCAATTTGCATTATATCAGCTATTATGTATCTCGTACCATCTAAAGACATTAAATTAATCTCGCCTCATGTAGAATACATGACTGAAATACTGTGAAATATTAATAGAATTTAAAATAACAGTTTTCTATTTGATAATTTATATATTTTCTGTGATGGCAAAGCTAAATTTTAAGCAGCCATTACTCCAGTCTTCAGTGTCATGTGAACCATCAGAAATGTTGATTTGGTGCTCAAGAAACATTTATTATAGCCAATGTTAAAAACAGGCTACTGGTACATTTCTTCAGGGATGATTAGAAACATTCAAAAGAACAGCATGTATACGAAATATCATAAATGTCTTTTCTCTTATACTTTTGTTCAGTTTATTGCATCATTGCAGAATAAAAATGCTATTTTCTATTAATTTCTATGTTAACAACAACAACTTGAACATCACTAAGGTGGTAAAAATACTAATAATATATGTATTGTTGGACGATTGTTTTTTTTTTTTTTTTTTTATCCCAATAACAATGACTGAAACTGTAGATAAAGTATACGGACTTAAACAACAAACAACATAAACAAGCTATACTATCATCAATGACTGGGTTTAAGATGATAATTCATGCTAGGCTAGATTACTGTACTTCATTAGAATAATGATTATCACAATGTGACTTTGGCTATCACAATTCTTTCATACAAATTATACAACACTTAACACACCTCCACCTCACATGCTTGGTGTGTTTACATGTATACAAACTGAATATTATATAAAATATTCATTTTCATTGTTATTTGTGCATCTATTAAATTATATTTTCAGTTAATTAACTGATTGATTAATTTTGCCTGATTTTGTCCTCTATACTGCCAAATTAAATACTGGCAAATAATGGCAGAATCAGAATCAGCTTAGAATCAGAATCATTTTAACAAGCAGATGGCAGTATGACATTGAGCTAGAGAGTGGTTGATAAGCCAGTGTGCACTTCACTCTAAAGACAGATTTACAGGCTAGAAAAACATGATCACAGAAAAGCTATTATATGTATTGATTTAAGCCAAAAAGACTGGTGTAAAAAAATCAGTGGTGTGTTCAGAACTATATTACCAAAAGCATAAAATTACCATACCATCTTTAGGGAAATGAATGGGTAAATACTGTGCTTTCAGAAAGTATTCAGGCCCCCTTCATTTTTTTTTTTATTTTGTTATGTTGCAGCCTGATACTACAATAGTTTTTCTCATTAATCTACACTCCGTACCTCATAATGACAAAGTGAAAACAGAATTTTACAAAGGTCTGTGAATTTATAAAAAACTGAAATATCACATTTACATAAATATTCAGACCCTTTACTCAGTACTCAGTTGAAGCACCTTGAGTCTTTTTGGGTATGACGCAACAAGCTCTGCAAGACCTGGATTGGGGGATTTTCTGCCATTCTTCTTTGCAAATCCTCTCAAGCTCGGTCAGGTTGGATGGGGACCGTTGGTGGTCAGCCATTTTCAGGTCTCTCCAGAGAAGTTCGATTGGGTTCAAGTCTGGGCTCTGGCTGGAGCACTCTAGGACGTTCACAGAGTTGTCCCTAAGCCACTAAAGTGCCTAGGTGAACCTTACAACCTGAACACTATGGACAAGGTTTTCCTTAAGGCTATCTCAATATTTTGGAGCTTTTCTTCAACTCTGACAAGTCTCTCAGTCCCTGTCGCTGAAAAACAGCCCCACAGCATGAGGCTGCTACCAGCACACTGTACTTTTGGGATGGTACTCTGCAGGTGATGAGCAGAGCTGGTTTCATTCAAACATGATGCTTAGAATTAGGGTTCACTAAGAATTTTGTTTCTCAGATTCTGATGGTCTGTTAGGTGCTGTTTTGCAAATTCCACGTGTGTTTTCATGTGTCTGAGGAGAGGATTGAGTGTGGCCACACTTTCATAGAGTGTTGCAGTGATGTTTGTCTATCTGTAGGTTTCTCCCATCTGCAGATATGATCATGAAGCTCAACTAGAGTGACCATCAGGTTCTTGGTCACTAGTCTAGACAAGGCCCTTCTCCATCAATTGCTCAGTTTGGCTGGGCGACCAGCTCTTGGAAGAGTCCTGTTGTGCCAAACTTCTTCCATTTGAGAATTATGGAAGCCACTGTGCTCTTGGGAACCTTCAGTGCAGCAGAATTTTTTTGTAGCCTTCGCTAGATCTGTGCCTGTCTCTGAGCTTTGCAGGCAGTTCCTTTGACCTCATGGCTTGGTTTTCGCTGTGAGGCCTTTTATAGAAAGTTGTGTGCCTTTCCAAATCATGTCCAATCAATTTAATTTACTACAGGTGGACTCCACTCAAGGTGTAGAAACATCTCAGCAATGATCAAGAGAAATGGGAGGCACCTGAGCTAAATTTCAAGTGTTGTTGCAAAGGGTCTGAATACTTATGTGATATTGTGATATTTCCGTATTTTCTTTTTAATACATTTACAGACACTTCTAAAATTCTGTTTTTACCTTGTCATTATAAGGTACAGAGTGTAACTTCATAAGAAAAAAGTGTAATATCAGGCGGCAACATAACAAAATTGAAAAAAGTGAAGGGGGTCTGAATACACTATAAATAATACACTATAAATAAATCATAATAAAATCATATGGAATGATTAAAGTTACTGACACTGTTGCTTGTTGTACTTCATTTTATTTTATTATTTTATTTATTAGCAACTTTTAAGAAATATAAAGCCATTTTATATTCATAGCTGCTCATGCTACAACCCTCAACCCATAACTTTAAAAATACAAAACTGATTTAAAACAGATGTATATGACAACTGTATCAGAAAAATGTATATCCTGTACATATGGGAAATTATGCTTTAAACCAACTAGAAACAATTACAAAGAATTTTGCCACAGTAAGAAAAAAAAAAAGTTATGCTGAGGGTTTGAAATCTCATTTCGGCACAAAATTGCAATTGCAAAAATTATTCATAAAAACAAAAATTACATGCATGTCTAATTACACAATGATTGTTCCAACAATGAGTGCTTCACAGTCAAAGTAAATTCTAACAGTACAGTAAAATTTCCAGTGGAATCCGGTATTATAGTTTTGCTAAGATAATTGAATGCTGTATGTAAGTTCATGCGATTAACACTTTGCTCCAGCTGATTTTTTGACAATTTTCTGTAGTACAGAGAAATGTGTGCAATGTAATAACAACAATAATGACATATAGTGTTTCCTAACATTGCAAATAATAGATAATAGAACTTGCACATTCATGTACTTCCACATCTACGCATCACTTCCTTTACCCACTCAACATAACTGATATCTTTGGTCCATGTGATTGGTGGCACGTTTCTTGAACACAGAGATTAATTGTGCAGATTAATGTATTGCACTTTGGTTTTGTCAAAGGTAAACATTCGACTTAGTTGTGATCCTTCAGGCTCTGTTAAGAGCAGAGAGAAAAGGGTGAAAGGCACAGTTTAAGGTTCCCTTCATTTGCACTTGGATGTTGAGGCACTTATGGAGTGAATGGTATTACGTCTTTCTCACTTGAATAAACAAACTGGTTCCATTCAGGTCTTGTGGCCTTTAGAGATTTGATCATAATTCATAAATACCCACACTCCCACATTCACACAGATGCAAACACACGTAAACACACACACTGGTAATTGCACTTTGGTGGCCAGTATTGTCCTCTTCCACTTTGATTAGTTCACATTTCCTGGGAGGAGTTACTCCACGGTCACAGATTTGGCCAGGTTTCTTGGGCAGTCCACCTGATGGGAATCAAACAAATTATGATATTTATTAAAAATACACAAAATGAACATTAAATATTCTGCAAAAAACACTGCTGTCTTGCATACAATGGTACTCCAAATCTGTTCTTCTATAGAAACAAACTCATCCATGTCCTGGATGGCCTGAGGGTGAACCAATTTAAAGCCTACAAGTCAAAAGCTTTAAGAAAATGGTCATTTTTAATAGTAAAAATATTTCAAATTTTCAAAATCTTACTGTTCAAGAACTTTTGACTGGTAGTGTATGTTAAAAGAACAATGTGTACTTCTTCTGCATCAAGATATTTCTGTTTATTTGTCAGTAAAAGTACACCAGATGACATAAAATGCATCATCAAGTGGACTTTTGACAGCTCCTGGGCTTTTGTGAAAACTGCTGATTGTACTTCTGCATACTTCCGATGTTCTTTCCAAAATCGAGTTGTTTTAAGCTAGTTAGTGGGACACCACCTTAAGCAGTTTTTAATATAAACCTTTTAATAAATGAATCATAAAAAGGTAAACATACATCATATCCTCTGAGAACAGCCAGATGGAAGGACATGAGCTGCAGTGGAATGACACTGAGGATGCCCTGCAGACAGTCCACTGTCTGAGGCAGTTCAATGGTCTTGTATGCTATTTTGCTGATCTCTGGGTCGTCCTGGCAACACAGGATGATGGGGCGGCCCTAAAAGATTATAGACAAGATATTAGTCATCATACAGTGTTGAATGATTGGACATATTTCAGAATATATATATATATATATATACACCACTTTAAATCAGCATATTAGAATGATTTGTAAAAGATCCTGTGACACTGAAGACTGGAATAATGATGCTGAAAATTCCTTTTAAAAATACATTAAAATAGAGAACAGCTGTTTTAGGTTGTAATAATATTTAACTGATTTTCGATTAAATAAATGGCAGTATCTTGATGGACACAAAACACTTTTTAACAGGTGCATACATTACATGTGGATTGTTTTATCACATTACACAGAGTAATCTGATGATTGTTACCTGTCTGGCTGTGATCTGTTGCAAGGCATTGTGGCACTTTGTGTAGCAGGCATCTTTTGTGATGATCATAATGACTGGCATATGCTTGTCAATCAACGCCAATGGGCCGTGCTTCAACTCTCCAGCCAGAATGCCCTCGGAGTGCATGTATGTGATCTCTTTAATTTTCTACAGAGCACAAAGACCAACAAAGCGTGAGTGACTACACTATGCTCCTAATTACATGCTCAGTTATACTATATACTGCATCATACTCACCAGCGCCCCCTCTAGGCAGGTGGCGTAGTTGTAGCCCCGACCCATGACCAGTAGAGACCTCTGATGGTGAAGCTCATCTGCAATGCTTCTGATATTGTCATCAAGAGCCAGAACTTCTTTGATCAGCTCTGCATGGAAGGAAAATGTCAACGTTAATATTATCACAAGACACTTTTGAAATTTATTTGAAAACAATACACAGGTCATTACGGCAATTATGTAAAATACACACCTGGCAGTTTTTTGAGGCCGTTGATGATCTCCAGTCTTCTCTGCTGCATTGAAAGCCTGTCTGCACTCACCATCAGGCCGAACATGATCAGAGACACAAACTGACTAGTGTAGGCCTGCAGATGATCGTAAGAGACACTCAATTAATATGAAATTTGTTGTATAATAAAATACAAATAATGCATTAAGATCCGGGGTGAAAACTTTTTGAATGTGAAGATCAGGGTAAATTTGACTTTTTGTCATTTTGTCTTTTGGGAAACATGTAACTATATTCTGTAGCCTCTGAAGGGCATTACTAATTGAAAAAGATCATATTTAGGCAAAATAAGAAAAATGTATACATCTCCATTCTGTCCAAAAGTTTTCACCCCCGGCTCTTAATGCATACTTTTTCCTCCTGGAGCATCAGTGAATGTTTGAACCTTCTGTAATAGTTGCATATGAGTCCCTCAGTTGTCCTTAGTGTGAAAAAGATGGACCTCAAAATCCTATAGTAATTGTTGGAAAGGGTTCAAATACAAAAAAATGCTGGAAAACCAAAGAATTTGTGAGACCTGAAGAACAGCAGGCAGTTTAACTGTTCCAGACAAACAAGGGACTCATGAACAACTATCACCAAACAACAACAACAACAAAAAAAAAAAAAACAGCTGTGGTCATCAGGTAATCATTCAGGTAACAACACAGTATTATAAGTCAAGGGAATGTAAACTTTTGAACAGTGTCATTTTTATAAATTCAACTATTATTTTCTCTTATGGACTATATGTAAACATCTTTTAGGTGAAATATCTTATTCAGGTCAGTACTAAATAAACAAAAATGTGCATTTTGTATGATCCCTGTTATTTTGGTAAATACAGATAGATTCTGAAAGGGGGGTGTAAACTTTTGACCTTAACTGTATAAAATAATTTAATATAACATTTCTGTATTATACAGTTAATCTTTATTATTATTATTAATACATTATTAGTAGTAGTAGTATGCCAAAATGTTAATTTTCATTGGGCTCCATAGTACCTTAGTGCTGGCGACTCCAACCTCAGGCCCAGCATTGATGTGAACTCCGCAGTCAGTCTCCCTGCAGATGGAGCTGCCAACAGTGTTGGTGATGCCCACAGTCAGTGCCCCGCGCTGCTTACAGTAGCGTAGTGCCATCAGAGTGTCTGCTGTCTCACCTGATTGAAAAATATTATCAATATTATAATAAACTAATATCTTTTTCAGCAGCATGCATGTGTACCTGCAGCTATAAGTAACAGTATTTTACTCTTCTCAATACTCAGAACTTGACATCCTGAAAAATCTAAGCAGATTCAGACATCTTGAGACCTGAATTGCATGTAGGAAGAATATTGATTCTCATTGGTAAAAAACCACTGGGATATCTGTTCTGTGGGCATCTGGGTGTCTGGAGATAATATCACCTCTTGCACTTACTCTTGTGTAATTCAGTGCCATATCAGTTCAAAGGTCATTATTATCAACGCTTTCCGGAATAAAAATCATGAGATTGACGGTAAAGCGATGCACTTTACCCGACTGGCTGATGAAGAAACAGACATCATCTCTGAAAACAGGTGTGATGCGGTCCAGGAAATCACTAGCCAACTCGACCATAACGGGAAGCTCTGTCAACTCTTCAAGGATCTGACGTGTCTGCGCAGAAAATAATGATAAGATACAAGTCAATTTACAGAAATTAAAAGGTTCAATGTCATTCTTAGCCAATCAGAAAGTTTTATAAAGAGCCTTGTAATGAAAATGGGTAACATATGTGACCTTGGACCACAAAACCATATGGATCATTTTTGAAAATGAGATTTATATATTTATCATCTGAAAGCTGAATAAATAAGCTTAATAAATAATATATTTGAAAATCTGGAATCTGAAAGTGCAAAAAAAAAATCTAAATATATTAAGAAAATCGCCTTTAAAGTTGTCCAAATGAAGTTCTTAGCAATGCATATTGCTAATCAAAAATTAAGTTTTGATGTACAGTATTTACGGTAGGAAATGTACAAAATATCTTCATGGAACATGATCTTTACTTAATAGCCTAATGATTTTTGGCATAAAAGAAAAATCTATAATTTTGACCCATACAATCTACAAATATAAATGTGCTACTTATGACTGGGTCCAGGGTCACATATAGCAAATTCATATGCACAAAACATCACTTTCTGCAACAACTTACTGCCACTCCTGCATGGTAACTGGTTCCACAGCCAATCATGATCAAACGTCTGCATCTCTTGATCTCCTTCAGATGGTCAGACAGGCCACCAAGAATAACTGTGCACACATTTGAAAACACAAATGAAAGTGGGGTCAAATGATCTGGTTATTAGATTATTTGTTGTAAATAAAGTTCAGTTTCTTGCACAGACTGATAATTTCTCTTCATAAAACCACAATATATTGTCAGGAGCAGTAGAATTAAATTTCTGTTGACTGATATGCTTTTTGACTCTAAAAGTTATGGTAATCATCACCTAGATTTTGGATTTTTTTCAATGAACTATCCCTTTAAGAATGGTTCTAATTTTGCAGCATCAAATTAAACTGCACTTTCAGGGATACGCTACAAGATGTAGCCTAATTTAATTTCACATGGATGTTCTGGCAAAGTGGAAGGTCATGTTGTACCTGTGTCGCTCTCAAAACAGATTCTGCCTCTCATGGTGTTGACAACAGATTCAGGCTGCTCAAAGATCTCCTTCTGCATGAAAGCCTTGAAGTTACCTAAAGGTATAAAACAATGTGAGAAGAAAAGAAAAAAAAAAAACAACTTTCTGAACTACTGTATGAAAGCCGAGGTGACATTTGGCATGAATAGTTATTATTAATATTGAACGAAAGACCTTGCAGATACACATTCAAAGATAATAACAGAGAACTGATACAGAGATGCCAATATGACTGGAACTTCTCCAAAATTATCCTTTTGTGTTCTACAGCCATACTAACAACAATTAGGTTTGGTTTATTACTTGGTACACAGTGTTAGAATTTAATTTTAGCTGAACAAAAAAACAATCTGTCAAAAACGTTCAGAAATGTAAAGCAAGGCGCCTGCAACACCAAGGTCATAGGTTTGATTCCAAGGAAATGCAAAGACTGATATGTACATACACTATATTGCCAAAACAAGTATTGGGGCACCCCCTTATAATGAACAGGTTTGACTACTTTAGTAATTTCCATGAGTACTAATCTTAATGTTAGTAGCCTATAATGATATTCTAGGGAATTGTGTCCTTTTAATTTTATAGCAAAAGTTTTGACAGGACCCTTTTTTATTCTAACATGACAATGCCTCTGTGTATAAGGCAAGGTCTATAGAGAAATGTTTGGTTCAGTCAGTGTGGAAGAATCCCAGCTGAACACCTCTGGTTTGACTAAAGTAATCAGGGGGTGTCCAAATACTTTTGGCAATATAGTGTACTTTAAAAGAAATAGCTGTTTTTTGCTTTATTCCTTTCTTCAACTTTAATTTTCTATTATTTACTAATAATTTCTTGAACTGGGTGTTTTTTTTTGAACAGATAATACACCCAAAAATAAAACTTCTGTCATCATTTACTCACTGTTCCAAAAGATATTTTGCAGAATGTTTGTAACAAAACAGTTGCTGGTAGACAAAAAATACTTCCAGCAACTGTAGTCAAAAACATCCAGTGTAGCCATTTACCAACATTCTTCAAAATATCTTTATTTCTGTTCAACAGAAGAAAGAAATTCAGTTTGGAACAACATGAGGGTGAATAAATGAAATTTTAAATTTTGTGTGAACTATCCCTTTAAATTTTGTTTTGATGGTTTTAATGTGATCTGGGACCTTTCATGATCTGCTGGAGCTCCATCTGTAGAGTCTGAATGACACGGACAGGATCTTCGCCTGCTGCACGCTTAACACGGTGCACATACAACTTCCCCTCCACCACCACAGCAATATCATCGTCCTCCAGATAAATCACCTTGTTGGTGTGCTCAATGATGGCACTGAGAGAAAAAAATAAAAGTATTTTACTTATACCATCACAATCACGTGTGTAATGAGGTTTTGTGGCCAGCAGGGTGCATTGCTGAGCTAGCATCTATTTATACAATTTCATCCCAATTTCAGTTAGCAACTGGTATGACCTGTTTAACCTGGATGTATGCAATCTTTAGGTTTCTTAATGAGAAACAATAATGGTAATGTTAAAATTACACTGAACATCAAATGTTTAAGATTCTACAGTGTAATATGTGCGTTACCTAGCATCAGAAGCAAAGTAAAACTCCACCGCCAGTCTGTCATGGACTGAGTGCAAGGCATTGGTGCTGCCCCTTCGGTTCAGTAAGTTTTTCTCCTGTTCATCTGTCTTTGAATCACCTAGAGGAAAAAATAAAATTAAATCACACTGCTTAACATCTAGAAATTATTGGTGAAATATTAAAAGAGAATTATTAATTACAGCAAGAAACAAAGTCAGGTGATTTAATATTATACAATTAACTGACTTTTTTGTTAGCAGGCAGTTAAAATATTAAAGGCAATCTTTTTAATCCCTAAGTGTTTAACCAATTAAAATATTCACTATATTTTATTTTTCCGCTATATAATCATTCTTTTATTATTTTATGACACGTTCATATAAATAAAGCATTGTAGCATTACGATTATTTCAAACAATGACAACTGTCATCCTAAAACAATAGGCTGGATGCCACACGCCTTTCCAAAACCTCAGCCCAAAATGTGACAGAGGTCACCATGTTGGCAATGCAGCCTTTTCTAAGCCTTGAGCACATTCTTTGATTTTGTGGTAAAACTACGTGGTCAGAAGTATGTGACACCTCCTTCAAATGAACGGTTTGGTTAGTCTCCTCAATTCCGGTTACAGCATACAATTCCATTCTTGAAAACTGTGGGTTTCCGACTTTGTGGTCAGTTTAGAGGGGGTGTTTTCTTTTCCAACATGGCAGTGAAAATATTTAGGAAGAATCAAAGCTGTAAGAACAGCTGTCATGTTTAATATTTTTTGTAGAAACTATAAAACTGTCAATTTTGGCCAATTTATTTGCAACCTTGCTAAATAAGTATAAAGTATAAAAATAAAAGTAATCTTTAAAAAAACAAATAGCATACTGACTCCAAACTTAGGGAGGGTCCTACTCACTATTGATGCAAATGCTTTTGAATGAAATTGTTAACAAACATATTCAGAATGGGTGTGGTATTTCGGTGTTTACAATCTTTTATCCTTTTTGGCCGTAAGAGCGTAAGATAACAAAAACACTTCTAGTGAGAAGAACTAGTTTCGGGAGACATACAGGTGGATGAAAAGAATAGATGACGTGAGTTGGACTTACTACAGTTGTACTGGACAGGTATCTGCTCTGTGGAAAGCTCATACTGACTGCGCACACCGATGAGAAGCGGACTGCCCCTCCTGTTTAAAAAAAGAAGAGACGGATAAATTCTCTATCGGCTACTTATGAAAAAGCATGCTTTGTTTGTGTAAAAACAGATGGAAGAAAAGATCTTTCAAGACATTTAATCTTCTTTTACACACAAATAGGACATCACATTTTATGGAACAGCACACCTGCCAGACTTTGCCCTAGTTTCAATGTGCAGTGCCTCTGCTTTTCTATTGGCTGAGTGAACGGTGTTAACGTAGCACTGCTGTAAACAAGACACCTGTGTTGAGAAGAGGTTCTCCATGCGCTCCCTATTTCATATCCTTGTTAAGGTCCGGCCACCTCCTCTCTGTTTGAGGAAATATTTCAGACCTGTCCTTTGCATGCACCACCTATCTTGCTTGGCACAGCCCCACAGTCCCTTATGCTGACGTGCCAAATGGGTTCACACCGGAATGTTTTCTCAGTGCTTGCTTTGTTTGAACTGGTTTGGCAGTTGTATTTCAGTAGGCGTAACAAGCTAAATGTTCATCATCCCATGAAGCGTATTTTAGATTCTAAATCGGTACCAGCTTATCAATGAACCATGAACAACAAAATGCTGATATTCAAAACCCAACAGCATACTTTTTAGATGACTTTGCTTTTGGGACACGTATAGTCAAATGATAATAAAATGAAGGTGAGACAGGAAGTAAGGGAAGATGGAAGTGATGTGCTAGTGTTATTCTGTTCTTTGGGATGGATTCATTAAAGAGCATATGAAAAAAATAGAATTCAGGATTTAAGATTGAATACATTTTTACAGTTTTAAGACTGTCTATATTTTTTTAGTTTACAGTGTTGTTTTAGTATTAATTATATATCATTACAGTAAAATGTGTGTGTGTGTGTGTGTGTGTGTGTGTGTATATATATATATATATATATGGGTCAAAGATGTTAAGATGTTCACATCAAACGAAATTTACAAAAGTGATTTTATGTCCATAGAAAGCACATTAAATGTAAGTAAAGTGTCTACTTTTAAGGTTTCAAATGAATACAATTAAATAAAATGTCAAAATTCAGTTGAAATAATGTTATATTGTCATTCAGTATAACACAATATTTATGTAAAAATGCAAAAATGCTTATTCTGACTTGTAACTGACTTTTAAAATATATAAAAGAATAAGGGAGCATCTACAGTTTTATTGTGTTTTCAGACACTGTAATTGTAATTTTCTAAAATTAATAATAATAATAAAAAAATATTCAGGTTTAAGACAGTTAGGGTATGTCGAAAACTCCCACACTGCAAATAATTCTTACTTAGATTTTTTTGTCTTGTTTCCAGGTTAAAATTAAGTGCGTTTTAGCTTTAAACAAGCTAAATCATCTGCCAATAGGGCAAGCTAAATAATAATAGTTTTCTTCTTGAAATAAGATTATTTTGCTTACCGCATTGGCAGACTATTTTGCTTGTTTTAAGCAAAAACTCACTTAATTTTTCTGAAAACAAAATAATTTTTACTTGTCTAGAAAATCCGTCTTAATTTAAGAATTTTAGGATATTTTGGCTGGAAACAAGGCAAAACAATCTAAGTAAGAAAAGCATTTTTTACAGTGCATCTCATTTCTCCTTCAACTTCAAAATCATCCTACACTGCTGTTTTACCTTTTTTGTGTAAAGGGCGTTTTCTTCTTTACACATTTACTTTGTAAACACTTTGTAGGGCTATCAAAGTTAATGTGTTAATTAAAGGGTTAGCCTATCTAAAAATGAAAATTGTGTCATCATTTACTCATGACTTCCTTCTGTGGAACATAAAAGAAGTGACTTGGTTCTGAAATATGCTTCTGTGTGTTTTATTCCATACAATAAAATTCAACAGAGTCAATGTTGTTTTAGAGCCAATAACTTTCACTTGCATGGAGAAAAATATTATAATCTACAGAAGAAAGTCATTCAGGAGTTTGGAACGACATAAAAACATATTTTAATAATATTTTAGTAATTGGCGTTAGAGAAATAACAATGTAAATGGAAATGCATTGAGTTTATAATATCACACTTACTCCCGGATTATACTTGGAGGTCCTTGGCATCAAAGAGTTTGAAACGCCCTTAGCAAACACTGGTTTTTCAAAACAATATCCCCCTTCAAAAGTTCCATGAATAACCTTTCCAAAAGCCTCTTAGATGGTGCAAAAACAACAAAAGCATTTTTTTTGCGCATGTATATGCAGCAACCCACACTGATGGGTCTTGCAACATGGTTTGTCTTAAAATATTCCCTTCACAGCAGGACAGAATTGACCAAAACCAACAACACATTTGTTCACAATCAGCGACAGGCAGATGGAAATAATTAACTTCAGTCTTGGCTTCAGTCGACTCAAAATTATATACCGGGTCAGTGTACCAACCAAGCATGGTAAAATAACCTTTAATAAACACCTTTGTTAAATCCTGATTCCTGGACAGGCATGGCTTTTTAACAATCTTAGTTCCTTTAAATGTACAGATGGTAACTAAATGTCATAAATCTTATCTGCTGACAACAGATTGTAATCTTCTGGCTCCTGTTCACTGGCACGTAGAGAAATAATGGGAAAAGGTTCATCTCAGCAGACAGAAAAAAGCAAGAAGGGAACAAGGAAACTTGAGTGTGTTACAGTTCAGAGAAACCATAGCTCTTACTGACCTGGTGGCAATGGCCTCTCCTGGGAAATGAATGCTTTTGAAAACCAGAGCAAATGCTCCTTGCTGGGGGAAGACAGCGAAAAAAAAACAGTGAATGAGACAAATGTTCATTGGTGAGGCACAGGAATAGCTATGATACAGATCTAAATGGAAACATCATCGTTCTGTTCAGTGGGCAAAGGTAGGGTCTCGCGTTTCTTCGCCAGCCCCCCTCTGTAGCGCAGCTCAGGATCAGGCCTGGAGCGGAGGCCCAGAGAGGTGGAGGGGCACCGGGGAGCTGAGAGGAACAGAGCCCCACAGTGAGGGTTGAACTAAAGGGAATAGGGGCCCTCTCTGTGTGCTGACGGAACTCATATTTGCCCCCTACCTCCTCAATGAGCCTCTCCTGACTCGCTGCCCAGAGGAAAGCACACACACTCCAGTCCACACATATATAACCCAAACACACCGATACACGACTCACTGTGTAGACATTTTATGTCTACGTGCTTGCAAACATGCAGCTTTTACAAAATTGCACACACACACACACACACACACACACAGTATGTACAATACTGTTCAGAAGTTTTAAAAAAGAAATCTCTTATGCTCACTGGGGCTGAATTTATTTGTTTAATAAATACATAAAAAACAACATTATTATGAAGTAGTATTACAATTTACAAGAACTGTTTCCTATTTGTTTATATTTTAAAAAGTAATTTATTCCTTTGATGTTGAAGCTGAATTTTCAGCAGTCTTCAGTGTCACCTAATATAGACATTTCTAACATTATCAATGTTATAATATTTTGTTATAATAATTCAGAATATTTTAAGTGTGTGTGTATCTTTTTTATTATTATTATATATAAAATATATTAGTTTGTATTACATATGAAACTTAGTATTATTTATTTAAAGAAGTTCACTTCCAGAACAAAAATGTACAGATAATTTACTCACCCCCTTGTCATCCAAGATGTTCATGTCTTTCTATCTTCAGCTGTAAAGAAATGATGCTTTTTGAGAAAAACATTTCACGATTTCTCTCCATATAGTGGACTTCTATGGTGCCCCTGAGTTTGAACTTCCAAAATGCAGCTTTAAGCAGCTTTAAAGGGCTCTAAATGATCCCAGCCGAGGAAGAAGGGTCTTATCTAGCAAAACGTTTGGTTATTTTCTAAAAAACTGACAATTTATATACTTTTTAACCTCAAATGCTTGTCTTGTCTAGCGTCAGCTCTGTGTATTCCGGTTCAAGACAGTTAGGGTAGGTTGAGAAACTCCCATCTCATTTTCTGCTCCAATTTCAAAATCATTCTATATCGCTGCAGAAGTACCAATCCGGTGTTTGCAAAAATGAATGTGCAAAGAAGATCAAACGCCCTTTATGAAAAAAGGTAAAACACTGATGTAAGATGATTTTAAAGTTGGAGAAGAAAATGAGATGGGAGTTTTTCGACATACCCTAACTGTCATGTTATCAACTTCTTTCTCAGCTGGGATCATTTAGAGCCCATTGAAGCTGCATTTAAACTGCATTTTGGAAGTTCAAACTCGGGGGCCCCAAGTCTATTATATAGAGAGAAATTCTGAAATGTTTTCCTCAAAAAACATAATTTCTTTACGACTGAAGAAAGAAAAACATGAACATCTTGGATGACAAGGGGGCAAGTAAATTATCTGTACATTTTTGTTCTGGAAGGTACTTCTTTAATACAACAAATTATTTATTTTTTCCTGCTAATTTTAAAGTCAAATAGGACATGTTCTAGAAAGGATACTTGAGATTCACCACTAGACTCTTCAGATCAGTGTTTTACTGCTGATTTCTGTAGTTATAATGATTCTAATAATTATCATTAAATCATTTTAAAAAATGATCAATTGTAACTTAGTAAGTTTCCTTTAGCCTTTGGCCTTTTTTAATTCTGACAGCAACCTTTGTTTTAAATGTCTGTGTCTTTGTGAAGTAAAAGCACCCGAGTCTGTTTTCAATTAGTCTCAGTAAGGCTTGTTTCTCCTCTCTTGTCCCTTTTAAAGCAAGTTAGTTAAAGTCCTTGGCTGTGGAGGTTGCTTAGAAACCTGTAGCCACCCCATCAGGCACTACTGCACACCTTAAATGTTATCATCCTTTTATCTCATAGCCTTCCATCACTAATATGCCTGCCAAAGTAGTTTAGATAGAGAGCAATCCAAATTTAGTGTAATCAATTTACAGAAAAGCCATAAAACATAGTGAGTCCCGTAGGGATGGTGAAAACGGTGAATGTCACAATATCATTAGGCTGATAGGAAGGCAGGGTGTTTTATAAACCCATGATAAGACTAGATTCCTGTCAAGAATATCTCAAAGGGCATATCCCTCACTCATACAACGTCACTGAACAATGTTTGGATAGAGCTGAACTTCCCAGCAGAGGACATTATGGCCATGAGAGTCGTCCAAAGGTACTGACAATGGATCATAAAACAAGGTCTAGCTGTCCATGTTTTTGAAAATCTAGCTAATATTAGTCACTTGGACATGAGGAAGAGTCATTCGACACGCTATTAAGCTGATAAACACTGATATTGGTTATATAAGTGATCACTTGCGTGATCCATGTATCGAAGATGATTAGTTTGAAAGAAAAAGTAATAACATACAGTTAGCTGGTTCTAACCACAAAATCTGTCTTAATTGTGTCAGGGTTTATTGTGTCGTTTATTGTGGTTCACTGTAAACTTACATTTATGCATTTAGCGAACGCTTTTATTCAAAGCGACCTACAAAAGATGAACAAAAGCAATTCATCAAGTAGCCAGCAATGTTTGTAATAGTCAATGGCAAGCTTATTTTGCAACTAGGAAGCATAGATGCAGAAAAGGTTTTTGTTTTTAAGTTTTGGTAATGTTTTTAATGCCTTACTTAATTTATCTGTGAGAACTTTGAGAGACTGACTACAATTATGGCGAAAAACATGTAACTACCCCTCAAACAGAGCAGAACTTCTGAACTTCTTTTCCTTGTTTTCAAGAGGGCTGAAAATGAGTAAGAACTGGCCTTTAACTTTCACAATCCGAACAAGGGGTTCCCAGAGGCATGTCAGTAAGACCACCCCCTCTTTCCAAACGCGCACACACACACACACACACACACACACGTACACACTCGTGATGCTTACCAGCTGCCGAATGACGCGCTCCACCAGGGTGGAGAAGGACACATAATCGTTCTCGCGGTTGTCATAGAGATACTTGATCAACTTAGGGATGACCTCTGTGTCTGTGTCCGACTCAAAATCGTAGCCTTTGGAAACCTATCAATGGGTTGGGACGGAAAAACCATGGTTACAGACACAAGCAGCGGCAAAACAAAACATGTTTTTCTTTTGTGGAAAAGAAATCAGAGATAAATGAAAGTGAAAGAGAGAGAAACTGAAATACTAAACATATTAGTTTCGCACGATTCCTCATTGCTCATAAATTTAGTATTATGGGATACTGTTAAACAAACTACTTGATGTGAAGGTACTAACAATAAATAGAGTAGTGTACGCCATGTAACCCACAATGTCTAAAATGAAACAAATGACAATTATGTCATAAACAATTAATTAATTTTGGTTACACTTTTTTTTAAGGTTGTTACTACAAATACTGAGTAATATTAATTTACTACATGTACTTAAAATATGGTTAGGGTTAGAGTTTGGAGTTATTTAGATGTAACTATGCATAATTCATTTTTATTATAATATTAATTATATGTAAAGTTAACAAGGGCACTTTAAAATAAAAGTGTTACCATTATTTATTATTATTTAGTTTACCATTATCTAATAATTGATTATCATTTAAGTTATGACCTAAAAAGACCAGGCTTGCGACACTTGTTTTTATGTCTTGACTGTGCACATGCACAGCACGTATTAAACGCAAATTTCTTTACATATAGTGGACTTCTATGGTGCCCCCGAGTTTGAACTTCAAAAATTCTGTTTAAATGCAGCTTCAGATGGCTCTAAGCAATCCCAAGCAAGGAATAAGGATCTTATCTAGTGAAACAATCTGTTATTTTCTAAAAAAGACAATTTATATACTTTTTTATATACTTTTTAACTGTCATAAACTGCAATACACACAGTTCACACAGAGCTAGACCAAGATGAGTGTTTGCGATTTAAAAAGTTTTTTTTTTTTTTTTTAAATAACCGATCCTTTTGCTAGATAAGATCCTTCTTCCTCAGCTGGGATCATTTAGAGCCCTTTGAAGCTACGTTTCAACTGCATTTTGGAAGTTTAAAATTGGGGGCACCCATAGATGTCTATTATATGGAGAGAAATCCTGAAATGTTTTCTTCAAAAAACATAATTTCTTTATGACTGAAGAAAGACATGAACATCTTGGATGACAAGGGGTGAGTACCTTTTCTGTAAATTTTTGTTCTGGAGGTGATCTACTCTTTTAAACATTGGACCTTTTTCGCATGTGAAATTTCACCAAAATTTTGCTAATGCAATTGTACCTTTACAATTATCATTAAAATCAAAACTGACTAAATTCCACTCTAGTTCGGTGTGGTTCTATGTTTCTGTTTGGTAATTAACATTAATCGACTATATTTCAATTTCAAAAATGATTAACAAACAAACAAACAAAACAGAATGACTGAAACAACTTTCATTTTCCGCTAATGTCATTTAGGCTTTTTGAGCTACTAGATAATGTTAACCAGTAACCAAGCAGCTCTTTATGGCATTGTTTTAGCAAATTCGCATTTGTTCCGGACTGGTTCTATTCTGGTATGTAAGCACACGCTTTTCACAGTCTAATTAATAAAGTAAAATGAATAGCATGGTAAGAGGTCATTGAAAACCTGCTTACCAGGTACTTCTTCAGCTCCTTGTAATTTGTGATGATGCCGTTGTGGATAACAACAAATTCTGCAGAGAAACATAAAGAGATGGAGGAATAAACTCAAAATGAATGTATTAATTTCAAAACCAATGAGAACTTATGTGAAAACATGCAAGTAAATATACTAATTATATAAGGGTCTCCAATCCCCTTGATAAAGGGCTACCTTCCTAAAAAAGAAGAAAGCCCTAACCTGCTTCAACCTGATAATCCTGAAGACCTTGATTAGCTGGTTTAGGTGTGTTTTGATTGTAATGTAAAAAATTTAAATGTCAAACTCTGAAAGAAGGTCTGCTGCTTAAACCACTATCAATGGCAAAATTAGATGTTGTCTGAGACTAGGAAGCATATTATGCATCCTTGCACACATGTATTAAAATGTAACAGCAGCAGGTTGGCTCACATTTCGCTTTATGACTTTCTCAACTGCAAAACTTGCTGTCAGTCATATCCAAAATACTGTATATCATAGTTGAAAGGCTGACACTTTCACAAGCTGTTCATGGATGTAGGCCTACATGCTTACTATTTCAAAGTGAAACAGACTTGAAGAATGTCTGTTTGACAAACATTTCATGATCTTGTGGAGTAAGTAATTTTATATAGGTGCTATTGTTCAAAACTATTTGTCCTCATTGAAAGCACAATAGTGGCAAAAGTTTAGAAACACCCACATTTTTTCTCATTATATTAAAGACCTACAGGCTTACAGTTTAATGCTACGCAAAAGTGTAATACTATACCAGTATATAGTGCAGAATTTACTGAAGAAAAACATACATTTTTGATTTATGATTTATCATAAATCAGTTGGGAAAAGCAGTCAATGTGCTTAGCATACATAAAATAATACTAGAAAAGCGTCCAACCTAATCAAGCTGGTTGAGAGAATGTCCAGACTGTTTAGAGCTTGTGCTTGTGTTTAGAGCTTTGGTATAGCTTTGGATTTGTTTAACCATTTTGGAGATTTTTTTTTGTCTTTATTTAAAGGTATAGTGGAGATTAGACAGGAAGTGGAAGAGAGGAAGAAAAGAACGGGAATGGAAAGGATCATGAGCTGGGATCCTAACTCAGGTCACAACTGTGCTGCATGCCGAAGTGCATCCAGAAAAGCTATTGGTTTATTAATAAATCATTATGGGTGTCCAAAATTTTGACAACTACGTTAAATCATTATGAATAGTTTCCCTTCACCTATGCCTGGGTACAAAGGGCTGTATTCTTTATATCTATATTTATGGTAGGAAATTTACTAAATATCTTAATGGAACTTAAGACTGGTTGTGTGGTCCAGGGTCACAAATTTTCAGCATTTTCTAGGTCACTTATTAAATGTAGCTAACTTTGTAACGCTGCTTTGTATAGATGCTCTTTGGATCATTCTCAAATCCAGCTGAGTAACATTAACATAAGGTAAGATACGGTTGCACTTTTTTTTACAGGTTGTGTACTTACATGTACTTACAGTGTACCTACTTACGAAAGTTCTAGTAACATAAGGTAACTACATGGAGTCGTTAACACCTATTTATGTAATTACTATAATAAGTACATAGTATGTACATGAGAAACAGGGCTGTAAAAGTGCTACCTAAAATATAAATGAAAACAAAAAATAAAACTTTTGAACCATACTGTATTTTGCCTGTAATATTGTTTCTATTCAGTGTCCTTTATGGTTTACAGGAGAAAGCTGATCCAGAATCAGTAGCACACCAAACTGTGTGGCAAGAGGAACCTCCTGCTGTCTGTTTCTACCCCCTACTTAGGTGTTTATTTTCAGAGGTGAACTTTCACATCTGAACCGTCATTCACAGCATTATGGCCTTCACTAGCCTTTCATTTACAAACACAACCTAATGACTTTAAAGCCTGTGTCTGCTACCCAGTCCTGTCTTTTCTGGATAAAGAGCTCATAAACTGACGGCAACCACAGCTGGTTTACTAATGACCGGATATAAACCAGACAACCATCATTCATAAGGTCAGGTAATTTGTGCTGTCTCTCATCTCGCTTTATGTTTTACCATTGTTCTTGTCGGACCGTTGAGGGTGGCTGTTGACAGAACTGGGCTCTCCATGCGTGGCCCAGCGAGTATGTGCAATGCCAAAGTGCGTGTCCAGTTCTGCCTCGAGATCAATGGAGTTGTTCTCTGATGATAGAAACAGGGAAAAATTGGAGAAAATGAATCACTTAAGAAACAATAAAGAAAAGAAGATGGATGATATAGCAGTATAACTTACTGTAGATCTCTTCATCAAGAGCTTTCACCTTCCCCGTCTTCTTATAGAGGCTGATACTAGCAGCATGATCTTTCCCTGAGCCATCTACTGCAACACCTGACCAAAAACAAGCAGTTTTCATCAAAAAACAGCAGTATGTTCAGTCACTCACTCTTTTTATCTCTATCAAACTCTTGAGGGCTCAGCATACAAAAAACAAGAATAACAGCACAATAATCCCCTTCACACAAGTATCGACTGACTGCTTCAGCCACATCAGTGGAAGAACTGACACTCCAGGCCCTCTGCGCTGCCAAAATCCAAGAAACGAGGCCACTATTCACGTCTTGAGCCGTATCTGTTACCTTCGGAACACAGTGACATTACCCTCACAGAGGTGGGAGTGGCAGTCTTACCTGCAGAGTCATAACCCCTGTACTCCAGCCTTTGAAGTCCCTTCATCAGGGTCTGAATGATATCCCTCCTCGTCCGTGGCACTCTGTAATTCAGGTAGCCGAAAATTCCTGCCAGGTACAAGATAACAAGTCTTAGAGAATGCAGAATACTAATTGTGTATGGAGACAGCGTAGAACATGTTGAAAACGTAGAACATTTGTGACCCTGGACCACAAAACGCTAGGGTATATTCGTAGCAATAGCCAAAAACACATTTTATGGGTCAAAATGATTGATTTTTCTTTTATGCCAAAAATCATTGGGATATTAGGTAAATATCATGTTCCATGAAGATATTTTGTTAATTTCTTACTGTAAATGTAATAGTTTTTAAGTAATATGCATTGCTAGAACTTAATTTGGACATTTTTTGCACCCTCAGATTCTAGGTTTTCAAATAGTTGTATCTCGACCAAATATTGTCCTATCCTATTGTCCTAACAAACCATACATCAATGGAAAGCTTATTTATTTAGCTTTCAGGTGATGTATGAATCTCGAGAAAATTGACCCTTACAAATGGTTTTGTGGTCCAGGCTCACATTTACTAAATAACAGTACAGTTAAATGAATTAACATTTAAATTACACTTCAAGTGCACATTCAATAAAATTATTTTTCACAAGGACAGAAGAACAAACTTTTTTATTGAAAACTTAGGCTTAGGTCATATTAAATAATAATAATAATAATAATAATAATAAATATTGTGGTAATAATCAGTTTGTCTATTATAAGTGTGGTTTCTGAGCCAACCTCAATGTCTACTTATCACCACAATAATTTGCCCATTACAATGAAAGATTACTTAATTATTATATGTGGCAAGGATTTTATTAAAATTCTCTGAGTGGCAGCCAAGGTGATAAAGTTTCTCATTTCTCATATCTGACATCAGCCACGTCGCCGGCTGAAAGTGGTGGATCCAGATTGCTTTTTGAATGTGTTTTAACGCAGCGTGTCCTTCTACCTAGACAGCATTCATGTGCGTCATAAGCATATCACGCCCAAACCTAAATATCAGGCAGCATATTTAAACATTGTAGGTGCGTTCGAACGTTTGCTAGCGCCTTTCATGTTTAGAAACGCTGTCTAGGTAGGCAGCTTCCTAGGTTTTGAGACACTGTCGCGCACCAAACCGGATCTGTCACTTCATCTGTCACAACGTCAGTGAATGATGACCAGACCAACCAAATATTTACGCCGGCATGACATCTAAGTATTTGTTCAGTTCTAAGTATCACGTTCGCACAACCAAGGACAAATAGTAATCTGCAGTATGATTGTTATGAGAATACATTTATCTTATCAAAGCGATTCATTTATTGTATTCCTATTCCTGTAAAGTACGAATAATAAAAGGCTGGACTTACCACACATCGTTCAAGTGTATTCTTTCAAGCTAAAGGTAGTTTGAAGTGTCTGGTGGTAAAGCGAAACGGAGCAAGTCACAATATGGTCCAAAGGACTTCGAGGAAGAATTGCAAACAGCCGCCTGGACTTATAACTTAGAACCTGCTCCACCTCTGGCTACTAAGGCAACGTCAGTCCCGCCCACTGCTGGCTCATTGACAGGACTGTGAGATTAATTCTTGCTTGATACTAAAGAGTCCTGTTTTTCAGCGTGTTTTGTTTATAAACCTATTTTTTTTTCCATATATGTTATGACAGACTATTGACTGACTAAATACGCCCAACACGGGCTGTGTGCTGTGCCACATATAGAAATTTGTTTATCCAAATTGTGCCTTTAAAATAGAAAAACGAAGCAAAATTGCAAAAAAAATTAGTAACCATCTCAACCCTAGTATGGTTTTCAGGTCTGTGGGACCCGTTTTCATTTTTTATCAAAAGAAAAATTATACGATTAATTTTTTTGAAACTCAGACTCATTAGCCTTGGCTCATTTTCTGTGATGAACATAAATCAAAACAAATTTATATTAAATACAGGATGTTCGGCTCCACTGGACCAGGGGCTAATAAAAGTGTGGAAATTTTAGGTTCTGTGTACTTTTAGGTCCTCCTATTGTCTGAGAGAGAGAGAGAGAGAGAGAGAGAGAGAGAGAGAGAGAGAGAGAGAGAGAGTCTGTGAGAGTTTGTGAGTTTTGTGTTTCTGCCCCTGCCGTTCTGCACAAGGTTGTAGCACTTCAGTTCATAAATGTGATCTAACAAAGATAGATTTATACATAATCCGACAGCTAAATAAATAAGCTTTCCATTGATGGTTTGTTAGAATAGGACAATATTGTACGAAGTACAACATCTGAGAATCTGCAATCTAAATATTAAAAAAATCGCTTTTAAAGTTGTCCAGTTTTTGCAATGCATATTACTAATCAAAAATTAAGTTTTGATGTATTTATGGAAGGAAATTTACAAAATATCTTCATGGAACATGATCTTTACTTAAAATCCTAATGATTTTTGGCATAAAAGAAAAATCGATCATTTTAACCCATTTAATGTATTTTTGGCTATTGCTAAGAATATACCCATGCTACTTAAGACTGGTTTTGTGATCCAGGGTTACATATATGTATAAATTAAATGAATAAATGAGTGACAAATAGATGAAAACAATTAGTTGGGTATACTATTCACATCACACTCTTTTGTGAATGAGGAGGACAAACCACATGTTTCTGTTGTTTTTAAATAGAGCTAATTAAACATATTACAAACTTCCGTAAGGCTATAAGAAGAACATTCCAGTGTGACAAGTCTTAGTTGCCCATATATATAGCAAAGTGCAAGACTATGTGGACACCACACCCATAAATGTGTTTGTTTAACACTTAATTATAAAACCACTGGTAATAATGGTGAGTTGCTCCTCTTTGAAAGTTTACAAGAAGAATTTACACTACTGTATGTGAACAGGGATGCAGGTATTATCTCCCATTCAGACTTTAAGAGCATCAGTGAGGTCAGGTATCCCTTTTAGAAAAAGAATAATTGTACTGAATTTGCAAAGTAGTGCAGTCTACTTCAAATCTAAAAAGTTAAAATAAATAAATAAATACACAAACAAACAAACAAACAGTAGTGGTAGAAATGATCATATTAATTAATTATGAGCAAACTGAAAGCACTTAAGTGAAATTTATATTAGAACTTAGAAGTACACTTAATTTGACGTGTTGAGTAACATACTAAAGCACATGTACAGTACTTGATTCTTGATTTTAATTGTACTGATATTCAATATTACATTGAAAGTACATTTTAAATGTACAAAATTGCAGCTTCATATGTACAAATGTGAAACTGCAAGCATATTTAAATACATGGCAATCTCAATAGGAATTACACTACTACACTATTTAATTACAGCTACTTGCATTTAATATACATTTAAACAACAGTCATTTTATAATAATAATTTTACAATAATTTACATTTAACTGTAATTAACATTACAGTCAGTTCCACCCAAAGATGAAAATTACATCCCCATTTACTCACCCTCACGTTGTTCAAACCTGTATGGCATGCTGTGTTCTGGAGAACAAAAAGAAGACATTTTGATAAATGACTCAGTGTTTTTTGTTTGTTTGTTTCTCCATATATACTGGAAGTCAACTGTAATCAGACCTGTTCGGTACCCAACAATCTTCAAAATATCTTATTTTGGGGTCCAAAATAATGCATAATTGTCATTTTTGGGTAAACTATCCCTTTAAAGGGGTCATCGGATGCCCATTTTCCACAAGTTGATATAATTCTTTAGGGTCTTAATGAAAAGTCTGTAATATACTTTGGTTAAAAATTCTCAGTAGTAGTGTAAAACAACAACACCCTTTTACCATGTCAAAATCAGCTCTGCAAAAAATCAACTGATTCTACTGCATGCTCCTTTAAATGCAAATAAGCTCTGCTTACCCCTCCCCAATCTTCTCTCTGTGGAGTGACAAGCCATTGTTTACATTACTAACTAGCATGTTATTAAGAAAGGCCATTGCAAAGATTCATAAAAAAACATATACTCACTCCTGCTGTAAGTGAAGCTGGACCACGGATGATCACAGACGCATTTATGTAGATCAGGAGGCCATTCCATTCACAAACAAAAGTCATCTACTGCGTCATCTTCAGCGGCTCAGATGTCTGGAGTAAATGAGGACTACTATGTTCATTATTACATCCAACAAAAAATCACCTCAATCTCTAAGGAGTCATTCTTGTCTACATCCCTGCTCCGACATCGGAACACTGGTGATTGGACTGTTACAGCTCATCCAGGGTGGGTCAGAGGTAAGATGCCGTGATTGATTTGAAAAAGGGGAAATAATTTTCAGATTAAATAAAAACCACTGGGTCAATTTTTATCATTATAGGGTGGATGTGTACACACATTGCCAGCACACATTTATGTTCAAACAACATGCAAAATTGAACCGAGTATTTTTACATAAGTACTAATGTACTTATGAGTAATGATGAGGTCTACCTCAAAATCAACACTTTAATTCATCCCAAAAGTGTTTGGTGCAGGTCAGTCAAGATTTAGTAAATCATGTGGCTATTCCATTGTTCAAAGGGACATTGTCATGCTACAATAGAAAACAACCCTTTTGTCAGAAATGTGTAAGCACAGAATTCTTTAGAATGTCAATGTATGCCACAGCATTAAGACTTCACTGGAATTGAGCATTATTCGGCAGTTGAATTGTGTTAATTAGGAATGTATGTCATTGTTTTTTTTTAATTTTAGAATACATTCTTGACCAGCAACTGCACTGGAAAGTTGTGATTTTGTGAAGGGAGCAAATGTGAATCATTTTGTCATTAAGTTATGCTGGCTCCTATAGTGCTTAAAGGCATTTAAAACTTTTTTTTTTTTGACTAGGTGAAGTCTATTAGGACCCTATAGAGAATCTCCATTGCACTGTTAATGTTTCCAATTTTTAACCACTGGTCCTGTTGCAGCCTAAATTCTGTGAAGTTTCTCTTGTCTAGACATCTGTGTCACGTTAAGAAGAATAAGACATGGGCCTTGTGTGGTCCCCCTGCAGGGGGCTATTGTGAAGATCTGTGGATCCTCCCCACCACAGTGACTCCCAAGGGACCCCAAAAAGAATTTACTGTAGTTGTAGAAGGTGAGAAGAACTGCGGTGAGATGATACTGTATCTACACTACCAGTCAAAAGTCTCTTCTGCATTTATTTGATCCAAAGTACAGAAAAAAAGAACAATATAATTTCAAAATACTTCTACTATTTAAAATAACTGTTTTCTATTTGAATATATTTAAACATTGAATTTATTCCTGTGATCAAAACTACATTTTTAGCATCATTACTTCAGTGTCATGATCCTACAGAAATCATTCTATTATGCTGATTTGCTGTTTAAGAAACATTATTATTATTATTATCAATATTTAAAACAGTTGAGTAATTGTTTTCAGGATTCTTTGATGAACAGAAAGATCCAAAGATCAGCACTTATCTGAAATAAAAAGCTTTTGTAACATTATACGCTATCTCCTACACTACACTCAAAAGTGATGATAAAGACATTTATAATGTTACAAAAGACATATTTCAGATAAATGCTGTTCTTCTGAACTTTCTATTCAGCAAAGAAATCTGAAAAAATTCTACTCAGTTTTCAAAATAATAATAAGAAATATTTTTTTTGAGCAGCAAATCAGAATATTAGAATGATTTCTGAAGAATCATGTGACTGGAGTAATGATGCTAAAAAATCAGCTATCAAATCACAGGAATTAATTACATTTTTTAATATATCTTCAAATAGAAAACACCATTTAGAAGCTATTTTAAATAGTACAAATATTTTAACATTTTACTGTTTTTGCTGTACTTTGGATCAAATAAATGCAGGCTTGGTGAACATGAAGAGAAAAATTGTACTGTTCCAAAACTTTTAACTGGTAGTGTACATGAATGATTCACAGATTTGAATATTTTCATTTCAGTTCAAATATGATTCAGGTTTTACAGATACTGAATCAGGGAAGATCAGGTAAACTGATAAACTACCAGGAAGACGCCTTTTTTTTTTTTTTTTTTTTTTTTTTAAATAAAACGGGTTTGGATTGTGAACTTAATTCCAGCGAAAACAAATCTTAATGCTACATCACACAATGACATTCTAGGGAATTATACGCTTCTGACTTCCGAGTTTGGATCTTTCACAATAATGTGCCTGTGCCGAAAGCGAGATCCATACAGAAATCATATGAACCCCAATTTTTTAGATGAATTGAAACCAGACCTCACTGATCTTTATATCCAATGGAAGCATGAGGACAGACTAACTAATGTTTGTGCATATTACATACTTTAAACTATATGCTGTATCATTCAAGATGATGTCAATGATGACCGCTGTAAAATGATTCATAAACTAAGGGAGGAAAGACTGTTTTGAAAGAGTTGTAAATTACAAACAGATGTATTTAAGCAACAATAGATATTTTTTACACTTAAAAAAAAAAAATAATAATAATAAGGTTCACTGTTTCGTATAGTTTTAATCTTCATCACAACTCTATAATTTATCTAATCAACAGATAAAAAAAAAAAAAGACAAGCTGATAATATAATAATATGTCATGTGAATTACAGTAAATGCTTTAATTGCGTGCATGCTGTCAGAACTGCCCAGTATCATGAGTGGGCAGTCAGTGACCACGAAAAGGGTGGTACGGGTAACAAACAGTCACACCCTCAAACAATTATTTAACAGAGCCAAAGTGCAGCTCTACAGGTTGTGATGCAATTTCTTTTACATTTTAGCACTCAGCTCACTGTTATCAGTTTTTTTTCTAATCTCACTATCTTATTTTACTGTTTCTTATCTTAGTTACAGGCACCAGTTCTGTAAGAAAAAATACAAAGGGATACATTAAATGGGCAATAGTTTATATAATTTGATAATTTGACATTGATTAACTTTATGTAATGTTTAAAAGATCATATGTGAAATCAATTCAAATAAATGCTTTATTTTAAAAATATGTTAAGATTTTGAATGTTACTATGCAGCACTACCACGAAATAACCAAAAAGTCCTAAAATCCAAAGGAACTTTTTTGAGGAAAAAAAAAGTTACCAATGTTCCATGGCTCATTCAAACCCTGGGTGAGTTCGCTTTTTCCATCACTTCAAACCTGAGGTCGTGCAAAGCAGCACGACAGTTTATTGACTCTCTAGTCCAGCCAAACAAGCTATATAATATAATATAATAATGTTCCTTCATTTATAAAGAAAGCGTAAACACACAAAAACAAGAACATACTAATCGTTTGGTTGACTGACTTTGGATCCTGCTCATTAATAATATAAACACTGTTTTTCTTAAAGATTACATAAATGATGTCAGAAAGCTTTGTTCTGCCTCAGTATACCCAGCAACAACATAGACATAATTTTGTACACTCTCAGTACACCCAGCAACAGACATTATGAATGTTTTTATAAACACATTAGGCAGCATATTTTTATAATCATTCCCTATTTAAATAAAGCTAAAACACAAATGTTTTCTAGACATATAAGAAGTTACTGAGACATTTGTACAATTAATTATTATTAATACATTAAATACATTTTAATTTGCATGAAATGGACACTTCAAAATTGTGTTGAATTGAAACAATTTTACAAATATGTCACTACTTCTTCTGCACTTTAAAGGAGGCATAACACACAGTTTCAGCCAATCTCATGTTAATCTTGAGTACCTATAGAGTAGCACTGCATCCTTCATATATCCAAAAAGCCTTTTAGTTTTATCATATTTACAAAGGAAAGATGCAGCTTTACGATCCAAAAACAGCCGAGCATTTGGAGGCACACCGTGGGTGGAGCTAAAGACTGATTTCCAACAAAACAAAGACATTTGATGCCGTTTCACTTACCACCTGCAGTTCTGAATCATGACCGGGACCTTTTAGAGCTGGGACCGCTCCATCACTTAGTATCAAACAATGTGTAAATCCAGCATCGAACTGGGCCTTATTTATAAAACGTTCGTCGACAAACACTCTTGAAAAACTCATTTTTTGCCCCAGAAAAACAAACTGCACCCACTGTTTACATAACTCTGGGTTCTTCGGTAAGCTGAATCACGTTATTTTTTCCTTACAACCAAAACCAAATTTCTTTAGAGACATTCTTCCCGAGTGATCTTCCCGAGAATCCAACTCTTTAACAGTGTAAATAACTGAACATGCATGAAACTTCATTGGACCCCCCTTTAATGCCTACACTCTTAAAAATAAAGATTATTTGGCATTGATTTCATGGTTCCATGAAGAACCTTGAGCATCCATGAAATGCAAAAATGTAGAAAAGGTTCTTTATAGTTGAAAACGGTTCTTTAGATTTTGAAAATGTTCTTCAAAATGGTTCTTTTAAGAACTGTTCACTGAAAGGTTATTTTGGGAAACAAAAATGGTTCTTCTATGGCATCACTGCACTAAAGCACAAAAAGATTTCCTCTTTGGTTGTTCATTTATAGCTAGACTATAAAGTTTTTCCCCACTCTGTGTATTTCCTGAAAACATGGATTTAACTTGCTCACAAACTTGGATTGGTGTCATTATTTCATTTGGCCTCTGCGGTGCAAACAATTGAATCAAGAGCTGTGGTGCCGGACCACTGGGTTTGGATTTGACTTTTCTTGTTCATTGCCAATCAGACTGGTAGGCTCAATGTTCAGAGCGTCTGCCATGTGACATCGGAATGCATGTCAAGTGATTTAACTTCACAAGATCCTCTCATTAATGCATATTATGATTTTGCCCTTCTGCTGCAAGTCACCTCTAATTATAGCACACACTGAGCGCTCATTAATGGAAATTACTATTAGTCCCATTTTTCCACAAGTCGATCAGGTTGATTATCAAAGAGGGTGCTCACGGACGCAAACATGTGAATTCATCGAACATTTGGAAATATGTAACTAGACAATCAGGCTGTAAGGTACCCCTTCCTTCTCACTTCCTTGTTTAAAAGGATGAACTTGTTAGCAGAAAAGAAGCTTGTTAAATATCATTAGCATAGATGACCAAACCCAAAACTTGCAGCTTTTGTTTTCTTTGTTCAAACAAGAACTGAATGCATTGAGGCTAATTATTCCCAGTTAGGTGAGCATATTTACTTTACTCTGTGCACAGTAACACCATCTGCATTTCTAAGATATTTCAACAGGAAGTATTTACAATTAAAAACAAATCATTAAAGTACTTTATTGTGGAGGAAATATATTTTTTGAAATATATTTTACAATGTGAAGTAATCAGTTATTTCTTTAAAATAAAATATAGAATATAACAAAAAGTTACTTATTTTTCTACTGGGACTAGTTGTGAGCACTGAATTATTTTCTGTGTACTGTATTATTAGTATTATCTGTATTATTTTATTATTTGCATTATCTATATTACTTTATGTGCTTCCTTACTGGAATTTGGACTTAGACATTATCTTGTGTAAATGTACAAATTAAGTAAACTACCAGTCAAAAGTTTTTTTAATGTTTTTAAAGAAGTCTCTTCTGCTCACCAAGCCTGCATTTATTTGATCCAAAGTAAAGCAAAAACAAATTTAGAAAAATGTTCACTGTTTTAAACAACTGTTTTCTATTTGAATATATATCTATATATATATATATGTAAAAGCTACATTTTTAGCAACATTACTAAAGTCACATGATCTTTCAGAAATCATTCTAATATTCTGACTTATTATTATTATGTTTAATACAACTGAGTAGAATTTTCAGGTTTCTTTGATTAATAGAAAGTTCAGAAGAACAGCATTTATCTGAATTAGAATTCTTTTGTAACATTATTAATGTATTTATCATCACTTTTGATCAATTTAAAGCATCCTTGCTAAATAAAACATATTAATTTCTATAATACTGACTTTAAGCTTTTGAATGGTATAGTGTATAATATTACAAAAGCTTTTTATTTCAGATAAATACTGATCTTTGGATCTTTTTATTCATCAAAGAATCCTAAAGAAAATGTAGAAAGCTTTAGCTGTTTTAAATATTAATTATAATAATTTTGACTGATAGTGTACATTTACATTCATTTATTCATTCAGAATTTTCATTCATTCATGTAGCTTTTATTTAAAGCGACATACAAATGAGAATACAGCAAGCAAAGTAGACAAGAAGTGCTAGCAATACAAAGTTTTAAAACATTGTTTAGAGCAGTGCAAAGAGATAGAAAGGGGAGGAATATAAAAAATAGTAAAAACATAGACTTTTAATTTTTTTTTAAGTATATTTCAAAAGTAAAACGTTGCCACATTTTTTTCCCCCCAAGTATTTATACATCTCCAAAATCAAATATGGCCACAAATGTTTTTTAAGTTCATTTTAAAAGTGTATTTTTAAATACATCTTAAAGGTAAATTTGGCCACAAGTGTTTTCAAAAGTGCCTTAGTAAGTAAACAAACAATAAAAGAAGAAGAGGAAGATAAAGAAGAAGATTAAGAAACTCATATGTAATACCATTAATACCTTTGTAAAACAATAAACACACACACATACTGGCATGAATAATAATGAACCAATTCAAAAAGCCTTTCTGATCTAATCTTAAGTATATGTAAACCCTAATCAGAATTGTGTTCTTGAATCACAGCCTGGCAGACAGTGGCTGTTTTATGAGTAACATCAGCAGTGCAATCAAACTTTATACGAACACGACATAATAGAGCGTTATCCATGAGCTCCGAACCCACGGCCACATGTTGTGGTCAGACTGTGATCTCATAGCTCTATCACAGTGACTCACATAACAGAGGCCCTCACAATCTGAGCTGGGTGGACCGCCAGGCTACATATTAAATCCAGACATCCCAGTGGGACTGCCAAACGTAGGAAATGACCTACGATGTGTCAGCGTGTAAAAGTACAACGTCACAGAGGGATTGGAAAAGGGCTCTGGGAGGAGGTGAGCATATGTGTGAGTGAGAGTGAGTGCTGTTGGGTGGAGGGTGATGGGGGCTGGACTTCCAGGAAAGCGTGTTTACCATGGCAGCATAAGATGCGAGGAGACTGCCAATGGAGCAGCATATGAACCAGAGAAACACTGGGAAGGGTGAAGGTGCCATTGAATGTTGGTTTCATAGTGTTGGTTTGATGTGACATTGTCTGTGTAAGGGATCTACTGATAATCACATCTTTACCTCAAAGATAATCTTCATTTCAGTTTCAGTTTACCCAGTGAAAGTTTATTCCTATGATACATCTGACGCGAATTTCTACACCAAAAGACAACACTTTCTGAAGGACACTGTCTCCTAGTGGCAGATAAATGTATTACAAGAGGGAGGGAAGCTGTCACATGACAACTAGAGGTCTCCCGAGAACAATCCTGTCTCTGAGCTCTACAGGCAGTTTTTATTATTTATTTATTTTTTACTTTGGTTTTTGGTCTGATGTGCATTTTCAGCTGTTAGACCTTTTATTAAGCGTCCTTTCCAAATCATATCCATTCAATTAAATTTGCCACAGGTTAACTTCACTCGAAGTGTAATAACATCTACAAGCAATATTAATGCTCCTGAGCAAAATTGCAATTGTCCTAGATAAGGGTATGAAAGCATATGCAATGGAATCATTTAAGTTTATTTTTAATTAATTTGCAAAGATGTTAAAAAACTGTTTTTTTGCTTTGCCATTATGGTGTATGGAGTGTAGACTAATGTGGAGAAAAGGTAATTTAAAGCAGTTTAACATGAGGCAGCAACATAAAATGTAAGGGTTATGAATACTTTTAGAAGGCACTGTACATACATGATATTTTTTTTTTCAATCAAAAATGTCCCAAAAGGAGGCTTTAGGAGATTTCATTAGGTTTAGATTACTTCTGGGTACAACTTTATCCACAAAATATGATTAAGTAGGTGCGCACACACACATTTACTTATCTAAATGGGGATATTTCATAGACTTCTACTGCAAAACTTACTGCATTTTTGCAATTAATTATTACTATTATTATTTTTACCAGTTTTACAAATCAGGACATCCCCAAGGTTTTGGAGATTATGTCCCAAATTTCTACCCCCCATAATATGGTACACACACAATACAAGTCTGTAATGCTAATTTGAAGTCTGTTGTGTAAGGCTGCATTAAAACAGTAATACTGTGAAATATTACAAACCTTTTATTGCAATTTATTACCGTTATGGCAAACCTGAATTTTCATGTTTAAGTGTCACATAATCTTTTAGAAATAATCTGAAAATGCTAATATTGTTGATCAAATATTAAGTTACTGGTCTTCAATTATTTATATGGTTCTCATTTATTAGCAATTGATTTGAAAACATTTTTATATGTTTGCAAAAACGTGATTTACAGAGTCTTTGATGTATAAACCTGAAAAGAATTTATTTGAAATCTTTTGTAACATTGTATGTGTATATATATATATATATATATATATATATATATATATATATATATATATATAAGGGCTGTCAAACGATTAATCGCATCCAAAATAAAAGTTTATGTTTACATACTATATATTTGTGCACTGTGTATATTTATGTATATATAAATACAAACACATTCATGTATATATTAAGGAAAAATATTTTAGATTTACATCTAAAATATTTATATTTATAATCTAAATTGTAAATAGGTATAAATATATATACACATATAAATATTTTGTTTTAATATATACATGTATGTGTGCATATTTATATGTACATAATAAATATACAAAGTAAACACACATATAGTATGTATACATAAGCTTTTATTTTGGATGTGATTAATCACGATTAATCGTTTGACAGCCCTAATATATATATATATATATATATATATATATATATATATATATAATATATATATTATATTATATATATAGATAATATATATTATCTTTTAAATCTTATATATATATATATATATATATATATATATATATATAAGATTTAAAAGATTACTAAACAAAAATTAATACTGTACACAGTACATTGTACCCGTAGAACTTTTGTTTGAACTCTCTACATCATTGCCATCACCAAAAACTGAACAATAAGTGCCAGGAAAGAAATTCAAGAGCAAAAATGACATTTATGTCCACTTATTTATTTATTCATTCATGTATTAACAGTTCCAATGAGATCAAAGTAAATACATTCAACCTTTTGAGAAATTTAAACAATTTTAAACTTGTAACAAAAATATAAGAAATTCTCTGTCCAGAGCAGTTACATTAAATAAAATTTCAGCCAAAGTTTTTCAGTCAATTTAGTGCCTTTGCCATTTGTCACACCATCCTCGACACAACCGTATCACAATGATGCTTGAAACGTCATAATACACAACAGCAAAGACTTAAAGAATTAAGTTACCATGGAACCCATTGTGTATTGATGATGTTACACAAGAAAATCACATCATTTCTCAATATATGACAATTGCTCTAGCCAGCTTTTTTTAACTTGCTATGTGATGGAACAAAAAACCCCAACACATAAAAACACTGCTTTTGTTCATAGTCAAGTCAGGAATAATTACACCACAGTACATCCAAAACATCAACACACGCACACTCTCACACATACTAACTTAAAGAAAAACTTTTAAAGTAAAAATTAAAAGGCAAAAAAACAAAAACAACAGCACCAACAAAAATGCTGCTACACACTCACACATCTTCTGAGGACGAACGTTTACGTAGACAATAGCAAAATGATGTCTGTGATAGGGAAAAGCAATTACTACTGCAGTGACCCAATATCAAGAGAGCACAAGGGAATAAGAGAGAGGGTAGACCAGCTACAGGTTCACTATGTGTACAGCTGAGGTGGATGTAGGTGGATGTTCCTCTTAGAATCCAGAGGGTGTAAGGACGTTCATGTCCCGATGTTTTAGTTTGTGAGGTCGGGTCACCTGTCTCTTTCCCTCCATGGTGGGGATCTCCATCTTGGGGGGAGCTTTGAAGTTTGTGGGGTCCTCGGCCAAGCGGGTGGCCTGAGCTTTCATCACTTCCATAGGGGTGGGTTTCTGAGCTCCCTTATAAGACTGCAGGGCAAAGCCCCCTGTGAACATACAGGAATGACGTTGGGTATGTTGACACTGATGAGAGGGGAAGGGCCAAAGAACCAATGAACTTCTAACATCTGGAGTAATGACTGTGTAAGAAACTCTCTGCAGAGGTTTAAACCATTTTATACAATGATTAGTTCTGGTCCTGCAATGTGATTAGTCGAGCAGCGTTAACATGTAGGACAGAGTTGGTTTCCACAGACGAGAGGCTGGCTGGTCTATATGATGTGAAATAGGTTTAAAAGAAGTTTCTTATGCACATTTAATTGGAAATATAGTTAAAAACGTAGAAATAATATTATAAAATATACTATTTTTGAGCATTTTTTGTTTTTAATTCTATGGTGAATAGAAAGTCAAAAAAAGAAGATACAGCATTTATGCACTACATAATAAAAAGTTATCAATCTTTAATAAATCATTAATAGTATCAAAATAAGTCTTCTGCCAAGTATATATAGCTCATAAAACCCATTGCTCTTTTTCAGCTGCCAAACAATGCCTGGTAAACTAATAACATTACTGATTTGAGATTGTGTGTGCATATTAGCTATTATACATTGGTTTCAAACATGGCTCATTCATTATCTTTTATAAATGAGCTTAAAATCATATATTTGAATCTTTTCATCACTAGTATATGGCTGTTTTTTTTTTTAAATCAAGTCTTTAAGTAAAGTAAAATCACCTAAAATGAATCCCCAAAATCTACTTTCAAGATGTCTCTTGTGCTGTAAGAATGATAACAGGAATGATATGGTAAGAGTCAATGTAAGAATGATAAACTGAGCAAATCATGCTGACTTAGTGCAAGGCTGGGCGATATGGCCAAAAAAATATCACGATAACATTGTTCATATCAGACGATATTGATAATGTCACAATAAAATTCAAATCTTTATTTCTTTCAGCATCTTTGTTCCAGTCTTCAGTGTCCTTCAGAAATCTTTGTAATATGCTGATTTGCTGTTCAAGATTTTATTTTATTATTATTAATACATTTTATCAGGACTCTTTGATGAATAGAAAGATCCAAAGATCAGCATTTATCTGAAATAAAAAGTTTTTGTAACATACACTACATTATTCGAAATCTTGGAGTCAGTATAATTTTTTGATCAAAAGTATTAAAAGACATGTATAAATGTTACAAAAGGTTTCTATTTCAGATAAATACGGTTCTTCTGAACTTTCTATTAATAAAAGAAACCTGAAAAAATTCTACATAGTCGCTTTCAACATAATAATAATAATAATAATAATAATAATAATAAATGTTTTTTGAGCAGCAAATCAGAATATTAGAATGATTTCTAAAGAATCACAGGACTGGAGTAATGATGCTAAAACAGCTTTGATTTGATTAAGAAACAGAAAGCATAAAAAGGGGAGATTGTGTTTTATTTTTTCCAAGTGACTTATTTAAAAAGGTGCTCTGGTGTGTGTTATCTTTTTTTTTATTATTATTCATTATTTAAGCAATGTTTCAATTTCTGCTGTAATACATCTATATTGGTATTATACTGTGTGTACATATGCACTGACTATATATTACTGTTCTAAATACTATTTGAGAATTTTAGAGCAGATGTTTATGATTCTCTCTTTTTTCTTTTGATTTATTTAGTTTTATATTATATTATTTTGTATTTTATTACTATTATTAGCATCATCATTGTTATTATCATTATTATTTTTTTTATTTTATTTATTTTATTTTTATTTTATCCAGAGAGAAAGGAATATTTTGGTTAAATCTCATTCGATTTACCTTTCTGCTATGTTGTAACATTACATTTACAGTGGGGCAAAAAAGTAGTATTTAGTCAGCCACCAATTGTGCAAGTTCTCCCACTTAAAAAGATGAGAGGCCTGTAATTTTCATCATAGGTATACCTCAACTATGAGAGACAAAATGAGAAAAAAAATCCAGAAAATCACATTGTAGGATTTTTAAAGAATTAATTGGTAAATTCCTCGGTAAAATAAGTATTTGGTCACCTACAAACAAGCAAGATTTCTGCCTCTCACAGACCTGTAACCTCTTCTTTAAGAGGCTCCTCTGACCTCCACTCGTTACCTGTATTAATGGCATCTGTTTGAACTTGTTAGCAGTATAAAAGACACCTGTCCACAACCTCAAACAGTCACACTCCAAACTCCACCATGGCCAAGACCAAAGAGCTGTCAAAGGACACCAGAAACAAAATTGTAGACCTGCACCAGGCTGGGAAGTCTGAATCTGCAATAGGTAAGCAGCTTGGTGTGAAGAAATCAACAAGACCACTGATAATCTCCCTCGATCTGGGACTCCACGCAAGACCTCACCCCGTGGGGTCAAAATGATCACAAAAACTGTGAGCAAAAATCCCAGAACCACACGGGGGGAACTAGTGAATCACCTGCAGAGAGCTGGGACCAAAGTAACAAAGGCTACCATCAGTAACACACTGCACCGCCAGGGACTCAAATCCCTCAGTGCCAGACGTATCCCCCTGCTTAAGCCAGTACATGTCCGGGTCTGTCTGAAGTTTGCTAGAGAGCATTTGGATGATCCAGAAGAGGATTGGGAGAATGTCATATGGTCAGATGAAACCAAAATAGAACATTTTGGTACAAAAATGTTTGTCCGTGTAAACGAAAGAATGAATGGGGCAATGTATCGTTAGATTTTGAGTGAAAACCTCCTTCCATCAGCAAGGGCATTGAAGATGAAACGTGGCTGGGTCTTTCAGCCTGACAATGATCCCAAACACACTGCCCGGACAACGAAGGAGTGGCTTCGTAAGAAGCATTTCAAGGTCCTGGAGTGGCCTAGCCAGTCTCCAGATCTCAACCCCATAGAAAATCTTTGGAGGGAGTCGAAAGTCTGTGTTGCCCAGTGACAGCCCCAAAACATTACTGCTTTAGAGGTGATCTGCATGGAGGAATTGTGAAGACTTACAGAAAATGTTTGACCTCTGTCATTGCCAATAAAGGGTATATAACAAAGTATTGAGATGAAATTGTGTTATTGACCAAATACTTATTTTCCACCATAATTTGCAAATAAATTCTTTAAAAATCCTACAATGTGATTTTCTGGATTTTTTTCCCCTCATTTTGTCTCTCATAGTTGAGGTATACCTATGATGAAAATTACAGGCCTCTCTCATCTTTTTAAGTGGGAGAACTTGCACAATTGGTGGCTGACTAAATACTTTTTTGCCCCACTGTATATTACATTTTTCTGTTTTAGAAATATACATTTGCTTGAGCTGGCAATCATTTTCTAATTTAAAGAGAATATGCAGAAAGGACTGTCTACATGTGAAGCACACCCTTTGGTTTACCTGTTATGGCTGGATCTGTACCTGGGTCAGTTGTGGACTTGCTGACTTGAGGTCGTGGTCCAAAAGCACCCCAGCGCTCTACAGGTCCATCACCTGAAGCCAGATCTATACTGGAGCTGGAACTGGTGCTCATCTCAGAGCCTGTGAGAGAAGCGGTGGAACCCTGACTGCTAAACCATCCCCTGCCAAACACACACACAAAATTGTCATTTGTCAGCCCAGAAAATGATTAATGCCAAAGAAAGGATGTGAAGCTGTTGACTTATTCAGCACCTGCGTCTCTGCTTGGGTGAGGACTGAGGGGTTCCAGCAGGTGTCGACTGACCAGATGATGGCTGTTTCTCTTCTTTGGCATCTGCACTTTGCATTTGAAGCTTCTACAAAATCCAAAACACATAATACATGGTTAGAAAATGTTTTGGAGATGTCAGATCAAAATCTATGCTTGTTGAACTGAGGATCTCTGCTTACATGCATTGACTCTGCCAGACGATGGTAGCGGGTCTCCTCTGCATTCAGGCCTTTGTGTGGAGTGTAGCCTGTATCAGTCAGTCCTGCCTGCTTCTCGAACTTGTGCATGCTCTCCTGGGTCTGCTCTGTAATGCAACATAACAGGTCCCATTAAGGCCAAGTTTTTACACTGTGAAATGTCATGCATGAGACAGTGTTACTGTAACATTCTTACTGATGATAAGAGAGCTCATGACAGACGAGGCTTTGGCTTTCACAACAGGGACTGGAGGTTTAGTGGATTCAAAGGTAGCACTTTGTTTTACTCCGCCTTCTGACTCATCCTCCTAAACAAATACAAGACATACCAGAAGAATTATTAGAATTAGTTTACAACAGCAGTTCCTAAACTGTGGTATGGAGTGCCCCCGAGTGGTTAAAATGTTTAAAAATTATATTGTTTAGAAATAATTAAACCTGAATTTATTTATATGGTCATTTATAAATAAGTTGAAAGTAAAAAAAAATGTTTCTACATTTTATTAAATGCTGAACAATAAGGTTGATTTTGTTTTTTTACAGTTGGATTAAAACAGTTACAAAAACTAAAACATTACATAAAATATATCAATGCTATATTAGTTTCCAGTGTTTTTTTTGTCTTTTAATCAAAATATACACTACCAACCAAAAGTTTTTGAACAATATGTTTTTAAAGAAGTATCTTCTCCAGCCTGCATTTATTTGATTCAAAATACAGATTTTTTTTTTTGCCATTTAAAAAAACTGCTTTCTATTTGAATACATTTTAAAATGTAATTTATTCCTGTGATCAAAGTTATATTTTCAGTGTTACATGATCCTTCAGAAATCATTCTAATATGCTATTCAAGAAACATTGTTTATCATTATTATTATCATCATCAATATTTAAAACAATTGAGTAATTTTTTTTCAGGATTCTTTGATGAATAGAAAGTTCAGCATTTATCTGACTTTCTATTCAAAGAAACCTGAAATAAATTCTACTCAGCTGTTTTCAAAACATCATAATAAAAAATGTTTTTGAGCAGAAAAAAAAAAAAAAAAAAAAAAAAAAAAGATTACAATGATTTCTAAAGGATTATACGACTGGAGTAATGATGCTAAAAATTCAGCTTTGAAACTACAGGAATAAACTACATTTTAAAATATAAAAGTTATTTTAAATAGTTAAAATATTTCAAAATGTTACCACATTAAAAACATTAAAAATCTTATTTATATATATATAAAACAGTGTATTGAGTATTGAATTGTACTTTGTTTCTCAATCAAGGATAGTCAGGTTAAAAATGGACATTGACAATACGCAGTGCCCAACCAAACTGGTTTGTGACCTTCAAATTGTATGTTTCTGCAGGCAAACTGGTCATAGAATAAGCAATGCAACACGCACCTCAGCAAGTCGTGCAAACTTCCTTTCAGGTATAACAGGTCGCCTCCACAGGTTGTTAATATTAATGTCGGTTGGAGGTGGAGACATAGGGCGCTCAAGATTATCGTCATAGCTGAGAGCTCGACGGGTCATCCCGACAGGGATGGACATCCCCCCGAGAAGTCCCTCTGAACCGCCTGGACCTGCTTCCAGGGCTGAGGTAAAAGAGCAAAGCACTGTGTCAACATCATCTGAACAAACAGCTACTCAATCAGGCACATTTTAATACATTTAAAAGGAGAAACTGTTGTCATATACAGTCAAACCAAAATGTATTCAAACACCTTCAATATTTCTCACATTATCACAGTTTATTTACTATACTTTAGAAAATGGCAATAAAATGTGACAAGAACTCAGAGTTAAACTGTGTCAGAACAAATTCATCTTGATATCAGATAACTGTGATAATAAGGTATGCCATGGATTACAATAAACCAAAAATTCAGACAACTGTTAGTACGACAATATTGACACCTATCAATACTTTGTTGTCCAATTACCAAAAAATGCTTAATTTTGTTCGGTCTGTGGTGTAAAAAGGTTGCATTAACAATTGTTAAAAAAAAAAAAAAAAAAAGGTCAGGTCAGTGTCTGAATAATTTTTGTCCCAAATTTTTTATCAGTTTCACTGGTAATCCACTGTATGAAGAATTTTTGGGTATAATATGTCACAGTTTACTTTATTTTGTTATCCTCACTTGCATAAATGAACTATAGTGTCCTGCACCCTCTAGTAAAATATATAAAGAATTATATCTGGTGTCTGAATAATTTTTGGTTTGACTGCATATCATATAAACTTATAAACATATCTCTTCAAGTTAAACAGGCCTCTCTTCTTTACCTGGAAGGTCTCCAGGTCTGGACATGGCTACTAAATGAAGTGTTTCTGTTGGACCAAAAAGAAAAGACGGCCTGGACAAACCCAGTCTGATGGGACTGGATCAAATCTACAGATGAAAATAAGAAAAAAAGAACAAGTAATATATTAACCAGGCAATATTTGAGTTTAAGGCCAAAGAACCATCCAACAGCCTCAGATTAATCATTAAAGAGACTCGGTTCTTCAATCCTCTGGCATGCCGTCCAACTGATCATCTGCATCATTGAGCAAAGGACCACACAACATTATTACCAATGACAGAGTGGCTGAAGTTCAAAGATCTTTGATATTTTATTTTTGGACAAACATATTTAATAAACTTAATATAATATTCGATATCTAGCCATAATGCTAAAATGTCACATGATTAAATCATTATGAGAGTCAAAGACAAGATGTCCCATATTAGTGTTCACATCAAATTAGATTTACAAAAGTTGAAAATATATATATTTTTTTTATCTTTGACCTATGTGCACCTCTCACTATATGACGACACTCAACATGAACTTCATCTCCACAGCTACAATTTATTAAAACATTTAACATTTAATATTATTATCATTACTATGCATATTATTTTAAAGAAAATCATATAATGAAAATATTTAAAATTATATAATTTAATTTACACAGTAAACAAATAGTTTTACAGCACCTTATCTGACCAGAATAAAAATGCAGTTTTTGATGCAAATTAGTTACGCTTTAAAAGATTTATTACACTACCAGTAAAAAGTTTAGACAGCAAGTTTTTAGTGTTTTTTAAAGAAATCTGTCATGCTCACCAAGTCTGCATTTATTTGATCCAAAATACAGCAAAAGCAGTAATCTTGTGAAATATTTTTACTATTTAAAATAACTGCTTTCTATTTGAGTATATTTTAAAATTAAATTTATTCCTGTGATCAAAGCTAGATTTTCAGCATCATTACTTCAGTCTTCATTGTTACATGATCCTTCAGAAATCATTCTAATATGCTGATTTGCTGTTCAAGAAACATTTATAATTACTATTATTATTATCGATATATAAAACAGTTGAGTACATTTTTTAGGATTATTTGATGAATATAAAGATCCAAAGATCAGTAGTTATCTGAAATAAAAAGCTTGTGTAACATTATACATTATACCATTTAAAAGCACGGAGTCAGTATAACTATAGAAATTATAGGGGGGAATTCTAGAAATTTTATATGCTTTTATTTAGTAAGGATGGTTTAAATTGATCAAAAGTGATGCTAAAGACATTTATAATGTTACAAAAGATTCTATTTCAAAGAAATGCTGTTCTTCTAAACTTTCTGTTCATCAAAGAAACCTGAAAGAAAGAAAAAATGTACTCTGCTGTTTTCAATATAATAATAATAATAATAATAATAATAATAATAATAATAATAAATTATTATTATTATTATTATTTTTTTTTTTTGTTTGAGCAGCAGATCAGAACACAATAATGATTATGTGACTTGAGTAATGATGCTAAAAATCCAGCTTTGAAATCACAGGAATAAATTACATTTTAAAATATATTCAAATAGAAAACTTTTATTAAAAAAGGTAATATTATTTTAAAAATGTACTGTTTTGCTGTACTTTGGATTAAATAAATGCAGGCTAGGTGTGCAGAAGAGACTTCTTTAAAAAAACATTAAAAATCTTAATGTCCAAAAACTTGTTTTTAAAAAAGTTTTAAGAATTATTTTCTTTAGACACTATTTTTTTCTGTCATAAAACACAGAATCCAGAAAAAAAACTTAATGGAAAACATGGGTTTAATAGGTAATTTAAATTAATGAATTAATTATAAACAAACCAAGGTATGCATTTTCTTCCCCATTCAAGCTATAAATCAAATATCCTGATAAATACTGATATCGAATAGCATGGAAAAATTACTGTGATAATAATGTTGTCCATCCAACGTTATTCACACCATTTCTGAAATATTACCATTAAGTGTCCACTATTATATTACATTTAATCATTTAGCAGATCACTCTTTAGGACCCCATTTACATCTTTAGTGCCAATTGCCTTGGCATTAATCTGTCTGCTAACATAACAGATGTGGATCATGTGGGGGCACTTTAAATAGTAACCATGTAAGTGTATCTGAGACTCTTTAAGCAATCATTTTTAGTGCTACAAAGATGAAAATGTTGGAAGAGATGATAACTAAGCATATGTTTAGATTTTAAAAACAGATGTATTTGTATCTACACGTGTGCTTTATTAAATTAAATAAAATGTGACCATCACTTACCAGTGAAGGGCAGCCAAAGCACCACTGCTAAAGCACAGGTTGATCTTGCTGACAAGCTAAGGTTTGCTCACTCAGCATTGTGGGACACCAGGACGAGCACAGCCAGTAAAAGACAAAAAGCTGGAGAAGAACCAAAACAGCTATTAAAACATAAAGAAGTTACTTTTTTACGTGATAACGCAAGAGTGAGCAGTAGTGTCGTGAGAATCAGTGCATGCTTGGGAATGGGATTACACCAGCTGTCCTGGTGATTTTATGTAATGCTGCTCACTTTCCCAGTCCTGATCTGCGTGACGTCAGCTTTAAACACAACAGCTCGCTTTTGTTATCAAACATTATTTTACTTAACTTTGAAAGTAGAAAAGGAATAATGCGTCTTTTACTAAATACCAACGCATATTTAACAAATGCGACAATAATTGTTAAATGATATGTAAATTAGCGGACTAGCTGTTCAATCCAGTTTTGGCGACCTGAAACCGGTTTGAGGGATGCGCACGCAAGCTGAAGACCGCGCGAAACAATTATTTTTACCTGCTGAAGTGTTTCCGCACCTCCTCTACAGCAGCTAACAGTCCAGCTGAGGTACTGAGGGCACTTGTAACCGAATGGCTAAATTACACATCACAGATGTTTGAGAAGTGTTGGCCTTTGTATCTGCCATAACTTCCCCTTCCTTTGGGTTTCTGACAATGACCAACAAACAACACAACTGGGGCTGCGGTCCCCGCTCGATCTCGCGATACTTCGTTTTGTTATTATTTCAAGCTGTTGCAGTACATCAACTAGCCACACGGGGCAGTAAAAGACCTTTCGATAGTTAATTTACTCACCTTTATGTCAGAGTTAACAGTCGTAAAATCCCTCCAACACTGTAAGCCGCATGAAGAAAACTGTACGTCCTCAATTTTTTTTTACCTGCATATATATATAGCACTTTTAACAGAATGATAATGTGTACATTTTTCTTACTTTGACTACAAATCGTATATTTTTTATTTAGTACTGCGCTTTAGAAGCTAGATGATGCTTACAATGTTTCCCATTAGACAAAATAAGTTCAGTTCACCCTGATATTAAAATGTAAAAAGTTTTCACCCCTCAGCTCTTATTGCCTTTCCTTCTGAAGCATCAGTGAGCGTTTAAACCTCCTGTAATAGTTGCGTATGAGTCGCTAAGTTGTCATCAGTGTGAAAAGATGGATCTCAAAATCATACATTGTTGGAAAGGTTTCACAAAAATGCTGAAAAAACAAGAGTTTGTGGGTCCTGAAGGATTTTTTTGAAGAACAGCGGGCAGTTTAACTGTTCGGGACAAACAAGTGACTCATGAACAACTATCACTAAACAAAAAACACAGCTGTGCATCATTCAGGGTTCAACACAGTATTAAGAATCAAGTGTATGTAAACTTTTGAACAGGGTCATTTTTATAAATTAAACTATTATTTTCTCTTGTAGACTGTCCATGTTAATGTCTTTTATGTAAAATATCTTATTCTGGTCAGTACTAAATAAGAAATAACATCCATTTTTGTATGATCCCACTTATTTAATTAATTTATTTTAAAAATTAACATTTTGGGTGTATGTAAACGTTTGACCGCAACCGTATATGCTGTTGCTTATTTTGTTTATACGTTATGATTTGTATTTCATGTGGTGTAACTGAGGTTTATAGGTGGGGAGGGGAGAGGTGGTATGAACCATTCAATCTCATTTGATTAGAGAGAATAACCACCCGTATTAATCAACTGTGTCACACCGTATTAATCAACTGTGTCACACCGCCATCTAACACCAACACACTACACAACACCATTTTTGTTTGTGGTGCTACAAAGGCCCCCATGCACCCACTCATCACTGCCCTTGCAGTGGGGACCTAGTACTTACTGCCAGTTCCTTGGTTCCTTGTAAGGTGCCACATGTGAAGCCAGGTGCCAAATTTAATGGGCCATTTATAAAGGCCAAAGAAAAAAAGAAAAGGTTGTTTTTTGCTAAAGTTTAACCTATAACCTCTCAGATCACTCTAGTAACTCCATATAAACAACCTAGTATCCACCCAGAACACACTACCCTGGTTAAGTATTTATTTTGGCCAGGCATTTTCCAGACAGCATCGAAGGTGACACAGCAGGTAAATAAAAGTATCTGAACAGTTTTGCTGCTTTGTGGCATGATTCAGCAACATAGAGCGCCCCAAATGGAGGGTGTAGGTGTTTGGTGGGGGGTGTGACACAGCTGATTAACACAAGGGGGATGGGATGGTTGTTCCCTCTAATCAAATGAGCTTGGTTTGTAGAGCCCCCATTTGCATTCGTAGTTTTTAATCACTGTTAACACCTGCTAAAAACCTTACTTATGCCATATGAGATAAATTCATAACACATATAGTGCATTTTTTAAACAGTTAAACAGTTCATTAATTTACAAAGCACATTCATTATTCCAAATATATTCTATGATTTAATAAATTAACAGTAATCAGTTTAACAGAAAATGTTTATGATTTTTGCTGTTGACTTTATTTAAACAATATGTATATTGAATGTTGAATATATGAATATTATTTCAAATAAATCATACAATAAATCATGCCTAAACTGAATATTCTTACCACTGTGAAGAATTTTCATGTGAAATTACAGCAGTTGCACCTGTAGAGGGCATTATGCTAAACCATAATGTTCATTAGCTTTTTCTGTTGATCAATAAAATTGATTTAAATAGATATAAATAATAGATTCTAAAAGTCATCAGGTTAACAGGTTTTGTCTGATCAACATTACAGCTAATGGAATAGACTACTAACTGTCTCAGAAGACTCATTGTAATTTTTAATCTACTTGATGGAACGGAGAAAAAAACACACAGAACCCATACATAAAACACAGACATTTTATTAATTTAAAAAAGTGAAAAAAAAAAAGTACAAGGCTGCTGAAAATTTACAAACAACAGATTTTCTTCTCTCATATAGTGTAATATACAGTTTCTCTCAAATCATTACATCCATAATAATTTAAAGAAATTTCTTATACATTAATACAAAATAATTTACAAATTCACATGCAACCGTACTAATTAATCTTTTAACAGTAAGACAATCTCAAAATACTGAAACACCAAATCAAAGCAGAGAAAACAGGATTTTCTGGGTGTGTACAAACAGTCTAACATGATAAACAGTTCAGTTCTACACTGGCCTTTTGCCATAGTTCTGAATATCAAAATGATGTAGGTCAGATTTTTCATTGTGTGGCTTGTTGTTGAACAAAGGTGATTCCTAACCAGGACATTTAATCATTTATCCTCCAACCGGACCATCCAGTTCACTCTAAAGCTGATATTTTTGCTTACAAGCTGTAACACCATGTTCCATTTTTTAAAACCGCAAAACAAGGGCCTGAAAACAAACATGATAGCCATTTTCAACATTACTCATTTGTCTTTTGTGTTAGGAGGAGGCAGTGAATTATTATAGCTTGCTTTCTTAGCTATTAAACAAAGAAGCACTTGCTTATATAGAAATAGAAGTTAGACATAATATCGCTGAACATATATCGGTGGTGGAAATCCCAAACCTTGTCAGATTATTTGCTAAACCTGTTTCTCATCTTGGAAATTCCGTCAGTAGTTTCATAATATTTCAAGGAAGCATGGCATATTCATTCTGCGTACCAGTAGCTGCCTAATATGCAAATTTGCTAAAACCTGGGTCTTCTCAACCAAATATAGTTGTGGACACAGTGAGATTCTTATCTGTGAATATTATGCATTGCTGTACCCTTTATCCTTTAAACTACATTGAGTTTGATATATTAGAACTGCAATTTTGATGATAGTTTTTTTTTTTTTTTTTTAAATCTCACCAAACAATGTTAAAGGCATCCAACAATCAATGCATTTATTGATCACGACTGGACATTACTGGACTGACTCAGTCATCATTGACATTCATTGTAACTCTACACTATGGTGTGGTATCGACACGGCACCATCTATAGGGTCACAAGTTTAAAAATACATCAAAAATGTATATGCATATAAACCTGAAGTGCAAAGTCATAATTCCACAATAATCCACGTTACTCTACGTGATATTCAACCTCACCAGAAAGAGATTTTTTCGCAGGCGCAGATTACTTCTCGGCAATGGCGGGCAGCATGCATGCGCGAATGCGGGCTTCCTTCCACGCGCTGCGGCACTCTGATATCCAGTGAGACACTATGGTCTGTTTGTCCATGCAACGACTGCTCTTTCCCCTCCAACCAGCAGGAGCGCCATCAAGCTTGTTGGGAATGCCACTACGCGCAGCTAGGCTGCTGTCATCCAGCTTCTTCCTGCTGACTGGCGACCGTTGCAGGACCGTCACTGCAGGGACCGTCTCAGGCAGGCAAAGCTCTGGGCAGCTGCTTTTCCGCTTGGTGTCAGGTGCTGAGGAACAGCATGGGAAGGTGTCGCTGCGTGGCCGGCGTGGGGGAATGCTGCCCCTTCTGGTGGAAAGTGGTAGTGCCCCTCTGTGGCTGTAGAGGTACTCCAGTGGATCTGCGGAGCCTGGGATATCACCTCTGCATCCGTTGTCCTCTTCTGGGGTGGCCTGGGCCTGCAGCGGTTCTGACGGAGGAGATCTGGCAGTCTCTTCATGGGCTTGTTCAACTGTCTGGCCGCTGCTTGTGGAGGTGTGGGGCTGCGGAGGCTGCAGATGGCGGAGGCGGTGCAGTCGTAGGCAGGGCTTTGGGGAATCCAAAGGGCCAATGGAGAGGATGTCACAGTCGGGCTCATGCAGAGGGAAGGTGGGCCGGGCCAGATGGCAGATGGAGAGGAAGTAGTCCTGTGTGGTGGTGTGCTGGCTGTTGGTCTGGTTCAGGTCCTGCACCAGCTCCTCATAGCCCTCCCTGATGGTGGGAAGGCCGCGTTTAGCCAGGAGTCTGGACCTGGGACGCATGACTGTAAAAGGGGACAATAGTATGTCATTATATAGATAAATCATATCCAAGATTTCTTGACTTTTTACAATAAGATCCCATTAGCTAACATTAACTATACAATAAGCAACAAATTTTTAAAAATATTTATTAATACTTGTTAACATTAGTTGAAAAAAATGTTCGTTAATTCATATTAGCTCGTCCATTAAATAACATTAACAGATACAACTTTTGATTTAATAGTGTATTAGTAAATGTTGAAATTAACATGAACTAAGGTTAATAAATGCTTTAGAAGTACTGTTAGTAAATGAAACCTTACTGCAAAGTGTTACCAATTTTTTTAATATCTTCAATCCAATCTCATGACAATTTGTACATATTTGTACGAGGTGGCTAATTCACACAAATTCCTATGACCTCACTCATATGAATTCCTTTTTTTGCTAATCATACGTATTTTACGACTTCCAATAATTTGTATGAATTCGTACGAATGACCTAGCCCTAACCCTGCCCCTAAACCTACCCGTCAATATTGTCTAGTTGTGCGAATTCGTACGAATTAGCTACCTCATAAAATACATACAAATTAGTTGTGAGATAGCGCTGATATCTCAGTTGTTTCAACATAAACAATGTAGATTAAATGGAGAGTGAAATGGAGATTTGGCCTAAAAGTGGTGTCACTTTAACAAATCGTACAAAATCGTAAGTAAGGTTGTGCGAATTTGTACAAATTAGCCACCTCGTAAAATTGTGCACCAGCGTTGATATCTCAGTTGTTCTAACATAAGCAACGTAGATTAAATGGAAATTTAGCCTAAAAGTGGTGTTACTTTACAAAATCGTACAAGTGAGGTCATACAAATTAGCCACCTTGTGAAATACATACAAATTAGTTTTGAGATAGCGTTCTCACTTGTTTCAATGTAGATTAAATGGAGAGTGAAATGGAGATTTGACTTAAAAGTGCTGTCACTTTAACAAATCATACAAAATCGTAAAAGTGAGGTTGAATAAATTCATACGAATTAGCCACCTTGTAAAATACATACAAATTAGTCATGAGATAGTGTTCTCAGTTGTTTCAACATAAGCATTGTAGAATAAATGAAGAGTGAACAGAAGATTTAGCTTAAAAGTGGTGTCACTTTAACAAATCATGCAAAATCATACAAGTGAGGTTGTACGAATTAGCCACCTTGTGAAATCCGTAAAAAATAGTCAGGGGATAGCATTGATATCTCAGTGGTTTCAACATAAGCAATGTAGATTAAATGGAGAGTGAAATGGAGATTTGGCTTAAAAGTGGTGTCACTTCAACAAATCATACAAAATCGTAAAAGTGAGGTTGTATGAATTTGTACGAATTAGCCACCTTGTAAAATACATACAAATTAGTCGCGAGATAGTGTTCTCAGTTGTTTCAACATAAGCAATGAAGATTAAATGGAGAGAGAAAAGAAGATTTGGCTTAAAAGTGGTGTCACTTTAACAAATCGTACAAGTGAGGTCATACGAATTCGTATTAATTAGCCACCTTGTAAAATATGTACAAGTTAGTGAGATAGCATCAATATCTCAGTTGTTTCAAGATCAAATTGAGAGTAAAATGGAGATTTGGCTTAAAAGTGGGGTCGCATTAATGAAATTTCGCAGGCAAAAAAGTTAAGTGTCAGTATTGTTGTGATGTTTGAGAAACAGCTCAGATAGAATGCACTTTCAAACCAAGCAGCTTTTTGTGAATCAACTTGACCGACTTAAACCCGCTGAGAAATCTGCCCTCAGATTGCATGGATTCCTATCGAAATGACTGGATTTCGCCCATGAAATTTCACTGAATGGTAAATGTAACTAGCACCTCATGTTAGTCTCTTGATTATCAGACTTTTCTCCATAGAAACATTTTATCTCAGCCCCCTAAAAATCACCAGTTAACATGAAGTGTAATACTTTCCTCAAATCAGTTGTGGACCTAGTCACAGGCAGCATACGCATACAGTGCCAACATAGACCATTTCTCATCTCTCTAAAAACTATTCCATTGAAATCACAAATAAAATGCAACAAATATACCACCATTACTGATATGCAATACTGTTGGTAATAAAAAAAACAAAAACAGGTATAATTTATTTATATATATATATATATATATATATAAACAATTTATAAATGCACTAACTAAGAACAAGCAATACATTTGTAACAGCAGACATTAACATTAGTTTAGTACTGTTAATTCTTATGTTCAGTAATAACTTAGGTCCATTAAATATGATTAATTAAATTCAAATTCAAATTTTAATAATGTATTAGTAAATGTTCAAATTAACATGATGTGAAATTAAATGATTTTGAAATATTGTTTATTGTAAGTTCATGTTAATTAATGTAGTTAAATAATATTAACAAATAAAGTTTTACCACTCTTGTTCTTGCAGGCAATTCAGCAGCATATATACTTTCACTCACAGACCTCTAATGCATCTTTTGTTGGCTTTGACATTATTGACCCACTTTATTGCTTCATTCATAATTAAACAGCATCATTTTTGAAGTTGTTATTACCTGCCTGATCATTCCTTATTGATGCTCTGTACAGTAAATGGCAAAAATCAATGTATATAATGGGAGGGATTGGTTACAAGAATACGTGCAGCCTAGTCTCCATGGCAACGCCTCTTCCCATCACATCCCAGGCTGTGCTCAGATTTCATAGCAATTCGAAAGCACATACACAGACACACATAAACACACACACACACACACACACACACACACCGTGGAACAGCTCCTCCCCACACCCCCCACCACCCCATGCCCAAATCATCTGTACACCCCTCTTTATTGTGGCAGACCAATGTAAACAACCCGCACTGATTCCCACCCTTTCCTAAATTCAACTAATTCTCACTGCCTAAACCTGTTTGGATCTTCCCAGCCCTCAAATAATCGCATGCTAATCTACGAAAGGAAAAAAGACAGTATACATCAAGATCAAAGCACCCATTATAACAGACATCTGGCACGGATGAACGTTTTCGGACAACAACTGATGAAATTCAAAGAACCCCTGGCCTTAATCCTCATGAATCACAGTCTAAAATAGATTCCAAATCTATTCTGGAAATAAATTTGGAATTGTGTTATGTTTGAAGACCCTGAAGTATGATGTAATTATCGTTCTGGTTTCTATTGAGGCCAGCGGTGTGTGTCGTGTCCCACCTGAGCGGGGTCTCTCCGGGTGCCTGGCTTTGCTGTGGGTCTCTTCTTCCTCCACTCCTCTTGTCTCGTCTCCTCTTCCCTGCTGCTGCCTTCGCTCCCTGCCTCAGCTCAGAGCCTCCAACTGCTGCTACACACACAAAAAAATAATGATTTTCTCCCCCGACTCCCTCCCTCCCTCTTTCTCTCTTGCCTGTTTGCTTGCTCGCCCTCTCCCGTGCGCCTCACTCTCTCTCCTCCCTTGGTCAGTGCTAAAAATAGCACTTCATTCCCGTCCCTGTGGCTGTAAAGAATCATTTGCAAAATGGATTTTACTGATGTGGTGGGGAGAAAGGAAGAGGAGAGGGGAAGAAGTTGGTATGACAATGCAGGGAAAAGGAGTTAGAAAAGAAAAAAACACCCTCCAGATCTGTTAGCATTTTCTGTGATTGATAGATAGTAAACAAAGTGTGACTGATGAGCTCCAAAGTTAAAAAAAGGACCTGATGGATATTGATAAAATACATTTTTTAGCATTCCGTGGGAAACACAGTTTCATTCCTGATAGCAAATTAGCAGTTTTGTCCTTCATAAATTACATAGCAGGCATCCTGCGTTTCTCTCTAATGTTTTTATTATTATTATTTTTTTTATGAGGAAATAAGCAAGTCAATTTATCACTAATTTAGAAACATAACTATTTTTTGACCTTGGTTTACTGAATGATGTTTTTATTTTGAGTGAAGAGAGTTGTTTGTGCAGCTATATATAGCTCCATCTGCAGGTATATTGAGCCCTCATTGACCTTTTATCATGTTCACGTTGCTGTCATAAAGGGCAGTAAACTTGTGAGCGTCAATATAACAAACAACAACACCATACAGGGTCGATTCTCCATGTATGGTGCCTCAGATGTTTACAAGTATGTATGTGTGTGAATGAAAACTGAACAAAAATACATAGAAATCTGTTTTATACTAGTCTTTCTCAAGCCAAACCGACTTTGTATTTTCCTAGTACATTTATCTGCCTGTGAAACTACTATATACACAGATTGAAATGTGTTAAGCTTGTTGTGCAGTGTCCTTTACCTGTTCTTGTAGATTGTTGTTCTGTATAATCCACGGTCGTTGGATAAACTGTTGCTGTTTTCGGATAATGCTGTCAAAGTAGACTTCAAGAGGCAGACTGTTCTTTAAGCCACAGACATCATGTTCACTCTTAAAAATGTTTGTCTGACAAGGAAGGGTGTGAGAAAAAGAGAGAGGGAGTGAAAGGGAGGGACATGACAAGAGGGAGGAGGTTGTTTTGAAGGTGGAGCAGTTGGAAATCAGCACATTTACAGACAAGCCCTGTTAAAATCAATATAATCCCTGTCCATTTATCTGACTTCTGGTCAGAGGTCATATGAGAAGTTTTTCAGGTCTGCTTGAACAAATTCACTGCAGTCATGGCAGTGTAAGTTTAGACTCTTTGAGATAGTGTCTATTAATATTTTGAATATTATTATTTTTATATATTTTAAATTTCCATTTTAAATTTAAAAGGTTATATAGTTGTTACTATTTTTTATTTCAGTTTTATTAAAATTATTATTATTTTTTTTAGATAACTATAATAACCCTGGCTCAAGGGTGGACTGTGCTAGATGCACCAAAAAATGTTAATTATTCAGGACATTCTTCAACATATTCTTGAACATGGATCTCTATGGACACACGCAATGTCCTTGAAAAAAAGCTTAAAATGTTCAACAGCAATGATTAACAACTAAACCAAGAACAATTAAGGCATTATCAGAAGTTACCGAGAAACTTTCTTATTATAACTCGATAGACTAATTACTGTGAAAGATAAATAGTTGGTATTCCAGATGTGTATAGTTGTGGTTTGTCATTTCACTGTGACACCTTCAGTTATTATTATTTTTTTTTATTTTTTGAGAGTGCTTAAACTTGCGATAGATCGTAGTTTGTAAAAATGTTGCTTTCTGTATATAATTTATTTGCTGTTTAAATAACCATGGAAATTAAACATTGTAATTATAAATTTCTAATGTATTTATTAAATTGTAATCATGTTAAATACAAATTCAGTTCCATTAAAATATTTTATTGCCCTACATGACACCCATTCTTTCCTAAAAAGATGAGTTTATGATGTTTGTAGGTTTAATAGATTTGGCTGCTTTTAGCCTTACCCTAAAGTTGTTTCACCCTCCACCTCTGATTAAAGGCCAGGGCCCGTATTCATGGAAAAAGTTGCTCCTAGTGACAACATTCTAAGCAAAAAATTCTTAGAAATGTGGGTGTTTCCTCTTAAAATTAAAGAAAAGATCCTAGTAAAGAAAAAAGTAATTCAGAACGCATCATAACCCTTAAAAGAGGTCTTAAGGTCCAAAATTGTTAGGAGTACAGATGAGTTTTTTAGCAGTGGAGAAAATGGACGAAATATGAGAAGGGAGAAGAAATATGTTGCATGCAATGCATGACAGTGCGTTAATAAGATGCTGCTACACATTAGATCGTGTTTGTGACCGATCTTATCAGAGACATGCTAACATCTCTGACATAGCACAGAAATGTCATAGTGCCAGAAATGGAAGTAATCACCAAATTAAGTACATTAAAATATTTGGCAACTGGAAATATGCAAATATGCAGCAGTGATGATTTGGTTATGACACAAACAAGCAAAGTGATCACACAAACAACCTTGTTCATTTTGTATCAAATACATTAAGTAATACATCAACAAACAACAACAAACCAATCACAGTCTTCAAAAGGCTGTGTCATAGCTAGCAATGGGGTCAGCCCCACCTCCTCACTTAGATAAAAGTTTTAGTCTTTTCCTTGCTCAGAGTTGCTCTCAAATTGGTCCTGAATCACTTTTAAGCTAAGTTGTTGTACAATAAATAAACATATCACAAAAAAGAGACAAAGCTTCACTCAAAAATTAATATTCTCTCATTTTTTACTCACCTTCATACCATCTTAGATGTACATGACTCTCTTCCTGCAGATGAACACAAGGAAAGATTTTTATTTTTTTGAAAAGAAATCCATCCCTGAGTTCATATGCATAGTCCATATGCAAGTGCACAAGACTCCCAGTGTTGATGTTTCAAAAACCACACAAAGTGAACATGACAGTAATCCTCAGTTAATGAATCGTCTGAAGTGAAACAATATGTCTAAGAAAAATACTAATATTTAAAACTTTTAACTAAAGCCATCACTTCAGGCCAACTGTTATATGTGGGCTCATGAGAAATACTACTATTTTCCAAAAATCTGAAAGAGAAACTTGCATATTCAATAAGGTCAGATGCAAAAATAACTGTGTCCACACCTTTTCAGTCCGTCTTTAGTAAATCCTGACTGTACTATTTTAATGCCAAAAAGTGGTTTGCGCTGGTGCAAGCTGTTAGTAAATCTGGCCTCAAAAGTTTAAAATGAACTTCATTAATAAAGACGTAATGTTCAAATGGACTGTTTTAGCAATAAAAATAGAGAATTAAAACTTCCATGAAAATCGATGCTTCTGGAAATCAATGCCTCCGAAAATTCTGACATCAACAGAATTTTTTTTAGAGGAAGATGGGCAAAATGCAGATGAAAAGTCACCTGAGTGTAGTTAGTGCCTCCACTTCACTGTAACTGGCTGATCAATGCATTATAATGGCACCTATTATGTTAGCAACTGCTCACAAATATGGTCTAAATTGGTCAAACTAATTCATTAGAGTTAAAACATGCCCATATTCAGAAATCACAATGTCCGCATTAAAATGAACTTGAAATGACTTGAAGCTGGCTTGTTTTTTTAGTGAACACTCAGCTTAAGTTAAATTAAAACTTCTTGCCTGCCACCATTTGTTTATGTGTATATACCCAAAGGTTGTTTTGGAGGATATGAAATGAAAGACAAAAAGAGGAAGATCAGAGAAAAATAATTAGAATAATAGTCAGAAAGACAAAGGGACAGAGTCTTCCTGCTAAGTAGGTCGACATGAGTCAAATGAAAGAAGGGCAAAATGAGCGACAAGAGGGAATACAGAAGAAATATGGAGCTTTATAATAAAGACTGTAATAGCACAGGCAGTGAGTGCTGAAAGACAGAAAACCATGGCAACACTTGTACGAATCATGCTAGGAATGAACTGTGTTGGCCTCAATGAACTGCAGTCACACCGAGCTGATATATTCTCATACTCATCTAGCCATCTTGTGCTGACAGCCACTCTCAGCAATGAAGAGATTCACACGTTCCTTTCATTTCCAGCACTGAACTGAATCACATGTGATGATTGCTCCCATCTGCTCCAAGAGGCTAAGATCAGATTTGAAGATAATCCATGGCATTTTCACTTGATATGCAGAGGCAACAATAAATATAGTATTATTGCAGGTTGTACAATGCATCACCATATAGCGCTATTAAAACATTACCAACATTGGACCAACCAGTAAGGCGAGTTTAGGGGCAGGACTAACTGTTTATTCGTCTAATAGCAGTGTTAGAGAGTAAAATAAATGTTACTGTTATCAGTTATCGAGAAAAAAAAATGTGTAATTAAATTACAGTTACTTATGAAAATGTTAACTATTTCAAAATCTGATTTTGTTGTGTGTGTGCTTTGAAATTAAATTATTATAATTTTATTTTAAGAGATGAAGGATTTTGAAAGTTGGTTTGATTGCTTCAGTCTACGTTTTTAAGTAGCTAGTTTTGGATAAAAACATCTGCTAAATGGCTAAATATAAACATAAAAAAGTAATCAAATGTAATCAGTTACATTACTTTAATAAAGTAGTTGAAAAAGTTACACTACTTATTCTGTAACCTATTACATTTCAATAGTAACCTTTCCACCACTCTCTAATAGTAAACATCAGGAGCAGGAAACCTGTTTGAAAATTGTCAGCTAGTTTGTGTGTTGTTGCTAGTGGCTCATACTGTACAGTGGGTACGGAAAGTATTCAGACCCCCTTAAATTTTTCACTCTGTTATATTGCAGCCATTTGCTAAAATCGTTTAAGTTCATTTTTTTCCTCATTAATGTACACACAGCACCCCATATTGACAGAAAAACACAGAATTGTTGACATTTTTGTAGATTTATTAAAAAAGAAAAACTGAAATATCACATGGTCCTAAGTATTCAGACCCTTTGCTCAGTATTTAGTAGAAGGACCCTTTTGATCTAATACAGCCATGAGTCTTTTTGGGAAAGATGCAAAGATGCAAGTTTTTCACACCTGGATTTGGGGATCCTCTGCCATTCCTCCTTGCAGATCCTCTCCAGTTCTGTCAGGGTGGATGGTAAATGTTGGTGGACAGCCATTTTCAGGTCTCTTCAGAGATGCTCAATTGGGTTTAAGTCAGGGCTCTGGCTGGGCCATTCAAGAACAGTCACGGAGTTGTTGTGAAGCCACTCCTTCATTATTTTATCTGTGTGCTTAGGGTCACTGTCTTGTTGGGAGGTGAACCTTCAGCCCAGTCTGAGGTCCTGAGCACTCTGGAGAAGGTTTTCATCCAGGATATCCCTGTACTTGGCCACATTCATCTTTCCCTCCTGTCCCTGCAGCTGAAAAACACCCCCACAGCATGATGCTGCCACCACCATGCTTCACTGTTGGGACTGTATTGGACAGGTGATGAGCAGTGCCTGGTTCTCTCCACACATACCGCTTAGAATTAAGGCCAAAAAGTTCTATCTTGGTCTCATCAGACCAGAGAATCTTATTTCTCACCATCTTGGAGTCCTTCATGCGGGCTTTCATGTGTCTTGCACTGAGGAGAGGCTTCCGTCAGGCCACTCTGCCATAAAGCCCCGACTGGTGGAGGGCTGCAGTGATGGTTGACTTTCTACAACTTTCTCCCATCTCCTGACTGCATCTCTGGAGCTCAGCCACAGTGATCTTTGGGTTCTTTTTTACCTCTCTCACCAAGGCTCCTCTCCCCCGATAGCTCAGTTGGCCGGACGGCCAGCTCTAGGAAGGGTTCTGGTCATCCCAAATGTCTTCCATTTAAGGATTATGGAGGCCACTGTGCTCTTAGGAACCTTAAGTGCAGCAGAAATTTTTTTGTAACTTTGGCCAGATCTGTGCCTTGTCACAATTCTGTCTCTGAGCTCTTTAGGCAGTTCCTTTGACCTCATGATTCTCATTTGCTCTGACATGCACTGTGAGCTGTAAGGTCTTATATAGACAGGTGTGTGGCTTTCCTAATCAAGTCCAATCAGTATAAACAAACAAAAACAAGCTGGACTCAAATGAAGGTGTAGAACCATCTCAAGGATGATCAGAAGAAATGGACAGCACCTGAGTTAAATATATAAGTGTCACAGCAAGGGGTCTGAATACTTAGGACCATGTGATATTTCAGTTTTTCTTTTTTAATAAATCTGCAAAAATGTCAACAATTCTGTGTTTTTCTGTCAATATGGGGTGCTGTGTGTACATTAATGAGGAAAAAAAAAGAACTTAAACGATTTTAGCAAATGGCTGCAATATAACAAAGAGTGAAAAATTTAAGGGGATCTGAATACTTTCCGTAACCACTGTATCTCCTTTTTGCAGTTATGTTTGCTTTGTGAGTCAGTTGGTGAATGGATTTACATTGTTTACCAAACAAATTATATAACTGTTCTTTCCTAAAAGAAAGTGTTTAATGAATGATGTCATCTGATGTTAATGATCTGTTTGCCCATCATAACATACCATATCAAACACAAGCCCTTGATACTTAATGGAACAGAGAGTCACCAGTATTTATTTTAATAATCACAATCGAATATGAACAGTCTCTCAAAACTAACTTTGCAATAACCCACTTGTGATTTATAATATTGGTTATATGGTACACTTATTTATCAATAGTGTTTAAAGAACTGTCTTCATATGAGTCTGAATTTTATATTTTAATTAAAGAAAAACACATTACTGTCTGTACAGTATTGTTTGTACAGAAATGCATGTTTTAAAAAAAATTTGGGATTGTGTTTGCAATTTCAAAGCATTGTTTAATGCATGACTTTAGTGATGTAAAAGTACTTTTGCAGATATTATCAAATAAATTATAAAATATTCTTATGTATAACTATATATATCCAGAATTTCTTTCATTTCCAGCACCAAACTGAATCACGTATGATGATTGCTCCCATCTGCTCTAAGAGGCCAAGATCAAAATTTTACACTAATCCATGGCAGTTTCACTTAATATGCAGAGACAACAGTAAATATTGTATTTTTTGTAGGCTGTACAATGCATCACCATATAGTAGAAGTAGGAAACCTGTTTGTCAATTTTGGTCAATTTTGATAAAGCACTAATTGTCGGAGACTTTAACATTCACGTCGATAATACAAGTGATGCCTTAAGGCTTGCATTTACTGACCTATTAAATTCTTTTGGAGTCAAGCAAAATGTCACCGGGCCCACCCATCATTTCAATCATATGCTAGATTTAATTATATCGCATGGAATTGATCTTACTGATATAGATATCGTACCTCAAAGCGATGATGTTACTGACCATTTCCTTGTATCTTGCATCCTGCGTATGACTGATATTAACTATATCGCTCCGCGCTATCGTTTGGGCAGAACCATTGTTCCAGCCACCAAACATTTATTCACAAGTAACCTGCCTGATTTATCTCAACTGCTCTGTGCACCCAGTAATACACAGGATCTAGACAAATTAACTAGCAACATGGACACTATCTTCTCTAATACATTAGAAGCTGTTGCCCCCATCAAATTGAAAAAAGTTAGAGAAAAACTTACTGCGCCATGGTACAACAGTACTACCCATTCTCTCAAGAAAGAAACTCGTAATCTTGAGCGCAAATGGAGAAATATTAATTTGGAAGTTTTTAGAATTGCGTGGAAAAACAGTATGTCCAGCTATAGACAGGCTCTAAAAGCTGCCAGGGTCGAGCACATCCGCAAACTCATAGAAAATAACCAAAACAATCCAAGGTTTTTATTTAGCACAGTGGCCAGATTAACAAATAATCAGATGCTGCCCGACCTAAATATTCCTTTACAGTTTAATAGTAATGACTTTATGAACTTTTTCACTGATAAAATAGATAACATCAGAAATACAATAACCAATGTAGATTCTACAGTGTCTAATACGTCAATTTCCTTTGTCACACCCAAAGAAAACCTGCAGTGCTTTACCACTATAGGACAGGAAGAGCTAAATAAACTTATCAGTACATCTAAACCAACAACATGCCTATTAGATCCTGTACCCACTAAATTACTGAAAGAGTTGTTACCTGTAGCAGAAGAACCGCTCCTCAATATTATTAACTCATTGTTATCTTTAGGTCATGTCCCAAAACCATTCAAGTTAGCGGTTATTAAGCCCCTTATTAAGAAACCACAACTAAACCCTAATGAACTAGAAAATTACAGACCCATTTCTAATCTTCCGTTTATGTCTAAAATTTTAGAAGAAGTTGTATCTGCTTAATTATGCTGCTTTTTGCAAAAAAAATGATATCTATGAAGAATTTCAATCAGGTTTCAGGCCCCATCATAGCACAGAAACTGCACTTGTTAAAATCACTAATGACTTGCTTCTTGCGTCAGACCAAGGCTGCATCTCATTGCTAGTTTTACTTGACCTTAGTGCTGCGTTTGACACTATAGATCATGACATACTAATAGATCGACTACAAAACTATGCAGGTATTCAAGGGCAGGCTTTAAGATGGTTTAGATCCTACCTGTCTGATCGCTACCACTTTGTTTACTTAAACGGGGAGTCGTCTCAATTATCACCAGTAAAGTATGGAGTGCCACAAGGATCTGTCCTAGGTCCTCTGCTTTTCTCAATATACATGTTGCCCCTTGGCAATATTATTAGGAAATATGGAATTAGTTTCCATTGTTATGCTGATGATACTCAACTATATATCTCAACAAGACCAGATGAAACTTCTAAATTATCAAAGTTAACAGAGTGTGTTAAAAATGTAAAAGACTGGATGACCAATCATTTTCTCCTATTAAATTCAGATAAGACAGAGATATTACTTATCGGACCAAAAATTAATACACAAAATCTCTTGGATTACAATTTGCAACTAGATGGATGTACTGCTGCTTCCTCTACAGTCAAAAGTCTGGGTGTTATATTAGATGGCAACTTGTCTTTTGAAAATCATATTTACCATGTTACAAAAACAGCATTCTTCCATCTTAGAAACATTGCCAAGCTACGAAACATGTTACCTGTTTCTGATGCAGAAAAGTTAGTTCATGCATTTATGACCTCTAGGCTGGACTATTGTAATGCACTGCTAGGTGGTTGTCCTACATCTTCAATAAACAAGCTACAGTTAGTCCAAAATGCAGCTGCTAGAGTCCTTACCAGGTCAAGAAAATATGACCATATTACCCCAATTTTAAAGTCTCTGCACTGGCTTCCTATTAGGTTCCGTATCAACTATAAAATACTACTTCTTACCTATAAGGCCCTAAAAGCTCCTGCGTACCTAACTAGTCTTCTACCATGCTACAATCCATCACGCTCCCTAAGGTCGCAAAGCTCAGGACTCTTGGTAGTACCTAGAATAGCAAAGTCCACTAAAAGGTAGAGCTTTTTCACATTTGGCTCCCAAACTCTGGAATAGCCTTCCTGATAATGTTCGGGGTTCAGACACACTCTCTCTGTTTAAATCTAGATTAAAGACACATCTTTTTAGCCAAGCATTCACATAATGCATCTCATAATCTTTTACTGCAGTTATATCTGATCAATTGCACATTATTAATCTTTAGCTTTGGTTGAACAAATCCTTTTGCTTGGTTTGAACAGCAGCTACGCTAATTATGTTCCTATTTGTTCTCTTTTTCTGCCACGGGATTGACATCCCGTGGTAACTAGGAATTACACAAGCTACAGTCTGGATCAGGAACACCGAAGAAGAGATGATGATGCCAACCCCTCGGAGGACTTTAGATGATATTAACCTCTGATACACCATACATCACTATCGAATTTTACTACAGTGATTTGATTGCAACATATAATCATTAATGTTAACATTATACAAATTGTACAAACTTTAATTTAACAAACTTTATTTATTGTACAAACTTTAATTTAACAAACCTTAATTATTGTAGAAACTTTAATTTAACAAACTTTAATTATTGTACAAACTTTAATTTGCTGTTAAGCTGCTTTGAAACGATTTGTTTTGTGAAAAGCGCTATACAAATAAACTTGACTTGACTTGTATGCCTGCTTTGTGAGTCAGTTGGTGAACAGATTTACAATGTTTACCAAACAAATTATATAACCGTTCTTAAAAAAAGTGAAACAAATATATATAAAAACCTTGTACAGAAATGCATGTTTGAAAAAGTTTTAGGATTGTTTTTGTAATTGCAAAGCATAACTCTAGTTATGTCATATCAAATAAATAAAATAATTCTATACATCTAGCAAAATAGTTCTTCCAGATAAATATAAAAAGATATAAAATATATATTAGTTTAATCCCATAAATACAATATAAGTAAGATTTCACCTATGAGCAGGTTTATTTTTTCGATTTGCCAGAGTGTTTATAATAAAATCTGAGTGCTTAGATGTCTTAATAAACACAACACAGCAGGGCAATAAGTGTACTGTGAACTGGAGAGTCTGGTTTATGAGTAACTGTGCACGTCTTCTTTAGCACGTGTAACCTGTTTATCACGTGCAGGATAGCGACCCACTGAGAACCTTTGAGAAGATTACCTTTATCATTCACCCTCAGCACTGACAGCGTGTTTGTTACTAAAGGTTTTTTTTTTTTTTTTTTTTGGTCTCAGAAGACACGATACTTTCCATCGTCCTTCTGTTCGTGACTGCTGCATCATCTCCCTGTCACTTTAATAAATGAAGCGTGCGGCATGTGATCCGGCATCAAAGGCTTTGATGGAGCTACATATGGCAAGCCAAAAATAGCTTAGCCTCCTTTCATATTTTGCTAGTTATTTTTAAAGAAGATTTTTTTAAAAACTGTTGAATGAATAATTAGCTGTCTCAAATACCTAATTATCTGACTATCCAGAGCATTTTACAGCTTTGGCGTTTGTTCACCAGTGTTGATACATTGTATTCCTCACTTTTTTATGTACATTGACAACAACTGCCAGTGTTTAGCCCTGTCATTTTTCTCATGGAATATCTAACATCCCATGTTTAAATCCGTAGAACCTAGTTTTAAGTAATTAATCAGAAGTTCCGGATAAATATTCTTGGGAAATCTACTTACTCACCTTATTGTTTCCCGTAAGAGTGGGTGCAGCCATTTGTAAATGCGTCTTGCTTCCGGTCTCAAGTGCGTCCAACTATTTTAGCTGTAGAAAATAAGGTGGACAGCCAAACATTCTTTCTATACTAGCCTACTACTTTTCAATACTACTACTAATAACTGATAACTAGTGAATCCTTTTTCCTTCTTCTTTTGTCTTGTTTTCTCACTAATTACTACATTTACTAGAATTTACTAATCATCTATGAAGTTTAGTAAACACTACATGTTTACACTACAACACAAAAGGTGTTAGGTTTAGGTTTAAATTATAATTATAATTTAGACAAAGTATTTGAACATTTATAGTTTTTGAACATGTTAACCTGAACTTTTAGCACATATATTCAATGGATGTGAAAACTCACAGAAAGCTCACAAGAGAATGCAACTACATAAAGCTCAGATTTTATTTTATCACTTAGGCTACACCAAAGAACAGGACCTGCAGTGGAAATTCATAACCATTAAAGTAGTTTACCCCGAAAATTTCCTGAAATTTTGCTTATCTTTACTTCAACCAAGATGTAGTAGATGAGTTTGTTTCTTCATCGGAAAAGATTTCACATCTTAAAAGAGATCTTAAGTGATTTGGTCACGGCATTTTAAAGCTAACATGATATACAAACAGTAAAATTACGCAACCGCATGTTACGTCCCATAAACACAGAAGCAATTTGCCCTAAAAAAAACCCATTAGTTTGTCAGTTGTATTCCGGGATCATTTTAAGTAACTCTTACACAATGCGGTTATATAAAACGCCACCATGCAGAAGTGTGCGTTGGTTGAGATAGAATAAGGCCTCAATGTTTCAAAGGATTTTTTTTTTCGCAACTAAATTATTCAGGATTTTTTAAGGCAAAGTCAACTTCAACAGAGCAGGACACGCAATGGAGTGACCATTAAAGTTTTAGTGCTGCTCTCCGTGGCACGAAATACATGCATGAAATATTGATTGGGCGACATGAATGGATTTGTTTGTTGTAAATGTTCTATACATACCATATGGGAGTTGGAAGCACGTCAGAACATTCTTGATTAAGTTCTATATGCAGATAAGGAGATCCATACAAAATGATGTACTTCGTTAACAAACTACAATTTAAAACATGTAAATAGTGTGCTCTATAATCATTTTTGGTCATATTTGGTTATGAGCCATATATTTCTACACAACAGGAAACTGCTGTGATTTTATTCGCAAGTTTTGTTTTTTAGAACAATTAATAGGTAACTTTAATAGCTTACATGATACTTTGATATTTTCTTATCTTACAAGAACTGGTTATAAAATATATTTACAGTTTATGTTTATGTATTGGTGACTCCATAAACATGAATGAATACAACACATTTTATCATCCTATGATTCACTGATTGGTGTAAACACCATAAATTGTTCACTCTTGGTGGTTTAATGTGTTTTTATTTATCTATTTTTTTTTTTTTTTTGTGAAATAGTGTCAGATATTACAGAATATCTGTCAGATGCATTTTGAATAGGTACACATTAAAGGAATTTAAAGCGAAAATAAGTAAACTGTAAAATTGCTGTTATTAATTAACAGAAAACCAGTCAAAAGTATAAAATAAAACTATAAAAATCAATATATATCAATATGTATATATATATATACACGATGTCTGATTAAAACAATTATCATCACCATATGAAAATACAGGAAATATATTTTTATACTTCCAGCATAGTGTTTGCTATGAGACCACAGTTTTTTATCTATATGCCGATAAGGTTTATTTTTGTCCTGTTTGTATTTTCCACATAGATAAGACAGCCATCTGATTCAATGGCCATGAGGAAATTGATATATAAACATGTGCCACAAGGCAGCTCTGGTAAAGGACATTTTTAAGATGCTCCCTATGTTACTGTGTGCAAATACAAGGTCACTTTATTACAAACATTACTAATATGTAAGAATTACAATGTTGGGTAAAATACGATTATAGAATGATACAACATTTTAGTGTTTAACTGCCTGGCCCTGTTATTTTTAAGCACAAGTATTATGTGATATTCATAGTCTATGTACAAATTGCACATAAAAAAGCATGTTTTTAATGTAGGCCTACTGTAATAAATCTAAAGTCTATTATAGCCAGCAGCACTAAAACTTTAATAGTCATGTTGACTTTGCAGCACAAAATAGGCAAGCTATTTTTTTGTCAGGCCTTCATCATTTCATTTGTGTAATGACCCAAGGTTGCTTTAATGGGAAAACAGCAACTTTGAAACCTTGACCATCCAACAGTTGAAAAACATGTAAAAACAATGTGGTTAAAAAAAAAAAAAAAAAAAATGACACTAAACTGCCATCTGCTGTCTGGAAATCTACCATACAGTGGCTCAATATTAAAACAACAGTAACAACAAACTGTTGTTCTGCATCCACAAATAAAGCTAATCTGTATGTGACCAGCTTGATGTCAATTTAAGCATGTATACTGATTCAAGACAAATCATTCCAGAAAGGTGAATCTGAGAGAAATGAATAATAAAGACTGTTTATGTCAGGCCAGAAAAAAAAAACTGATAAAGAGAGAAGCACTGCCATCTTGTGGCCATCAGTTGATTTCTACTTATAATTACTTTTACACACAGTTGGAATAAGACCAAAACTGTTAGTTCATTTGCAGCTTTATTAATTGAAGAATGTGCTGAATCAAGAATGCAGACGTCTACTGCATTTTTAAAATACACTGATTTCTCAATACAGTGCTTGGACAATGTGGAAGAGATATCATAGTATTGGCTCTTGGATATGTGTAGGATTGTCACTCATGCCGCATGCACAAAAAAAGGTCTGATAAACACAAAACGGCTTTGGGAAAAAGCACACAGGTACTTCAATAAATACAAAAAATAAATTCTAGTTCATATTTACAACATTTACGAAGGGATTCAGATCTGTGCATTTATTAGAGAGAGAAGCCAGAGATAAGTTTTTGCAAGAAACAGTCATGTGGTTACAGAATTCATATTTTGTTCCAAAATGTCATGAGATGACCAGCAATCCCACAGCGGCCATTCTAATGGGCCGTTCACACTTGTGTCCATCTGTTTTGTTTTTTTTCCATGTAAACTTTGTGACATATTTGCCTGCTGTGATACGTCTTGCTGTTTATTTAGCATATTGCTCAAGTTAGAAGTAGTTTACATTCCATTATGGTGCATCTAGCTAATTTGCATTTCTTCATTTAGCAGAATATATTTCTGAACACATTACGACCCCTAAGGAGTATGATTTTTCAACATAAGGTTTATAGTATCCACATTTGAGGTGCAGTCACATTTGTGACCCTGGACCACAAACCAGTCATAAGGGTCAGTTTTTTTAAAATCATATATCATTTGAAATCCGAATAAATAAGCTTGTTAGGTTAGGACAATATTTGGTTGAGATACAACTATTTGAATATCTGGAATCTGAGGGTGCAAAAAAATTGAAATATTGAGAAAACACCTTTAAAACTGTCCAAATTAAGTTCTTAGCAATGCATATTACTAATCGAAAATTAAGTTTTGATATATTTATGGTAGGAAATTTACAAAATATCTTCATGGATCATGATCTTTACTTAATATCCTAATGATTTTGGTATAAAAGAAAAATCAATATTTAGACCCATACAATGTATTTTTGGCTATTGCTACAAAATACAGTAAATCACATTTGGAGTGGATCAGTACGTTTCATCAAAGTTATCTTAAAACCAAAACAATAACCGTTCTTGTTTCAGGACAACTTTGATTAACTTTTTTGATCCACTTTAAATGTTGACTACTGTATATAATTTTCACAGGTAAAATCCAGTCATTTCAGGAGGAATCCACACAATACAGAATTCCTTGTAGTGGCAAAAGATTTCCCAATGCAGATTTTGCAAGCTAAACACATGGATTCACTAAAGTGATAAACAGAAAGCTGCTTGGTTTGAAAGTGACTTCTGTGTGAAGTGTGCTTTATACATTGGTTACACTACTGACATGACATTTCACTGAAATGAATTGTTGTTCTGCTCATGTTCGTGGGAAAAATTTTTTTTTTTTCAACAGAAATTCACACAATTTGGATTTTCTTGTGAGGGTGACTTCCGAATATAGATTTTGCATCAGGGTTAAATTGGTCGCACAAATTGACAACAAACTGCTAAAATTTCACAAATGTGACAGCATCTTTACACAGGATTCATGGGCTTGGGCATTTAGCTCTACATATACTGTAGCAAAATGGAGATTTAAAGCAAGTTGACTTGAAAAGTTTGGACAAGTTGAACCAGATACTGAAAAATCATTAGCAGGTCTAGTTTAGGTTGGAGTCAAGATGGTGTTTAGCTGGTCACCAGCTGAACAAAAGTCACCTAAAAAACCAACAAACCAGATCATTTATGATCAGCAAACCAGCTTAAACTGATTTAATTTTGTTTTCAGCATGGTAAAAAAAAGGTGAAGGTGAGACAATGACTAACAATTTTTCCCTCACAGGTTAGAGAAAAGTTTGTAAAAAAAATATGATTCATGAATCTCTTCATTTAACAAGCTTTCATTCAAGTGTATTCAAACAACAAAACATCTGAAAACTCTTGCTTTAAATCAGGTTCAAACTATACGATTTTGCCACCTGGGACAAATTTCAAGATCATACCATTTCTGTAGCGCAAAATATGAGATTTTTCGTTATTATGTATTCACTATCAGATTATTTATTCCCTTCACTCCAATGAAGTTCTGGTGGGGAAATGTTTTGTAGACATGCAGTGACCTCTCGTATTTGCTGTCAACACCACCACTGGGACCAAAATCATGGATATAAATGTGTATTGTACAGTCTGACTGTTAACATCGCATAATGCGCCATGACTTTTTCCTAAGGTCTCACTGGGATCGTGTACAACTTGAAAAAATCGTACAGTAAGAGCCTGGCTAAAGCTTAAACTGCCAGATTTTCACAACAGACAGCATCTTACGCCCTTGTATTCACACCATGCGTTTCTATAGTAGCCAAATGTGGTAAATCCCTGGGACAATGTCATCTTCCAAAAAAACAAAAAAACAAAAACAAACTTTGACTAGGGTCGTTTTTCTTTCCGCTCAGATGCTTTGAACAGATACTACATGAAAGATTGAGATCTGAGGTTATTTCCTGTAAAAATATTGCAAATGCCAAGAAAGGGTGTAGAGGCCGTAAAACCACTTAAAAATATGCTCACAAAATACCACAGGGATAAAGAAAAGGAAATGTATCAGTCCTCTGGTTTTCGTTTCAGTCTTTGAAGCAAGAAATCTTCTCGCCTTTTCTCTGCAAGAAGCTCTTGAATTCTTTTATTATGCGTTTTCTCACTAAACGGTACTCGCTTTCTGGGGACAAAGTGGTTGAGTGCGACCTCGTTCGGATTGACAATCCTGTAGGACACGTCGATGGAGTTATTCTCCTTCTTGTCTTCTGACCGATGGAGACTGATTATGGCCGGAGGGCTTGTTGTTGCAGTAATCTTAGGCTGTAGCGTTGTCATAAACGTTGTCTCAATGTTTTTATTCTCAGGTGTGCTTGTATATTCCGGGGTGGTTGGCCAAGACTCTGCAGATGATGAGATAAACTCTGATGAGATGAACTCTGATGATTCGCTCCAGGTTGATTCGCTCCAGGTTTCATACTCGTAGAAGGGGGCACTAGTTTCCTCTTCGTAGTCAAGTGTGCTGGGATGCTTAGTGTGCACAGGGACAGAACCAGTGGTGAAAGGGTCTGTGGTTCCTGGTTTTAGGGTTAGTGGGTTCACAGTGGTTGTGTAGATCCAAGATATGGGCTCAGTGCTGATGTTTTTCCATCTGCTGGATGATGGTGTGATGGTTGTGCTGGGCTTCTGTGAGGTCCTGTACAGCTGTGTCGTGTGAACAGGAGCTGTTGCAGTGGGAGTTATGGGAGGGACGACAGTGGTATACGTCCATGGTCTAGTCAGGTTGAATTCAGAGGTGAAGTTGCCCTCTTTGCAGGACTTGCAGCACATCTGTTTGTAGCCGGGGTTGGAGCAGTACTTACTGAGAACCTCCATCCGACAGAACATAGACTTGTCTCCTTTACAGCGGAATCCTGAAAAATAAACCAACAGGATGCTCAGTGTTAGTGATGTCAGTACAATAACGGGAAAATGAAATAAGAAAAAAAATAAGACAATGTATAAAAAATTAAAATTAAAAAAGCATGATGGCAGATAGTTAGGGAGTTAAATACAATAATAGGAGATTAAAATAAATAAGAAAATATATGAAATATGAAAATTGAAAAAGAAGCATGCAGCAACATGACCCTGGCAAACAGTGATGTCAGTTTGATCAAGTAAAATCAATAATGTAATATAATATAATATACAGGTGAGGTCAAAAGTTTACATCCCCCTTTCAGAATTTCAGAAGAAAAATTATTTTACCAAAATTACAAAATCATAAAGTCATTGTTGGAAGGGTTTAAATTCACAAAAATGCTGGAAAACCAAATTTGTGGGACACATGAACAACTATGACCACACTATCATTCAGGTAAGAACACAGTTTTAAGAATCAAGGGGATGTAAACTTTTGAACCAGGTAATTTTTAGAAATTCAACTATTATTTTCTCTTGTGGTCTATATGTAAACATATTTTATGTGGAATATGTGCATTTTGTATGATCTTATTTTGGTAAAATAATTAACATTTTGCAGATTCTGAAAGAAGGATGTAAACTTTTGACCTCAACTGTAATATAAGAAATAATGTAATATAAAAAATTAAGCAGAACACCAGGAAATGAAAATAAAGTTGAGCAAAACGGTGACAAAATTATAGAGCACGAATTCAGAGGATTTAAGTATTCATTATATTACTTGACCCTTTATTCCCATAAACACAGCCGACAAGAAACCACATTACACAGAGACTTCCTGTCAAATATAGAGCATGTACAAGACAACACATACAACTGTTTTCAGTACAATGTAAACTGCTTTGAAATGTCACACCATTCACAGTTTAGTAAACACTTTGGTAAAACACCTCAACACCATCAAATCCATTGAAAAACAGACAATTTGGAGGAATATAGTTATAAAAAATGGAAATGGCACATCCTGGATTACATTTAAACAATCACATAATGTAACCGCACATAACGAAAGGAAATGCTACACTCTGGAATGAAAGAGCGTGACAAATAGGACCTACAGGGGCCAGCATTCAGCAGAGATCTGACTACAGACCACTGCCTTCAACACTCTATCTGATATCAGTTTAAACCAGTTTTAATTACTATTAAGTCCAGATGCAAGGTGCTTTGAATATGTAATTCCAGAACGTGCTGGAAGAACAGTCTAAACTAATGCTACCGTTAGTGCTTTTCATTGTAAAGCTTGTATCGAAGTCTCATGTGTGAAATAAAGGAGGATTTTCAGCCTGGACCCTGTCACATTTATTTCAGTTACTCAGACAAACAGACATTCCCATTAAAAAACAGCAGGACCTCTCTCTCGCTCTCTCTCTCTCACACACACACACCCACACCCACACACACACATAGTTAGACACTTTATAATCCTTTAAAATATCATTAAATACTCTTTTAAAGATGATATATACTGTATACGTATCTCAAATCATTACTTTCCAGGCAAGGAAACATGGCCTGTAAGGTCAAAATACATAGATAAATACAATATAGTACTTTTGTTACTGGTGTAAGAGATAACAGTCATTGAATATGTTATTAACGTTACTAAGTATGTTCAACGTCATTTAATATATACACATAACTGCTGTATAGTTTTAAAAAAGGCCTTTAGACATTGTCTGCATCGCTATAGCCTCTTTTTTCACAGATTTACAATCATACAGCAGTGAGAGACCATAATATAACCGAAGATCTGAGGAGCATCAACCATCTACTCTTGCTTAGCTGTAAACATCCTTTTCTTTAGCTGCCTCTTTTCGAAATTTGGTGGGCATGCAAACATAAACTTGCGTCTCTTCAACCTAAAATAAGGCAAAAATGTCTGATGTGAGTGGAAACAAACACGCAGAAGCATGAGGTATTTTTGATCCTTTAAAAGGACTTCAAACATCGACACGCAACCAATTTTTAAAATAAAAATATGAGTGTTAAAGCGTGCACCATCTTACCCTTCTAGTCTTTTCATGCCATCATATAGAAAAAAATTGGTAAAAAATAATAAAAGTTTCTTTTCGTGACTCCTCCTATAATACACTCAGTTCTTAAACCATTTTTCAAGAAAATATATACAAAAATACATGACATTTAACAGTCAAAATAAATTAACATTATGACCCACATTATCGTTTTAGTGATATATTCTTTAAATATATATCTATATATTGACAAACTGACTAAAATGCTCCAGTTACCAAAAGTACCGGACCAACTCCCTCACACAGAGGAGTCTGTTTCATAGAGTTTGTTGAATGATTCTCCCTGGAAGTCGTTACAACAGTCATATCCATATTACCTGACGTAGCACAACCATCATGGCTTCTTCCGCATAGGCACCTACTGCCTCTTTCAATGCTTTTTTAGGCCTTGTTTAGCCCTCAGCCCTGTAGAAGACTAAGTACAGAGCAGAAAAGGGCAGAGGAAAAAAATAGCCTGCAGAATTCCCTCAGATGAAGGAAAATTTAAGACTTTAAGAGGGACAGAGAAGCGGTCAGGACAGAGTGTAACAGAGCCATAGCGTAAGAGAGAGAGGCAGGGTCCAGAAAAGAGTGGCCATGCAGCACACAGCAGGCTGATGACTGGAGATGGGCCGTTTACTTGAGGAGATCTTGGGCGCTGGGAACTCGGGGGGCGCTCTGGAGAGCCATTGAATGAGGAAGTTCCCTTTTTCATCTAGGAGTTAAGAAAGGGTTTAAGAACAGTGTTTTAAAAGAGTCTTAACTGAATTCTAAAGAGCCATATGCAGCATCTCACAGAAGTGAGTACACCCCTCACATTTGTGTAAATATTTTATTATATCTTTTCATGTGACAACACTGAAGAACTTACACTTTGCTGCAATGTAAAGTAGTGAGTGTACAACTTGTATAACAGTGTAAATTAGCTGTCCCCTCAAAATAACTCAACACAAAGCCATTAATGTCTAAACCGCTGGCCACAAAAGTGACTACACTTGAAAGAAAATGTGCCCAATTAGCTATTTTCTCTCCCTGGTGTCATGTCACTCGTTAGTGTTACAAGGTCTCAGTTGTGAATAGGGAGCAGGTGTGTTAAATTTGGTGTTATTGCTCTCAATCTCTCATACTGGTCACTGGAAGTTCAACATGGCACCTCATGACAAAGAACTCTCTAAGGATATGAAAAAAAAGAATTGTTGCTCTACATAAAGATGGCATAGGCCATAAAAAGTTTGGCAAGACCCTGAAACTAAGCTGCAGTCAGCCTGTCAGTGCTTAGACCATACGCTGCACAATACATCAAATTGGTTCCCCTACGTTCTCTCGAAGCTGCGTCGGAAACGCTATGGGAACGCCCCCGGCGAGACACCGTCCTGAAGTGTGTATAGAATCAGCCCAATGGAGACATGCCACGTCATGAGCGAGATGACGTAGCGATCCAGGAAGCATAAGAGTGCACCGGCAACACGCTCATTCAGCTTTTTGCTCTTCAGCGAGCGCGTCTGTGTGTGTGTGTCTGCTAGTCAGTCAGAAAACTCTGTTAGAGAAGCAAGACAATATCATGTCAAGTGTAAAAAAAAAAAAAAGTTGCGAGCAAACGGCGTTACAGACGTTGTGTTCCTCCCTGCCCTCTCTATCTGGCAGAGGAGAACACACACGCTATGTGCGTCGTTTGTTTGGGTGTGGAGCACGCACAGTCAGCCCTCGAGCGGGCTGACTGTCATGACTGTGAACTCTCCCGCTCCGCGTGCTCCGCCCCCGCCTGACCGTGTTCGATGAGACCGGTCAGGCTCGCGATCCCGCTGGCAACTGTCCCGCTGCTGCCGAGGCACGGCGTCGGCTGTTGTCATGGGGATCGCACGCGGATTTAGCGGAGGGATCCGAGACGGCTCGTCCTTATCTCGGTTCTCACCCGCTGGATCCGCGGCTCCCTCTCAGGGTTCGGAAGCATGCAGTGCGGTTTCTTCCTCCCAGAGAGAGAGCCTGGGGCTTCATCTATCTTCCTCTGAGGAGGTTGATGTGATAAGCGTCAAAACTGAGGAGATTGTGAACTCGCCCCACAATCCCTTGTGTATGAGGAGCTTGTGGAGGCTGATTTGTGCCAAAAACAAACAAAAAAACAAAAAAAAAACAACAAGCAAATTACATGAATACTATCTGCGTGTTCATTCACAGCCTTCACACCGGGGCCTTCCTTTTCCCCCTGATCTCCACACTGAGGTGTCGAGATTGTGGGAGAATCCTTATTTGTCCTCACTCGTCGGCACTACTGTTTACATATTCCATATGTTGTGGAGCTGGATGAGTAGAGATATGGGGTGATGCCAGCGGTGGAGCAGACGCTTGCTAGCTATCTCTCCCCGTCTTCAGCATTGTCCCTGAAGGCCCTGAAGCTTCCCACCAAGGCTCTAACCTAACTTCTGCTTTGGTTGAGAATGCTTATATGGCAGCAGGTCGGGCTGGTTTATGTCTGCACACTATGTCAGTGATGTGGGCCAACCATGCTGACCTGCTGAGCGAGAGCAGCCCAGGCCATTAAGCTCCTCATATCACCAGCGTTCCCAGCTGCTGCCCGGCAATGGTACGGCACGGGAATGCTCGTTCCCTCTAAGGAGGGTGCTAGAGGGGATAAATCGGTCACGTCCTGCTGGTTATCCACGTCAGGACACCGAGCTAGAACCTCTAGCAGATGCCAGCCCTGAGGGAAGTCAATTGACCCTGAGGGCAGCCCCCCCTCAGGGAGGGATGGTGTACACCTCATTATACGGTGCCCGTTCCTCCACGAGGCCCTCAGGGAGCCTCGCTGATGTCCCTGCCACCCCCGGTGCTTCAGGGCTCAGTAGGTTCCACGGAGTGAGCCGCTCTGTTACCGCCCGGAAAACGGTACGGCACGAGTGTGCTCGTTCCCCCTAAGAGAAGCCAGCCCGAGGGGCTGGTTCCTCCATGCCATTAAACACTCTGGCTGCACCAGTTCCCTTAGTAGACTTTCTGGCAGCGTGGAAGCTTCTGCCAAATGTCTCACAGTGGGTCCTGCAGACTGTAGAGAGAGGTTACAGAATTCAATTCGGTTCTCGTTCGCCTCGTTTCTCAGGGGTTCTGCCCACACTCGTGGGCCCCCAGCAGGCTCTGGTGATGGAACAAGAAGTAGAGACTCTCTTGAGGAAGGAGGCCATCGAGGTGGTCCCTCCTCTCGAACGAGAGTCCGGGTTCTACATCCGCTACTTCATTGTTCCAGAGAAGGATGGAGGGTTGCGTCCCCTCATAGATCTGCGTCTTTTGAACCGCGCCATCAAGCAGTTTCGGTTCAAGATGCTGACTATAGCTCAGATTGTGACACAAATCAGGTCTGAGGACTGGTTTTTCACCATAGATCTGAAGGACGCATTCTTCCATGTCTCCATCCTTCCACAAAACAGGAAGTTCCTGAGGTTTGCTTTCAGGGGCAAAGCTTACCAGTATCGGTTCTTCCTTTCGGCCTATCACTCTCACCCCCCACTTTTACCAAGTGTGTGGATGCTTCCCTGGCTCCTCTGTGAATCCAGGGCATCCGCATACTGAATTACATCGACGACTGGCTCATTCTAGCACAGTCGAGGCAGCAGGCGATTCGGCATCGAGATGCCGTCCTCGCCCACATGAAAGAGTTAGGGTTAAGACTAAACGCCAAAAAAAAAAAAAAAAGGAGTGTGCTTTCTCCATTTCAGAGGACCACTTATCTAGGCGTGGTGTGGGATTTCACGACGATGCAGGCACGTCTGTCTCCTGCTCGTATCAAGTCGATCTTCACAGTAGTCGAGAGTGAAAGAAGGCCAGTCACTTACTGTCAAACAGTTTCAGAAACTGTTGGGTCTGATGGCAGCAGCTTCCAACGGGATACCTTTTGGACTGTTGTACATGAGACCCCTGCAGTGGTGGCTCAGGACCAAATGGTTCTCCCTGAGGGGAAACCTGCTTCGCATGATCAAGGTCACGCGGCGATGCTTACGTTCCTTAGACATGTGGAGGAAACCTTGGTTCCTGTCTCAAGGCCCAGTGCTGGGGGCTCCTTGTCGTCGCGTAATGCTAACGACGGACGCCTCCCTCACGGGCTGAGGAGCGGTCATGAGTGGCCGCTCTGCCCAAGGTCTGTGGAAGGGCCACCGTCTCATGTGGCACATCTATTGCCCGGAGATGCTGGCCGTGTTCGCAGTCACTCACTGTCAAACAGTTTCAGACACTGTTGGGTCTGATGGCAGCAGCTTCCAACGGGATACCTTTTGGACTGTTGTACATGAGACCCCTGCAGTGGTGGCTCAGGACCAAAGGGTTCTCCCCAAGGGGAAACCCACCTCGCATGATCGAGGTCACGCGGCGATGCTTACGTGCCTTAGACATGTAGAAGAAACCCTGGTTCCTGTCTCAAGGCCCAGTGTTGGGGTCTCCTTGTCGTTGCGTAACGCTAACGACGGATGCCTCCCTCACGGGCTGGGGAGCGGTCATGAGTGGCCGCTCTGCCCAAGGTCTGTGGGAGGGCCACCATCTCATGTGGCACATCAATTGCCTGGAGATGCTGGCCGTGTTTCGAGCACTAAAACATTTCCTCCCAGACCTCAGGGGCCATCGTGTGCTGGTTCGCACGGACAACACATCGGTGGTCTCCTATATCAACCGGCAGGGGGGTCTGCGGTCGCGCCCCCTTTACGGGCTGGCACACCAGATCCTCCTCTGGGCTCAGGGAAAGCTCCTCTCACTGAGAGCAGTTTACATCGCTGGGCATCTCAATCATGGAGCAGACATCCTGTCGAGACAGGGGCTGAGGCCCGGGGAATGGAGACTCCACCCTCAATCGGTGGAGCTCCTATGGAAGGAGTTCGGCCAGGCGGAAGTGGACTTGTTTGCGTCTCGAGAGACGACACACTGCCCGCTCTGGTTCTTCCTCACGCATCCAGCCCCATCGGGGTTGGATGCCATGGTGCAGACGTGGCCGAGGCTACGTCTGTACGCCTTCCCCCCCGATTGCTCTGCTCCCGGGAGTTCTGGAGAGAGTACGCCAGGACAGGGTCAGTCTACTTCTGGTAGCTCCGTTCTGGCAGGCCCGAGTATGGTTCTCGGACCTGATGTCCCTTCTAGACGGCTCTCCCTTGGAGATTCTGCTCAGGAGGGACCTCCTCTCTCAGGCAGGGGGCACCATCGTGCACCCTCGCCCGGAGCTTTGGAAGCTGTGGGCGTGGCCTCTGAGGGGGCACACCTCATAGCTTCCGGTCTCTCAGCTGAGGTTGTTGAGACTATTCTCCAGTCCAGAGCTCCCTCCACAAGGAAGCTGTACGCCTAGAAGTGGAGACTCTTCACTTCTTGGTGCGGACAGTGGTTGCAAGGTCCAGTCAACTGCCCGTTTGGTACAGTTCTGGAATTCTTGCAAGACCGCTTCTCCGCCGGGTTGACCCCCGCCACCCTGAAGATATACGTGGCGGCCTTGAGTGCTTACCACGCCTTTCAGGATGGGCAATCTTTTGGGGAAAAACCCATTGGTCATTCGCTTCCTTCGTGGCGTGCTGAGGCTGAGGCCTGTGCAGCACAACAAGGTTCCCACCTTGCGCTGCAACGGGACCTCTCGACCCACCTCCTTTTCAGGAGGCGGGTCGAGAGAGACTGAATCTGTTGTGTCCAGTTCGAGCACTGGACGCATACGTCCACAGAGCTGCCCTGTGGCATAAAGTAGATCAGCTCTTTGTGTGCTTCGGAGGGCCGAGGGTTGGAGAACTCTGGTGAACTCCATGCCCAAGAGGGTTAAGGCAGTGCTGGAAAATAATGGTGGCCTCACAAAATATTGAGACTTTGGGCTCAATTTGGACATTTTCACTTGGGGGTGTACTCACTTTTGTGGCCAGCGGTTTAGACATGAATGGCTCTGTGTTGAGTTATTTTGAGGGGATGGCAAATTTGCACTGTTATACAAGCTGTACACCCACTACATTGTAGCAAAGGGTCATTTCTTCAGTGTTGTCACATGAAAATAAATAATAAAATATTTACAAAAATGTGAGGGGTGTACTCACTTCTGTGAGATACTGTAGGTCACAGTAGACACTTACTTGGACATGGTGCCAGCAGACATGATTTGATGTTCTCAGGCTTGGTATCCATACAGATGCCAATGGCGTTATCAGGGGTGCTGCACATGACCTGCCGCTCCTGAGTCCCATTACCACAGGTCACTGAGCACTGCACACACATGCAGGACATATACAGTAAAAATAGTAATATTTGGAAATAGTTTTGCAATTTAAAATGTTCTGTGTAAACTGAATATACTGATCTGGTGTTAAATTAATACCAAAAATCCAGCTTTGCTATCCCAAGAATTAATTGCATTTTAAAATATATTAAAATACAAAACAGTTATTTTACATTGTAATAATATTTTATAATATTAGTGTTTTTACTGCATTAAAATCCTTAAGTATTAAAATTTTTTGACTGGTAGCGTACATTCAGACTGTAACAATTAATGTCAAGTCATGATGTAAATTATGTAAATAACTGAGTAATGTTATAATAAAGTTACATTTTAATATAATATTTTGTGAATAATTTTTTGGTGAACTATTAACATACAATACTGATAGCTCTGTTAATCTGGCCAATAAGATATGCTGATAACAATTTTCACGTCATTGCTAATAATCAATAAATTACACATAATACAATTATTATTTTCATTACTATTTTGTCTAAAATAAATTATGAATAATGCAGTAAACACTAAAATCAATCATTCAATTTATTCGTATTCTTTTATTATTATGTTATAATGCGCAAAAAATAGAAACAGTGTTATTTAATCGGATTCTAAAATTAATTAAAGTGTTTTTAAAGATTAACTTTGAGTGTTAAATGACAGTAAAGGAAAACTAAATGTAAAAATATTGTCAATGAGCATTAACAGTTAAAGGATTAGTTCACTTCCAGAATAAAAATGTCCGTGATTACATAATATGTGTGGTTCAGCTAGTGCAAGAGCATTTGTGGTTAAAAAGTATATACATTTTTATTTTTATCTTTATTTTTTTTAGAAAATGACTGATCGCTTTGCTAAGACCCTTTTTCTAGCTGGAATTGTGTAGAGCCCTTTGAAGCTGCATTGAAACTGCAATTTGTTGAATTGCATTTTGACTGATCATTTTGCTAAGACCCTTTTTCTAGCTGGGATTGTGTAGAGCCCTCTGAAGCTGCATTGAAACTGTCCACTATATGGAGAAAAATCCTGGAATGTTTTCCTCAAAAACCTTAATTTCTTTTTGACTGAAGAAAGAAGGACATGAACATTTTAGATGACATAGGGGTAAATAAATTATTCTGGAAGTGAACTAATCCTTTAATATCTGATATTGACAGACATTTTTTAAATCTCAAACTCAATCTCACTCATACTTACCTGAGACCAAGGTCCAGTTCTCCACTGTGCAGGGCATAGGTGACGATTACAGGGTCTTCGCCCTTCGGGCCGGTCGTCATTGCAATACTTAGCGTTAATGGCTTTGTACGAACCGTCCAGTTCAGGTCTCACACAGCGCACAGGTCGGGTCTGAGAACCGGTCTTGCCACATGATTTACTGCACTCGTCCCATTCTCCTGTCACCCAGCTTAAATACACAACACATTTACAAATGTCCTTACACCATTATCCATCACTCATTTAGTCATCAATGGTAAAATGCATAATATTGGTTTGAAAACTACCACATGGTGAACCTCATTTGCTTACATTGGTTCTGAGCATTCCTTCTGGTTGCAGGCTCGGCTGATGGCGCGAGGTTTGGGTATGTTAGCACAGAGTGTGCGGTGTACCATTTTGCCATCCGACTTCCTCCGGCATCCAAAGCGTGTGTACTGTTTCCCTACAAGCCAGACAAACAGACCAAACGCCATAATACAAGCTGTTGTCTCCTACCACTGATCCAAGTTTCACTCAAAGCTCATGTCTGTGAGGGCTGCGCACCATTCAGAGTTGAATTAAGAATTAAATTCTTTCAGCAACTTTCCTCAACAGAATACAGAATGCAGAAGTGCAAGGAATGAAGAACATAACCAACAAACAAAACAATACTTTATGAATTACACGCAATTTGCAATTATTATTGACTTTCTAAAACATACAAATAGTCTCCTAACATTTTAACTATATTGCTGTGTACCTCCACCACATGGTTTGGAGCAGTGTGACCACTTCCTGAGAGCCCACTCGAAGTAAACCGTGTCGTCCTGAGGCAGGGTATTCTCCATTGATGAGAGTGGATCTTCTGGCAGGATGTATTTGTATGAAAGCGTGACTTTAGAAATGCTCTGAGACTGAACCTGGAAAAGATGTTTGATATTGGTAAAGCATGTAACATTTTTAAAATCCATTCTATTGACTAGCCTCTTGAAATTTTTGTACGTTAAAAAAAAAATACAACCTAACATTGTGTCAGTCACATTTACACACTACCTCCGAAACTTTTGTCTGTTGTATTGTGTTTTGTTTTGTTTGTATTGTGCGATGTTTTTGCACTTAAAAAAAAACCCATACAGAAATGTCAAACTCAAAGTGCTCAAGGACGTTTACTGTAATGCTGCATCCCTTCTTTCTTTTTCAGGCCATGAAAGGATAATTTTTTAAAAAATATACTGTTTGTGCTTCTTCATATAATAGCAGTGGATAGCTACCAGTGTCAAGCTTTAAAAACAAACAAACAAAAGGCCACAAAATATCACTGAACAGTCCCATGTGATACTGGGGGTGTTCAATATTTTTTTGTGAAAAAACAAACCAAAATGTAATGTTTTATTTAACAAAAATCCTGACCTTGGCTTGGATATATTTGTATGAAAGCGTGACTTTTGAAATGCTCTGAGACTGAACCTGGAGTTGTTGGATATTGATAAAGGATGTTACTTTAAGATACATTCTATTGACTAGCCTTATTGGTATCATGTGATTTAACTTCAACTGTTAATAGTTTAATTAATTTTAAGTCGAAAATTAATTCATTGTTGACTGAAATTCTCATTCAAAATTTTTGCGCGTAAAAAAAAAAAATAAAATAAAAAATACAACCTAACATTGTGTCCATCACATTTACACACTACCTCCGTAACTTTTGTCCATCAGAAAAAAATCTGATCGTATTATGTTAAATTTTCTGCATTTTTCGCATTTGAAAAAAAAAAAAAAAACATATGGACATTTCGAAGCTCAGTGCACAAGGACCTTTATTCCAATGCTGTATCCTTTCTTTCTTTTACCAACCATGAAAGGATAATCTTAAAAAAATATACTGCTTGTGTTTCTTCATATAATAGCAGTGGAAAGCGACCAGCATCAAGCTTTAAAACAAACAAACAAACAAAAAAATCCACAGCATACCACAGTAATACTGGGGGTGTACAAAAGTTTTTGGTGAAAAAATAAACCAAAATTGAATGTTTTATTTAACCACAATCCTGACCTTGGCTTGGCTGTTAGTCTGTACAAGACTGTGCTTTCATGTGCTGTATTTCCTTCTGACTCACCCAGGAAAAGCACACTTCTCTGAGCTGAATATATGCGTTGTTTTCACATCTGTCAACTGTCATTTTGACTAGCATCTGACAAATCATTCTTTTCTACAGATATTCAAAGAAGAAAGTAGAAAGTACACTGACACTTTTTGAGATTTCTAGGCACTGTTTCATGTTGTGCTTTTATTAATTTAGATTTCTAAAATTGGTGCACTTGTGTGGACTGCTGCCCTAACAGAATCTCACAAACAGCCGTGCATAGAAGTCCAACAGCCAAGGGCAGGAATTTATTTAAATAGTACATTAAATTAGTTTTTTTTTTTTTTTTTTTACCAAACCCTATCATATACCCTCAGAACACGTGGAATGTATGATACAGTCAAACCAAAAAGTATTAAGACACCAGATATAATTCTTGATATTTTTTTTACTAGTGGGTACAGGACACTACAGTTAATTTATGAGATTAATGAGATTTAATTTTCATTAAATTAAATTAAATAATTTATTTTATTTTATTTATTTCATTTTTATTTAATATTATTTTATACTTTTATTTAATTTCTTTCATTTTTAGTTCATTTTTATTTAATGTTTTATGTTTTATGTAATATGTTTTATTTTATTTAAGTGAGGATAGCAAAATAAAGTAAACTGTTGTCAGAATTTTTGGTTGAGTGTAATCCATTATATACCTTTCTATCAAAGTTATCTGACATTATCAAGATGAATTTGTTCTAACACTGTTTAACTCTTGAGTTCTTGTCATATTTTATTACCATTTTCCAAACTATAGCGAATAAACTGTGAAAATATGGGAAATGTCTGAATACATTTTGGTTTGACTGTATGTGTCGCATGGGCCATTCTGTAATAGTTTTGCAACTTTTTTAAAGCTTCATGCTGGTCCCCATTCACGGATATTGTATGGACGAGCTTGAGCAGGGCATTTTTTATATTTCTCTCTTCAAGTTCTAAAAAGAAAGAAGAAAATGCCATTGGAACAACACAAGGGTGAACTATCCTTATTCACTACTAGACGTTTTGCCCTTATTAACCTTAAATGCTCTTAGTTCTGGATTTACAGTTGTCTACTTAGGTCATTTTGGTTGATATAATGCTCATTCTCACCATAATAAGAACACCATATTTGAGTGGTCCGGTGGTCTGGACTGTCTCCATGTCGTCATTGTTGGTGTACTCCCACGCCACACCTTTCTCGATTAATGTACGTGACTCAGGAAAATCACCATCGTCGTTCAGGAAGATATGATCTGTGGCCTGGTTCTTCACCGCTAGCAGACGACAATTTAACATTAGGACAATCTTAACTCCATGCAATTCGATTCATGCACCCAGCTAGACAAAAACAAGGATCAATCTTCATCAAGCTGATTTGATATGCATTTCTTGTACCTATAAATCACAGTTTTGGAAGGCATTACTTCTAAGTAGCTGAGGAGCTTCACGGCCACTGAGCTGGAGCTCCTAATGTTCTCACTGCCAGGAGGAGTCCAAACCTCTCCATCAATAATAAACAGTGGGAGGCCAGACACTTGAATTATGAGGGCCAGTGTCGGAGTAATTAATCATACGGGCATTTGCTGAGAAGGAGCCTCTACCTAGAATATGTGGAGTTCCTTTGAATTCGCGGATCTGTATGTGGCGTGCTCCTCTTGGAATCTCCAGGATCTTCAGAAAACCTAAGAATAAAAGTGAATAATTTCACAGATGTGGTGAATTTTAGAAAAATCTGGGTTGAAAAAATACTGAATGAACTGCACAGGTCATGTACGTAGACTTTTTCACCTGGTTTCCTCGTGCTCCGGGTGAAATTTCCTTTGACAATCTTGCAGGTAGAGTTGTCTCCTCCACACACGCCACACTTATCGTCCTCTTGCTCCGAGGCTATAACATTGTCACAGCCCACTTTCTGTGCAGAGAGCAGGGTTTAAGAGAACCAAGAATATATAGAGAGATATAGGTATGACTTATGTGCCGATCTTAGATAAGCTGGGCAGATTCACAAAAATTGTATGTTATATAACCTGTTTTTTTTAAGGTGCACTTACTAATTTTAAAGTTTTACTCATTAAGAAATTATTAGCACTTTAAAAAAATTTTAAAATCACATGTGAGCTTCACACTCCCAATGGAATACTAATTAGTTTATAACAGGAATAATCATGGGAATCTAATAGGGTAATAAAAACAGAAAAAGGCAGAAAGACTATCACCATTTTGTGGTTTGTCCAGTAATAAATCCTCAGAATAAGATTTTTATATTATAAAATTCATAAAAATATTTTAAATTATACAAATATTTACAAAATTACAAAAAAATACAAATTGCAAAAGATAACTATATTTTTGCACTGAAAACAGCAGGGCATTTCCACAATTGAATCTGTAATTGCAAGCATTGCTTTTGAGTGCTAAGACAACACTGCTATTGACCAGCAATTTAGCATGAAATATTACGCATGAATGGTGAAATTACTCCTAAACTTAATCTTAATTCTAACCACAACTCCTATTTGCCAATAAAATCAATAAACACTCTTGAGCACACAACTGCATGGAAACAATCACAGATCCCATCTTAGTGAGTGCCAGTGCTGGTACACATTCAAACCCAGCTTTTTCCAGACATTCATATCCCTCTCAGATTATAAAGCAATACATCTTGGAATGCACTTCATCTTTTAATTCCAGTAGCAAAACATCGAGATCTAAGCATGTACTTCATCAATCTGCCTCACTCACGGGGCTTCACATTCATGTGTTCCACCAATAGCAGAACTAGCTAAACACAAACTATTGAAAACAGCGTCCTGTTCTAGCAAATCAACAATTTACCTGGCAGTAAGAAGTGGAAAGGCCTCAGAAGACTGATTAGGCCAGATATTATTCATTCTATGGCATTTTGGAGGATGAACTTCAGTGATGGATGGTTTGTGTGAGTGTGTTTGAATAACCTTTACCTCACACTCCCCACGCACACACACGCTGTAAGGGTCTTTGTAGGAACAACGTGTGCCATCATGCACCATTCTCTTCATGGACACCACGTCGCCGGTTTCCTTTGACTGGCAGTATAGTTGACATCTCTCATCAGCTGTCCAAAAAACAGACCACAGACAAATTCACACAATTCATAATTGCATCTATTTGTACTTAAGGTGTGGTTTTAGCACATATACATTTTTGCATGTTTACATAGACACTGAAATTATTGTCCAAAATAAGAGGGATCATACAAAACGCATGTTATATTTTATTTAGTACTGACCTGGATAAAATAATTCACATAAAAGAAGTTCACATATAGTCCACAAAAAAAATAATAGATGAATTTACAAAAATTACCCCGTTTAAAAGTTAACATACACTTACTTCTTAATACTGTGTTGTTACCTGAATGACCCACAGCTGTGTTTTTTTTAGTGATAGTTGTTCATGAGTCCCTTGTTTGTCCCGAACAGTTAAACTGCCTGCTGTTTTTCTGGAAAATCCTTCAGGTCCCACATATTCTTTGTTTTTTCAAGAACCCTTTCAAACACTGAGGACAGGTGAATCACTCATATGCAACTATTGCAGAATGTTCAAATGCTCATTGATGTTCCAGAAGGAAAAACAATGCATTAAGAGTCAGGGGTGTAAACTGTTGAACAGAATGAAGTGTAAATTTTTTCACATTTTTTTTTTTTGCCTAAATATATATATATATATATATATATATATATATATATTTTTTTTTTTTTTTTTTTTTTTTCAAATAGTACTACCCTTCAGAAGCTACAGAAGATACATGCATCTTTCAAAGAAGACAAAATAAATTAAATTTACCCTGATTGTCAAATGCAAAACAGTTTCACCCTGCCCGGCACGCAACAGCGAGCACTTTCTGTAATAGTTGCATATGAGTCCCTCAGTTGTCCTCAGTATAAACAGATGGATCTCAAAATCTTACAGTCATTGTTGGAAGAGTTCAAATACAAAAAAAAAAAAAAAAAAAAAAAAAACCTGAAAAAACTAAGAATTTGTGGGAATCAAAGGATTTTTCTGAAATCAAGTGTATGGAATTTTTTGAATGGGGTCTGTTTTTATAGATTTAACTATTATTTTCTTTTGTATATGTAAACTTTGACCTCACACTGTATGAGGAACTTGAGAGGAAATGTTAAATTCATAGAATTCATTAAATGAATAGGTTTATTTTATTGTATTTTATTTTAATGAGGTTAATGAAATATGTTCAGTGCCATCACTTAAACATAAGAGGCTTATTCTAAAAACAAAACTGAACCCAAACCTTTGAACAGTAATCTACATCCAAACATACAAAAATGTACAAGAATGAGTGCTTGTAAATAGTAAGATCAGGCTAACAAATAAAACATTTATGTGCGTCACAAACACACTTTTTCATACAAATACCTATAAAACTAATGATTTAGAAAATTGGAAAATTCATATGGATAAACTGATATCATATTTGTGGTGTAAAGTCCTAAATGAAGGTGTCTGCTATAAAAAATAATAAATCATAAAGATGTAAATGATTTAAACTCAAATAACATTATTTATACTGTATGTACACTGAAAACAAGACTGTTTACTCCTTTTAGCAGTAGCGGGGGAGGCTGGAGTGGTTATTAGCTGGCTACCTACATTCCCTCTACTGTAGCAGTAATTCGGCCCCAGCGGATAACTGGAGATGCCATTGCTGCTTAATCACATTTCCATGTGCCTTTCTTCCAACCGCTGCTGTCCACCTCTTGGCTGATGCCCTTCTCAATGACTGGGCCAAACTTTTGTCGAATGTTTCCAAGCAGCTAGGTTGTTACTTAACTCTCCAGTTAAGTACAACTTTTTTTTTTAAAGTCTTAATTTTGAAGTTAGCAAATAAAGACCTAAACGATGATACCATGATCCTAAAGGAGAGATATAGACACTTTTTTCCAGACAGGTTTCATCCTTTCCATGAATTTAAGTTCCATCTTTTTAAAGTTCCATCTTCGTTGTGCATTAAGGTTTTGATGTCTCGACATGAAACCATGAAAAAAATGTCTGCCACAGGATAAAAAAAAATATTTTTTTTGCAATTCTGAGTATATATATCTCACAATTTTGACCTTTTCCCCCCTCAGAATTGCCTGAGAAATGGTAAAAATTGCAAGAGAAGAGTAGAGAAGCATAAGAATTGTAAGATAAAAAATACTTTTTTCTGTCATGACAACTCTCAGAGAGTTTAGCATGGTAATATACCAACCTGATTTCATGACAAAAATGTACATATGTGAACTTTTACGCAAGACCGCCATGTATGTTTCGTGACATATTCCACTGAGTGGTGGTAAATGAGTGTTACGTTTTTTGTGACATTGGTTTAGTATGTGTTTTGTACGGCTAATTGTTCAGATTAACTAAGATTAAGAAATATTGTAGAACTATTGTTCATTGTTCATGTTAACTAATGTAGTTAACAATTGTTAAATGAAACCTTATTGTAATTATTACCAATCTCTTAAAATGGTACATAAAATACAAATAAACAGGGGTGAGGTATTTTCTTTTTTTATCTCTTATGCTATGAAAACATTTACAGGAACACTAGCTTTATGAATAATATTTAAAAAGCACATTCCGTTGAAAGAAAGATGAACACGACCCAAGACACATGGCAGACATCAGGAAGCATTAAAATGAAGAGTATAATACCATGTGACTGTGCCAATGTCTTTTTCACCAGCATAAAATGAGATTGAACAAAAATGGAAAATGACGTGGAAATGAATAACACTAAATAAATCAGGTCATCTCTTACGTTCAGAGTGCTCATAGGGCAGCCAATGGTGTTTGGTGCCTTCATGCTCAAAGTGGGGGTTCCACATCTTGCACTGCTCCTCTCTAAAGTCAGCCAGGACCTTTGCACACTCTTCTATGTTACAGAGCTGGAACTCATAGTTGTTTCCATAACAAGTGCGCCCCCCGTTGGCCGGACTACAACATAGAACAGATTTGCTCACGTCAACCGAGGAGAAATGTGAGAAGATGAAAATACTGTTTTCATCGACCGATTTGAAGACACTCACATTGGGTTGTTACACTCTCGAGTTCGGAACCGTACTCCACCGCCACAGGTACGAGAACAGGAACCGAACTTGGTCCACTGACCCCAGTGACCATCTTGCCTAAGAATGTCTGCCGTCAGCTTGATACAGTGACCCTTAAAACAGTGCTAGAGAAATAAAGAGAGGAAAAAAAATAGAAAAAGTAAGTAAAAATGGAATCTTTCTAGGTAAATGCTCAGGTTCTGAACATAAGGTCTAACCTTTCCTGTTGCACACTTGGTCCCATCGATAGGAGGGCCCTTCTTGGTCTTGCAGAAAAAAGGGTTCTCGGGGTGGCTGCACCACAGCTGCTTGCAAGGATCGTAGGTGCTGTACTAAAAGAAACAGTCATGCTCGTATTCATACACACAGACCATGTGACCAGCCCAGATTACATGGCCTTATTGTGGACTCAGTTTATTGCACTGCAAACTATAAACCATTTATAAAACTAGTTTATGTGGTTAAATGTGGACTAATATGGGATGTCAGGTTGGTTGGTATGACAAAGTCTGTCTTTCACTCACCGCAGTGCACATCATGTAGCCCATGCCGAAGTCAAAGCGGCACTGGTCATTCATAGAGTAATGGAGACCAGGCAGCTGGGGCAGAGTTGGCCACTCATGATCAAAGGGGTCGTCACGCAGACAGTCATATGTACTACATGAGTAATAGTACTACTTTAGGTTTTGTAATCCAAGAACGGAACGGGAAGAAAAACAGAATATATTCATATACTACAAAGCAGGAAGCTACCAAAACCAAGTAACTCACTTGAGGTATCGCCTAAGCTCCTGTTGACTGCATCGGGACCAATGAAAGCGGTGGAAGGCTGCTTGAACCAGAGGAGCCATTATACTCCCCATGGGAACCTCATCCCCACACTCATTTGCCTGACCATCATGCTCCATCCCCAGCCTGAATATAATTAAAAACATGCAAACATTAATTCACTCAATCTATACAGTCTTCTTCTACATTGAATGTGGGTGTGGGTAAGAGAGTATACGTACATAATTAATAAAAAATAAAATAATAAATAAACTGCAAACAAATATATAATATATATAACTTTAAACAAAGACGTTGTGCATATATATTACTATGGGGAATGGCATCTGCATAGTATTCACTAGAGGACACAGACTCATTCCCTCTTGGGGAACCACGATTAGATGCGTAACCCAAGATGTTTCCATTCAAGGGAACTCGCACTTTGTCAGGACGATCAATTGTTTGTCTTACAATTTTGACATTTTTTCTTACAGTTGTGAGTTTATATCTCGCATATCTGACCCCCCGCCCCCCTCAGAACTGCGTTAAAGTTGCAATTCAGAATTTTTCAGTGAATTGCAAACTCAGAATTGTGGAATATAAACTTGTGACTGTGAGAAATAAAGTCAGAATTGTGACAAATCAACTGACAGCCATCATGACTTTTTTTCGGGCAATTTAGAGTTGTATTTCACAATTCTGACTTTTTCTGTCACAATTTTTTTTTCGCTTGCACGATTTTATATCTCACAATTCTGACTTATTTTATAATAATTATGAGATATAAAGTCACAATTGCGAATGACAAAATCCACTTCCGAGGAAAAAAAAACGATGAAAAAATTTAAAAACTTTTTTCTCAGAATTACAAGCTTTAATTTTACAATCCTGACTTCATAACACACATGTGCAACGTTACCATTCACCCAATAGCTTCAATACAGTTAACTTTTTATTAATGGCTTGAACTGTAAATTCTTGATTTGGGTTGAACTGCTAGTGGTTGAACTACTTTAAATTATGATTATCTTAAGGCTTGACCCCATCATATTGCAGTAGCTTCTCCAACACTGTAGATGTGCTGGAATATTATGGTGGAAGTTTTGACCAAGTTTTTCTCACACATGTCCTGTCTCATGGGCTACAACAAAAGCAGACGAGAAGCCATCTTCATGGTTCAGAGTGCAACTTCTCACAGGGTGACACATTCCTGTCACAGGAGCATATCCTGCAAAGATAAATCGTTTTCAGTGGTCTGTTATTTATGCTGCGTCAAATTGGACATTTTTGCTGAAAAACTTGTGGTAAGATTACAGTTCACCCTCCCAGTGGGATGCTAACATGTAAGTTCACAGAATTTCAAAAGTATTACCTTGCATGCCAGTGGGCCCAAACTCTTGTCTGGTGAGGAAAATGGCATGATCATGGTATTCTGCATCATTCTTGTCCTCTTTTTGCTGCAAGAAAGCCCAGCGGCAGACATTCTCCAGACTCTGAGAAGCGTTGCCCAGCTCAATCAAACCCATGGACTGTATACCAACACAAATCATAGGTTTAATCATCGGATACTGTTAACTAAAACAATTTAGTTTAGGAAATTTGAAACCATCTTAGAATCCAATACAGACAAAGAAATGATCAAAACCTTTAATTTCACTTAGTATTTACTTTCACAGAGTATTAGAATGCTTAAGCCAAATCTATTAATACATTTTTACATTTATAACCAGTTTTTGAGGTACTGTATAATTTTGTCCATGTGTTTTCAAGACAAAATAACTTTCTAGAATTTAATTTTTGAGTTCTACTTGAGGTTTATTTTATTTTATTTATTCATTTTTAAATTAGCAATTAAATGAAAAGTGGTCCAAAGAATAAAGAAACTAAAACCTGGCAGACAGGACTTTGGCACCAATTTGTACCTACAGTAATTAAACTTTTTCAATTTCAGTATGCTGTTTATTTATTTATTTATTTATTTTTAAACAGTGCACTCGTTTTTTTATTTTTTTTTATTTGTTTCTTAGGCATTCAGGTTGTTGTCATGCGTCCATTACAAAATAAATCCAAAAACACAACTTTGAAACTGCCTCGGCTACAGTGGTGAAACTTGGATTGTGATAACAAAATATACTTCAATCTCTGTTGGATTGTGATAACAAAATATACTTCAATCTCTGTTGACAGCTACTAGAGTCGAGTACACTAGATATTTTTCAGCATTAAGATATTTTCATACTTTAAAGTGCTGTTAATACAACCACTGTCATGCAACAGTTTCAGAAGTAAACTGACTGCTGCCATCTTACCTTGGAGGAGCAGAGCATCATGATTCTAACCAGGACAACATTAATATGGGCACCCAGGGTGCTGTCCTGATAAATTTCATTCACCTGTGGAACAATTCACAAGAAAACAAAGGATAAACAAGCAGAAAGGTAACACAAATATAGCCTTACTACAGAGAGCCTGGACATGACGAATGGATATATAATTTGTCTGGGCAATAACTTGGCTATGAAAATTATGTAGGCAGGAAAAGCAGAGTTTACTGCCTGTGAGCTGAAAAACACAAAACTTACCCTTACAGCCACCTTGAGAAGGATTTAAAGGTCAACTCTGAACCCTGAGTTATCATTTACAGGTGCCTGGAGATGTGTTCAGGTATTTATATATTTGTGGAAGTCTATTATACATTCAGATTAAAAAATGAATAATTAAATAAATAAATATTTGTAGGTAAATATGTGCTGGTAATTCACCTGCAAATTCACTAGAAAATATAGAGTGGTGGAGCTGGGGGAGGTGGAGGCTTTATTCTAAATTTATATATAAATAAATAAATAAATAAATAAGTACATACATTACAGGCATATCTGCATCCCTTCATAAAAAGACACACATATTTGATATCACTACTGAATGGTCCTAAAGAAGGGAAATTATTTTACCATGCTTACACCTGACTTCTCTCCACTCATTTACACAATACCCTGGGGCAACCTGGGAAGAAATATGTAAGGAGGTGCTGAGGCTTCGGCTAAATGACCAGGGTGTTGAGAAAGAAAAGGAACACTATAGAACACACACACACACACACACACACACACACACACACACACACACACACACACACACAAAGAAAGTGACAGATGGATGACAGCTCGACTAGAGGCTGTTTAAAAATCTGAGTCTGATTATGGAGAGCAGACACTTAGCAAATAAGATAAATTCTAGCTATAGTTTCCACTAAAACACTCAAACCCTCCCCAGAATGCATAAAGATACAATTAGATGCCTATTTCTCGTAATACCACTTGTTTTGTCAATAAAACGGTAGGTGTGTGTGCATTTAATCTCAGATTTAATTCTAACAGGGATACTAATTATAAATCCAATCAGGAGTATATGTGTTTGCATATACAGTGCCTTGTGAAAGTATTCATACCCCTTAATTTTTTGCCACAGGTTAAGTTCACTCGAAGTGTAGTAATGTCACACCTCTGTGAATGTTCTGTTTTGGTTTCTCCCGTGTGTGCCCATGTTTGGTTTCCCTGCCCTCATTAACGTGTATCACCATCCCCTGCTTGTGTTAATTAATGTCCTTTATAAGTTGCATTCAGTTCTTGTATCTTGGTCGGGTAATAAGGTTGCTTTATGTGTACGTGTGTTCCTGCCATCTGTCTGTTCATTACCTCTATGTGGATATCATTGAAGAACTTTGTGTTTGATACAACGTCGTTCAGTGTTTCTCTCACTCGTGCCCCGTGACAGATTACCTGACCATAACAACATTTAGCGGTGTGCTGTGCCTCACATTTTATTTCCGTTTTTGTTACCAGTGTTTGTTTTGTTTGTTCACCCCGTCATGTATGACCCATTTGTCCTCATTCTCCTGCTGGAGCAGGGAGAACGCTCTCTCGAGGACCACACCAGAAACTTTGCATTCCTCTCGGAATTCATGCACTTCCCGGATGGCTGCCTTTGCAACTTCTATCTTACTGGACTCAACGCGGCCACCAAAGTGCAGCTGTTCAGGGATGGTTCTCGAGAGAGCCTCCTCACCTACATCGAGTGGGTGCTGGTGTCCTATGACCATCGAGACTGTGGTGTAGGACGCCAGCCCCACTCCAGACCCAGTGCCCAGCCCTCCATCTTCCCAGTGTGCAGAGTCACAACCTGAGCCCACCGCTGATGGAGAGCCCGAGCCCCTGGCGACCGACGAGCCAATGCGGATACGAGTGACAGAGCTGAGGATCGCCTCGGAACCTGAGCCGACACAGTCCACTGTGGCCCGTCAGTCCACCGGCTCCACCGGGTTTCCTTGTTCCTCCAGCTCCGACTTGGTCTGACGTCGACCATCTGCAGCTTTGGGGTTCCACTCCTCCGGCTACGCCTCGTCCCTTCATCCCACCGGCTTTGTCAGGCTCCTCCTTCCCTCTGGCTCCACTGTGGCCTTCCGGATCCCTGACTTTGCCTTGGTTGCCGGCAAATCTGCTGCGCCTTGGCCCTACGGATCCTCAATGTTGCCCGGGCTCATCGGCTCTCCGTCTCCACCTCAGGCTCCACCTCCATCTGCTCCACCTCCGTCGGTCGACCCCTGGTGCCTTTAGATCTTCCTCCACCATGGCTCATCCATCTGTCGGCTCCACCGTGGGCCACTATCATGACTGCGGACTGGGTCTCACCTTGCTCCTCCTGCTCCGGATCCCTCCTGTCTCCTCCTTGGTTCCTCCCTCCGTCGGATCCTCCATTGACTTTTCTGTTTCCTCCATAGTTCCTTCCTCCATCATCGCCACCCTGGACTCTGTTATTTGTCCTCTTCCTAGGAGTCCGGCCTCCGCCAAAATCTCTTCCTATAAAGACTTCCTCCTGTCCATCCCACATCCACTCCTTTGTCCACCACCTAAGTCCCCTCCGTCCATCCATCCTTCTACAGCGCGAGGTCGCGCCTTCCGGGAGGGGGGAGTAATGTCATACCTCTGTGAACGGTCTGTTTTAGTTTCTCCTGTGTGTGTGTCCATATTTGCTTTTCCTGCCCCACCTGCTTGTGTTTATTTATAAGTTGCATTCAGTTCTTGTCTCTTGGTCGGGTAATAAGTTTGCTTTATGTGTATGTGTGTTCCTGCCTTCTGTCTGTCTGAACTGGATACAACGTTGTACGGCGTTTCTCTCACTCGTGCACCATGACAAGTAACATCTACAAGCAATATGAATGCTACTGAGCTATATTTCAACTGTCCCAGATAGTACTAATACTTATGCAATGGAATCATTTTTTTTTTTTTTATTAATTTGCAAAGATGTTAAAAATAGTTTTGCTTTGCCATTATGGTGCATGGAGTGTATATTGATGTGGAAAAGAAGTTAAATATAAGGCAGCAACATAACAAAATATCGCTTTCGCTAGGCACTGTTTAGACAATATGAAAAATATCTGTTTTTAAATTCCTTTTGATATTTCATTCAATACAAAAATAAGAATGACTGATGAAAAATATAGTACTCATGGGTTTTTGAGTAACCAAATTGTGAGTTCTAATGTATTTGAAATTTGATTCAATATTTAATTTTACATTAAAAATGATAATTACTACATATTTATAATGAGAGCACAAAGACATGTTTCTCTGTTGTTAAAGTAACAGTTCATTATTATTGAAAATGGTTTAAATACTAGTCTCTGAGAAACAGTGCCAGGTAACCCTTTTCCCACGTGAAACCATGTTTCTACTCAGGCAACTTAGTAATGACAGCTCTGTAACCTGGAACATAAATGCCTATTATCAGCACATACTCTCTCGCTTTTATTCTCTTCTCTCCCACACAAACACACACACACCATACTAATCACCTTAGCAGTGAGTCTCTCATTAGCACTGGCTGTCTCTGGCCCTCTCCAGGACCCTGTCAGTATTTTATTAGTCTAGATCTCTGCTTGTAGCTGGCAGGTAGCTAATTGACGTGTAAGAGGCCAAAGTGCCAGAAAATCATTAGGACTAAATTAATAATGCAGCAAGGTCTTCCATCGAAGCTTGTCTTGTGCTTAGCAACGGAACCGCCGTGCAAACAAAAATGAACTGTGAGGGAATTACAAGTAAGTTGCAAGAGCTTTGGAACTGCTATCCAGTCACTTGTATACTTAAAACATACGCAAGTACAAAAATGACAATTGTTCTAGCTATAAAAATTAAATTTAGTGTGTTATCAGACCGCAGTTTATAACGCAATGCAAATATGAACATTTTGAACATTGCCACAAGGGGCACTGAAACAGACACTAGAGTAAATATTTTTCTTGTTCATGCTAATTTAATAAAGTTAGTGTGTTTGTAGTTAGCTACCTAAATAAAACACATCTAGTTTAATGTCACAGGCATTAGAAAGTAATTCTGAGGTTTGTTACCACCACAGCAATGCGATTAAAGTAAATGTTAAGCAATGTTTTTAAATGGACTATGGGACATCAGTCAAGCATTTGGGTCTGTTTCTTGTAAAATTTCTGGCAAAAATGAATCAAAGTGGGAAAAAAAAACAGGGAAATGCAGAATATGTTTAGTTGTGCAGGTTCGACAGCAAGTTCATTGCAAGTCTGGTCTTGTCGAGGATCTCAAGTACATCAATCTTGCAGGTAGGAAACCTTGTCAGGGATGTGGATGTAATTTCTTGACTCAAAGCAGTTGTCAGGGAGATGGATGGAGGTTTGGATTTCCATTCAAGCATCAAGCCCTAACGTACACAATAATGCTAATTTCTCTATTTGAGTTTGAAGTCATTCATGTAAATGTCTGTCTGATAAAATCATGATTGTAAATAACCATTAGCGCTGTCTGAAAAGTGATGTTAAGAGAGATATTTCAGATAAACTTTGATTTGTTTACGTGAGTCATTTAGCTAACGCATAATTTAGCAAATGCCATTTGGCAAACTTTCTATATACAAATTAACTTAGAGTAGAAGGACACTTTCTCAAAATAAAGGTTACAAAGGGGTGGTTTCAGAGCTATGTAATATAAGAACCATTTTGGGTTCCCACTAAATGTTTCAGTGAAACATTTTTAAAATAACCATTTTCCCCCATGCACTCTTAAAAATATGGATTCTCAATTGCATTGATGGTTCCATGAAGAACCTTTAAAATTTCCATTGCACAATAGGTTATTTAAAATGGAAATGGTTCTTCAGATTCACACTTCACAATAAGAAGAAAATGGTTCTTTTAAGAACTATTCACAGAAGGGGCTTTTGCACTGGGTAGTCACAGGAACTTAGGTAGTTATAAGGTGCTTTCACACTGCATAATTCTAAGAACTTAGTTTTAGGAAATAGCCAGCATAGTGGTTCCTAGAGAACCAATCTCCCCTCTGGGCCGTATTCATGGTTACATTCGCACTGGCAGCAGGAACTCTGAAGTGGCTGACAGCGAAGTGTCTTTATTCATGACATTTACAAGCATCAACAACCAGTGAATGGAGGAGCTGTTTTTGTTGTGTGTCATGGATTTCATGATAACAGAGATAGAATGTAAACGCACAATTTATGAAATGGAAAGAGCACGAAAATCTGACTAAATCAGTGTTACATCAGTGTTACATATCAACGCTGAGAAAAGAACACACTGCTGCAGACAACATCTAAATACCGTTATCAATGTTTTCCATGTTTGTGGAGTAAATATTTTTACATAGTTTTTTAAAAATGCATAGTAGCTGGTGTTTCGTATGCGTTTTGTCAATCAGCGTACACTAACTTCACTGATCTTCCCTGAGCTAATTTAGTTCCCCCAAACAGAGTTCAGTGCAGTGCAAACACATCAAAAAGCGTGAACTTACACGAATAGTTCTAAGAACTATGAAAAGGTTCCTCTAGTGTGAAAGCCCCTACACAAACTAGGCACCAGGGAGGTTCCCCAAAGAACTAAATGTTCTTTATTGGCTTCTATGGTTCCATGAAGAATGTTTAACTACCATAGAGCCTTTGGATTGCACAAAAGGTTCTCAAAAAAGGTTATTGAGGCGATTCAAATGTTATTCACACTACACTCAGTTCACAAAATAAAAGTGCAAAAAAAGAGAGTTATTGTAGCAAGGCTATAGAAGAACAATTTTGGGTTACCCAAAGAACATTTATGTCACAATTTCCTGCTGCATGTTTGCGCTGCAGGAACTGGGAGCAAAGCCGGTTCTAGAAATGTCTTTTGGTGGAACTAAATTAACTTCTGCTTCAGAGTAGGGTCTAACCCAGCACAATGAGAAACTGTATGGAGCAAACAGATGATTTGTGCATTATTACTTATGATAATAAGGGCTTCTGCACTATGTAGTTCTAGGAACTCAGTTCCAGGAACTAGCCAGCAGGGTTGATAGAGCCTGAAAATCTGACTTAGGGGCTATTTCTTGAGATGATGCTGTGTTTATGGAATTTTTTTTAGAATGAGGTAAAAAAAAAAGATTATATAGGGAAAGCTCTGGCTTTGTGTGGAGAGGCCCTAAATCTCCTATGACAACTTGGAGTGTTGCACATCATCAAGGCTGAGAAAAGAACACAATGCTGCAGACAACAGGTAGATAAATGCTGTTATAGCTGTTTTCCATGTTCGTGGAGTAAATATTTTTACATGGCTTTTTAAAAGTAGCTGGCATTTCATATGCATTTTCCCAGTCAGTGTACACTTACATTACTGATAGTTCAAACTGTTTTAGACCCTACTCTGAAGTAGGAGGTAAATTAATTCACCCAAACAAAGTTCCTAGAACTAAATACGATCCTAGTTCCTGCAGTGCGAACATGCCAAAAAGCGTGTACTTCCGCCAATAGTGCAAAAGCCCCTAATAAGTTAGGTCATGAAGGTCATATCAGTAAGTACTGAAACTATTAGCGACCACCTCAAGCTTAAATTCTTTCTAATTGGGTTTGGGAAACTTACAATGTTCATGAGGGTCAAGAGGTACTTCTGAATGTGCTCTCTGCCATGAAACATCACCACAGAGCAGTCCACTCCCAAGAGAACCTCAATGTTAAAGATCTCATCTTCATACGTCTCTCTGCGGGTCCGTGTGTTGCTCTTTATTTTCTTTTTAACATGATGGGGTAAAAACTCCAATCCAGCCTGAAGACCCAAAGGGGAACCTGCAAAATAACACACAAAAATGCTTATCGTAAAAAGGTCAAATAATAAGGAATCAGTTTTTCTTTGACCTTTTTAGTATGATCACAGTAAAGTTCTGAACCAGAAGCTGATCAGAAAAAGGGTATGACATGCCTAATTTAAATGTAACATCATGAAGGAGGCAAATTTAAATGAGCCACAAAAACTAAACTGCCTGTTGTATATTGTTCATACTGTAGATTAAGATAATTTATTCAGCCCATTTCTTAACAGGAAACAGCAATGATAAACAAAAACAGTAGCAGTATGTTTCTCATTTCATTCAGCAGATTCTCTCTCTTTTGTCACTTAATACATGACACAAACACTCTCGCAACTCCAAAAGCTTTCATGTTCAGACTGGGTGCCACTGAGGCATGTCTCTCAGGCTCTGCCTGTGCCAAAACTGCTCGAGCGAGGGACAGCGTGAGGTAAGAGAGAACTAAAACGGATGACAGGCAGAAAAATATTACTGTACCAATTCAGTGATATCTTGCCTTTGACTCCCCTTACTAAAAAACACAATTATCCTATTTATTTACCATGTTATTCACATAATACTTGATGTTGTGTCCAAAACATTCCCTGCTATGTGCTTGATGACTTCAGTCTGTGTGTTTTGAGAGAAACTTGATGTTTCTTCCCAAGGTGATAAACCTTATGATTACAAATTTTTATATGCCATTTGATGTTCTGATTTAATTTCTTAATTTATTCAGAAGTAATGAGATAATCCTGAAGGGCTATTCACCAATCAGAGAAGTCGCTGTTACTATGGAAACCAGAATCCCAGCAAAAGAACTCACAAGTGACCACCCACTCCTATCAGGCATTGTGAATGACAACTGATTTTCCTGATATGCTCACACAACTTGCATATACTTGAATAGTTTGTCAAAAACTTTAAATACATGGTATTTTATACTATATTAATCACTTAAAGTGTTATCCAAGAACGTTTTAATGCCTAAATAGAAAATAAATGAGAAAAGCAGCCTTGATTCCTAACCATTATACTATCAGGCCCACTTCTACAGTGATCGATCAGTTTTGCATTGTGTTAACCCATGAAAATATCCAACCTTTTGTGCGAAAACAAATTAAATGGATACAAAACACTTTTTTTATATTTATTTATTTTTCCGGGAACAGCGATTCAGGATTTCCAGATCAATAGCCACAGAATTGTTAATGTGCAATCTAATTAGACTGTTTGTGTAAATTGTAATTTTTTAAAAAAAATGCTCTTCTTCAGTGCCTTTTTGATTTTATTTTCCAAGTATAGCACTTGTAGGGTAATATATGTAAATACAGTCTATTAACATGGTTCAGAATGGAGGGATCTTGATAATTGTTCCCTGTTTTGGAAAGAGGCAAAGCAGTGTACATCTTCTCATAAACTTCTTGGTTATGTTGAATAATAAAACAGAATTTGAAAAACTTCTAGCTAATTTCTAAACAAGTAGAGACACCCTGATATACAAACCAAATGGGAAGTCAAACAAATGCACTATAAAAATCAGTAATGTTTACTGCCAAGGCAACAACAACAAATCTGCAGAACAAATAAATGTAAGAAATCCTAGACAAATTCTATAAAAACTAACATTTACAGCAAGGTATACAATCATCTTGCAATGTTTTATTAGCTTGACAAATTTATATAAAAATGGGTCATGGGCTTTGTTTGTGCGATAGACATCTGTTTTGCTCTTTTCATCACACTGTGTATTTAGAAGCACATTACACTAGAAATAAACTGGTGGAAAACCAAAGCTGGTTCATGTCACTCATACTGGAGTTGTCTGCGTGGAGTCAAATTAGACTTTGGAAAACAAGAACTAGCATGTTAGGGTAACCTGTGAATGTGAGTCCGGTGCTGGAATGACACCAAAGATAGAGGCAATTACCAGGACATCAACACAAAAGGCCAGAGTCATGGAAAAGGTTAAGTATTGGCTTAGAATAAAAATGATTTTTAAAGGAGTATCAGCACTGACCATGAGGAGTACCTAGTGCGGCTCCAAACAATGTTGTTACTAACTTAAATACATTTTCCAGCATTGTAACAGAAGCTATTTTAGCAGCTTTATCAAATAATATGCTTATTGATTGAAGCAATAAGCAAACATACTTAAAAATGATTATTTATAGTGAATAAATGTATTTCGATTATCTAAATGAACAGATACACAACACTGATTTACAGATTCCAGATAATCGATTCTCCAAACACTTTTTTTTTAGATGTATAAAAATGTATAAAAATGTTTACATTTACCTGTAAAAACTTGATATTGTCACCCTTTTGTAGATTAAGGTAAAACCATAAAGTGACAACGAAGTAGCACTTCTACACTATATTCTCATTGTCAAGTGTGTATCACAATGTCAGCTGACACCCAACTGAATTCCACAGTCATCATATTTCAAGGGTAACAGCCTGTGCCACTGTGTTTTTTTTTTTTTTTTGCTATTGACTATAAATAGAAAGCTACAAAGTATCTTGTGTTCTGGTTGCCATTCTGAGAGACCACGTCCACTCCTAGTTATCCCCTGTCCTGAAGTCATAGCCGTTTCAACTGTAACTGGGGTTTCTGATGCTGTTCTGCATGGAACAATGCTGATGTACAGAATATTGATGAAGGCCCGGGCAGTCAGTAACTGTTACCAATTATCATAATTCTTCGAATCAATGAGTGCTGGGCTTGTCAGTTCTGACATATCAGGCTCACGAAGGGTTATTTGTATTCAGGAAACCGGAGCATCACGAAAAACTGCAAGGATAAAATGAAAACCAAATCTTTTAGAAGCTTTCAAGTAGAACCTTTGCTTTGAAAATGAAATCAAAGTCATTCAGATCTGTTAACAACTGGAGAAATCCTCTTTGAATATGGCAGTGGAAGCTTGACTTGACTCTTTCGAATTATTATTTTTTTGTATAAATATACTTTAGAGACACTGTTTTGTTTTTGAATTCCTGATGGTAAAGTTAAGTTTGAATCAAGTCAGACATGATTATTGCAAAACACATTGCAAAGCAAAACTAATTTCCATGCAAAACAAATATGCAACTTGCCTTTTAAAAAACAATGCTGGCAGATGTGACTGGAAAAATTTAAATGTGCTAAGTCAAAGCAAATGAAACTGTAAGATACAAGACTTTAAATGTAAAACGAACAGGAAAGTTTCTTAAACTCCAGGCTGCACTGATTTCAATAAAGGCAAGCATGATGTCACATTGATGTTAAACCTGAAACATGTTTTACGTGGATAAAATAAAGACATGGTTATGAATGTTACACGAATTTCACTTGGCTATGAATGCAACATCTTGTTTCTTTATTACTTCACTGATTGAAAAACTATGTTGTTTGCAGGATGAATGAAGGTCCATCTGCTTAGACAAGCAAGAGTATCCTCAATGAAGGTGTGACTCAGCAGAGAGGAATATGAGCCCATGCGCACACACACACACACACACACACACACACACACACACACATTCATACACAAAGAAACACTGATACAAGAGTTGCAACGACCATTAGTTCTGCCACTAGTACGTGTGCATGGGTCTGTGTTAACGAGTCGTGAATCACATCTGGGATCTAATGTTCTTGTAAAGGACCCTCTAAAACATAAAAACAGCTATGTATTTTCATGTATGCTTATACTGTAAAAAAAGAATATTTGCAAAGTAAAACTTAATCTGGAAAAGATTTACTTTCTTTATAATGTTTACTTAATAGAATCTTTTTCCTATACATCTTAGATTTACCTGATCTCATGACGAAAATGTCTGTGGGAACTTTTTCCCAAGATACAAAATACATACCAATAAGTACATATCACTGCAGTTTCCAACAGAAATTAACCCTAGAGGCGGTAAAACACTGAGTACTTGTAATCATTTTCACACATAGTTATGATCACAGCTCCATATGTTTTGCTTTCCGGAGGTAACAATCTTGCACTGTAGTTTATATGACATGAAATTGGACTTAGGATGCTTGGGTATGAATCCTGTGAAAAACATGACTCAAAAAGACAGAGCTGAAACACGAGAGATGGAAAAACAAGCGAAAACAGCATGATTGCGTTTTTACGTCACATTCGCAGTAGCAATCATGTCACAATCGGGTAAGTTTATGTGTAGTGCAGAGAATTAGAGTTATAGCGCCATAAAATGTACCATATGTATGTTAATCAATTCTAGGGTTAAAAACGAAACACTCTTTAAGAGCCACTCAGTGGAGTGCAGATTTTACATTGAATATGTCACGAAATGAGATGTATTTCCACTTAAGATAAATAGTGTCTTTTACTAAGAAAATATGCAATTTTTTTATTGTAAATGACATCTAATTGCTATTTACACTTAGTGCAAATAGCCACTGCCAAAATATTTATTTCCAGTCACAATAAAGCAGTAATATTGTCAAATATAGGTATTATTTATTTTTAAACATCTTTTCTGTGCATCTCCATTCCCTCTTTCAGGGAATAGGGGTTACTTTCGTAACCTAGACGTTCCCTCTCAGTCGTTTACTAAAACGTTACGTGGGTACGGACCCATGGGAGACGCCACAATCCTGGATCGCGTTACGCGATGAGTCCCAAATGCTGACAAGCTTGCGTGTCAGAACAAATGGCTTCAGCACATAACCTGCCCAACGCCCTGTGGGCCGGAGGTTCAGGCCCACCAGGGGTGCTAGTTACAGAAGCAATTGTTGGGGGAACACGGAAAAATCTGTGGAACTGAGACATGATGCCACAACTGTAGGGGGTGAAGGAGACCCCCTTACGGAGCACAGTCAGGGACTACTCCGTCTAGTCCAGACTGCGGGGCAAGGAGGACCCAGAATTGCCTATTCAGAACAGTAGGGAAATGGCGCATGGATCCACGAGGAGTGGCGCAGCAAGCTGAGCCGCACTCCGGCAAATTACCTGATGTTACCCAACACACGGGAGGACACAGGCTCGACACGAAGATTATAGAATCTTGCGAAGGTGTTAGGTGTTGCCCAGCCCGCAGCCCTACATATGTCTGCTAGAGAGGCGCTGTGAACCAACGTAAAGGAGGAGGTAACACTCCGGGTGAAGTGAACTCTAACTCCTAGGGGGTATGGCTCACCTTGGTACTCGTACGCCAAGGTGATGGCATCTACTACCCAATGGGCCAACCTCTGTTGCATTCCCCTTCTGCTGTCCACCAAAGCAGACAAAGAGCTGCTTGGAGCGTCTGAATCTCCGGGTGCGGTCCACGTAGATGCGAAGTGCACAAACAGGACACAGCAATTCCAAGGCCGGGTCTGCCTCCTCCGGGGACAGAGCTTGCAGGTTCACCACCTGGTCCCAGAAGGCTGTGTTAGGAAAGCGTATGTTAAGAAAGCGTACTTCAGCCATCTGCGCCTGGTTGAGCCAGAGATGGCGCTCTTGGACCACCATAGTGGACATCACCTGACCGAGGGACCGTGCAGTGACCTTCGTTGCCTGGAGGGAAAAGTCGGTCGATGTGCGCAGTTCCTGCATCAACCTACGGTCAGAACTACCCTCTTGCAGTTCTTTTAGTGCCTTGGCTTGGTGAACCTGCAGGATGGCCATGGCGTGCAGGGTGGAGGTAGTCTGACCCGCAGCACTGTAAGCCTTTACAGCCAGAGCCGATGAAAGCTTACAAGCCTTGGATGGAAAGCGTGGACGATTCCGCCAGGTGGCGGTGTTTTGCGAACAAATGCACAAATGCACCACAACTGCACGCTCCACCTGGGCAATGTCAACGTACCCCCTGGCTGCCCAACCATCAAGGGTAGTGAGAAGGGAGGATCCTGAACGTGTATGAGTCGTGTAAGGGGCTTTCCACCTTCTAGTGAGCTCCTCATGCACCTCGGGAAAGAAAGGAAATGTAGGTGCCTTGGACAGCTCCAACCTGATGCACTTGGCCGTCTGAAGGAGCATGACCGTCAGTTCAGCTTCAACTCCGACTGAGCAGTAGCCGCTGAGGGGTGCTACTCACCAGAATCATCAGCTTCAGCAGACGCCAGAACTTAGCAGTGAGCAGAAATCCGAGTGAGTGTATGCACTTCGCCATCTTATATACCCGTATGTACGGGGGAATGGCGTTGCATGCAAACTCCAATTGCCAATATTCATTGGCTCAGAGGTGATTGGTCTCTCAAGTACGATCCCATATAACGTCGTAGTAAACGACTGAGGGGGAACACCCCTTTATGATGTCCGGCTTGAATAATGATATCAAATAAAATTATTAAAAAAATATATCAAACCCAAGAATTTTACAATTCTTGGTGACAATACGTAAACATTCCTCTTTCAACAAACCGTGTATCTGCATGTTTTTGTGTTACCCAGCCACTAATTCAATCTCACTGGCAGCTAAAACTAGGTTATTTCAACCCAGTTGTTGAGTTTCAGTCAGAGAGCTTTTTCATCCTCTTCAAGAGAAAGTGCTTCTCAGCTGCGCTTCTAACTGGTGTACTTCTTCATTGAAATAAAGATTTGTATACATTTTATTTCATTTATAAAGTCTTTACTGTGCTGTAAATTCTATTATTTTAAGCAACACAATATACACGGACTAGATGTCAGTCAGCTGCGCTAGCAGTGGTCGTTTCACATGATGGAAATGTGATGACGACTCCACCATTAATGTTGGTTTCATTTGGTTTGTTATGGTAAGTGCTGGATTAGTGCTGGTCTAGCTGTTGGACTACCATGGTCTTGGGTGAAACTAGTTGACCAATCACATACGTTGGTTGACACCAACATCTGAAACATGCAAAGACAGTCACCCTAAAATGAGCAGTTGCTTAAGCACACAAGAACTGTGAACCTAAAGTTTCTCCAATGAAGATGTCAGCAAACAAACATTTTGACCATCTTTCACAGACATCTCTCAGGAGCTCTTAATCACGTCTTTACCTTGGCCATCAGTCTTAAAACAAGAGGCAAGTGAACCCTGTAATCTGATGGTTAATGTCTTATTCACCTAGGCATCATCAGTTAGCACAGCTATGTTGAGTTAGCTCATCTTACAGAGCCAGAATTCCGAGACACGGAAAGATCAGTCTTCATTAGCTCTCCAGACGAAATGCCGCAGGCCTTTTCCTAAGACACTGGCTTTACTTGCACCACTGCAAAGGTGGCCCAGCCCAAATGGAGATATTTGCAGCACAGGAGGAAGCTGAACACTCCTCCTTAATGTAAGACCAGGCCAACAGCTCTTAGTCAATGGAACAACCAGAATGTTGTTGTTTCAGGGATGGGAAAAAAGTTAAATGAAAAACACATGCAGTCACAGATTTTCTACAGCCATGAACACACACATTCAGCCACACATGCAAACCTATACGATCTCTGATGGCTAGCTGGAGGCATTATGGCACATTTGGTATGCTGCGGTGTGATATGTGTGGGCTGAAATGTCAGGGTGACTGAGGTAAAGAGAAACTGACAAAAGTGCGGAAACAACACTCTTCTCAAATGCAGTGACAAACCAGGAAAGAAAATCAGGCTCAGATTTTCCCACCTTTATATGCAAGGTCATGTCCAATTATATTTGTTATGAAACCAACTGCTGACAAAACCTACAAAGAAATTATATAAACAGAGCAGAGGAGTTTTTCCAGCACGTCTGATTATGCTATCCACATATTTTGCGCATTTGCAGAATAATGGTGGATGGAAAATATATTAATAAAATAATTACGTCATTTTATACAACAGTTCTTTCTGGTCGTTGAATCTCATTGGCTGATAAGAGTGCGATATTAGAGTGATACTAAAACTCCAACAGACGTTTCACAGTTTGCAATTACATCACTGCTCTTCTTACAGCGAGTGTCTTGGCGGACGCCCAAATCTAGTACAATTTTATAAAAATTACTGTTTTTGTGTAACGGAATGCAGTTTTAGGAGGTTTTCAGGTGAGAATGTACATGTTTCTAATTTAAATATGCAGTTTGTTAATAAAGATAACGTCTATTTGAAAATTTACGTCAACTTTTTTGGACATGTGAGCTCCAGACAGTCAGCCATTCTGGGCTCATGAACGCACCCAAGAGCACCTCACCAGGGCCAGATCTTCTGAAATTCACAGCTGGCTCCGATATCTCTGTAGTGGTTACACGTGAGATGGCAAAATTTCATGTCTATGAAAAATTCTATGCTGTGTATTAGAGACTCCTAAATAGATATTTTACCATTTTTTTGTTACAAATCATGTTGGAAAAGTAATAGATTAATTTATGACAAGAGTGCACCTCAAAAATCTACTTCATAACAGGAGTTCTGACCTTTGTCACAAAAAGACTTTCTTCTTTGCCTTTCATGCTTTAGAAATCATAAGAAATTATATATCACTTGAAAAAATAAAATCTCAAAATATAGCAAAATATAGTGCTTAGTATTGAGAAAAGGTGGGAATGTCCGTGATGGTAGCTACATTGTTCCGTCAATAAATGCCGACAAGAGACTGTTTTTATAAGTCAGTAGTAAATATTTTTACTTTGAAAAGTTAACGCTATAAACAGAAGTTATTTTAAGTTTTAACAACAGCTTGACGCAGCGAACAAATGCACTGAGCAGCATAATCATCCTTAGCAGATGAAAGGATATTAACATTACGACAAAGATAACGCTTTCCTAGCAGATATTCAAACTAATGTTTATTGTGAATACGAGGCCGATCTGAAGAATGCTTCTACTACAGTAATACAATAAGTTTTCAATGAAGCAACTCAACATTCTTCTTTACTTGTTCTAAAATTACGTTTTGGAATTAGTAACGGAGGCTTGGGCTCAGCTGGTAAACTGTCAACTTTAGATTTGTATCCATGGTGGAAGATACTTTGTTGTTATTTTATGTAATTAGACACTTGTGCCATCAAACTGTTGTATAAACACAATATTACACTTGTAGAGGTGAGATATGGCTATATGTTGGCCTGATATACAGACATATCTCACCTTGACGAGTGTGATATTGCCCATTTAACATATATAAAACATATGTGTGATTGTGGTGGACTATTTTGTTTTTATTCTCTAAGAAGATATATAAACTATGATTTAATTTACTGAATAAATATTAGAATAGTGTGATTGTGGTGTATTTTTTTTATTTAGTCAAATTATTACATAATTTTAATATCAGCTTGGTGAAAATTAAATTAAAATTAAAAGTCAGCATAATGGTATTAGCCAAAAATCATATAATAGTTGCATCCCTAACTAAATTTGCCATCCTCAAATGGCAAAGGTCCAAGGAGAGGAGAGAAACTTTAGCTTCACCTGTATTATTCTGATAGGTCAGTGAACAAAATGCCAAAAGCCATGTTTGAAGAGAAAGCACAAAGTATTGATGATTCAGTATTGTGAAGGCTAGCCCTCTTTCTCAGGTTACAGTAACAGGAAGTCCTTTTATGATTGTGTTAGTGAACAGAATGAGAGCTTTCTAGAAAGAGTGCTGCCACAGTGTCCGAAGTCATATAAATGCTTGACATGAGTCTTAAGAAGCAATTTGAAACATTAAGAAGTGTTCTTTGTAGCATGTTCACGACTGTCCTGATTGTTCATTATTATAGACTCAATACACACCTAAAAGGTCAAAGACAAGTCAAGGTGAACTTTTGCCAATAAATGTGCATGGTAATTCACAAAACAGCTCTCTAATGCAGTTATCTAAACCAAATAAACTACAAATTAATTATATAAACAGAGCAGAGGAGTTTTCCCAGCATGTCTGATTATGAAACCTAATTTTGCAGGCCCTTTTCTGAGGAAAAAACCTCTCACCCTTTTCTCCTCCCACCACATTTGCAGTACTTCTCAATGTTGGACGCTTCACGTCTGCCAAGTAGAACTTAAACTCTCATCAAGCTTTGCCACGTAGACACTGGCTGTCTGAGTCCAGCATGTCTCTGCTGGAATTTACTGAGAGCTGCAGCTTCTCATACGCACACACGCATTCCAGCTGATGTCGCCAAAGACCTGCTCGCTCGAAAACATAGAGATTCACTTACAGATATATTGTCCTGTTATTTTTAGTACCGGCTTGGGCATACCTGCACTTCCACAATGCAATTCAACATCAAGTCTACTGCCACATGTGTAACCTTTCCACTCAAGTAAAAGCTGAATATTGCTTTCTTATTAACAGACACAGTGCACAATGTGGCTATGACTGATTTATGGCTTTAATTTTTATGTCTACGAAAGGAAAAGTACCAATTGCTGTGTTGAAACAGTTGCCTCACAATGTAGGAGAACGCTTTAGCGTTTATACTGACTGTATACTTTTACAATTTCACTTTTAAATTCTGGTTTAGAATCGTAATGTAATTATAATTTACCACAACATAATTTAATAGGGTTTGTTGTTCCAGAGAGTGTGTGTCAAAACAATGAGCGTGTATCCTGCTTACTCTTGGTCACACATGAGGTGAAAAAAAAAAAACTTGGCAATTTGGCCCAAAATTTTACAATCAGGTTTATGATTAACCCCTTAAATTTACTTCACCATTTTACAAATAAATCCTAATCTAATCATGACAAACTATGTATCGTTGGAAAGGTCTATTACTCCTACATAGATATTTTTTGGTGTTTCAAATTATATAAGAAAAGTAATAGAGTAATTTATGACAAAAATACACCTCAAAAATATACTTCATAACAGGAGTTCTGACCTTTGTCTTTCTTCACTGGCTTTTTCCGTATCATACTTTAGAAATCATAAGAAATTATATATCAGTTAAAAACTTAATTTCAAAATTCATTCTTTGAAAACCATTTTAAAATCAGACATTGCATTACATTGGAAAATGTACATCAATATCATATTACAAAATGTTTTCGTTCATGAAAATTCATGTAAGTTTGAATACTGCATTTTCACGTCTATGTTACAAAATAGAAGTGACAATTAAAGGGACACAGGTTTTCATCATTACAAGCAAATTCAAAACTTCAGACTACGTTCAGATTGCGAGCCTTAATGCTCAATTCCGATTTTTTGTTTGCCTGTTCACATTGTTTTTAAAAAAGTGGCCCATATCCGATTCCTGTGTGAACTTGTCATTGGCCTGAACTGAAACCCTGCAACTACCCCCTCACTGACAGAATTTCATGTGAAATGTTTATGCCGTACTACCATAATTTTTTTGCATTCACGTCCTCGTCTTTTTTATGAGCCATTTTCCTAAGCTTTCTCGCTCCTTAAGACAGTCACCTACAATCAAAAAATTTAATGCTGCAACAGACACATGATTTTTTATTTAATTTTCATTTTTTATCCGCAAAAAAGTCGTAAGTTTAGGCTACATACAAATTGCACAATCTGCAAGATATTATTAATAGCCCACAAAAAAAAAAAAAAGAAAAATAAATTGCATGTTGCTTACTGGCTAGAATAAGCAGTTTCACATAATTGCACACAAATTAAACAGTTTCAAAGTTCTGCTGTCTCATGCAGTGAAATGGAGCGCGTCACAGCAACAAACAAATAAAAAAAAAAAATCTCTGATTACGTAATCGGACTGAAAAGGTACATTTCTCTATTAAAGACACGTTCATGTGCTGGGGCAGGCCTACTTATATAAAGACCCACTTTTTGTTTTTAAAATAAAATGCTGTGACATTTCAAAAAGTGCATGCATAATGAGTCAAATGTTTTTGTTTTATTTAATTTTTTTTATGTGTGTGGGTGCTATGGGGTGCTTTGGTCTTTCTTGGGGGTGCTGAAGCAGCTGAGTCACATTTAGTGAAAAAATCTGATTTTTTTTGGCTGTGTGAACATTCCTGCATAATGAAGTTCAAATAAATGCAGTTCTTTTGAACTTTCCATTCATGTAAAATGTAAAAAAAAAAAAAGAAAATAAAAAATGCATCACGGTTACAGAAATAATAATAATAAAATAAAAATAAATAAATACAATTAAGCAGCACAGCTGTTTTTTAATGGAAGCCAGTTTCCGCCACAAAAAAACAAAACAAAAAACAAAAAACAAAATGTGTGACTTTTTATCTCAGAATTGCATGATACAAACTCACAGTTCTGGCCTTTTTTCTCAGAATTGCATGATATAAACTCACAATTGTGAGAAATAAAGTCAGAATTTATATCTCGCAATTCTGACTTTTTTTCCCTCAGAATCGTGAGATATAAACTAAAATTGGACTTTATAACTCCCAATTGTGAAAGGAGAAAAAAGACTGATAAGTTCTCTGTAAGCAGCGGGACTCGATGACAGCGTAGAGATCCAAATGCGAGCTTTATTAGTACAAATCGTGGTCAGGGCAGACAGGGTCGAACACCAGCAAACAACAATGTCCAGGGCAATAGCAGAAGAGTAATCCGTAAACACAGGCGTGGGTCAAAATCCAAAAGAGCAGTCCAAAGTAACAAATAAAACTTGACAATGAAAACCAGGCAAAAACTATGGCAACAGACAATGGCAGGAAAAACAAGGCAATGAAAAACAGGAATAACGCTTGGTAGAGTCCGCTATGGCAAAACAATACTTCGCAACCTCCTGTTTGGCATGGCCCTCCTTTTATGGCTGCCAAACAGGAAGTCACCATAGAGGCAGCAGAGGGAGTGGAGAGAGTTCAATGGCAAGGGCTCCCTCTGCTGGCGTGGCGTTACAGAACCCCCCCCTCTAGGAGCGACTCCTGGCGCTCAAAAACAACAATCCAGGAGGGGGGTGAATCAGGGGGTGGGGGGGAGGTCCAGGCCCGTGAAGGGGCCGAGCAGGAGGCCGTGGCGGAGCGGGCCGGGCAGGAGGCCGTGGCGGGGCCGGCAGAGCAGGACGGCATGGCGGGGCCGGCAGAGCATGCGAGTCAGACGCCCTCCAGGGCGGATCAGACAGGACAGGAGCCCTCCAGGGTGGATCTGGATACCCCAGGGCGGAGCAGACGGGTCTGTAACACAGAACAAAGACGAACACACAGAGAGAGAGAGAGAGCGCAAGCTCGGAGCCCAAGGACCAGGCCTGAACCCTTGGCATACTGGAGGCCTCTGCGGCCAAATTGGTACTGGGTGAGGGTTCTTTGGAGTGGCGTGGGTTACCAGGCGCTACCACCGTGCAGGGAGCAGGTGCAGCTATCCCCACCGCATGAGGATCCGTGGCCTCAGCCACCTCCTCTGGGGATGCTGCCCTCAGAGGTTCTGCAGCGTGAGCTGCCACCTCTGAGGACTCGGTGGTGGTAAACGCGGCCCAAACAACCCACAGCGCAACTCCCATGAGGAGTGTGGCTTCTGAGAAGGCCGGCTCAGAAAGAGTGGCTGAGAGCTTACTTGGTTCAGGAACAGTGGCTCTGGCTTGACTTGGCTCAGGAACAGTGGCTCTGGCTTGACTTGGCTCAGGAACTAGGGCTCTGGCTTGACTTGGCTCAAGAGGAACAGCTGTGACTTGACTTGGCTCAGGAGGAACAGCTGTGACTTGGCTCAGGAGGAACAGCTGTGACTTGACTAGGCATTGGGGGAACTACTGTGACTTGACTTGACACTGGATGAAAAGCTGTGGCTTGACTTGGCACTGGGGGAACAGCTGTGGCTTGACTTGGCTTGGGAGGAACAGCTGTGACTTGACTTGGCTTGAGAGCAGCTGTTGTGAGGTGACTAGGGTCAGGAACAGCGGCTGTAACGTGGCTTGGCTCTGGAACAGCGGCTGTGATGTGGCTTGCTCAAAAGCGGTAGCTACAGCATGACTTGACTTAGGAGCAGTGGCGGCTGCAACGTCACTTGATTCAGGAGCGGTGGTGACTGCGATGTCACTTGGCTTGGGAACAGCTGTAACAGTTGTGATGGGGCTTGACACTGGAGGAACAGTGGCATTGAGGCTTGAAGCAGCTGCGGTGGGGTGGGACTCAGCAGCCGCTGTCCTGCTTAAACTTGACCTGGGGACAACTGAACTTGACATTGGAGTTACAGCTGGGGCTGGGCTTGACACTGGAACAACGGCTGGGCTTGACACCGGATAGACGGCCATGTCAGGTGCTGACTGTGGCATGGTGGCAGCCATCTTGTTCTGTGCAGGCTCTGGAGTGGCGACCATCTTGACAGGTTTAGACTGTGGTATGACGGCCATCTTGACTTGTGCAAACTCTGGCATGGAGGCGGCCATCTTGACAGGGGACCCAGGTGTGGCTCTAGCAGGCCCTGGCTTTACCAGCTTGACACAAGCAGACGCTGGATCGGCAGGCATGACGTTAGCAGGTGCTAGCTTGGCATGTTCTGACCCTGGTGCAGCAGGCTTGACGTGATCCATCCCTTTAGAGACAGGTTTGATGTGATCCATCCCTGGAGCGGCAGGCTTGACGTGGGTAGTCCCTGGAACAGCAGGTTTGGCTTGAGCAAGCCCTGGAACAGCAGACATGATTTGAACAGGGCTCGATGCAGCAGGCATGATGTGAACAGGCCTCGATGCAGCAGGCGTGACGTGAACAGGCCCTGATGCAGCTGGCTTGACGGGTGTAGGCCCGGATACAGCAGACATGGCGTGAGGAGGCCCTTATGCAGCAGACATGGCGTGAGGAGGCCCTGATGCAGCAGACATGGCGTGAGTAGAACCTGATACAGCAGACATGACGTGAACAGTCCCTGATGCAGCAGATGTGACGTGAACAGGCCTGGATGCAGCAGATGTGATGTGAACAGGCCTGGATGCAGCAGGCTTGACATGAGCAGGCTTTGGTTTGGCAGTCGTAACATGAATAATTCCAGACATGAAGGTGGGTTCGTGAAAGTACTGTGGTGTTGTGGATGCTTTGGGATTACAGAGTTCTTCATCTGCAATCCCGATGGTAAAAGCTGAGCCACTTAAACGTAGTGCAAAGTCTATATATTGTTCCAGAGTCCAATGTGGGGTATTGCGTGGCATGAGTTGTGAAATTTCAGGTGATAGACCATGACGAAAAATGTCCTTGAGTGCTACATCATTAAAGTCCACAAGATGACAGACCTGGCAAAAGTCTGCTACATAATCCTCTATAGCCCGGTCCGCTTGACGTAGGCAGAGGAGACGAGAAACTGTTGGGTTCATGGTTTGGTGGTGAATATCTGTACTCAGTAAAGCTGCTGGATCTGTGGGTGGCGAAGTATTCTGTAAGCAGCGGGACTCGATGACAGCGTAGAGATCCATATGCGAGCTTTATTAGTACAAATCGTGGTCAGGGCAGACAGGGTCGAACACCAGCAAACAACAATGTCCAGGGCAATAGCAGAAGAGTAATCCGTAAACACAGGCGTGGGTCAAAATCCAAAAGAGCAGTCCAAAGTAACAAATAAAACTTGACAATGAAAACCAGGCAAAAACTATGGCAACAGACAATGGCAGGAAAAACAAGGCAATGAAAAACATGATTAACGCTTGGTAGAGTCCGCTATGGCAAAACAATACTTCACAACCTCCTGTTGGGCATGGCCCTCCTTTTATGGCTGCCAAACAGGAAGTCACCATAGAGGCAGCAGAGGGAGTGGAGAGAGACAGTTCAATGGCAAGGGCTCCCTCTGCTGGCGTGGCGTTACATTCTCAGAATTGCGGGTTTATATCTCTCAATTCTGACTTAATAACTCGCAATTGTCGAACTGTGAGATATAAGCTTGCAATTCTGAGAAAAACAGTAACAATTGTGAGCAGGGGCGTAGATTATGGGGGGGACGCGGGGGACATGTCCCCCCCACTTTTTATAAAAGTAAATTCGTCCCCCGCACTTTTTCATTGGACAGTAAGTTCACGACATTTTGAGGTTTCAGTATATACACGCAGAATGATTAAAATTCAAAGAGACAGGATAGTCTATACATGACGTTCACGTCTCCATGGTAATGTCACTCACACGTCACGTCGTCACGAGTCACGACACGCCCTAAGCGCGCACCCGGGCTGTTCAAAATTCCTACCGGTTGCGTCGCAATGAATTCAAAGCGGCAAAAAACTATTCACTCATTTTTTAAGAAAAAGTCCAGCAGCGTAAGTTGTCATGTGGTATCCGAATTGTGTTGCACAGTGTTAAGTAACTCTGGATAGTATTGCTCTTGTTGAATACTTAGCAGGTTTTGGTGGAAATTATAGGCTATGGAAAAAATAGCTGCCTGGGCAAACGTGCACTTGTTCAGTGTATTTTCCCATGACTCTTTTGTAACATCTTTTATTTTAACAAGGGCAGAATCAGTGTGATCACGCACAAGAAAAAGAAACTTTACAGGTGAGAACAGACAGTTGTTTTTTAACACCTGGCTGCTACTGCATTGCATTGTTTTTTTATACATTGTATGAATTCTATTAATACACACATGTTTGTAGGATTATATTTGCACCAATCATTAAAAAGTAATAAATAAAATATACAAAAATGTAAAACATTAGTATGATAGACTCTCAGCCAATATTCAAGCTAATAAGTAGTTAAAAATGATAGCTGTTTTATTAGGACATATTAAACACAAATAAAAAAAAATAAAACCTGGCAATTAAACAAGGGTTAACTGAAAAAACAGGTACAACACTAGACATTCTGTCCCCCTCACTTTTTAAATGATGGCTACGCCCCTGATTGTGAGCTTATATTTCTATTATATTTATTTATCTGAATTGCGACTTTATTTCTCAGAATTGTGAGGCATAAACTCGCAATTGCGAGTTATGAAGTCAAATTGTGAGACATAAACTCGCAATTCTGAGAAAAACAGTCACAATTGTGAGCTTCTATTATATCTATTTTTTATTTCTCAGAATTGTGAATTTATGTCTTGCCATTCTGGCTTTATAACAATTAAGCTCATAACACAATTCTGAGAAATAAATTCAGAATTGTGAGTTTATATCTCACAGTTCTGAGAAAAACAAGTCAAAATTGCAAGATATAAACAAATTGATAGATTAAATTTTTTTTAAATAAATAATATATATATACACATATAATAATAATAATAATAATAATAATAATAATTCGCTATTACGGTCACGATACGTTAGGATGAAGGAGGCCACTCTGGGGCGGTCGTCCGCTCTGTCTCTCCTGATGGTGATGGCTCCAAGACCGTGGCAGGCTCTGGCTCTCCATCGGCGGTGGGCTGGGGCAGTGATGCTTGACTGGGCTCTGGGTCAGGCTTTGTTCTGAATCGGGGCCGGACGCTCTCCAGACACCAGATGATAGCATCCCTCCAACTCAATCCTGTTGTGTCTGGGAGGTCAACTAGGTGATGGAAATTTGCCCCGATTCAGAAGAGAGACTTTAAGGTCTCGTCATCATAGGGGCAGGTGACGGCAAGACGACAAAACTTGGGGGTGAATGAAAACAAACGGTTGTGGATCTTGTGGCATACTCCATAAAAAGAAAACAAAACTAAATGCAGGGAAACACGCCGCTTTATCTTTTGGTCTGGTCTCCTGTCACGATACGTTAATACGTTACGGTGCAATAGCAAGTCTTTAATAAATCCACAACAGGTAATCCAACAAGAAGGACAGGCAAGAACACATGTACACATTGATAAGACCAGACCACCAAACATTGAACTGAATAGTAGTTAGTTAGTTAGTTAGTTAGTAGTTACTGGGTAGTTGACGAGACATAGACAGGTGAAGGTGATTAACTAATAATAACACATAACGAGGACTGGAACAGGAAGAACCAAATATGGGCATGTGAGGGAGAAACCAACAAAACCAGTTCATAGGGTTGTGACAATTACCTTTTTTTATTTTTAATTTAGTGGCAGAAACGGGCTTCTATAGTTTCCAACATCGATATTAAGAACACTGAAAATTCCGCTTTGTCCTCAAGAATAAGTTATATTTAAAAATATATTCAAATAGAAGTTCTGCAACAATATTTGAAAATAATGACAAAAAGTAATGCAAGAGCTTTTGGGAGCTTTTGTTTTTGTCGATAACGATAACCAATCAAAATCCATACTCACTGCGAGAATATAACTGCAGCGCAGAATTAAAAGCAACATTATCATCTTCTGGTGTAAACACTAATATAGTAATAGTTTTCAATATTGGTGTGAAGAGGCCTTTACTTTTTATGACACATAAAGCATGATTATAAGATCACTTACAAGTAAAGTAAGAGTAAATTGCTTTTACTTTTAAAAGTAGCATTGGCCAACACTGGTATCGATTACAGTGCTAATCCTAAAGTCCTTTTAAAAGGATCAGCAATCATTTTTGTATTTCTGTCTAATAGGGTTTGACAGTGCTGCAGTTAAGCAATTCATGCAGCCTCTAAAACAACCAGGCTGAGAAGAAAAATGAAAACGCAAAGGGACTGTGACGCATGTCGAGCCTCTCCATATCCCCCGGCTGAACTCGGCCGCTCAAACTCAAAGTGACATGTGAATCCCTTTTAGAGAAGTTTATGACTTTATCCAGTCACTCTGCTGCTCCGCTCCTCACACGTCTCACACGGGATGCTAAGAGAGACAGAGCTAAGGGTGGAGGGGGGTGAAGAGCCTGGGCAATGACTCAGCCCTGAGAACTTTACTCACATTATCCACGTATCCTGCTTCTGATCCATTTAGTAAGGAATAGTTAAAGCAAAAACGAAAAATTCTGTCATTATTCACTCAGCCAAGTTTTTGAATAAACTATTTCTTTAACACTACATGACATGGCTTTTAGCTTTGATAGACACTGAAGCTCTGTTTTTAATCAAGTTCAAATGGACTGAATACAGCCTAAGCAGTATTTGCAAAGACTGCATACTTTTGCTAAGAGGTTACATTGAACGTGCTTTAAAATTTAATGAGCTTCATACATCATTTTAACACTCATGCCAAATACTTTATCTTAGCCTGTCCATCTCTCCCCAAAGAAAAATACCAGCATGGTCACTAGCACATGTTGTGTTTTAAATGCTATTATTTTGGTGTCCCTCTGGGTCATTTTTTTAGACTGTATACATAAATTTTTATTATTTACATAATTAAGCAATTGGTTTTCTGAGACATTTAGTAATTATTTAGTTGTTATTATTGTAATTTTTGTCAGCGTGTTTGTATGAAATAAATATGGTTTGTATTTAATTTAATTTTTTATTTTATTGAATTTCTTTGGTCACATTGGCAATAATGATTTGCAAATGATTTGGATTTTAGTATCATTAAGACTTTGTTAAAAATGTAAAACAAATCAGTAATGTTTTGCCGTGCAATATAGTATTATTATTATTATTATCATTATATTAACAAATAAATAAATATAAAACTCTGATTCAAATAATGAGTACATAGTTAGAATTATACAGAAAACTCCATAAGTAATAATAATAAGTAATAATAATAATAATTATTATTATTATAATTTATGAAGTTTTCTATATAATTCTAACTGTGTACTCAGTTTGAATCAGATTATTATTTGTTTATATAATAATAACAATAAATAATAATAATTATTATTATTGTTATTATGACATTTTAATGTTTTAACTGATATATATATATATATATATATGATTTCTAAAGTGTGATAGGATTATGAAGTAGATTTTGAGGTGCACTCTTGTCATAAATGAATATATTACTTTTCCTACATAATTTGAAACAAAACAAATTTAATATGTAAATGTAAATATCTATTTAGAGGTCTTAGACTTTTCCAACGATATATAGTTTGTCATGATTAGATTAGGATTTATTTGTGAAATAAGTAAACTTAGGCGTCCCACTGAGGGGACGGGTGACAATTAAGGGGTTAACCATTAAGCCTCTCTTGGCTTAGAAAGACCATACCAGACCAGCACCAAACCTACATAAACCAGCACTAAGCAGTCTAGAATTTTATGTTGATTCAGTGGCAAGAAACTGAACCTCAGCATCCCTCCCTAGTCATCAGCATGCATGTGCAGGACTCGCTTCAGTGCTCCATGACGAGCTGGTGTCAAAAAGGTGATCTGACCTCGGGGGTGAAAGTCAGTGGGCTGATTGACGGCCGGCTTCTTGATGTCAGAGGAGCGGTAGACAATGTGATGACGCCCGGGTCCTCCTTCCTCCTCTCCTGTCATGTCGCCTCCTCTCTCCAGTGGCTCGATAAAAAACTCCTCCTGACCTGCACGGATCATCCCCGCCTGACAGGTTTGAAAGAGAGAAAGAGAAGTAGAGATTAGGTTGTTCAAAGGCAGGTACAGCACAAAGCTTGCACATCAAGTCCATTAAGCGAATCAGCTATAAGGGCTATTTCTGTAAGCCTGCTATATCATGTTTTCATCAGCTTTGGAAGAAACCCTCGGGCAACCTGATCTCTGAATCGATCCATCCTCTTTCTAACTCATGTGTTCGGGCCCGACCATCTCTAAAACTCTGTGACATTGCCTGTCATAAGCAAAAACAAACGCTTGCTAATGTTTCCGAACAGTTTTAGGGAACAAACATGAGATTGTCTTGTTTATACAATTTAAAGACGACAGTGAGAATAGTCTACGAGGGCAAAGAGGGAAATCCAAACTGCCAGTGAAGATCAATACGAATCTCTCTGCCAGAGTGAACAAACTCACTGACAGATACACTTGACAGCTCATGTTCCGTTCTCGCTGTCTAGCTGAGATTCGTTGGCTTTGAGTGACAGTCTATGTCCACTGTCAGGGGCTCTGTGAGCATAACAGGAACGAGAGAGAGAGAGAGAGAGAGAGAGAGAGAGAGAGAGAGAGTCTACAAGGCTTTAAACACACAGGGCTAATCGATCGAAGGACACAACGCAGTCCCTACGACTTATTGGCTTTTCCCTGCCGGAGCGCAGGGTCTTTTCCCTTTGCTTCCATAGCAAATTAGACAGCCAGAACGAGAGCGTGAATCGATGGCAAGGTTAGACCTCTTCTCTGATGTGGTGGAATATCAAATGTGAACTTCAAACAGGGCCGTTAAAGTCACGCCGGACCCCCTCAGTCATCACAAAAATTGAAGCCCGGCAAAGCGCAGGCCGCTGAGCTAGTCGTTTAGCTTGGTCTCCCAGGAAATATTACACAGCGAGCGGTCCCGCCACCTCCCTCGCTCCCTCATGCTTCCCCCGAGGGTTCATTATGAAGGAAATGCCCGCACGCTGCATAAATCGACACCACTGCATGAAGGGCTACCATTGCACATGGTCAACACGGACTGAAAATGCTGATGTAAAAACAAAACAGACTTGTGTATACTTTTGTCCTCTTCCAAACTGCACTCAAAATATTCTGTGTCATCTCTATTGCAAATGAAAATGACAGTGTCACAAGAGGTCACATATGCTTTTCTTTTCTTAATGACCTGAATGGGTCTACCAGACATCTTACATCTAGGGAAAAACTGAGCGATTAATAGGATAATGCACCTATGATGATGTTAATGATGTAACAGGCTGCTCATGTTATACATTCTGCAAAGTAAGTATTTTTCTCTGTTTACCAGTAAAAAATCTTTACATCAATAGCAATTTACTTGAGAAGCAAAATTGCCCTGGATATTAAGACTTAAAGGAGAAGTTCACTTCCAGAACTAAAATTTACAGAAAATTTACTCATCCTCTTGTCATCCAAGATCTTCATGTCTTTCTTTCTTCAGAAATTAAGAAATTATGTTTTTTTTAGGAAAACATTTTAGGATTTCTCTCCATATAGTGGACTTCTATGGTGCCGGTGAGTTTGAACTTCCAAAATGCAGTTTTAATGCAGCTTCAAAGGGCTCTAAACAATCTCAGCCGAGGAAGAAGTGTCTTATCTAGTGAAACAATCTGTTATTTTCTAAAAAAAAAATTATAATTTATTTACTTTTTTCTCAATTTTTTTTCTTCAACTTCAAAAATCACCCTACATCGCTGTTTTACCTGTTTTTGTAAAGGGCGTTTGATTTTCTTTGCACTTTCACTTGGTTGATACTTCTGCAGTGATGTAAGGCGATTTTGAAGTTGGAGGAGAAAATGAGAGGGAAGTTTTTCGACCTACTCTAACTCTCTTGAACCGAGTTCACACAGAGTTAGACAAGACAAGCATTTGAGGTTAAAAAGTATATAAATTGTCTTTTTTTTTTTTTAGAAAATAACCAATCGTTTCGTTAAATAACACTCTTCTTCCTCGGCTGGGAGCGTTAAGAGCCCTTTGAAGTTCAAACTCTTGGGCACAATAGAAGTCCACAGTATGGAGAGAAATCCTGAAATGTTTTCTTCAAAAAACTTTCTTTACAATTGAAAAAAGAAAGACACAAACATCTTGGATGACAAGGGGGTGAGTAAATTATCTGTAAATTTTTGTTAAAGAAGTCTCCCTTTAGTTTCTCCTTTAAGTTTAAGAGAAATACACACACACACACACACACACACACACACACACACACACACAGACAGACATGTTAGGTTTCTCTGAATTGTGGGGACTTTCCATGGACTTCAATTGTTTTATACTGTCCAAACAATATTTTCTATCCCCTAACACAACAGTAACCCTAAACCTACCCCTTACAGAAAACCTCTTTGCATTGTTACACTTTCAGAGAAGCATCTTATAATATGTGAAGTATTGTTTTCTCACACAGTGTCAAACATTTCAGGTTTTACTTTCTTTGTGGGGAAATTCGGTCCCCACAAGGTCAAAATTTACTGGTATTACTATCCTTGTGTTAGACATTTTGGCCTCATAATGTAGGGAATACCAGGTATACACAAACACACACACACACACACACACACACACACTCATTACTGTTAAAATGTTTGGGGTTTTTATGCTGTGATTTAAAATGCAGTTTCTACATATTTCAGGATTTCGAGCTTTGGTTAAAAAAGAAAAGAAAAGAAAAGAAGAAGAATTAGAAGAAGAAGAAGAAGAAGAAGAAGAAGAAAAATAAGAAGTTTATATTGTTAATCAAATTGCTTCGGAACAGTATACTGGAACGTCAGTTAAACCTCAAACATTTCTATCTTTAAATATTTTTTAAATATTATCTGACTATATGGGATGTTTGTACACTCACTTGAATAAAATCAGTTAAAATAATTTGTCATTTCTGTGTTAAAATGAATTTATCTAAACTTAAACTTTGCTCTCCAAAGGCAGAATGCAGTATCGTTTAAAAAAATATATGCATTGGACTTTAATTATTTGCACTGGTATTTAATTATTTTCATGTTAATAAACTAGTACTGACAAGATAAATTTTAAACAAATATTTTAATAATCTGCTGCTTTGCTGAAAGCAAATAGCTATGGTATAATTTACACTATTATTAAAAAAAAACTACAGTTATTAAAGCCAGTCAGATCAGTTGCTTCCTGTTAAAGAATGTGAAAGTAAAACCCGAGCACCTTTGAAAATACAGAATACAGTAACTCTGATTTCTGTTTAGAGACTTGGCACAAAACACTGTTTCCAATGACATTTTACCGTAAAACACATTTTCATGACTTATGCAAGGAACTGGGGCTGAGTGACTACTTGGAAAAACTAGTCAACTAAGGTTTTACTGAACAATCGAACACGTCTGCATTTCAACCGACTAACTTCTTCCATTTGGAGTCCTTTGGGACATCTCCAAATCCTGTAATCTGAAATGGAACCCATCATCAAAATCAAAGCCCCTCTTTTCTCATGGAAAAACTATGGCTAATGTCTATCTTTTGGCCCTCTTAAGCACACACAGTTAGGCTTTAATAGACTTGTTTGAGCAATTCATATTAAAGTGTTCTGTTTTGTTACACTTAAAGCACAGAAACACAGCACGAAACCTCCAGCAGAACAAGCCGAGCCAGCTGCACCATCCAACTTCCTCCAAGACCTCCATATCAGCGAGATTGTGGTTGGGCAGACTTCAGCTGATCTGAAGTGTCACTATCTGCCAAAATATTCAAGGGAGAGTTCATGAGCAGATTCAGATGCATTATCTGTGTTTGTGTGCGCTTGAATGTGTGGAAACCGGCCAACCTCTACGTCTAATAAGAAATCCACAACCCTCTGTGGTCACTCTATATGTGTGTGATTTCTCATAAAGCTGATATTTGTTTGATTTTGACAGCTATAAAACAATGAGCACTGTATCTATTCAATTGCCACTACTGCTTCAAGTTTTGCTTGGCTCCAGGTGGCCAGTTTGGTTCTAGCATAACTTTTGTTGTTGTCAAATTTAACAGGAATTGATAGCCAAGATGCAAGGTATTTTTTCAATGTCCTGCTGCCTAGCAAATTACTGTCTCCACTTCAAAGAGTGAGAAATATTTTTCATTTACACCCAATCCACACCTCGGAGAAAATACAATCAGTGTCAATTTAGAAGTTCCCATTTGAACTGAAGTATCACAGTGTGAAAAAAAAAAGAAAAACACTGCTTCATCATCATGACATTTAAGCCAAAAGCTCTGCTCTGTATTAGCAAGCTGCCTTTCTCCTTACAACGTGTGCAAAAGAAGCATACTTATTACTTATTTTGGAAATTATGTATCATAATTAACCCTTCGCAGGGAGTTTGACTGACAGGTAATCTGACCAATCATAACACTGAATCTTTCATTTTCGTGAAAGGTATATAGCATATTTTCTTAGCCGTAGATACTCTAAAACAAATAGTGATGGATGCTATTTACACTAAGTGCAAATAGCAATTGATTCCATTTACACTACGGAAAAATAGCAGTATATTTTACCTCTATTTACACTAAGTGCAAATAGCTATAGATTTTATTTACACTAAATAGCAGGATTTTCTGTTATTTCTACTACTTATAGCAAATACTGGCAATTATCTGCACCTCAGTATTGTAGTACAGTAGAAAACAGTGTGCAATAATAACATGTTGAGTATTTTCAATTCAAAATTAATCATAATAAATGGATGCCACCTTATTGGGACAATAAAGCCCTCCCTACACCTACCCTAACTCTATCCGATACGTTATTTTCAACTTTTTGATTATTTCCTTCATTTTTTTTTTTTTTTTTAATAAATGCCTTTTCGTTGTGATATGAGATTTAAAAAGGGAGAAAAAAAGTTTGGCAAAAGGTGGATTTGGATTTGAATTTGGGTCGATCCCGTCAAAAAAACACTATGGCACGCGTTTTACCATCTACAACTGGATAATGGTTGATGGGAGTCTTTTGTAGTGCTGACTACCGCAATCTTACATTGGTGGGCGAAGTGTAAATAGCCTCTGCCAACAAGGAAGTGTAACCCCTCCACCCGGGTCCTGCTCGCACCTGCTCTGAGCAGGTCTTGAACCCGGGTCTAAGGCATGGGAGGCGGGCGCACTAACAAGGAGGCTAAAGACTGCAGCCTCTAGTGTCAGTCGCCAGTGCGCCTCTTGAGGTCAGGGGAGTGAGGTTTACCTGAACAGCACCTACCAATGGCCTCCGTTACAGAAGCATAAGCTTCTTTTTAAGAGACAGCTAGTAAGAGATGCGCAGATAAACCTCACTCCCCTGAAAGAGACACACTAGCAACTGATGTTAGAGGCTGCAGTTTGTAGCATCTTTGTTAGTGTATCTGCCTTCCATGCTGGTAACCCGGGTTCGAGTCCCACTTAGAGCAGGGCGGTTAGGACTGGAGATGTTACAGTGGTGCCGTGACCCGGATGGGAGTGAGGTTTGGGGGGTGAGTTTAACAGAGGCAAGTAAACCCCTGATCTCAAAAGGTGCACTACAGACTGTGGTCTTTAGTGTCCTTGTTAGGGCAACCCGTGTTTGAGTCCCACTTGGAGTGGGGTGGTTAGGAACGGAGAAGTTAAAACAGCATCTTAAAGGGTTAGTTCACCTAAAAAGTTCGATATAAAAAATTATATAGAATCCTCTGACATTTTTCTTTACAAAATCTTCCTTTTGTAATTCTAATTTTTCTCCTCTGCACTTCCACATTTGTCACATATTAGTGGCACATACGTAACGCATATGTCCTACGTCTTCCGCCTGAAATGGCTTCCATGTATGACAGTTAGCACAAGCTAGAGAAATGTTATTACGGATATTTATCTTACAAAAACACATTGATTCGCTACAGGAGGCCTTTATTCACCCCCGGGAGCTGTGGGGAACACTTTTTTGGATGGATGCACTTTATTGGACTTCTTTTGGACTGTTGAACAGTCACTGGTAAACAGAAATGATCGTAAGCAGCAAAAAAAATTAATTGCCTACCTCTTGGAATAGTCTAATTAACATTCTAACTAACAGATATTAGGTAGAGACAAAGTGTTTGTGTGTAGGACAGAGAACACACACACACACACACACACACACAGGGAAAGACAAAGAGAGAGAAAGACGAAGGATTATAGTCAAAGCTGAGCCCATGAGACAGGGAGAATGTGCAGCGCAGTGCTTCTCCAGCATTAGGCCCACGAGAGGCCAGACTCTGACATAACACAGGAGGCTATTAGGAAGCTGTTTATATAGTGTAAAAAACAGTTACACCGGATGACAGAGAAGCGTGTGGGTGGTAGGGTGTAATGACACTAATGACGATGGACAGATTGCTACACTTAACTTACTGTACTGTCCTGTCCAATCCGTCACTGGGATATTGTCAGAGTGTGGACTATGACAAATGAACAAGACGTTAATGGAACAGCTCATTATGAGGAATAGCCATAATTTACTATCCCTGATAGCTGAACTACTTCTTTAAAAAAGCTGCCTCAGCAAAATTTGCCACTTTAGCTCCAGCAGTTAGGTGCTTTCAAATAATATTGAAAATATCATATTTACTAGTTGAATGCATATAAAAAAATATGTGTGGGAAACACGAGTTGGGGATGTGTCAGTGAGAAAAAATAAGGGACGCAATAGATGAAGCATCTAGTTGGTAAATTTGTTAATTAATTAATTTTTTTTGAATCACAATAAAACTAGCTAAAGTTGCATGTTCAAAATACGACATTAGCCCTGATGCTATCATGCTGATAGATGTTGCAACTGCAATACACAGACAATAAGAATGTTTTTTTTCTAACTGACAGCCATTCAAAGGAGGCCAAGTACTCTGAAAATGCATGCAAAATATTTTTAAGTAAAATACAAATTACAAAACACTTGCATTTGTCTTTGTCTGAAAGCAGCATCCAAGTACCTCTAGCCGAGCAAATGCTATTGAGATAAATGGAAATGTTAACCAATATCGCTTTCGAGGTATATTACAAATCTTTGAAAGAGTAGCTTCTATGTATGGAATATAGAACATAGAAGACCAGCTGCATACGCTTTTGGTCTTCAGGATCCCAGATGAGAGCAGTTTTTCCATAGTTCCGTTAGATGACTGTTATTCAATACTAGCCTTGGGAAAAAGAAGATTTAGGTTTCAATCAGGATCGGATTTGGATGGTTTCCAAACATGACTTGGTTATAAGAAAATGGGATATTAACCTTGTTTTTAAACAAGAGTTGCTTCACTGAGAACTGTAAGGAGATCTGCTGTACAAAGCAGTGACTCATGTTTTCATTCACACAGAACATTTACTGTGTTTTCATTCATTTCGTTTTAAGCAAAGCCAAGGGACATGTGAGGTCTTTGAGCATGTTTATGCAACACTACACTTGCTGAAGACTCAAGATCAGTCAGACTTATGATGATGGGCTTCCTCATATGTGTTTTTGTTGGAAAAACAGAGCCTATTGTGATTGTCTGTGATCTAAAATCTGTCTCTATCTACTGAATAGGTCAGTCTTTTTCAGTTTTAACTTTATCTTTAAAGAGGCCACATTCAGATAATTACAATGATCAGGCCAGATGTTGAAGTTCATCTTGCTGCTCCAGATTTTATAATCGTGATACCTGATCTCATGACGAAAACGTACCTGTGGGACCTTTTTCGCAAGATGCAAAAAATGTACCAATAAGTACACTACGGTTTCCAACAAAAATGAACACTATGGGCGGTAAAACAGAAAGCACCTGTAATCGTTAGCATACACAGTTATGATTACAGCTCTATATGTTTCACTTCCTGGACATAACACGCATGCTCAGTAGCTCAGCCGGCACATAATTAGACTTGCGGAATCCTTGGGTATGAATTCTGTGAAAAAACATGACTCAGAATGAAAGAGCTGAAACATGATCAGAAAATAAGCTAAAACAGCATGTTTGCGATTATGTTTTTTATGTCACATTCACTTTTGTTCATACTATTATATTAACACTATAGGTTTAGGTGTAGTGCAGATGACACATTATATTAAAACATCAAGTGACATAAGTGACATTTCAAGTCAGAACTGCAGTGACACATACAAAATCAACGAAACATCTGTTCCGGGGGAAGAAAAAAAACGAATACTCTGTTAGCACCACTCAGTGGGCATATCAAATATGTTATGAAACCTACATAGCGGTACGTATACCATGTCTTGCGAAAAACTTCCCATAGGTACATTATTGTCATGAGATCAGGTTTTTTTTTTTAGCACTGGTAAGTGCTTTTTAAGTAAGTAAAGTTTCTGCAACTACAGCTCTTTCATGGATACTGGCTTTGTGAAGTTATTTGTGGTCCTTTCTTGCGGAGACCAGTTCTTCAAGGTGAATATTGAGATTTGCTGTCATTTTGCAGAAGTAGTTCCATTGTACATTGGAAACAGTAGTGTTGAATGGTTCCTATTATTCACTTGAGTTTTCCCCCAGTATTCTTCTTTGCTGAAGTCTTGCCATGCTTTGTGTGGATGGTGAAGTCATTCCCGCAAAGATTGTCTTAAAACACTAAACTATTGTGCTGTTAAGGTTACATGATTTGCCCTTTTTGGAAGTCATTCATTTCACAGGCCACTTGTAATTATGGGTGTAACGGTACATGTATTCATCCCAAACCGCCATACAGTCAGGTGACAAATATAGCAGGATTGCCAGGTTTTTACAACAAAATCTAACCAATTGCAACTCAAAACTATCTACATACTAGCTCAATCACATTTCGAGGGGGATCTCCGGGTAAAAATCGTGTTCCTGTGAGTAAAATACATGTTTTATGGCGGGGTTCCACTGGTAAAATTTGCATTCCAAGGGCTTATTGGGATCACTTTAACCCGCGAACATGAAAAACAACCTGCAGTGTTAAAATAGCCCAATTCTGTGGGAAAACCGCAGACTTCGCAACACTGGAATACAGTCAGTCACAGGCAATCGATCCAGAAGGGGGCATGCACAATAATACAATGTAAACCGTCAAAACAGGAAAGAGCAGAAAAATAGACTTAGGCACCAACCCAAAACAAGAACAGCAAGTTCAGATGGCATGCAAAAGCTCAAAGAACCGCCTTCTTGTTTTAAATCAGCAGCATGGGACATTTTTTGGGATCAAGATATGTACTGGACAACTCGCTATAAATCTGAACCAGTTTTTAGTTTGATTTTGGTTCATTTTTATTCCAGAATTGCACACAAACTGCATTGCAATAATTTCCCAAAATGTAATTTGTGTGGATTTTTAAGAAGTCTGTAAAGAGGAGAAAATACTGTACCAGGCAGATCTAGCTCGCTGTTCGTGATGCTCGAAATATAGGAAGACAAGCATGTAGGGTTAATATGAATGTATCTCTGAGAAGAACTGACCATTTTCAGAAATGTTTCGATGCCATTTTCTGCTCCTCTTACTTATTAAAGTAGTGTTTATAAGCACAGCTGCTTTGTTTATAATGTTAACCATGAACTCGATCGCTGCTGTTCCATAGGCACCACCTGCTGTCAGAAAATAAATTAACATTTTCATTCAGCTCTCTGCTCTTTTTGATTTGCGCAGATGTCTTAACATAATTTCACAAATCTAAAGTCAGACCATTGTGTTTTTGCTTTAAATCCTGAAATTACACAATCTAGTTCAAAACAAACTGCTTATGCTACATGTATTACCACAACAGCACTACTGCCAGTTAAAAATAAATGAAAAAAATACATTTCCTGTCGTACATAACTCACATTGAAATGTGACCCCAAAACCGAGGTACATACCATGACTTCTGTGTACCACTACACCCCTACTTATAATAAACACTGCTGAACGCAACTTATACTACACTGATATATAACCTAGAGAGTATAGACAACAAAAAAACAAGCAAAGTATAATAGCAATGTTTGTTTTTGATTGCTGTTATTTGATAGCTGATAATGATACCCATAGCTCTCCTAAAAACCTCATACAGGTTTAGAACGACAGAATTTTTATTGTGAACTATTCCTTTATTCAAAATTAAATAAATGCTGCCACCTTGCATCTGTTGTGAATGTGAATTTTAGTCTGTGTTACCCATGTAGCAAATTACGTCAGTCCAATGATTCAGGTCAGATTACTCAAGGATTATTGAATTGCGATTTAAAGCAGAAACTTGAGCGTGCATGATCAGACACACAGTGAAGTGGAATAGCAATATCACAGAGAGAGACACAGCATTACATGTTCCTTCTGATCATTTATCTCCTGAGCCGGGCAAAGACAACCATGTTTCCCGAGCCAAACCTACTGCTTTTCCACAGCCTGTCCAATGGCTGGCCTGTATTTCATACAGACGTCTCTTCTCCTCTCTAAACAACTGACAGGGAATATGAGCAGCACTCATGGAAGAGGAAGAGCTCTGACGACTTCACAGATTTTTGGTTTTGGAGCTATTAAAGAATGACAGATGATGAAAAAAAAGAGCCAGAATTCCCCAATTATGGCAAAGAGCTTAGCAGGAATGTTGATGACATGAAGCAGTGATGGTGAATGCTAAGTACTGGAAAGTATTTACACACATGTGCACACACAAACACACTGGATATGAATCAAGCCAGACCTCACACACGCGCGCACATTTTTTCCTGTCAGAGGTCTCGACAAACCAAAGTGGCTGAATCTCAAAAATCAGTACTTTCAATTACACCATTACTTCCTAAGAGCATCAGGACATTAAGCCAAAAAGCTAATAACCTATTTAAAAATGAAAATCTTCCTTTTTTTTTTACACAGAACTGTAATTTTCAGAATTTTTCAGTGTCAGCTCTCACTGGAAACCTTTTCTATCAATGGGCTCATGGTTAAACTGACGCCATGATCTCATGTTACAGGCTCTTCGCCACATCATCACCTGCCAAGAATTCATTGTCTTTTCCCTTTCTCTTTCTTAAACACAAAGAAAATCTGATACTCACACCTCACACTTGCATTTACACAGTTAAAACAAGGTTAAGCCTTAACATTTCCTTCAATCCGATCCATCAAATCAAAAGCCAAGCAAAAACCCAAATTAAATACGGCTAAAGTTGATGCATTTTTCAAGGTATTAAGAAGGAAATTGGGCTTCACTGCTTTTACTGGCTTCCTACTAGCTTTGTAGTATAACTAACTTTTTTGTGTGTTTTTTGGCTTTAAGTTCAAAAACGCTACTGACTGGAAATAAAGAATTTTTTTAAGTCTTTTAAGTTTTCTGTCCATAATGAATGTCCAAAAATGGGGCAACGCACCATCAATTTGCACGCTTTCTCACACATGTGATATGTTGCGGCTAAAGAGTGCAAATCTATAAACATACTGTACCATGTAGTTTCAAGACTTTGGTGATGCTTTAGCAGACAGTTTAACTTTTGTGATTTTTCTTCTGGAACTTGTTATTTAATGTTTGTTTCTAAATTTTTGAATATATATTATGTTGAGCTTAAATTATTTATTTATTTATTATTATTATTATTTAAGCATAACTACAATAGTCCATACCATGGGTGAACAATTCTTTTGAAACAAGAAAAAAAATATTATTTGGAAATGGGATAAGAAAAACTAACTTAATTCAGATATACACTACTGTTTGAGGTCAGTAAGATTTTTTAAAGAAATTAATACTTTAGAAGCATTAAATTCATCAAAAGTGACAGTAAAGACATTTACAATGTTGCAAAAGACATCTATTCCAAATAAATGCTGTTCTTTTTAACCTTTTGTTTATTAAAAAAATATAAAAAAATAAGTATGTACTAAAATATTGACGGATGACGTTTTTTTTTTTTTTACATTGATAATAATTAGAATATGCCACAATATTACTGTTTTTACTGTATATTTTGATCAAATTTTTGTAGCCTTGGTGAACACAAGACTTTCATATATATTAAAAACCCTATCAACCCTCAAACCTTTGAACGGTAGTGTGTTCTCAGAAAAAGAAGTGTAATTATCTGAAACAATTTTGCCTTTCAAGTAAAATTAACTTTAAAACAAAGCAAAAATACTGATTAAGAAAATGATTTTTGCAGTACTGTGCTAAGCCAGTTACTCGACTGGAAACTCTGACAAGACATATTACTTTAAAACAGCACTGTAGCACACATTCAGCACAACTGGGCCAGAGGGAGAGCAAGAAACAGAGCAATAAGGGAAACACCTCTTTGTCTCCATGAACCAACAAACCCAGATCCCAATGTCATCCAATAATTTGAGGAATTCAGATATGAGCTTCTCACAGAGAGTTCAAGTAAGTACAGCCTTAGGGAGGAACTCCTTATCAGGCTTACAATTCCCTTCCCAGTCCTTCCTGAACACATGTGTGTCAGTCCAGTCTCTGTTATTCCCTCCACAGGAAGAAGAGGTGTGTGTTTAAGGTATCAGGAGACTTCTCTGAAGCAGGCCAGACCACTCTCCTGCTCTCTCTATCACAGCTGCCACATCACAAGACTCTTAAGTCGAGGTTCACAATGAAAACGCAGAGGCTATTCCAGAAATGAGAGCTGTCATCCATCTGGAAGGCAAAGCTCTAGAGTGATTTCATTTGTCCCTCTAAACCGCTCTGTTACTTTAGCACACTGAGCTGTGCGCTCTGGAATTTGCAAACTGTTTATTTCTTTCTTTCTCCGCCACTTTATGTTTTGGAGAGCGTTGCTGGTGGAATGTTAATGACATCATCAAAGCACTCCGAAAGATTCCCGGGCGACAGGTGCCAGGAGATTTCTGGAGCAACCCCACCTGACTAGTGCTCCCCTTTCATCCTCCACCACGGTACCATGACACACACACACACACACACACACACACACACACACAAACGGTGCAAAGTGCCACCAAGGCCTGCTGCTTAATTCTGACAGATGGCCCCCCCAAAAAACAGCGCACGGTTTCTCATTTGGAGCATTTTTCAATTCATTTGAGACAGCTCAGAGGTCACTTGAGACTCTTGGCTCTAAGCTTGTGCACCGCTCTCATGACGCTGCCTAAACCCACACTGAACAAACCTGACATCAAAAGAGAGTGTTCAGAAGATTAAAGGCTATCGGTCGGATCCTGAATCAGAGTAATGTACACTCAGTTTCATCAAAGGTAGAGAGAAAGGATTGTATTGGCAGAGAGGATGACTGCTGGAGTCCCGTTAAAGAAATCTACACAAGTAACACAAAATACAACGAGTAGGGATAAACAGAACAATTTTTTTAAGTCAGTGTTAAGAAAGCTATGCATAACAGAACTATTCAGTTCATGAAGCACTGTGTACATTTTTAAATGTACAATATAAAAATACTAAGTTACAGACATGCATTATTGGAAATAAAGTTTACTGAAAAAAGTCAACTTTATACAGATATACGTTGTTTGAGACATTAGGGATTACCTTATTTGGAGTGCTTAATGGAGTGGGAGTTTTTTTTTTTTTTTTGCAGGGTTTATATGGTAACAGTGACTTCTAATTGGAGGATTTAAGACACTGTTCTTTATCAGAAATTTGTCTGTTATACACATTTTTTAGTTGAACAATGTCATCACTTAACTTCAGAATCCAACTTAATTTACAGAATCTGACTGTTGTGCTGTATTAGATTTTAGATTCTAGATGTTTATTTTTTTTATTTATTTATTTTTTTGCATTCAGCATTAGCTAGAATAAGGAATGCAGAGGAATGGATATGTTTCAAAGTTTAAGTGCAACATAATGACCAAAGAGTGTACACTTGTACAGTATGGTTAGTGTGTAGTAGTGGTAGCTTTAACACAAAAAAACTTTACTAAAAAATTTTCCTGTATAAAACTAAAAAAAAAAAAAAAAGAAGTTACTTCAGCCACATAGGTGCCGATGAGGTCTGAGGCTCGCGAATTCTGTCTTTATAGCAAATTTTCATGAGATTGTGATGAACTAAGATCAGGGACAGCTTTTTAGTGATTATAAAGGGAGTGCTCTTTTAAGGACATTTGTATAAAACTTTGTTTTTTGGCCACATATTTAAAATTGAACTCTGATGCATGTGTCTTTCTGTTTTTCACCTGTATTATTGTGGTGGTGATCAGTACTTTTTAAGGTAAAATGCAGATTTGTGTAGTTCAAGTAGCTTGGTATATATATAGCAATATAGCTGAAAATCTGGTTGTAAACTGTAAAACATACAGACAAACATACAGAACCCTAATTAATACCTCTTAGCTAAAAATATTAATACTAAAAAGTACATATATAATAAAAAATCTAGATTGCCTAGTTGACCTCAGTCAGTTGTTGGATGACTAGTGGACCACCATGACCTATTTTTAACAAAGAGTAATGCAAACATCCATGCATGTGTGGGTGACTTAAGTCAAGAAGCCAAACAAGCAGCAGTCTGACTAATGAGAAAATGGAGGCTTGTTTACATAAAATGGGCTTTTCATTTCTATTCAGTTTTCCAGATGTTCTGTACTCCCTGATGAGCTGGACTAATGATGTCATGATTACAAAAGAATAAAACAAGCCATCTCATATCTCAGCAGTGGAATAATTTTGTAAAACAACTCTTCATGTGTAATTTCAGAGGCAACTGCGTCACCGAATTGAATTGCAAAATGAATTATCGTTACCAACAGGTTTCCCAGAACACTCCCTGTACGTCATTGGTTAACTAGACAGATAATCCCGCCTCCAAACGTACACCATTTGTTGAGTTGATGTTGCTATGTCAGCCTGGGCAGATCAAACAAACAAGACTCAAACAAACAAAGCAATGTTTTGAAAAGCAACACAGAGTTACATTGTTTACACTTTTCAGGGGATTTCGGCCCTTCAATAGCTTACTTAAGCACATTCATCTGGGATGGGAGAAAGAATTTTACATTTCATGTTTCACCTTTGAAGACACAAATTACTTATCCACAAGCCCAAATAATCCCTATGTATACTGCGCTAAGCCTCAATGAGTAGGAGGATCCTGCTAATTTCAGGCTTCCTGCTACAAACTAGCTTTAGCTGCAGCAACAGCTTGTGCCCCTGCTGGAGAACTAAGGCACAAGCTCATGGTAAACCTCCCACTCACTTCACACTTAGCAGGGGTTCAGACCTCACAGTGCGCAACTGCCCTACTGAGCTCCACGACAGGCTATGCACCAATGAGCTCTGAGCTCCATCCTCTGCTGTGTAGAAGGAACATGAACGTGTCAGTGAGGACACTGTGAGGTTTATATGCTGCTGTCCATGTTCTTTTGTAGTTGTAAACAGGAACTGGGTTTAAAGTGATAGTTCAGGCAAAAACAAAGTCCAGAGGTAACCAAAACTTTGAAGGTCCAAAAAGGTCATAAAGGTGTTGTTAAAGTATTCCATTTGAATCAAGCAGTTTATCAAGTCTTTTGAAGATATATGATGGTTGTATATGATGAACATTTTTAATTTAGTCTTTTATTCACACACATATACAGGGACCATATATCATATAGTAAACATGGAAGCTTGTATGTGCATCAAACACTAAAACAAACCTCACTGGTGCATGTGCATCACACACTCACATTTGAGCATCCATGTTTCCCATATGTGTTGTGTTCTACATGTGTGACATTTGTTTAGAGGTAAATGAAAGATTACATTAAATCTGTTCATTATATAAAGTGATCATATCTTTTCACAAGACTTAATAATGCCTTTATGACCTTTTTGGATCTTCTGAATTTTGGTTTCCTGGACTTTTGTGGAGGGACATTAGGAGGGACACCTCCTAGCCATCTCTACCTTGCAGTAGACTGACAGTCGGAGAGGAGTGGACAACGTAATCTCATGATAATTCATACGTATTTTACGTAAAATCTGGTTCTACAAAATGCACATTCACTTACGTTTTTACAAACACTAAAATGTACTATAATAACATATTTACAGCATCTAAATGTACAGTACTGACATATTGACGACTACTTTGTTTGCGATGGGAAAGGTGTTTTCTCAGACATGCTGTGACAATATAACCATAAAATATTTTTGAAAAACACTTTTGAACACAGTGTCTTACAGAGTCCCAAAACACACTTGTAGCCAATCAGCAGTAATGGGCATGTCTTGTAAGGATAGAGAGAAGAGAGCGCTCAATTTGAGTGCACAGGAGAGATATTAGCAGATTAACTATAGACAGATGGAAATTGTAGATAAACAAAGTAAATATCGAAGGAACAAAACATTAAAAAAGAAGGGTTATGATCAGGCAAGAGGTAGGCCCCACGTAAATACCAGAACTGCTTTCCAGCTGTGGAGAAAACTCAAGGAGCAGGAAGGCCTGGAATCGGACGCCGAGGTTGCGTTGTTTCTTTTTGACAGGTGAGTAATGTTGATTTTGCATTGTTTCACACAACTTATCTGTGTTGGCTTCTGTTTCAATATGCTTGTATGTCATCTTTGCTTGTTTCTGCGATATGCCAGGGTTGTGTATGTGCGTGTGGGGCAGTGATATCAAAATATGGGCGAGGTCCTTTTGGGCTTTTCAATAAAATAATAAAAATGCATTGTTACAAATAGCTTAATGATAGGAAAAATACATAAATATTTAGTTTTTAGCTAAAAATATGTTGTGATTTGTTCGTTATAGACATTGAAATATGTCTAAATTCTATGTTTAAGCATCAATAAAAACTTGTAAAAAAAAAGTAAATTTTGTGCTAGTAAATGTTATGTCAATATTTACGTATAAACAATGAGACCAGGCTCAATTAAATAAGGATGTTCTTCCCAAGCCATCAAACTGATGGAAAAAAAAGCATTTTGAAAGTGCATCCAACAATATTGTTCTGTTTGCGCTGTTATCTTTATACAGTTGAAGACAAAATTATTAGCTCCCCTGTGAAATTTTACATTTTGTTTTTGAGTATTTCCCAAGTGATGTTTAACAGAGCAAGAGAATGTTTTCACATTATTTCCTATTACTTTTTTCTTCTAGAGAAAGTTTGATTTCTTATAGTTGCTTGAATAAAATAATTAAAAAAGAAAAAAACTGCCAAGGTCAATATTATTAGCCCCCTTAAGAAATTACTAGTTTGATTAGCTATAGAACAAACCACTGTTGTCCAATGACTTGCCAAATTAACCTAATTTGCCTGGTTAACCTAATTAACCTAGTTAAGCCTTTAAATTGCTGTTTAAGCTGAGGATTAGTATCTTGCAAAACGACTAGTAAAATAATATGCACTGTCATCATGGCAAAGACAAAAGAAATTAGTTTGGACTTGAGAGAAAGAATTGTTAATGCTCATAAATATGGACAAGGATACACACGTTTATCAAAGCATTTTCAAGTGTCAAGAACTGCAGTGAGATGCATTATCAAGAAGTTTAAAGAGACCAACTCAACGGAGAACAAGAGGCAGGAAGTGGAAGATTTCAAAAACTTTGGAAAGAAAACTAGTGAGAGAGGTTTCTAAAGACAACTGCCAAGACACTAGTGAATGACCTAGCCAAGTCTGGAATTGATGTCTCAACGAATACAGTCACTAGAGCCCTGCACAGGAATGAACTGCAAGGTTGCCGACCAAGAAAGACTCCACTTCTGAAGAAGAGACACCTCCAAGCTAGAATGAAGTTTGCTAAGGACAACCTGAGGGAATGTGATGCATACTGGAAATGTGTCCTTTGGTCAGATGAGACAAAACTACAGCTTTTTGGACATAGAGATGTTGCCTATGTTTGGAGAAAGAAGTGAGAGGCATTCAACCCCAAGAACATCGTTCCCACAGTGAAACATGGTGGTGGGAGTATAATGCTGTGGGGATGTTTCAGTGCGTTTGGAACTGGGAATCTCCTAAGGGTTGAAGGAAACATCAAAAACGAGGACTATAAGAAGATTTTGAAAGACAATCTCAGACAGTCTGCAAGAAAACTTGGTTTGGGTCGACATTTTGTCTTCCAACATGATAACGACCCAAAGCATACCTCACTTCTGGTGAAGAAATACCTCCAAATGAGCAAAGTGAGAGTACTTGACTGGCCTGCACAAAGCCCAGACTTGAATCCAATAGAAAATCTGTGGGGCACACTAGAGTTTGTGCCAGAAGACCAACAAATCTGGAGGAGCTTGTTGAGAACTACAGCAAATGACTAAAGGCTGTTATCAAGCAAAAAGGATACACTATTGACATCAGAGGCCTAATAATTTTGACCAGTAGACTTTTTAAAATTCTTGGTTATACATTTATTTCTATTTGTATTACAAACCCTAAAAGCTTCTTGAATAAAGTATTATGTTTAAAAATGCTGTGTTGATAAAATCGTCTTTCTGTTAAACAACACTTGGGAGTTATTTGAAAAAATAATGACATATTTTATAAGGGGCTAATCATTTTGTCTTTAACTGTAGCTGTGATGAGGACTACCCTCATATAATAAGAATGATTATTAAAAATTCTTGGTTATAGTGAATGTCCCATTAGAAAATTGCAATTCCGTACGGTGCCATAGCGGTTACACACGTCAACGTTCAGCTATTCAGATACCCTGGTTCTAATTGTAACACACGAAAAACAAAGCCAAATGGTCATTATGTTTATGGACCATCTGGTTGACAAGGGGTTGAGACACAAACTATGTCCAAATCCTGGAAAAAGAGCGTAAAGACACATCCAAATCAGATGTTTTTGCATAACATCCAACTGGAAGACCTTTTTGAAAGCAGCATAGATATATTATTCTCTATCTGTATCCTACAATGCTTTTGAACACAGTTATTCTTTGCCGTCATAACTGGGCTTGGATAAAAGGGGCTAATATAGAGCACAAATGAAAATGGTTTAAATGAGTCACTGACGCCAATGCCAATATCAGTGTTTGGTACTAATTACAGACTGTTACAAAAGGTTTGTGAGATTATGCAATTGTGCAAATAAAAATACAATTACAACAGCCTTCTTACAGCTGTTTAAAATATTTTGTTTTAGAAAGAATGCTTACGAAGAGCCTAAAGGAATGGTCTTATCATGCCAACTGCATGTAGTTTTGACCCTGCACCCCCAGCAGACAGAGGTTAAGTGTTTTGCTCAGGGGCAAAAGGCGTGTGGCCACAGGAAGTGATCATTCGTGATTCTAGAAATTCTTAGTTACAACTCTAAACAAACACACCTGATGGTCTTGCTTAAAAATTGTGGGCAGTGGTTAAGCCTAAACTCAGCAGAAATGTAGATTTCCAGGATCAGGATGGAGCCCTCCTGACAATAGGTGGAATTTAGGGGGCTAAAGGGGACAATTGCTGTTTAAATGTTGCTGCAAGTGACAAAATGACATGCACATGATAAAATAACTTCATTATCATGAGGATAAATATATATATATATATATATATATTCAGTAAAAAAACAGGCAAAACATTTTACTCATAATTTAAATTTAAATCTAAAATGTTATGCTTTTAAAAACAAATCTTGTCCTGAGCACGAAAGTACAGTCATCCTTTGTCCTCAACTTAGGTCTACCACAATTACAAGTAAAAAGAGATTTCGGACAAATATAATATAAATTTCGATATAATTGATTTTCTGTTGGTTAAGAAAGGTCAGTGTATGTTAATCTCCATAAAATCTATTCTAGCCCCTGGAATTACATAATTCTGTTCTACCTCAAACTCTTATTATGTAAGAATTAGCCATGTGTGTTTGTGCGTGTGCATGTGGGAGGTTCAGACATTAAATATGAATGGAACTGAATATGCAGTCTGCATCAAAACCAGTTAGGTTGTGAGATCACATGATTTGAATGTGTAATTGAGTGTAATATTATAACAACAAATTTGCATTGGTTGTTCAATCTGACGACTAGTCATTTAGTTACTTATTCGCTGTTGGCATGGATTTAACACCTGATTAAATAAAGGAATTATGCAAATAACATCCAACTTGCACATGGACACATGGAGGATACAGCAGGCAACCGCAATTTGAGATAGTTTACTGGAACCTCGCAACTGTGATTCAGAAACCTGAATTGACTCTTTTATATGATGAAAATGTGCTACATTGCACCACTTGAATGTTTATATAGTGGTTCTCGTTTTTTGATCAATGGAAAATGGACATAATGACATCTGTTTTTTACTTTTCTCTGGCAATAACAACACAGTATTAACTGCACGTGGCAATTATTGCTTAACTTTGTAAATAGAACGTTTTTGTGCTGAAATAACGTATGCAAAATTGGCAAAACTTTAGTGAAACTGCCCCTGAATGCACAAAAAAAGTGTCTAAGAAAAAAACAATTACCGGAGAAAAGCGGATCTGCTGAATTAGACTGCATTTAGCTTAAGGGAAGGGAAGTTTGCCCCAAATGCAACATTAAATTCCTTTTATTCTTTTATGAGAATCTAAAAAGGTGACTGTTTCCCTTCAGATTCTGTCTCCGGAGTGACAACCCTATGGGTCAAATGGAATAATCCAGAAATCCACTCTACATCGACTAAAAGCCAGGCCCTGCTCTCCTGTGGTGTTGTACGTGTCTGTGAGTTCACTGCGGGGCTACTGTTACCCCGCCTCTCAGCCTGCAGTGACGGAGACGCAGGGGCTTGTACTTGTGAGGTCACTCCAGAGTGTTTTCCGATGCTGCCCAGACATGCTCTAAACTCCACGTGCTCCAGGCGCAGAAATGTAACACCCTCCGCGTGAGGAACGCCACAAAGTTACAAGTACAGACAGTGGATGGCTAGTGTATCCATCACTGAGGCTAAGGCCTAAAAGCAACAGAATTAAGCTGCTCCCTCTATTCTGAAAGCCATGTTCCATTCAGTCTATCATCTTTTTGTTAATATCAGGATTTTCCATGTCCAGTGTCCATCAAATCCTTAAAGGGATATTCCACCCAAAAACGAGGGAACGCAAATGCCTAAAATGTGAATACACTGAGCAACTTTTTGAGCAATGTTGCTGAGCGATGTTGCTTGGGCACTTGAGCGCAGACACTGTGCGTCTCACCGCCGCATTACCAAACCGGAAGTCCCGAGGACAGTTTTAAATCATAAAATGTCCACTGGGTCACCCTAATGACGAGTTGCGCACATGATGTGAAGTGAAGCTATTAAGGACAGTGATTTTGTGTTCTTACTTCCTAGATGAGACACAGTCTGTAACATTGCCATGTTTAAGAATCCAAGCTGAACTGCACTTAAATAAAGAATCGCTTTTCAACCCATCTCTACCATATTCAAACCACCAAAGGACATGAGAATTCTTTCAATTTCATCCAAGATATAAACACATGAATAATATCTATGTCGATCTCTAATTCATGGACAACTGCCAAGGCCGAATAGCTTTTTCAAGGGCAATTTGTGAGGAAAAATGTTTGACGGTGGAGAATGGTATCAAATGCTTTACGTTGTTCCTCTGTGATGTTATTTGGTATATAAACACAATGTACAGCACACAGTAGCATTTTTTTGGGGATGTACACAAGCCTTAACCACGCCAGTCAGTGCTCAAGCACGCACAGAAACCCGGCAGGAAGGACCTCTGGCGGACATCCAATATAAAAGCAGTTCTTACGTTCAATAGCAAGTTGCTAAATAGCCTTTTCAACACAGCGGTTAAGACAGCATACAACTGATCTGAATCATTCCTATCTCGAAGCTTTCACTTAAAAGACAGTGCTCTGTTTGTACATGAGCAATTGCCATGAATGTCCATGATAAATATATCATAAACTTATTTATAATAACTACTTTATAATTTATTTAACAAATGTATATGTTCATAAAAACCATGCACACCGGGGGTGAAAACTTTTTGAATTTGAAGAGCAGGGTAAATGTAACATATTTTGTCTTCTGGGAAACGTATCTTCTGTAGCTTCTGAGGTGCAGTACTAAATGAAAAAAAAAAAGATATTTTGGCAAAATAAGAAAAATGTACACACTACTATCACTAGTTAATTTGGCAACACAACTTACTCCAAAGCATCTGACACACACAAAAGAAGTTGAAATGGCAACTTTCCAAAATGTATAGAATTTTCAGATATGCATAAATTCTCATTGAGTGTACGTTCATATCTATATGACCACAAGACAAGGACAAGAGCTGTACAGTTTTTTTTTTATATTAAGAGGGTGACACATCTTACCCTATTCTGAAGGGGATGTAAACTTTTGAACAGGGTCATTCTTATAAATGAATCAAGGGGATGTAATCTTTTGAACAGGGTCATTCTTATAAATTAAACTATTATTTTCTTTTGTGAACTATATGTAAACATCTTTTATGTGAAATATCTCATTCAGGTCAATACTAAACTAGTAAACTTTTGACCACAACTCTGTGTGTGTGTGTGTGTGTGTGTGTGTGTGTGTGTATATAAATATATATGTAAATGTGTGAATTGCATTTTTAATGTTTTAAAAACCCTAATCCACATTCCAGTGGATAAACATCATGCAGTAATACTTTATATATGAGAGCTAATAACTTACCAGGCCATCGCAATTGCTGATAGCCACCGATGTATCCTGCACATTGGTAACATAACCCACATATAAACAGTCATTGGGCAACAAGGGCTCAGAGTGCGTTTGGTTATCGTCCTCAAGCCACTCCACTTTGGCTCCAGGAGCCACAAGCCTGGAATTTAGCTTGAGGCGAAGGTGAAACTCCTGTCCGAAAACAGTGACATTATAAAAGAGTGTCTCCTTGTGCCTCAGGTGGTCCTGCTCTGAGTTCGTCTCCTCATTGGTCTCTCCATGCTGGTTGGCCTGCCTCCTCCTGCGCCGGAGGGACCCCTGCCCACTCAACCGGCTGGCAGAGACGGCGTGGGAGAGGAAGCGTCCGTCTGCATCCACGCTCACCGGCCTCACTAGCCCGTACTCCCTCAGGACATGCTGCAGGGAATCTGCCAGGGGCACACACACAGTTACACACATTCAAATGTGCACGCACACGCACGCAAACACAAAGTCAATAGCTTTCACAGTGCACACCAGAAGCTTCCAGCAACAGTCAAAACTCCACCAATCTCTAAATCAGCTGCAAGAGTTACATTATGCAGACAGTACAGCTGTCCAAACACAGCCAATATTTAAAATGACATCTTTAAAACAGATGTAAAGAGTTTTCTTATTAAAAGAAGGAAAAAATCTATGGAAACAGTACATTGAATAGAAGGGGGTAAGTTGTGTCATCTTTTGCTTAAATTGTTCTCTAGGCAAGGAGAAATAAGACACATGTAAACCTAATATATCTAACTACATTTCAGGATGTCATCTATCACCTTTATCATAGGGATAGAGGAAAAAAATACTTTACAAAAAATAAAAAAATACAAGCTGCCCCCCTGGATTTTTAGAAAATAAATAAATAAATAAATAAATAAATAAATAAATAAATAAATAAATAATAATAATAATAATAATAATAATAATAATAATAATAATAATAATTAATCATCAGAGTTTTTATTCTATATTTTATTCTACATTATTTTAAGACCGCCATTAATTAAAATAAATGTCAAATAAATTAAAATGACCTAAAACTGGTTAAAGTTGACAAAAATATCCTTTATTGTACTGAACAAACTCTGACTATCGCGATTACAGAGAAATATGAAATTATGACAAACTTACTGTCACTAGTTAATTTGGTGTCACAACTTACCCCAAAGCATCTGACACACCCCACAGAAAAAAAAAAGTTTAATTGGCAATTTTCCAAAATGTATAGAATTTTCAGTTATGCATAAATTCAGATTGAGTGTACACCTGCCATATAGAACATTCATATCTATATGGCCACAAGACAAGGACAAGAGCTGTGCAGTTTTTTTAGATTAAGGGGGCGACACATCTTATCCTATTCTCCCAAACAATGTGCCAAGCATTCCTATCATACTGATGAGAGAAGCAGCAACACATTTGGCTGCTCTGTTTATGCATCCTATGCATAAGTGTCCTTCACTTCATCAGGAAAGAGCCGCTTACAGCAAAGTCAACACTGTAATATGATTTGTCTTCTCTAATTTGACAGTAAAATAATGTGCATGGCTCTTCTGTATAATTTACTCTCTTGACAGTAATGTCGGCATTTTGCGACAGTTATTTCAAGCAGGAGACACTAGATCCATCAGCTGTTTTACATTATTGGTTTCACAACCAACGCTATAATCGTAAATATAATCAAATGTATATACTGTATTATGGCGTTCTTTTTACTGTAACAAAAGTTAGAGATTTTCCAGTTTAGATGCCATGAAAACTTCCAGACACTTAAATCCACTGAAAACGTCGCTGACAGTACAATTCGTTTACTCTTAAAACTCATTCATCTGTATAGAAGTATAAGTTGCTGAAACATGAAAACTGAGTTGGTGCTTCATAACGCTGGACATCTGAACGGATCCGTATCTCCTGCATAAAGTAACCGTGTTGACAATAAAAACATCTTCACGTACCTATACTGTTGGCGATGTAAAGAGTATCCGTGTGCTGAAAGTGTAGGAAAATAATGAAGAATGCACATCCAGGAGTAACATCCATGGCAGGTCCGCGGAGAGGGGAGAGCGCACGGGCGAAAGGCGGACTTTGAGATCTCAGATAAGCGATCCAGCAGCGAACGCTGCCCCCTCCTTCCCCCCTCCCCTTCCAGACTGACTGCAAAGTGCACTGGGAAGATAGGCTCTCATTCTCACCCTCCCTGTCCAGCCCCTTCTCCTCCTCCATAGTCCACAGTAAGCGTGAATGCAGATCCTCTCATGACAACAGAAGACCACCAGCGTAATCGTTTTTCTCATCAACATCAAACAGGGAACACCAGTCTTATGGTTCTTGTGATGCACTGTTATATAAAAACTGCTATACTCGCTCTTCAGAATCAGGATCAAGTTTATTTGTCTAAAAAGTTTAATAAGTTCAATAGATGCACCCAATAACCATGTAGTAGACAGTACGGGATACGAGGTGAAGAATATGGGGATAGGCAATATATAAAGAAAAAAAAACTTTTTTCTTCTTAAAGTTCTACACAAAGAAATTAATCACTGTATACTCACACTAGAATGCAATCAAGTCAGTCTTGTAGATTTAAAAAAAAAAAAGGTTTTCCACATGGAGCGGGTCGCCCTCTCACGGGCACCGCCATGTTTGCATCACATGACCAGTCATGTTACATATTTGGCTGAAAATAATTATAACAATAATAAATATTATGTTTGCCTACAAATTATACATATAAACATGATTTAGTTTTACGATTTTAAGAGATGCAGGCCAGGCACTAAGCAAGCATCAATATAATTAAATATTCGATTCATATTCATATTCACATTGTTTGCCAAAAAGGTGACAAGTAACAATGGCTACGTTACATGGCCATAAATTAAGAAACAGGCCTTTTGATTGGCTTATGATTTACTTACGGCATCTACTGGCAAGGTAACTGCCGAAACTAACTCTGACCCATTGATTTGCTTAACATTTTACATGGAAAATAAATTATTAAGACGTTCATTTCCTATAAAGAAATTTCAGAATGAGAAGGTGAGTACTAGCAATTCACACTTCATGGAGAAACTAAATGCTCTTTTTGTGGCTGAGCTTTTTAAAAAAAACTTCTATCTGGTAGAAATAATTCCTCATTTTCCCCCTTCTGTTTCTTCTAACTGAAAATGAGTACATCTGTCATAGTATTTTTAATATCATACATAATATTCTTCTACAGGACCACACAGCCATTGGAGAAGATGCATTCTGCTCTGTTATGAAGTTAGTGGATTATTGAAATAAATCACCTGGTGAGATTGGATGCTGGGTTCTTGGAAAAAGAATATCTAATGCATCTCTGTGGCGCAGGAGGAAATGGATCATGTGCCATCTATCTGTCAGCACCTTTACTTCTCCAACCACCTCTGTGGGGTAAAGGCTCTAAAGTACAATGACAGACCTTCAGTGTATTTTAAAAAATGTTGTGCATTTATGTTAACATGCAAGGATCCATAGAGCTTTATATTATGGAGTACAAATAACCCGACTTTAACACTGGTAACCATTTAAAATGTGATTGTGTGTACTGTTTTTTCCAATTATTTTTCCTTTTACTACAGAGAAACTCTTTATTTACCTATTCCCACTTGATTATTTTGTGGAACACAAAAGCAGAAGCCTAGCAGAATGTTCATGCTGCTCTAAAGTGGACTAAAGTGGACTGTCAAGATCCAGTAGGATATATACATATATATATAAACTGTAAAAAAAAAATCTGTAAAAATAATACGAAATTATAGGAATTATTGGTTTATTAATTAAATGTATTTTTGAATTGCATTGTGTTTTTGGGTTAATGTAAACATCCATAAAATTAAAGGAAAATGTCCAGGCAGAAGATTAATGGTACTTTTTTTCTTTTCTTTTCTTTTCTTTTCTTTTTTTTTTTTTAAAAAACAGCATAGTTAAAGAGATACACCCAAAAACAAAATTCCATCATAATTCTCTCATCCATATGTCATACCTGTATACGTTTTTTTTTTTTTTTCTTCTTCTGCAAACCACAAAAGAAGATCTTTGGAAGAATGTTGGTAACCAGTTTTGGTTGCCATTGACTTCCATTACTTTCATTACATTGCACTACATTCACAAGAGAATTTTACTATTTACTTACTTGTTTATGGAAAGCATTTTGATTCAGATAAGACTGTAAAAAAAAAAAAAAAAAAACACAGCACGCTATGAAACTATAAGCTCAGTTAGCAAAAGTCAGCTGTGGTTAACTTTATGACATAATTGCAGAGACCTCAGATTGTGGGATTTTAAGTGCAGAGGAGAAGACAGGGTTTCTGAGAGGGACGACACTAGGGCAGCTGGGACACCGTCCATTTCTCATGCTTCCCTGACTGAGGTAAAAGATTGAGGTTGTCACTGTGGTTAAGGCAGATGACGGTTTAATCGAACCTCTACATTCCATCTTGCTTGCTTAGCCAGATGGGTCATGCTATCATGCTTTACGCTAGGTAATCTTGTAGCTGGCATCCAGAATGTAAACATTTTAAGGAAAGCTGCATGTAAAAACTGTACGGTAACCCTTTTTATAGCCAAGGATGATTTAAAAGCTGTTAAAAGTGCTATTTATATTTATGAGGAAGGTCATATCCTGGGAATAGTTGAGAGTTTTGTTGTTTGAACTTGTATGATAGGGTCAAATGAGGAAAGGCTACTTGAGTTTTAGTTCACTGAGCTGAAAGAAGTTGCAAAAGAGTGCATGTGAAAGCAGATGGTCATGTATATTAATCCTTGTCTAAATAACACCCTTAGAGGCAATCTGCGAAAGGAATATTTTCTCAAAGCCTTTTTAGAATTGGAATACCTCTATGGATAACTAGCACAAATTAATAAACATGTTTTGCAAACATTCTTCATTATATAATTTTTTATTTTATTTATTTATTTATTTTTTGGAAGAGAGCAGCATGAACATTCCTCTAATATTCTTCTACATAAAGAAAAATCTTCATGCTGCTCTCTTTCATGCAATAAAATCTTTTTTTTTTTTTTTTTTGTCAAATCAAATGTATGTAATACAAATGCAACAAAAAATATATTTTTAAATAGAAAAATTCATTTGTAAACACAATATTGCCAGGCAACAATAGACTATTGCTATTCCTACCCATTTACTGCCCACTGTGGACAAAAAGATGAGTCAGCAAACTTCATGTAATAGAGCCTGAAGGGAAAAACCAATAGATGCATACTGCAGCTAAACACAACCTTTAGATTCATAAACCAACAGATACATACTGCAGCTGGCTTCAGATACAACCTAAAGCCTAAACATGTCCAGCCATGAACCATCCAAAGTCCCTGAGATGTACTGGCTACTTAATTCGCATAACGACAGACAATATTATCACACACCACATGTGCAACAACATGTCCTAATGCATGTATCACGCTGTTCGAATTCCTCTCCTGTTCCGGTGCACCCGGCCAAGTCCACCATATGATTCACTCATGTGGATCCGGGAAGAGGAGGACACTTCAGCATGCTGACAGATATGCTGTCTCAGTTAGCCTTTGGTTTTAATCGGAGACTGCACGAAGAGGGCCCACAGCTGGCAGTTGTAAGTCCTAGAGGGACTTGTTACTGGTTAGTGGCTGTAAAAGAGAGTTGGATCTATGTTGCCGTCACTGCTGGCTCTCAAACGAACCACGGCCGAGCCAGTGTGTCCCGCCAGAACGTGTGTTTCACATTTGTTCCTCCGCTCCCTCTCTCCCCTCTCCTCCTGAAACTCCTTCCGCACAAACTCACATCACGTGACCTGCTGGGTTAAACGGCTGCTGCTGAGCAGACACATGGATTACATGAACATACACTTAAAGGCATACAAGCGCAGACATACGAGTACTGACAAGACACAAGACACAAGTTCATAGTTCACCCAAAAATGAAACTTCTGTCAACATTTATTCACCCTCGTGTCATTCTAAAGCCATTGTTCTGTGGAAAACAAAAGGAGGTGTTATGAAGAATGTTTATGCTGCTCTCTTCCATAAAATAAAATTGGACTGGACTCTTAAGATCAACTTTTCGGGAGCATGAAGTCAAGTAATGATACAACTGTTCTAATATCTTATGAAAAGAAAAGTCTCTAAAGAAAAATGTATTGTTTTTTATAGGCATAATATACATCAGAGAGTTTGTGACCCTGCATAGACAGCAACGTAATTACAATGTTCAAGGCCCAAGGAGTAAAGACAATTTACTTTTTGGGCATTGAATGTGGTAATTACATTGCTGCCTATGCAGGGTGACAAAGCTCTCAGATTTCATCACAAATATCTTAATTTATGTTCCGAAGATGAATAATGGTCTTATGGGCTTGGAATGACATGAGGGTAAGTAACTGATGACAGAATTTTCATTTGTGGGTGAACTATCCTTTTAATACTATTTTTTAATTATTATTTTTAATATTATTATTTACTAATATATATGCAACTCTAGACCACAAAACCAGTCATAAGGGTTAATTTTATGAAACTGACATTTATACAATATCTGCTGAAAAGAAAACCTTTTCATTTATGTATGGTTTGTTAAGATACAAGAGATACAACTATTTGAAAAACAAAAATCTGAGGGTGCAAAAAATCTAAATATTGAGAAAAATGAAGATAGCAATGCATATTACTAATCAAAAATTAGGTTTTGATATATTTACGGTAAGAAATTTACAAAATATCTTCATGGAACATGATCTTTACTTAATATCTTAATGATTTTTGGCATGAAAGAAATATTAAACATTTTGACCCATAGGCCTACTATTTATTTTTGGCTATTGCTACAAATATACCAGTGCTACTTAAGTCTGTTTTTTTGGGCCAGGGTCACATATTTTCTTATTATATTGATTTATAATGTTTATTGTATATTATTGTATATTGCTATATTGTATATTGCTAATAAAATTAAAATTGTAATATTGGTGTAACATTGCTATTTAAAAACTTGTGTATTACTGCTTGTAAATTATGTGGTGCCAAAATGTGGACAATAAGCAGACATAAAACTGAAAATGATTTAATAGATAATTAGATCTTTTTAAAAGAATATTTTGTGATATTTGCTTAAAAACATTAATTATTAGGTCAACTATTCCTTCAAGGAAACAATAAATCTGTGGAGTCTAATGAATATATTATGAAAAACTGCTGAAAAGTAGGTCATACATCCCAGTAACATATTTTACACCTCAACACCATGGCAGTGTGGTTTACTGCCATGCCTTTCAGCTGAATCACGAACCCCTGTTTTGGTGTATAGACATTTGCATATGAAGAAAAAGTTACATCACCAAGCAATTTTCTTACAACTCTCATGAGGGTTTTATACCTCAACAGTATATTTTTCCGTGGCAGACCTGTTTTGCTTTCACTTTGTTGAAGGAGTCATGATTTTATACAGTGGCTCAACCCACAAGAAGACTTTATAGGAAGGTTTTGGTTGGAGAGCTTCAAGAGTCAAGAGCTCTCTGAGCCTCTCTGAGCTGCTTGATTTACGAATGACATTTATAGGACCAGAAAGAAAACAGAAAGGACTAGAGGTTTGTCACTGTTATTAAAGCTGTTGTCCATTTTCTAAAATAAACACACAATCTTATAAACACATACAAACCTATACGCCTGTTTTGACGCACATTTTGTTATTCTTAAATACGCCCTCAGTATTTTTTGTTGTGTTGACAGTTGTCTTGGACGCATGCTGGCACCTAGTGGTGTGGATGCAGCATCACGCAAGCAAAAACTTAAGCAAACAAAAAGCCACCCACTTTTCGCAGACGGACATGATTAATTTATTCTATGATCAAAATACGTGACCAATGAAAGGGATTAAACAGGGATAAAAACAAACAGTATTTGTCTGGTCATGTGATCTCAAAATGTCTGCTCTGTAAAATAAAACAGAATTTATTCAGCTACTCGCATGACTATTCATGTTTTTTTTAAGTATCAAACTTTTTAATGACCAAAGCTGCTGCTCTTGGTTATTGCTGCTGCACAGCAAGTACAGGAACTTACTGCTGCACAAGTAGCATGATAATAACCCATAGCAGATCTATACAGGTGGAGCTGGGGAAGTTGGAGGATTTCAAAGGAACACTGACGCTGCAAAATGCATTGTAAATGCTAACCAGCCATAACCAGCAGTAGGCCTAAGCTTATTGGTGCGTATACAACATGAACCAATCAGCTAGTGCCAAGTAGTTTAAAATGCTGTGAATATCATCAGTTTGCTTTAGCAACCCATCATCTTGCACCATCTAGAGTTTCATGACAGAATTTGGCATATATATAACTACTATAAAACATGTATTATATATATAGTACATGTTTAACAAGCAGAAACAAATGTGCCAATAAAATCTTAAGCCTGTTTTATCCGTGTTATCAGTTTGTGAGATCACACGGCTGAGTTGACTATGAAGAATGGTGAGGGATTTTCAAGGAATGCATCTAACACATTAGTAGGTACATTATTCTCTCAAGCAATGGAGACAAAGAGCCGACTGCACCTCGATAGTGATATCCCGAGTGGGTTCAGGTGAAGGTTATTCCTTTCTGCTGTTTAATGGAGGAAGATTGGGAGAGTTCCCTGCTGAAGCACACAATAAACCCACTGAGCAGCCATATGCCAGATCAGCAGTGCGCACTCTGGTCCGGGAGGACCTCAAGGTCTTCTGGATCTTCTCCTGCACTGACTTAGCACCGAATGAAAAGTCACCAATAAAGAACTGTGGGACTAAAGCGTGAGTGGGCTGTATGAGACATGCCTGTGACAGCAGCCAGCGGAATCTGCCTCGAAATTGGATCAGGAAGACTGTCACCGTGGTTACACACAGCGACACTGGCGCTCCTCATTAGAGAGTGTTTCATAGACAAGGTGTCTCCTGCAGGAAACACGTCCTCCTCTAAATCGACTGTTTCAATGTGCACTCACAGCACAGAGGAAATAGGAAAAAGATTCAGATTAGAAGACAACAGATTTGATTTTGCACAACAATGATCAAAGTAAAAAGCACTTTTCATGAACACTTTTCATAAATCACTCAGAAATTGTAAAGAAATGGCAAACACACTAAATTAAATGTGAAATTTGAAGTAGAAAGCCAATTACTATAAGCACAAATTTGTTGTTTTTGTTTTTAAAGATGTTATTACCTACACTCTTAAGAAAAATGGTTCTAAACAGTAACAGAAAAGGGTTCTTCGGCTTGTAACCCTTTTTTATTTGCTGAATAGAAACCTTTTTATAGGGTTCCATGAAGAACCATGCTTTGAAAATGCTATATAGGACCTTAATGGTCTTATAATTTTTTTTTTAATGCTAGTTTATTTTATTAATGTAATATTAATATATTTATATCATTATTATTTTTATTTGTATATATTATTTATTAATATTGTTATTTTTACTCATCTACATTAGGAGTAAAATTAGGTACTTTAATTTTTTTTATTATTTTATTTTATTTTTTTATTGGCATGTGAATTTATATCAAAATGACAGTGCTCTAACAACAGCTGAATACATTAATAATTGACAATTGGCATTGAACATAAATAAATATTTAAAGAAAAAAACTAAATAGAAACAGAAAATAGTGAAATGAAGACCAAGTTCCAGTGAAATACTGTATTTTCATAATCCTCTCGTTAGATGACAATGTTATAGGGTGTTATCTGAAATAAACAAGTTTAGAATAACAAAGTGTGTCCTTTCATAAATTAAATAATTTTGTTACTGTTACTGTTAGTGGTGAAGAAGAGAGAAGTATCCTTAACTGCACAGGGCTGGTCACACTTACACATTCTCTCAAAATGAAAAGAGAAAAATACATGATTTGTAAGAAAAAAGTTACAATTTTAAAGTTATAGACTTTTAAAGAAATAAATAATTTACCAGAGTGTGTGCTAAGACAGCCTGTGTAGTTGGGTACCTTAATTCCAGAAAATCTGCATCTTTTTTAGAGTGTAGCCTCTGTTATAAATAAATAAGTAATAATTAAAATTTATTAAAAAACAAACAAACAAAACAAACAAACAAAAAAAAAAACAACAATATGGATTATAAATTCAATGTCTCTGGTACTTACTTAGTGGAGAAGGGTATCCTCAGTTTAACAGAGCTGCTAACCCTTAGGCCTACATGTGACCCAAAAACTAAAATAAGAAAAGATCATGTTTGTTTGAGAACCAGATATGATTTTAAAGTTAAATTTGAGAATGAACTCATTTACCTGTTGAGAGTGTGTTGACAGTCTGTGTAGTTGGATCTCTGAGCTCCAGAAAGTCAGTAATGAGATGGTTTGACAGTTACAGATTCAAAAAACAAAAGAGCGGGAATAAAGAACCCTAAACTCTGACACAAAGAACCATTTCAGTATTAGAAGGGTTCTTCAGGATGCTGTGGTTCTAGATAGAACTGTTACTACATGTAAAGAATCTTTAAAGAACCATCTTTTTTTAGCGTGTAACATAAAATGTACATAGCATGAAAAAAATCAATTGAACACTGTCTATCTGTTATATATCTGTGTGAATATCGGATGAACTGACATTCATGAACTAGTACATTCTACAACCCTGTTACGAAAAATTTGAAAACCCTGTTACTCAAGAAATTGTAATAAAAATGATCAAATAAATATCATTATCATATTTTATAAATTGTATTGCAACAATTTCTATTAATTTTCTTTTTATTATCATAAAATGCATGTCTAAAAAAAATGTCATATAAACAGCTTGTATAATTATTTAGCTGGACGAACAGCATTTTTTAAGAGTTAGGTAGCTCTTCTCATTAACCATTTTGCAAATCCTTTAAAGAGCCGGTCATATGGGTTTTCAAAAAAGATATTTTTTTGCAGTTTGTAACGTAGCTATCCTTCAATGTAAACAGTCTGCAAAGTTGTTAATCAAAAAAGTGCATTATACATAAAGATATTGTCTCTCAAAAGAAAGAGTCGACTCAGAATTGCCTTAACGAGTCGCCATATTTTTCAATCCTCTGCCTGTCACAGATCTACGTCACTAGGTAACACATTAAGATAATCCAGCTTGCCCGTGAAATATGAACAGTCTGACCTGCCCACAAATACTAGTTAGTGTGTTTACATCGTGTCCAGAAAACACTGTGTTCTGCACTGTGAATGCAAGTTTTGTTTTCACTGCTGAAAGACAATGATGTGAAGAATCAGTGGTTAAAATATTTTTTTTTTCTCCACGTTACCACAGCAATACAATTTGAACCTTTTGTTGTGTGCTCATCATTTTACAGAGAACTGCTTCTCTAATCCCTTATCTTTATTTGGACTAACAAGCGTTTCCAAACTACAACCTGTAAGTACAATTGATACGTTATGTGTACGTTTTCAAGTGAGTGCTCAAAATATCTAGTTTTTTGTGATGTATACCTAGTGCAGCTTTAGGTTTCCAGGTAAAATACGATATTGCTGTCTTACTGAAATTGTTCTGATAATTTCCTGTGAACCCACTATTTATTTTAAGAATGTGTTCATTAATGTAAACCGTCATTGTTCTAATTACTGTGTTTAATAATAAAGAATATAACTTAGACCTATTTTGGTTTACAAACTGTCGTGTTTCATCAGTTAGTCATGTTGGCACTCAGCTAACATATCCAACATTATTGTTTTGTTATGTGTTTACAGCTTAGCAGCTAAATTTTAGCTGTAGGCACGATTCACTTGCATTAGTGTTGAAATGTTTTTATGTCATTGTTTTAAGAATGGATTGGAGCACTATATTATTGTTTCATGCAAAGATGTGGCTTGCCGGGTTTTTAAAACAAAACCCACCCAATTACTACTCAAAACTAGTCCAGTTAAAAATTGCATTTTGGGGTGTAAAATGCACATTTTTTGTTGCGTTTCCCTTGGTAAATTTACATTCCAGGGGCTAAATATGACGTCTCAACATGCGGACATCAAAAACAACCACGGACTTGGCAACACAGATGGTGGTGCTCACTAACTTGCTCAAGTATTCCTCTCTGTGCCAATCACAACAGGCTTGGCCAGCTGACCAGTTAAAGCAGAGTAGGCCTATGGAAGGGAGGGGTTTACAGACATTATGCTCAAACCTGCTGCAAACAAATTGTTTTGAAATCAATGATTCTATGTATAAATGTACATTATGAGAAAATTACAATGTTTTCTGACCTTAGCATTTAAACCTGTTGTAGGGGAATCCAACACAATATTAGGACACTTTAAAAAAACATATGACCTGCTCTTTAAGTTTAAATAAATTTAAAATATAAAATTTCTAAGAGTTTTAATAAATTTTTAGCCCCTATTTTGTATCCTATTCATTGAAACTGCCAAGGATTGCATCGCTCTGAAATGTGGCGAAAGCTATAGACTTGTAAACTGTCTTTCCTTTTCTTTGTAATATCCCCACAATGTGAATATGAACTGAATAACAGACTGTGCACCAAACAAGATTGCAAAGTTTAATCCCTCTGTTTAACCAGAAGCAGCCTCTATTGCTGGCTCTCTCCACATTGTGCACCACATCTTCTGCTTTCAATTCCATGATCAAAGGCATTGAAACGTTGGACAGGAAAGAAATGGAATGGAATGAAGGGAAAATCTTCCAAAAAATGACTTAAAGAATTGAAATCCCCTGGTGTTTTATGAACAGTTTGTTTCTGACTGCTAGTCTTGTCGGTAAATCTGGTGAGCGTCTACACAATGCTCAGCGCCACAACACAAATTACTGTCTCATTTTTTGTCCAGTAAAAGAAATCTTCACTTATGCGTTAAATCACAGGACAGATTGCTGACAGGCCATTCAATTGCACATGAAGTATTAAAAAAAATACTGATTCCTCATTTGAATAACGTATTTTGGTAGTTTCTGATTCACAGCTTTTATCTACACACTACGGGTTCTTGGTTTCATCAAACTGTCTTTCAAAGAGCTTATTCTTAAATTGGACTTGACAACTGCATGTTCCCTGTAAACTCCTTATAAACAGTGAACGTAAAACAAAAACACTGGTTCAGAATGTGTTTTCTTTCTTATTACCTTAATTATCTTAAAAAGAGAAGTACTTTTTATGGTGTAATTGTTTCATTGCATCCTGATGGCATGGACGATCTAGGGCCAAACTTTGCAAGCCTAATATATGGGCAGTAAAGCAAAACTCTCCATGTTTTATTTCTCCAGATGGTCAAAAAGCATGCAAAATTGCTTAAGGATGTGTGTGTCATAGACATCAAGATTATATAAAGACTCTGGACAAACATTTAGCTGAATTTAGAATATTGCAAACATGTCGTAACATGCACATATAGTATAAACTCTGCTGTTCTTTTCAAGAGAGTGTAATAAATTGAGGTTGTGCACTGATTTTTCCATATTAAACATTTTGAGCTCATGCAAGAAAAAAAATGCTCTTTTACAACCAAAGCACGTTCCTTTATGAGCAGATTCTGGTAAACAATAAGAAATTCCCATCTGCTCAGTCATGTTTGCTGTGCCTTCTCACCTCGCACTCCTCCCTGCACTTTTGCAAGCTGCCTGTTCTGTTAACTTCACTACAGACTGCTGAGCTCAGCATTTCCCCACGGATTCAGCAGCGGCAGCTACCTGGAACTGCTGTCACCCTGCATCTCCTCATCCTACCTGTACCTGCACCTCCAGCTGAGCCTTGCTCCCCCGCTAACAAACATCAGTGTCCTTGATGTCCCGCCGACACTGTGGCAGAGACAAACGCCTCTCCCTGGCTCTAGATGCTGCAGTTAGCTTCAGTCCTCTAAATCTCTCAACTCAGAGCGTGGCTTCATCAACAACTCAATTTGAGAGGGTTCACTTAAATAACTCTTTGACGTAGCGCGGGTCCTTGTGAGCCTCAGATGGATGATGGGGAGAATTTGAAGTGACAAAAGTAAGGAAGCCACTCACAGGGTGACAAGTAATCAATCGGGTTTGTTAGGTAAAGAGAGAAAGGGGGGGTTTCTGCAAAATGAACTTTTCTGCTTTTTGCAAAAAGGGAAAAAAAAGCAGGTGACACTGTGAGCATTGTGAGTGGAGCAGTGAGTGGAACTCAGGGAAGTGTAGAGGATGCATTTGGGAGCTGTCTGCAGACATTTACGTCAAATCAACCTCACTGAGGTGACTGCAGTCAGGACCCATCTGTGAATGTTAGTGTGTGTGGTAGCACTTGTCTTGCACTGATATTTGAACTTTATCACTGAAAATAACAATGTAATCCACATCTGGGATGCGAGATGGCAACTTTTACTGTGAGGAGTTAAACACCTGATGTAATCAAAATAAGAACTGTGAGGCTTTTAATCCATTTCTGTAAGCATTAAAGCGAAATTAAAAATTGCTGTTAATTAACCCTCAGGCAATCAAAATAACGGTTTTGGTGATCCATAAAATAAGTCCAAATCTACTGTCAATTTGAGAGTCAAAAAGCATATAAGCATCATAAAATTAACATCCGAGGCTTCTGATGACATATTTAGGTCTTATGAACTGAAATGATAGGTATGTGCAATAAACTGAACATTATTTACAACATTATTATAGATAATGCATAGCCTCAGGCAAAAAGCTTTCATGAGAGTCTAGAGCAGAGATTTTCAAACTTTTTGGAGCCAGGGACCCCTTACAGGGGAAAATATTTTCCAAGGCCCCCTAATAATTATAACAGTGTAACATTAATGTGGATGGGAGTAATGAACATGAATATAATTGTTTTATGGGTGCAAATGGTCCCCATTGTCCCCATGATTAAATTTACCATATTTTCCATACATTGCACCAGGTAAGGAAAATACACACACATAAGTTGCATCGGCGTATAAAGCCCTTTTTGCACAAGATTAGTTTTACCTGGTGACCTCTAGTCGTATGTAACAATTGCAAAGTTGTGAATTGTCTGTGATCTTAATCCCGTGCAAATGACCTACCACATTTTGCTAAACACCAGGGTCCTGTGATAATATTAGTTGTATATAATATTTTCAAGGTTTCAACTTTTTAATGCATCTTTCATGAAGAATTGAGGATGCGTGGAGTGTTTTGATAGTATTTTGGATACGCCTTATACAACTATGCAATTTGCAGAAAGAGAAAGCTGAAATCCATGAGAAGTGCAAAAAAAGAATGATTAGATGGAGATGGATGACATGTACAGCAGCATGTGGTAAGGAACATTCCTCTGTTTATGATATATAATGTTAGGCAAAGCCTAGTAAATTCGAGTAAAAGGCAATTTTTATCCCATGCTAATGCGCCACACTAAATTTAGGGTAGGGGGTAATTTCTGAATCACATGGGGTCCCCAGAAATTACTAATCCTGTGCGAATAGGGCTTAAATTGCATTTTACTATTACTTTTAAAAATAATGTAAATACTGACAAATAAAACTAAAGTTAAGAAACTTAACAAATATTATCAACACTATAAAAGTCTTGGTTACATATGCAACCCTCGTTCCCTGAAGGATCTCACTTAGAGAGACCAATCTACTTCGAGTGTAAACTAAACGAACCAATGCATATTGTCATATGATTGCATCCATCTGCCGCTCGTCACGGCACGAGCATAAGAATAGGTAGGAGCCACGCATACACAGGTTGTGACCCGGCTGCTCAGCGGTGGTACAGCATCTGTGGCGGTGGGACGTGATGTCTCTGTTCCCTCCTTCAGGGAATGAGGGTTACATACATAACCAAGATGTTCCCTTTCAGCCGGTCATTTTGAGTCACGTCGGTGGGATCCCTACCAAAGCGCCGCGGATGCTGCCCCTTCTAATGTCCTGAGCGAGCCTCCTGTGCCCCCTTTCTGACCTAGTAAGGGGTTTGCAACAACAATACTAGTCACTGTATATCATAGCTAGACATGTGCCGGTATTCGGTAATACGATATATCACGATAATGAATATGCACGGTATTGTTATTGTGGGCATTTCAAAATACCGAAAATAATTGTTTATTAAAAGTTATCCCGAATTTTGAAAGCATTTTAAGCATACTTTTCCCATTAACTGGTTAAATGCACAACACACTTGTAAACTGCGTCGAAGATGCGTGATGTAAACAGAAGCACATGGCAGAACGCCTAAGGGACGCTCCGGATTAAAGTGAAAGTGTCATTCACTCTCTGACAGCAGATGGCGCTAAACCGCAAATGCAACGTTAACCCAGAAACAAAGCAGCTGCGCTACTTTCTAAAACGTATTTAAATGATTTATTTAGCCATCTAGATTTTTGTATTTGCAGTGGTGTTTATCACAACACCAAATACTTAAATATTCAGACTCCATAGGCTATTTATTTTAACACTTTTTACATTTTAATCTGGACCACAACATGCCCTAGATATTGTTTGAAAGTGTATTCTAAGTGATTCTTTATTGTTCGGTCACACTTTACTTTAGGGCTTCATTAGTTAACATTACTTACTTAATTAATTAATTAGTTAACATAAACTCCCAATGAAAAATTATTCTAAACATGCATTAATCTTAGATAATTCCAATATAATAATAATCAAATTAAAATTAAAATCAAAGTTTATTTTTTTTTTAAATAAACCGAGCTAACATGAACTAAAAGTTGTATTTTTAACAAAGATTAATAACTTCTGTATCAAATGTAGCTTTTGTTTACTGATCATGTTAACTAATAATAATTAACTAATAAGATCTTACTGTAAAGCGATACCTATTGGTCATTTAATTCTTTTGCACTTTAATCTGTGTAAAATTTTGAACTTTAGAAATGTTTTGTGTATTGCTTTATTGTGTTTTAATGTTCAGAATTTTTTTACTGTATTATGACATCACTTTTTTGCAACTAAATTTCAATACCGTGATAATACCGTATACCGTGATAAAAACATTATCAATTTATCGCAACATGAAAATTTGATACCGGCATATCCCTAATCATAGCACTATGCTCTTCAGTGAGGCTGGAGCACTGGGAACGTGTGGAACCCGCATCCTTCACATAGGAGGTTTCGGAAGCCTTTACACATGATTGATTGGAAGATTGGAGGTGGACGAACCCTCTTGAAAATGGCAAGTCTGCCAGGGAAACACGGGCTCTTGAGGCTATACCGTGGAATTTACACATATGGGATCCACTTAGGTCTCTCATTCATTGAGTGAGGGCCTGGCGCCGAGTGCTCCACTACGTCTGGCTGCTGAGGGGATGGAGAAGCTTGACAGGATCTACTGTATGTACAATCTGGAGCGGTTTTAGCAAGCCGACCCGAGCCGGGGCCACTCAGTGCTTCTACCGGTTTGAGGTGAGAACACAAGAGAATACCAGCTCTACGAGAAGGCTATAGATTCTAACGAGTGTGTTAAGGATCGCCCAGCCCACAGCTATACAGATATCTGTCAGCGAGGTACCACGAGTCAGTGCCCAGGAGGATGCAACACTTGAGTAGGCAGGGCACACCCTGTCACCTAGTACCTCCGCGTCGCATCCAGGGGCTATATGCCCCAAGAGCCACTGAAACTGTTTCAGTGGGACCGATGTCCTGCTCTTGAACATATTCAAGCAGTTCAACAAGTTCCTACTTTAGGCATGCCATCTGTTCGACCGAGTCCAACCAGAGAAAAGAGATCCTCTGCATCTGGGAGAGTTTGCTTTTTTCCCGGTTGACCCGAAGACCCAATCGGCTGAGGTGCGGAAGCACCAAGTCCCTGTGTTCACACAAGTGATCCTGAGACTGAGCCAGTATAAGCCAGCCTTCAAGATAGCTGAGGATGCAGATGTCCTGTTCTCTCAGAGGAACAAGAACCACCTCTGCGTGAAGGGCAGGACTAGACAGTACTGACATGCTCGCCGGAAGGATCGAAACATGAAAGTACGCACCCTTCAGGCTGATCACTACAAACCAATCTTGGGGACGGACACACCCGAAGATGTGCTTCTGCATGAGCCCGGCTCAAGATGTGCAGATCCAAGATCCCTCTGAATCGCATAGGTGAGTCTAATAGTCCAGAGGAAGATAACATACAAGTGTCACCAACGGGACCACCGACATACCCGCGGTGGGGCAGCGAGGGGGAATGCAGGGACATCTCGTTGCCGGTCCAAAGCGGGGTCGAGATAGGAGGGGTAGTGCGGACGCAGGGGGCCGTCTTTGGCGATGAGCAGGCTGAGGTGCTGCCACCGGTGGCCGGGTGGAGGCAGCAGCTGCACGCCGGGACAGGATGTGTTCGACGACCTCAGACTTCTTCTGTGTGGCAGTGAACTGCTAGGCGAACGTATCTCACGGGGAGGTCCAGTCATTAAATGCATTATTTGACATTAAATGCATTACATAAGTCACTTTGGAAATCCTAGCACATTTCAGAAGATAAAACATTGCTTTCTGTAGTCTGGAATACGGTATAGCAAATTATTTTGGGAACCCCTGGCTTTGGGTCAGTTTGAAAGCCCCTGGTCTAGAGGGTGTCTGTATACACAGACTGTCGTTTTGCTTCATAAGACCTCAATATATCGTCAGGAGCCACAGGTATTAATTTTGTAATGCTTGTAAATGCTTTTTTGACTCTCAAAGTGACAGCAGGCATATGGACCATTTTATGAATCACCAAGGACCATGGTTTTACCTAAAATCTTTACTACTCTACTGAAGAAAAAAGTAATTATGGTGAACTATTTATTTAATTTTTTGGTGAACTATTCCTTCCAATTTTTTTATCTTACAAAGACACCTTATTAAACTGCTCCAGACACATCAACACATCCACTATGGTCAACATTTTGAATACTGTCTTCATTCACTGTAAAAATCATGTTTTCCAACATGTCACAACATTGTGCAGCCTCCAGTTTCCCAGGTGAGAGTGTTTATAATCTGTTCTCTTTTTTCATTAAAAGATGAAGTAATGTTCATAGAAACGTTAACAAATGTTTTTTTTTGCACATGCAGAATTATCTAACATTAATGATAAACTAAATCTTATGAAAATTATCTACTGCTGTCTACTGTAGACAGATATTCATACACGTGAATAACTAGGGTTGCAGACGCAGTCAGTTTGCTTTTAAGTGCTCACAGACCAGTTCTGACCGGTGCTCTGCTGCTGACATGACGTCAAAATTCAGAAGACTAATTCGCCATAGCTTCCATTTGAGATTTTCCTGTTGGTTTTATAATTTGTTTTTTAATTAATGTAGTAAGGTAATGTAAGGTCTGATGTAAAAATAACTTGATACTTCGTGAATTACACACACCCATAATCAAAATGTATAAAATAAGTAATTACATAAGAATGTTTGGGGCGTGAGTGTGCAGTTTACATCATAGAAAACAAATGTCAAAGTATCATCAAGTTATTTTAACTACAGACCTTATTTTATTCATCAAGCGAAAAAAAAAACATAAAATCCCATAGTAAAATCTTGAGGAAACCAGTGGCGAATTAGTCTGCCGGGTTTTGACGTCACAACTGCAGCACTCTATAGCTCCATATATGCTCTGTAAACTGTACTAGTCACTAGCTTCTTGTCCTCTTGCATTCCTCTCGAAGGAACTCACTGTCTGAAAGAACTGTGGAAATACCACCAAAAATCATTACATAAATGATACCACATGTGTTTGATAACCAGCATGTCTTTGAACGTCAAAGAACAACATCTGAAATCTGTTCCTAAAATATGAAATCCTGAAATACAAAGATGCACACGTATTACCAGCAGCTCATTCAGAACCTCAGGATACTTGATTTATTCATTTACGAAAGCCACTGAACAATTTATGAGCCTAAGAGGATGAAAAGCAAAGGACCATGAGCTTCCATTTTCCATGGAACAAAGTCTATTTTCAGCTATAAACTTGCTTCAAACTACATTTGTAATATTATACAAGTGTTCAAACATTTTAATTACTTAACCAACCACAGGCATCAAATGTATTTTTGAGAAAACAAAACTGTAAACCTAACAATAAAAATGTAATAAAAAATGTGACATACTCCTTATTAAAATATATATTTCTAAATCTAGAGAAGTGCTTTAGCCGCAAGGAGTTTTTTCCTTATTCACTCAGGACTTGCGGAGGCCACGTGCTTCACATTTGGATGGACATCATGCTTGATGAGCAGCCCGTAAACTTGACACCAGATGGTGGCCTACAACCTTTACTGCTCCTTTGGTCAGATGGTCAAAATATTAACTGATTGTATACCAATACAGTCTTTAAGTATGCTCTTTGCAGAATCTGCTGTTTGTTTTATAAAAAGTGTTCTGTGGACAGTACTGCAATATTTAAGCTGTTAAACATAACATTAATATTTACATTAATTCAAATTACATATGTTTACACATTCTTTATTCTTAAAAATAAAAGGGGAAATAAAAATAAAAATAATTTTCTTAATCTGTATTTTGTATTGATTAACAGAAAAAATAAAAATCACATTGAGTCTTTTTTTCTAAGAATATATCTTGAATTCAGTTTATGCATTGTTTTCTTAAATTGAATATTACTGCTTACAAACATCTTGCTAAATTGCATAATTTCTATTAAAGTACTGTAAATAATAAACTTCCAACAGAACTAGACATGACCTGTCTGCCCTTTGGTATTTTTACCTGTCAAACAGAAGCAAAGCGAGCTTGGCATCCATTTTTATACACTTTGAAAGTCTCAGCTCCCTCCAGCAATCAAATGCTTTGCCAGTGTTTACTCTCATTTTGCTTCTCTTTTTTTCTCTCTGTTCTGTCGTTTTTTGGTCTCCTTCTTTTTTGGATGTTTGGCTATGCCCGTGTTAATTTAATGGAAATTGCAAACAATTTAATGTATAGCTTCCAATTCCCATATAGCAAAATGTGCTAAATGATTTACAGGATAAAAAGCCCATTCTGATTAATCAAATAATCAATCTGACTGTGACCTCCATCCACTTTTATATTTAGAGAGGCAAGGGTGGTTTTAACATGATATTTCAATGATACCTTTCATAGAGTACAATTCTTTTTTTGCATACTATTTATTGAAGATTACAGCATACAACCCTTACAGCATGTTTAATGAAATGAGACTTGGATTATTCTGTTCTCAAAAAAAAGTGTTAATTTAGTGGATTAACTGCATTAACTGTAGTTAATATTGGCTTTTAATCATCAATATAGGACTTTTGATCAGAGCATGATGGTTAAGTAGCATATATCCACTAAACATATCAGATTGATAGGTGGATAGTATGAGTATTTTTTTTTCTTAATAGTATAAGGGCCAAAGAAGCAGATGGAGCTCACTTTGTCCTTAGAGTCACAAACCTGATGAAATTAGGAATTATAGACCTCCTTGGGATAGACAGGCCCAGGCATGGATGAGTATTTGGTAAAAATGACTCTGCTGGCAATGGACCAAATGATTTAAAATGTGATTTTAGGATCAGCATTAAGGCTCCTCGGTGTAAAGCCAAGCGAATTCTAAAGCAATCATACCTCAAAAAGTGGCCGTCCCAAGAGATTGTGTCTGAAATTTCTTTTTTTTTTTTAGCAGGGATCATTGCTTTAAGTCGTTATAACCAGCATACAGACTTACAAAAGAATTTAGAAAGATTCCCTACAGCCAAACCTTGAAATGAAACTTTAAAACTAATGAAGTCTATCCAAGGATAAACCCAACCTGTAAACAACTTCAGCTTTAAGGCAGCAAAATTACATAGTGACATTCTAACAGTCTATTGTGGATTTTCTGTGCTGAGAAACACTATCATCAGCTGGACCAAACAATCAATGTGCATACAGGCTACAATAAAAAAAAAAAATCTATCTATCTATCTATCTATCTATCTATCCATCTATCTAATCGACTATCTGTCAAATTGACAATATATATGTATCTGTGTCAAATTGACTTTCTATCTATTTATCTGTCAGTCAAACTGAATTTATCTATCTATTTATTAAATTGACAATATGTATCTGTCTAATTGACTCTATCTATCTATCTGACTATATATCAAATTGACAATATATATGTATCTGTGTCAAATTGACTTTCTATCTATCTGTCAGTCAGATTGAATCTATCTATTAAATTGAGAATATGTATCTATGTCTAATTGACTATCTATCTATCTATCTATCTATCTATATATTTGACTATATATTAAATTGATTCTATCTGTTTGTCAAATGGACAATATGTATCTGCCTGCCAAATTAAATCTATCTATCTATCTATCTATCTATCTATCTATCTATCTATCTATCTATCTATCTATCTATCTATCTATCTATCTATCTATCTATCTATCTATTTGACTATCTGTCAAATTGACAATATATATATGTATCTGTGTCAAATTGACTTTATCTATCTATTAATTAAATTGAAAATATGTATCTATGTCTAATTGACTATCTATCTATCTATCTATCTATCTATCTATATATTTGCCTATATATCAAATTGATTCTATCTGTTTGTCAAATGGACTATATGTATGTATCTATCTGCCTGCCAAATTAAATCTATCTATCTATCTATCTATCTATCTATCTATCTATCTATCTATCTATCTATCTATCTATCCAACTGACTATCTGTCTGTAAAATTGACAATATGTATCTATCTGTTCGTCAAATTGAATCTATCATCTATAAATCAAATTGACAATATGTATCTATGTCTAATTGACTATCTATCTATCTATTAAAATGACAATATGTATCTGTCTAATTGACTCTATCTATCTTTTAAAATGACAATATGTAACTGTCTAACTCTATCTATCTATCTATCTATCTATCTATCTATCTATCTATCTATCTATCTATCTATCTATCTAATTGACTATCTGTCAAATTGACAATATATATGTATCTGTGTCAAATTGACTTTCTATCTATTTATCTATCTGTCAGTCAAACTGAATTTATCTATCTATATATCAAATTGACAATATATATGTATCTGTGTCAAATTGACTTTCTATCTATCTGTCAGTCAGATTGAATCTATCTATCTATTAAATTGAGAATATGTATCTATGTCTAATTGACTATCTATCTATCTATCTATCTATCTATATATTTGACTATATATATTAAATTGATTCTATCTGTTTGTCAAATGGACAATATGTATGTATCTATCTGCCTGCCAAATTAAATCTATCTATCTATATATCTATCTATATATCTATCTATCTATCTATCTATCTATCTATTTGACTATCTGTCAAATTGACAATATATATGTATCTGTGTCAAATTGACTTTCTATCTATTTATCTATCTGTCAGTCAAATTGAATTTATCTATCTATTAATTAAATTGAAAATATGTATCTATGTCTAATTGACTATCTATCTATCTAATAAATTGACAATATGTATCTGTCTAATTGACTCTATCTATCTATCTATCTATCTATCTATCTATCTATCTATCTATCTATATATTTGCCTATATATCAAATTGATTCTATCTGTTTGTCAAATGGACAATATGTATGTATCTATCTGCCTGCCAAATTAAATCTATCTATCTATCTATCTATCTATCTATCTATCTATCTATCTATCTATCTATCTATCTATCTATCCAACTGACTATCTGTCTGTAAAATTGACAATATGTATGTATCTATCTGTTCGTCAAATTGAATCTATCATCTATAAATCAAATTGACAATATGTATCTATGTCTAATTGACTATCTATCTATCTATTTATTAAAATGACAATATGTATCTGTCTAATTGACACTATTTATCTTTTAAAATGACAATATGTAACTGTCTAACTCTATCTATCTATCTATCTATCTATCTATCTATCTATCTATCTATCTATCAAAATGACTCCATCTGTCTCGTAAATTGACTTTCTATCTAATAAATTGACAATATGTATCTGTCTAATTGACTATCTATCTATTCAATTCAATTCAATTCAAAACTGCTTTATTGGCATGACTGTAAAAATACAATATTGCCAAAGCCTTCAAAAAATGTGAAATAATAATAATAATAATAACAATAATAATAATAACTATCTATCTATCTATCTATCTATCTATCTATCTATCTAATAAATTGACAATATGTATCTGTCTAATTGACTATCTATCTAATAAATTGACAATATGTTTGTCTAATTGAATCTATCTATCTATCTATCTATCTATCTATCTATGTATTGACTGTCAGTCAGATTGAATCTATCTATCTATTAAATTGAGAATATGTATCTATGTCTAATTGATTATCTATCTATCTATCTATCTATCTATCTATCTATCTATCTATCTATCTATCTATCTATCTATCAAATTGACAATATGTATCTGTCTAATTGACTCCATCTATCCATCCATCATCTATCAAAATCAATTCGACAATATGAATGTATCTCTGTCAAATTGACAATATCTATCTATCTATCTATGTGACTATATATCAAATCACACTGACAATATGTATCTATGTCTAATTGACTCCATCTATCTATCAGACATAATGACATTATCGAGTATTGCAAAAACCAAACAAAAACACACCTAACAGAGTGCAGATATAAGCAATGTGATGAAGTCTGGTTAGACTAACTCTTAGAGTGCGTTCTTTCACTGCATGATTCAGTCAAATAATACCCTATTAATTAAGAATGATCACATAATTCAAAATAAAGGGGCAGAAAATGTATATATTTATAGCATTTCATATAGTTAATTATCACATGAAGGTGACGTTTTTTCTTAAAAATCAGCATGGTTATATAATAATTTATACAACAGTTCAGTAAATATCAAGAGACTTACGTTTTAGACACGGTATTGGCTGTTTTTGCTCAATTTCGCCAACAATACCACAGCACTGTTTTGCGTCTCTGAGCAAAATGACGATGTTTCATTCCTGGATGAATCAACCGTTAAAGATTCAGATCAATCGCAATGACTCGCTTATTAACAACAATTTACTGCCGCCTACTGGCTTAATTTCACATTTGAAGTTAAGTAGCCTGTCTTAAGTTTAAAAATAATTTAAAATATCAGTAGGCTTATTCAGCGTTACATGTTTAAAATATCAAAACATTATTAATGCATTTGTAACTGCTGCTTAAAGCATTCTATGTCCCTCCATAAGCTACATTACCATGTGTAAATACATATACATGCCACTTCATATACACTTTATGCAAATATGAATTTTGCTGATACTGATTTCATTTGTTTAATAACAGTCTAAATTTATTATTATTATTATTATTATTTTTTAACTGATTAAAATTTAAAATGTGATTCAAAGGATGATAAACAAAAAAAATGGCTTTATAAAAGTAAAAATGCCCCCCCAAAAAGGTAAAAATCAATTTAAACTTATTGTAAAAGATTTCTATCACTGCTGTGAACTGACCACAGAGAATACGAAGATATCAGCACAACAACACACTCTGCAAAATATTGTTGTATTTATCTGTCTGTCAAATTGAATCGATTTATAAATTAAATTGACAATATGTATCTATGTCTAACTGACTCCATCTGACCATCCATCCATCCATCTATCTATCTAACTGACAGTATGTACACTGCCCTCCAAAAGTTTGGAAACGCCCTAGAAAAGTGGGGTTTTGGACAATATTGGTATGAATCCTTTTTAATTTGTGCTAATTTTGCACTGATAAGGGACAACACAAACTACGAAAAAATATTTTATTACATAAACAGTTAGCACCATTAGCAGCTATTACAGTTCTGCATAATCTGGGCATCTGAGCTGTCAGTTTATTTAAACATGGACTTGATATATTACTCCAAGCCCCCTGAAGGATTGCTCAAAGATGATTGACAATGATGTCAATGATGACACACTGGTTGGACACTTCTTAAGGACATCACGGTCTAGTTCCTCCCATAGTAGCTCAATTGGGGTGAGGTCGGGTGATTGGGGAGGCCATTCCATGACAGACATGATGGTCTTCAATGATAATGTCAAGTTACTTTAATGTATTTGCACCAAAAAAATAAGGATTTATGCTGATATCATCCAAAACCACAATTTGCCTTTTTTCAAACTTTTGGAGGGCAGTGTATGTATCTATCTGTCTGCCAAATTGAATCTATCTATCTATCTATCTATCTATCTATCTATGGGATAATCAACCGTTTGCTGCGCATTAAAGGACTTTAAATGCATGACGTGGAGGCTAATTACCGCCCGACATGAAGCAGTCATGAAGCCTCCGTCAAGTGCACCTTCCAGCTGAATTCAAAGATCTAAGACTTTTTCTATGTACACAAATGACGTACGACAAGGAACCGCAGTCAGGTCGAGACCCCGATGAGGATGGCGAGCATGCAGATGAGCTTCCCTGAGACGGTTTCTGACAGTTTGTGCAGAAATTCTTTGGTTATGCAAACCGATTGTTGCAGCAGCAGTCCGGGTGGCTGGTCTCAGACGATCTTGGAGTTGAAGATGCTAGATGTGGAGGTCCTGGGCTGGTGTGGTTACACGTGGTCTGCAATTGTGAGGCTGATTGGATCTACTGCCAAATTCTCTGAAACGCCTTTGGAGATGGCTTATGGTAGAAAAATTAACATTGCGACATCTGTGGCAGTCTGGTGTGTGATAAAACTGCACATTTTAGAGTGGCCTTTTATTGTGGCCAGCCTAAGGCACACCTGTGCAATAATCATGCTGTATAATCAGCATCTTGATATGCCACACCTGTGAGGTGGATGGATTATCTCGACAAAGGAGAAGTGCTTACTAACACAAATTAAGACAGATTTGTGAACAATATTTGAGAGAAATAGATCTTTTGTGTACATAGAAAAAGCTCATGAAAAATAGGGGCAAAAACAAGTGTTGCATTTATAATTTTGTTCAGTGTATGTATTGAGTCTAATTGACAACATGTATTTATTTATTTGTCTGTCTGTCTAATTGACTATCTATCCAACTGAATCCATCTATCCATCATAAATTGACTATGTACAGTATGTATCTGTCAAATTCACTATGTATGCATCTATTTGTCTACCTCTCAAATTGACTACATGTATGCATCTATCAAATTGACTAAAGGTATATATTGGTCAAATGGGTTTTGTCTAGCTGTATGCATGTATCCATCTATTAATTCATATATCTGTATATTTAATGTGTAACATTTTCTTACTATCCAAAGAAAGGTCAGGAGAAGACACTACTTTGATATTTTCCACATTGTGCATATGGTCATGATTATGTATCTCAGGTTCTCAGTGATACATAATTAGCAGCACTCGGCTGTCTTATTGACAAAGTTTAAACAAATTATGACTGACATGACTTATTCATCTCAGTGCTGCAGATGTTTGCCGCATTGCTACCCAAGACTGACTGTTTATGCTCCCTGTGATGATCGTTTTGCAGGAGGGTTTGTCTCCATGGTAATTGCATTAAATCACAATGGAACTGCAGGGAAATATCTGTTTACACATTCATACAGACTGTCAATTTGAGGGTTTTGTAGACAATATAATACATATTCATCTCTGTCTAGTAAAAACGCACTGTAATCTCACAAAACTTTAAAAACACATAGGGTGAATTTTATCATATCTCTACAGTGTCATGTGGTTGTGCTTTTATACCTAGAGCTTTTTTACATTCATAAAGAATTCTTGCCAAGCTTACAGATGGAAAAGAGATGAGTTCATAACTAAGAAAAAATATATATATCCACGATCAGTGCTGTGAAACATGCACTCCATCTGCTGGGTGAACCACATCAGGACAGACAGTCTAGGGAAAAACAAAGTAGGTTAAGAAACAGCTGAACCATTCCATTTTGCCATCTTACAATCTCCTGCTCAATATGCAGAGACAACTCTACGAGACATTACTGCACAAGCAATAACAACTGTACTATCAAAATATTGCCGTTTAAGCATCCAGGCAGACATGGCAACAGAAGCTTAAATCAATTAAAAATTTGGGGACATGGCTATCTGTTCAAACATAACACCCATTAAAATTAACTTTAGTGGTACTTCAACACAGAAAAAAATAAATGTCAAGGACTTCCGTAGCCTACATGGTGTGCATTAACTTATTAACGAATCTGACAATGAACACAGAACACCAAGACTGAAACAGATATAGAATTTATTTAACCATGAGTAGGAAAAAAAAAAAATATACATAGGTGTAAAGGAAACAAGCTGACCCTGTTATAAACACATCACTACTCAGAGAACCAAGAGAACTGGAGAAACAGTGAAATCCAAAACGCCTTGTTTACCATTAGGTTTTTATCCCCAACACTTAATATTGAATTAAAAACAGCTGCCATTATTTGTTTTTTTTTTTTGTTTGTTTTTTTTTTAATATATCTATATTCTTTTCCCATATATTCATTTATTTATATATATATATATATATGCAACATTCTTTTTTTAAACATTGTGCAAGTGTTATGCTGGTATTCCATAAATGGTAAACAAGAGTTGGTCCAGTGCATTATATAGTGACATTACCTAAATACTTATTGACTCTCAGCTGATTCAACCACAATCCTGACCATTGAACTATTACCCCTACTGACAGAGAAAAGTCGACTATGAAACAGGAAAAGAAAAGAATTTCTATCGTAAAGCCAGAAACATCTGCTCAAGTGGATCTGAAAAAGAGGGGGGGGGTCTGGGATGGCTGCGAGTCATTATTGCAAAGTTGAGCTTGTTGACATGATTAGCATTACGCCGTTTTTGCTTGTCGTGCACAAGACACCACCTGAAACCATTGTCTTTGACCCAAAGGAAACAAAAACGCCTCTAAACAACAATATGGTGATGGAAACAATATCTAAACATGCACAATTTATAATAAGTGACTTTGAGAGATTGGTGACACTGAGGAGTGCACAGAACATAAGGAAGCAGAACAACAACACTTGCTAATATAAAAGATGTCTCATCTCCTCTACCCTTAACCTTACTTTCTTCTGGAGATCAATAGCAAGAGAACACCTAAGAAAGTAGAAAAAAAAAAGGAGAGAAATAAACAAAAAAAAACAAAACAACAAATGTCTGCTATGCTTACCACAACCCAAACATACGTATGCTTTAAACTAACTGGCTCTCAAACAAGGTGTGAAATGCCACATAAAGCTCAGGGTCAAAGCTGAAATTGTTTGGTGACAAAATGACAGTTCTTTATTTCTCTGTGACTTTTTACGATTTCATTGACGCATTTTTTTTTTCTCAAAAGTATCTTGCAAGTGAAGGTTAGCAACAATATAAATCTATAATTCAGTGTGCCAACATTTTTACAAAAAATTTGGTTTTGAGTATTACAAAACAAAAGCAAAATGAAAATGACAAAAACTATTAGATATAATACACACATCAACACAATTCATGTCAAAGAAAGGAAACGTGATACATTATTTATTCACACTTTACAAAAATCTTTTTACTACAACACCATCAGCAATCCAATATAACCAGACAAGTTGCTTTCAATTAAAAACAACCAGAAGAAAAACAAAACTGAGATAATGTGAGGAATAAAAAGGGACACCAAAAGGGGAACTATAAGATGGTCCTCCCCAGTTCATCCATTTACTCTTGCTTGATAAAAGTCATTAAAATTGACCTCTGCCTCATGGCAAAGTATGATTTCATTTTAAAAAAAAAAGCAATGAGTAGCTGCACCAGTGATCTACAATAAGTGCTTGTCAATCCATTCGATTTTTAAAACATGACAAATTCAAGAGGGAGTGGGGGAAAACGGAAAACAAATTGGCTTTGCGAGCACTAAACGACAATGCCACCCTAGACGAAGTTAAAAATCAGACCGCGCTACAGTAACGGTACTCTGGACTTGCGTTTAGAGCAGAAAACAGACAAAAATCACCATGTATGTTTTCGTCAGGTCAGACAACAGGTTTTACAGTAGTAAATCGAGCTTTACACTTGGCCTTGTGGCAGAATGCATTGGATGGCACAACACGAGAAGATAACCGTGATCTAGCAATAAGTGAATTACAGGAGGAGATCCAAAACAAAGAGATACACAAGCAAAATATACGGTTAAAGAGAATTGCCTGAGTCGAGTGGGAGAAAGTGGCAGTAAATAGAGAATTTAAATGGGGAGGGGAAAAAAAAAAAAAAGCAAGGGGGGGCTGGACTATGTGAGAATGATAGGATTTCTCCAAATCACGAGCGCGGATCGGCACAGCAGAAACACTCACTTTAAACGACTTTGTAGACACCCAAAAAGATCAAAGGAATAAGATGTTTTCCCTAGCGAATACAAAAAAACCCCAACAAACAGAAGTGAGGATACTGTATAAGGATGGTGAAGATGTACAGAGATTGAGGCTGTTCAGGTGTTCACTGATAGCACTGGCAGTGCACTTAGAGAAACTAATCAGTGAGGCACAATGTCATATGTTCTTAAATATCAAAGCGGGTAACAGGACCACATCACCAGATATCTGCCTCAGTGGAATTATACGTCCAAAATAATAATATATAAAAAAAAAAAAAAAAAAAAAAAAAAGTGCACTGGGTAAAAACGGGGACCTGGACAAGTGCAACTTTACACAGCAGAAACCTGGAAAAAAATTATTTTACACACGCTGGTCTTTTGAATGTTCATTAGAATGAACATCAGAAACGGATATAAATTTAGCTTTCATTTACAATACAATCATTTTTCATCCAAATCTAAAAAGTGTACGTACAAAAAAAGAAAGAAAGAAAAATAATGCAGTAGATCAGGACTTGTTGCTTGTATACAATCATGTAGAAAAAAAACAAAACAAAAAAACATAAGTGAACTGGAATCTTGGCTGGGCGAGGTGTCTACTGGTCACATTGAGGGTTTAAATTTATCCATCTATGAGTGGGATGTGCTTGTCTTTGCCTGTTCTAGCATATTTTCGACATCTGAACATTACCTGCCAAACTTCCCCAGGTGCAAAGGCTACGGGCCTAAGCTAACACACAGCTGGCCATTCCAGATGATTTCTCTTCACTAAAACCCTTTCTCAGCTGTATACACCAGATCAGCGGGCACCTCAGCTCAAGGAGGGCTCTATGGCACGTGAAGCTAGACAACTTCATAAGTCGGCCATTTTGGCTCTTGAAATGTTGCTTTCTTAAAAGCATGAATAATAAAAAAAAGATACAATTGCACTGGCATCCAATGTACTTCATTATGAAACTGACAAGGCCCAAGGTGGTGATGGTGGGCCGTGCAAACCAGTCACTGGTGTACAGCTAGAGCATCCGTGGAGAGGCCTCAGCACCACTGAGTGCAAATGAGAGAGTTCGGCCAGCTCTCTTTACACATTAAAAGCCCTTTTTAAAGGGTTGCTCCTGGAGATTAGACTCTCTGACCTAAGCTGGTGAAATCTGTGTTTTTTTTTTTTTTTTTTAAATCATCAATTCAGCTGCTTGCTCTAAACTGGCCTCATAGTAGCATGATCCAAATTATGCATTTCATGATAACTTGCTTGATCTGGACTCCCTGCATGTGTTTCAAAGATATTGCCATTTAGTTATTTATATAAAAAAGCTTTTTCGGTCTTTAGGTAAAACTTACATGATCACTCAGGGCCCTTGGGGTTTTGAAAAAAAGTACAGAATGTTAATTGTGCCCAGAAACAGAGGGTGGAATAGGAAAAACTGAAAAACAAAGAAAAGAAGAGAAATAGTGGGTGGGAGGTGGTTGAGATAAGACTGACATTAGCGTCTGCTTCAGTTAAAATCCGTGGGAATAAAAGTTTGCCATACCCCATCTCCTCTTAAGGGATTCAGATTTATACACAACTGCCCTTGCCTCATTCTCTCTCCCACTATGAGAGCAAAAGGAGGTAGGGGCCGGAGCTCCCCCTGCTGGCTCGGAGAACTACCTGCGACCAGGCAGATGAATGCCGTTGACAGCAGGCAGATAGGGCAGGAGCAGCTCCAGTTGTGCAAACAAGGAGAAGTGATCAGAGGGGATGTGGGGATGGGGGCAGCCAGTGATATTGTTCTCGTGGAGCCAGTGGGGGTCAAGAGGACCCAGTATGCCCAGCACATTAAGCAAAGGTTGAGAGTAGAAGATGTAGTCAATGATGCCCTGAAAAAAGAGAAAAGAAAAAAAAAAAAAAGCATTACAACTGTGCCATCTACTGATTGACACTTCAAGATAAAACATGCCACAAACACACTTAACATTACATTTTAGTAAATATCTTCAAAATAAAAATCACACCTTAAACAGATAAAAGATGAAGAATTGTCAAAAAAAAAAAAAAAAAAGACAATTTTAAAGAACGAGAGTTATTTGTATATATGGAAGACAAAGGGGACCAGCAACTGTCTGGTTACTCACAAATATCTTGCGTTTAGCAGAAAGAAAGGTTTTTTTGGGGGTAAACTATCCTTTTAACCCTAGTAACAACCGACAAAAGATGCAGTGTATAGCGACCAGTGTTGCCAGCTTGAAAAACACTCACTAAATGTCCCTAGATGACGTCATATGTAATTAGCATATTCACAACGTCACTGTCATACTGACTTTTTTTTTTTTTTTACATTGCCTTCTGATATGTTAATCCACACACACAAAAAAAAAAAATCTTGATTTGTAATTAAGCTGTTATCTGATTAAATTAAATACACATAAGAAAATGGCTGTGCTCTGATTCTGGCTATATTAACATGTAAATGTAGAGAAGCAACACACTATCTATTTTAACTGAAAGTGCTGCTCCTTTCAGCTGCTCGCTGAACAGAGCAGATGCAGATAGAGATGTGCGCTCGTGCCGCAGTACCAACAAATTTCAGAAACAACAAAACAAAAAAGGATTCTCCAAGAAGTTACTAGATTTGTTGCTAGGGCTAGGCTATATGGCAAAAAAAAAACAAAAAAAAAAAACACATTTTTAGAATGTTTGGCTGATTTCCAATTTACCACTTTTTTTTTTAACCCTCTAGTTAAAAAGTTCTATTCCAAGTGTACCAAACATGAATTCAAATTTAAAATGACTGAAGGTACAAAACCAGTACACTATTCTCAACTATAAATCTTTAGTAAAAAAAACAAACACAAACAAAAAAGAACAGTTACTTTCAGCCTGTCACCATGATGCAAACATGGAAAAAGACAGTAGTTCTTCAGTAGTATTTAGATTGCGCTGCTTTTCCATAGTTTTTTTTCTATGTAAACATTGGCACGTTTGACTGGTGAACTCATGTCTCTTGCCGCATCTAATGCATGCTTTCTTTTCTCTTTGCTGTTATCATTGGCATATTGTCAAACTGTCCATTTCCAACATTTGGTAATATTTTCATTCAGAAATCATGCTGTTAACTGCTATTAACCTTTGAATGCAAATAAACAGTTAAAAATGTCAAACCTTGAAGTCAAATGTGTAGTTGGTGTAAGGCATCAGGCCGTTCTCGTAGGCACTCTTCAACTTGAAGCCGTGCGTGATCCTGGTGCTGGAGGTGCCGTTCTTGCCGTTGCAGTTGAAGTTGGTCAAGCTGTCAATGTATCGCAGCTCTTTGAAGTCCTTGTGGGTGCTGTCCACACCACCTGTGCTCAGGTACTCCACCACACCTGTGCGAGCATGAAAATCTCCATCATGACTAATGCAAGCATGACAACACTATGGTCTCTAAACACTACGGTTCTGGCATACATACCCGAGTCAGGTAGAGAGTTGAGGTCAGCGCACAGGACAAGAGGGATGGCATTGGTTTCTCCTGAGACAGAGGAGAGCTTGAGACTGCGAGTGGCTTTATCCACAATGTTCTTCACTTCAGACAGAAACATCATGGTCTGGACAAGCTTCACATCCGAGTACTCGGGGTCCCAGTGCATATGAGCATTGGCCACAAGGAGGAGCTGTTTCTCCATGCCATGCAGAGGCTTTCCAGCTAAGGAGCAAAGAGAGACACGGCTTAGATATTGCTCTGAGACTCAAGAGCCCCTGGCCAATGTTATGTTGGTATCAATAAAACTAAATTCATGAATTTTGCAATAAAGAGAGTGCTGTCTTGAGTTGAGCTGCTTATCACTGAAATGAACATTACACATTTACTAAACTCAACTAACTGGAGCTGAATAATGACACCATTGTCTTGCTACAGCTGCTTTATAGCATTTTGATTTTCCTAATTTTTTTTTTTTTTTTTTTTTTTTTTTTAAGTTCACTTTATAAATTCTTTTACTCTCTTTAATAATACAAAGCTTAAAGGAATCATTTTACATTTCAAACAAGCTATAAAGGTAAAAGTGACTTTACCACAGAGATACCATTAGTCTTTATTTTAAATGAGTTAATACATTTTAAATTTAGGTAAAGTTTTAGCAATTTTGCTGCGTTTGTCTTTTTTGTGTCTATAATGTTTATTCATTTTCAATGTTTGTTAATTTTCACTTCAGTTTTAGTTATTTTAGCACAAGCCGTTAAGAATTTTAATATTGTAATATAAGCAAGCATTAAATGACAAAGATGATACAAATGAGAGAAATAGGAGAATGAGCACAAAACCACTAAACAAACATCCACCAAAAGAGCAACTGTAGGCGTAGTGGGGAGAAAAAAAAAAAAAAAAAAGGGGGGGGGGGGGGAAGAAAACGGACCAGACTGCTCCATCATCTCTTTCCGCAGCTCTAGTAGTACAGCCACTCCGATGTTGTCCTTGGTCATCACCCTGTTCAACATGGCCTCTGAACCTTCTGAGTTTGCCATGGCCAGCTGGTTGAACTCCACTGTGTGTTTCTGCACCAGACTGAACCTGCTCAACAGAAACAGTAAGGTCAGGAAGACAAAGACACATGCAAACATGTTAGAACAACTGTTGTTCAAACCATTAACCTAAAGTCTCACAGCAGAGGTCTGAGTTCCTGCGGTTCCCCCAACCAGATTTCTTGCAACACGGGATTAAATTTTCTGAATAAAACACGGTAGCAACTCTGGTGTGATTTTACGAGAGCAGGCAGTCTAACAATATCCCGTTCCCGACATCTTTTCAGAAGAGCAATATCTGCGCTTTACTCATCTCAAGCCATATTTGAAGTGATCGATAAGAATGTCATTTATTATCAGTTGTCACGTAGGGACCGTTTGTTTGGTTAAAAAGATTTTATTTCGCAATGACTACAAGCCAACGGTTTTGTTGATTCGTTGTTTTGCTCATTTTAAATGACACACATCTGCATCTTTTTTTGGTGACACTTTTCCCACTGTGTTGACGAAGTTAAGACATGAATTTACAAAAAAGGCGAATAAACTAGAAGCTAGTCTATATGACAGTATAATGGGTTTACGTGAAGATTTTCAAGTTCACTTAAATTAGTAGATATTTTTTAAAGTCTAATAAATGTTAAAGTGATAGCTCTCAATTATACTGCAATGTTGAATGGTTATATTCAATGGTTAAATATTAGGAAAAAAAAAAAAAAAAAAAAAAAAAAAAAAGAGACATCAGTTAGAATCAGTCATACTTGTTTTCAGTCATTAAAAAAAGATGGCATTAAATAAATATTAAAAATATGTGTTCTTTATGTGGTTTCTACATTAATTTGAAGCATGACTGAAATTATTCCAATATAAAAGTATAATCAAACTTTAAGTGTCAGGTAAAATGTGTGATTAGTTTAAAAAAATATATATAAATAATAATAATAATAATAATAATAATAATAATAATAATAATAATATTAGTATTTATATATGAGACCACTAATACATTTCTTTAAAAAAAAAAAGCTCAAATTTTTCCTATGGTGTTGACAACTAAATGTTGACAATCTTGAAAAGATGAATAAAATTGTGCAGACTAAATTCTCTTTCAGTAGTGGAAATTTAAATGCAAGATTCTGAAAGAGAGATCTAAATTTAGCAGGAACGGTCAGGAAGAAAATTATTCTAAATGGACAGCGGGTGAACAAAAAGTGAATATATAGCAGGAGCGGATGGGTGCAGAATACAACCTAGCGGGAGTGTGACTGGAAAAACAAAAAAAGCAAACCTCTATCTTGCTGTCTGCTTATGGTGAACTCACTTCTCTGTTTTATAGAAGATGGCGCAACCGTCCACATGTTTGCGGTCAGACTCAGACATAGTCCTGGCTCGGGACTTAGGGCTGAAGAATCCTTCGTACCCATGTTCCTTCAGCTCGACTAGGAAATAGTTATAGTACTGCTCCGTTTCCACTTCCTATCGGGCATGAAAGAGGATGTAAATGAGACATCACCTAACTGAACAGTTTTGGTGCCACTAGCTAATTTAAGTTTCGTAAGGAGTTTATTCTAAAGTAAGAAAAGCCTTTAAAGCACAGTTCTCCAGCTTTCTCCAGAGTTATGCGAGCGGCTGACAAACCTGTAGGCTGATGATGTCCGCACTGCAGTTGAGGATCTCCTGCATGATGGACTTCTTCCTGTACTCCCAATTGAGAGCCCAGGAGGGACAGTAGCCATAAAGCTGACGTGTGGCGTACTTATCACACAGCACGTTGTAGCACATTACAGAGAAAAGTGCTAAAGTGTGAAGAGAGAAAACAAGACTTCAGTGAGGTTGACGAAAATAGCCATTCATTAAGATGCTGTTACTTTTATTTACAAAGACATTCAATATTTATTCACAGAATTTGCCAAATTTTGAAATAAAAAGCAGGGCTGTAATTAAAATAAAGTAACTGATTATTAAACTGCCATTTAAATATAAAGTCTGCATGTGTCGGTGAACAAATTATCAACTACACATACTCAAGCCTGCACGGTTTAAATCTTCACGTAACAATTTATTTTAAGCTGTCCTTGTTACACATACTTTACTATTACAACAACAAATAGACATAATTACATGCAAGTAATCCTAAGCCAAACCCTAAACATATAGTAAGTACATTTAGTTAATTACTATTACTCAATACCCAAATGTATAATTATAATGTAACAAGGACATAAATAAAATAAAGTGTAACCAATGTTCAATTTATTGTAACAAATTTAAGTAAAAATGTACTTCTCAAAGTTATAGCAGTCATTAGAATTTTTGTTAAATTTGCTTACATTTAAAAAGATTAAATTGTTACATTTCATGAGCTCATTTGTAAACTATAGTGTGATAAATTTGTATTAAATCAAGGAAAATTACGTTTAAAAATAAAATTGAACTTGGGAAAAAAAGAAGAATTTCAAAGGGCATTAAAACTTAATTCAATAAATTAAATCATTACTTATGAATATGACTAGACATGCTTTTTAATGCTTTAATCATCAGAACACACTGAACAGGGAAAAATAAAGAGATTACAGCTCTAAATCTGAAGCAAACCAAATTAAGATGGCTAAAAAACCATATCAAAAGCCTCACATGTGCTTGAACTATAATACAGACATAGTGCCTGGAGACTTTGTGTAATCAAATCTTAGCCTTTCGTGGTTTAAAGGAAAAGAAAAAAAAATATTGCACAAGACTTCAGGATTTTTGATTCATTGTGCAGCCCTTGGTCTTTCATAAAGTAAAACTGTCTCAGAGTCGTGCTTTGCTTTGATTATTAGGAGTTTTAAAAAAAAAAAAAAGTGAAAGTAAACAGCGCAGTGGTATCCTGTGTAACAATGTGAACTGAAGTGAAAGCCTCACCTGCTGGCCGTGTTCTGTCAGGCTCCTGCAGTGGTATCCATGAGCGAGATGGTGGCTGTTCTATAGATACTATAGCCAAAAAAAAAAAAAAAAATAACCTTCAGTGAGTGAACCTTTCAGTAAAACCTGAGCAATGACTCAATGAAAATGGTCCGACCGCCGCATTGCCATACAAGAACATAGTAATTATCTCCACAGTAATTCAGAGAGAATCAAAAGAAAAATGTTCAATCAGACAACAATGCCATGACTCATTTCATTGCATGAAATTAATCTGCTCTAAAGAGCATGCACAAGAATAGAAGCTTTTCAGCGCTCGCCACACAAGCAGGGCAGCTGTACAAGGGTTGACTCACCACGTTTGGTGCCTGCAAGATTGTCCAGCAGGTAGTTGAGGAGCCGACGTGTCCCATCAGGCTCTTGGTAGAGGTTCAAGATTTCTTGTGCAAGTGGGTTTCCTACAGAACACAGCCAAACATGAAACATGGCATGTCACAGAAACATAATTACAGAACCATGACATAGATCACTCTAGAATTACATTTCCATCCGAATTTCTCAAATGCTAGCTGGAAAAAAAAAAAAAGTCCAAAGAAATCAATACATGGGTTGCACAACAGGGGAACTAAACTTAAAATCATGTGCACATTTTGCAAAAAAACAAATTTATTTAAAAAAAGGCCTATCTAAAAGACAATTTATAGATGCAATTACAGAATGAGTCCAAAAGTCTAAAATTGTTAAATGATGTTAAATAAGTTACTTTAGAGCAACAGAGTATCAACGATTAACTAGGCCCACATGGAATCCACACCTGAAGAAAAGCTCCGCAAACTCTGGCCCTTGTGTATTAGATATGACAAATGTATATTTGCATTTGCACTACTAATAAATTAATACACTCAGATCATTTTAAACCTTTTACTCTAAATTCTAAAACCAGCACTGAAAAAGCAAAAACCTTCCAGAAAGTGTACCTGGGTCTGCAAAACTAAAAGTGTTATGGGCTATAAAAGGAAGCAGTACCTTTCAAACCCAACGTTTGTAACTGAAAGAGTTTTCCAAGCTCAAAAGGCAGAACTCGTAACTGGTTGTTATTTAAAAGCAGTTCCCTGTGAAACAAACAGACAAAAATTTGCATGCCATAAAAACAGTGATAGTCATACAGCAGTAAGCACAAAAACAAACAAACAAAACAAAACAAAACAAAAAAAAAACCCAGGGTGTTTTTAAAGAGATCAAATATTGCATGAAATGCCAAATGCCACATAAAACTCAACCTCAACGAGCCTTTTTGGCATATGAGCCGCCATGCTGCACAAAACCTAAAAGTAGCCTGGTGCATTTCAGATGTTGGATGAAATCCCAACCACTTTCAAAGGTACCTAATACAGTAGCATTTCAGCTCCCCTCAGAGAATGATTTATAACCATCCCGAGCAGCAGTAATCACACTAGCAGAGAAGTGGTAACATATTTCAACCTGTGACAAATGAAATTGATTCAGAGCAAACCACTGTGTCACCCACATATGAGAACAGTGGTGTTATCAGAGTACAGCCCCTGGAGACAAACATCAACTCTATATAAGAATATAGGACCTAATTAAAGCCTGGAGGCTAAACGAACCACGCAAAAAGCAAGCATTAGGTTAAAAAGTTTCTGCATGGCACACTAGTTTCTTCCATCTGCCTTACAAAATAAACTTTATGATGGTTTCATTGTCTGGTCTCTAGCCATGCAATTTACAGTGTGTAAATAAATGGACAATTAGGTTCTCACCTGAGAGATACCATGTTGCCTAGCTCGGCGGGCAGGCTCCTGATCTTATTGGACGAGAGGTCCAGGTACACCAAGTTGTGTAGTTTGGCAATGTCGGGCGGGATTCGTGAAAGTGAATTATCACTGATATGAAGAGCAGTGAGGTGGGTAAGGGACCATAATGCTGAACTCAAACTTCTCACTTTTCCTGCAAAGAAAACAGAATAAACAGTAAATTATGCGCTTACAAAAAAAAAAAAAATAATAAAAAAAATATATAAGTATTAACATTAACATGAAACAGCATTTGCAAATCTTATTTTTAAGTCAAAAAAGTGCAGTAATTGTAATAGTTCAGCCTCAAAAGCCAATTTCAACATAAGCTAAATCTCTAGAGCTAACTAATAATTATTTTATCGATTAAATCGCATAAAAGCAAAAAATTATTTTCTGTATATATTCCACATCCCAACGTTATCATCCAAACACTGACAAATTAAAGGCTAAGAAAACAAATATAGCGAATGTATCAATATAGGCTACGTTACGATGTGCAAATAAAGGGAACATTACATTCTAAAAATAATAATTATAATAAAAAATTGTTTGGACAATGTCTTATGCTCATCAATGCTGCATTTATTTGATTAAAAAAAAAAAAAAAAAAAAACAGAAAAAAAAAAAACGGTAATATTGCAGAATGTTATCACAAAATAAAATAATGTTTTTTATTTTAATATACTTTACAATATAATTTATTCCTGTGATGCAAAGCTGAATTTTAGTCAGCTGATACTCCAGTCTTAACTGTCACATGATCCTTCAGAAATCATTCTAATATGCTGATTTATTATTAGAATTCTCAATGTTGGAAACAGTTGTGCTACTATAACAATGTAAATCTATGCCATCACTTTTTATTAATTTAACACATCCTTGGTGAATAAGTTAATTTCTTTCAAAAATAAAAAAAATTACTGACCCCAAACTTTTGAACAGTAGTGTATATTGTTAGAAAACCTTTCTATTTTAAATAAATGTGCTTTTTAAACCTTTTTTTTTTTTGGATCAATAAAAGTATCGCAGGTTCCAAAAAAATAAATAAAAAATAAATAAATAAATAAAATAAATATCAAGCAGCGCACTGATAATATATCAGCATATTAGAATGATTTTTTAAGGCTCATGTGAGCAATGATTCTGAAAATTCATCTTTAATTACAGATATAAATTAAATTTTAATGTATATTAATATAGAAAAACATTGATTTACATAATAATAATAATTATATTTCACAATATTACTTCTTCCTGTATTTTTGATCAAGTGAAAACAGCCTTGATAAGCACATTTACTTATCTGCACATAGCAATTATATTTATTCCCAATTATAATAGTGCCTTCACAGTTACTGCTCTCACAAAAACAAACGGTTACATGCAGCATAAACCTACATTTAATAGTTAAATGTACATTTTAGTCAGAATTATTGTGCTCCCTTTCTAATGTGGTCTGTCTGCTTGGTGCTTGTTCAATGAAGTCAGTGAAGTTTCACAGACTCACTCGCTGTAAAGAACCTTTATGAAAAATGGAAAAAAAACAAAAAAACACTTGCAGAACACTTACAGACAAGGATATAACCATAAACAGTTAGGCGCTTAGGAAAACATCAAAACATTAAAAAGCATACGACAGCAATCGGCTTGCACTTTTCCCGCAACAGTTCAGCCTGTGTCCTGCATTTCAGCTTTGTCCATTTCACTACTGTAAAATAACATGAATGGTGCGACTAAATTAAAATTAAGATTTTTTTTATTAATTGCTGCAGCCATACAAAGCCAATTTATTTTCATCAACATTAAATGCCATTATTACTGCAGTAACTATTGGCAAGATTTCACAAATGTGACACTGACTACAACTTCAGCGTTAACAAGTGCAAAATGCTTAATTGCTATTGCTTAACATTAAATTCCAACACTGTCACCGTGAACCAAAACAAAGTGGTTAAGGTGCAGCAAATCTCTACATTTAGATCATTTAGTACTAATATTTGATTAGAACAAGAACTGAAAGTTGATGAAAATCCGCTACGCAGCTTTTCTTCCATATTCCATTTATGCATTGGTTGTTTGGTTTTTGATATGCGGGCATCATGCTCAAAAGTGAAGGCAGGTGAACACGAGCTTGCAGGGGCAGGTTTAAGCAGACCAAATGATTGGAGAATTCCTGCAAACATCACCAGGAATCACTGGAATGCCCAGTTATGCCAATGTGTTTAAACATTGTTCGCAATAAGATCTAGAACATGCATTTAGAAAATACATATGTTGAATATTAATTTCATGCCACCTTTAAATAAACAGTTCATTTTGCTTTCATTTCATTGACATGTTGCCCCCTCCCCTCTGAGAACCCAAACATTACCAACAATCTCCAGCTCTGCCCAATATGACTTCTTCCCATTTGCCGCCTCCTCACTGGACATTATTGTGTACATCCGCCTTGGGTCAGGCGGGTCATATTTTTCCTTGGGCATCCCTGTAATACTGAAGCACAAACATTAATCACTTTCACTACAGAACACTAGGAACAGGAAATGTATAGCACATGCACTTTATACACATGAAGTAGTTTTATATGACAGGAAACAGTGCGTGCAACTGTGAAAAGAACAGGTGAGATACCTAGTTAAAAAAAAAAAAACCTAGAGTGCAAGGGAGAAGTAGTGAGAAAACACAAAAGCAATTCCAGGATCAATAGCTGAGGGGATTTTTCCATTACGCGTTTGACAAATAGATACTTACGCACAGCTTAACGTCACCACGCTTTTTACATTTACATAAAGCTGCTTTCAATTAAAATGAACCATAAGAGTTTAAAACCGTAAATTAGAACTCAAGGAAAAGGAAAGAGATGTGACAACTTGTGACAAAGTTTCGTAAGAAATTAGCAACTAGCGGTAGTAAATCTTTCAGCGCTCTTACGTGAGGAGCTGGCACCTTAGGCAAAGGGCGAGTATTAAACGAAATCTCATTTAAACCACGTTTGAAAGAGTTAAATTGTTAGTCATGGCACAAACAGAAAATCGGTTCATATTACTAATCCCAAGATACAAAGGTGCAGCTAAAGTCCTTGCTAACTGCACTCCAAACAAACATGGTGTCAGTATATTTCCATTACATAACTGCAGTGTTAACTAACTAATCAGTTAACCAATGGGCCAGATGCGGTTCATTTTTGGTCTTTCATCATCGCTGTGCAACGGAACCCAAACAAAAACACCACCACCTCGTGTTTATTTCCCAGAGCCACGTTACAGAGCTAGGACTGCTAGCTGTGTGAGTCAAATTCACTGAGAAAGCTGCAACCTGCAAGGCGTCTTAATGAGTCCATTAAGAACAAGTAATTGGGAAATGAATTGGCTTTAGATTGTAATATGTACTTGCCACAGATTTGCTGTCTAACTGCTGAAGTGAATTAGTTTGATCGGACCCCCTACAATGTGAGCGTTAACCGTTTACAGGAAGGAACCTCTCTAGATAAACCTGGGTTTACTCTGCAAGTTCATTTTGTGCGATATTAATGGCCTGGAACCAACAAAAGTAAACTACGAAGTTTTATGACATTTATAAATATACAGAAGAAGCCCGTAGTAGCTTATGTAGCTTCCCTACAGACACAGCAGGCTGCTTACATAACCAACAACACAGATCTCAACATTCAAAATCGCTTGGACGCTAAATTCATCAATCTATCATAGTTTTTAAAGCACACACGCACGCAGCTAAAACACACGAAATGATCCCAAACGTATCGATCCATCATTTCCTCACTGTTCAGATTGAGCAAATTAGCTCATGGGCTAACTGGCTAACATGCGATTATACATTTACAAAACTAGACCAACATCGCACGCAATGCAAAGTATTGTGAAAGGAAATATATTCCGTTACGCACAAACCACTAGATACACTTGGAAAAGCCTCAAACTCGTGCTAGATTTACCTGTAAGCTCATACCAGTTCACAAAGACGAGTGCGTGTTTCCTTTGTTTCTGATCCGCTGCTCTTTCTCACTGAAGGCAAACAAGCATCATGGCGGCCGTGAGAGTTTCAGGGCGCGATAAGAAGCGCCCCACTCATTGGCTGCCCCTAAAACGAGCGATCTGATTGGTCCGCTTGTGCGCTCGACGCCTCCACACTGTTTACGCCAGCGAGGCAGGCCAAAAATGGGAGTCACAAAAATAGGTCAATTTTGCGGATGTTGACGAGTAGAGTAAAACAAAGATGCATTTTATTTTTATAAACGCGATATAGATGATTACGGAATGATAATAGTAATGACAATTGCCTTTCAAAACGCGTTAAGTAAATAGAAGGCGTGTTTTTGTTGTATAAACACTTTAAAAATTAGAAATTACATGGATTGTTCTTCTTGTTTTTTATTGCTTAGACGTTTCTTTGAACTTGAAAATCAGACGACGAAATACGCGAATCATTTGATTTTTATTGTTCCCAATAGATTACATCAACCATATATATATATATATATATATACATACATACATATATGATATCAACCATATATGTATGTATGTATGTGTATATATATATATATATATATATATATATATATATAAACATACATATATGATATCAACCATATCATATAATAATATATGGCGAAAAACTGTTCAGTTTGCTCTCGAAATATGCAATCAATAAGTCTTTAAAGGCTTTCGTGGTTTTAGGAAAATAAAATGCAATTTGATATACGGTAATTAAAACGCGTTTACGAGATGCAGTAAATTTGACTCGACACTAGATGGCATCATAGAGCTTTACACTCACATCTGCGATCTGTTCAAATTTGAATACCAGCTTACTGAATACCTTGTACTATATAGGCTACACTGTAAACAACCGGTTTTTATTTATTTATCTATTTAGATGAAACAGTAGACAATAAAAACAGACTAGCTTGTAGGTTGCATTGTTGCCATTTGGCCTCAAGTTTTTAATTCAGTGAGTAGTTAGTCTTGTAAATAGAGAAGTTTTAATTTAGCATTTTTCTCTAGACATTTTGCAGAGAATGAGTTGATATAACTTGATATAGAAGGTCACGTCGAGCATATGAGATTGTAGGATACAATATTGCACAATTTTGCTTTTATCAGTTGTTTGGACTGTCATTCTAGTGGCACCCATTCACTAAAGAGATTCCATTGGTGAGCAAGTGATGTAATGCTAAATTTCTCCAAATATGTTCAAGTATATGTTCAAACTCATCAACATTTTGTATGGTCTGGGGTGAGTAAATAACTATTCTATGGATACAGATTATTTGCACATTTGTCCTTAGACTTTTGATTGTGGTATAATAGTGTAAATGAGTAAAATTACAGTTCATTTGAGGTTTTTCAAGCTGTGATGCATATTGGATTGTTTTCACATTTTCATAAATCATAATACTAACAGATGCTAAGAAAAAACAACTTAAGTGGACATTTCTATAATTAATGAATTTATAAATCACAAACATAGGGAAAAAAAAAAAACTTTAAATAAAAATGTCATATTGATAATAAAATAACTACAGGTGTGCCAGACACATCTTTTCCTGCATTAATGACTATCAAACACAAGCTTAACTGACTCATGAAAATCATGTAGAGGATATGTGCTACTGAATTTACATAATATCTAACCCAGTTCACCACTGACATGTAAAAGGAATACAGCCTTTTCAATAAACTGTGCTTGAAATGTGGGATGTAAAGATTTGGTGACAACACTGAAACTGTCAAGCGATAATCCTTCCATAAGCGCAAACACACTCCCACCCGTTGAGAGCTAAATATAGTTACATCCCTGACATCTTCCACATCATGATACATGTAACTAGGGATAAACCTTTCATGACAGAACATCAATAGGTCTGAGAGCTTGAGGTCAGGCTGAGTCTTTAAAGAAACCTAGATGTTATACAGAAATCACATTCAGGATATTAAAGATAACAAAGCACATGCAAAACAAAATAACTATATATAATATGCAAGCATTAACACCTTGATTCAATACTTTTATGTAAATCAAACAATTTAGGTTATATTCTTAGATTAAAGTCTTTTGTGATTCATTCATACAAACATTACAGAAGAATGACATCTAATTTCCACCACATCTCAAACCCCATAAACCCCAGCTCTTTAGTCTAAGGGTAATTACAAAGCTAGCATGTAATACATTCTAAATACACACAATTAAACAATGTTTTCACGCTCTTTGCATAATTTAAGAAAATTATAGCTTGATTGAAAATGACACACTGTATAATTTCTTTCAAGTCTTATTAACCTTGGGTTTCCTTTATTTTCTTCACACATCACAAGTCTCACGTTTCATCTCAAACATTTCACTGACATGCTTGTCTCCTTGGTAACCAACACATTATAAAAAGTAGTCAGTGTGATGAAATGATTAAATGATAGCAATTATTTTTTCCATGTATGCATTTTTAAATAGGCCATTGTGCATTTACACAATAGACATATATTAAAATGTATTGTTGTTGCACCTAGATTGATTCGATTTTTAATTGTACACTTGTAAACATTCATATTTTAATATTGAATTTTCAAATTTTATTGAAAGTATGGGAAAATAAAATTGACACAAAAATGTAGTAAAAAATATAAAGAGTTTCCAAGACAGTTTTAATGTGACTTTTATATATAACAAAAAGTTCAACAGATAATTTTATATTGTATATTTTACCAAGCCCCATCTATTACAGTTCTATAATTCTAAAAAAATCAGAGATGTAAACATTTCTTTGTCATCCACATGTGCCTAATTGAATCCACATCATCCAATTAGCACCTACATGAATTCCAACGCATCATTTTAAGAAGCATCCTCATTTAGCAGCGTGCGCATTGAAATCTGACAGATGCTTTTGCCGCATTCACTTATCTGAGCATTGCAAGGGTTGCGCTTGTCAAATGTTCTATCATCTTGTGTTTCTCAATCATCTCGCTCCCACTTCCGCTGACTGTGCAGATGTGTGCCAGAAAGCTCTCCAATGCAGTGACTTAACGCTTTGAACTGTAGGATTCATTTAAATGACTATGATTGAGACATCCCTGCCAAAAGCTATTGAATGGCTTTCAATAGCATGCAAGTGTCAGCATTATTAGCTCTGTCAAGAAATCGAACGCCTCGGGTTATATAAATCAAACACTTGATAATTATCTCAGCGCAGTACGAAAGGAGTCTGCTAATGTCATAATTTCCCATCTCTAATGAGTAGGGACTGAAGGTCAAGGGAGAAAGGAAAGGTTGTAATCAAAAAAGAACTAGATCTTTCATCATGTGCTTGAAATTATGCTTATGGTATGACATGTGGCATATAGCTGGCCTGTCTCTTTACTCATCAAGTTATCCAGCCATATCGTATTTCGTATTCACTTTTGATTCATATTCATCAGTGGATGATAGCTGTGCCGTGTAATTGAGTAAGATATAGGACTTGTTTAAATATACATGACAAGTTCAAAATGAGTCTTATGTTGTATTTATCAAAAAAAAATCAACAAACAGTGCCATACAAAGAGTACAATAAACAGAATAAAGCAAATAAGGTGATTAATTATTGCTTACTGCGGCTCTCCTTGTTTGAAATGAAGAGGATTAAGCATCTCTTGTTTGTAATTGGCTTATTGGAGTCTGAAGACATTCTCTAATGTGGAAATCTCTAATGTCTTTAATCTCTTTCATCAGTTGTTTTGATTAAATGATACGTGAGTGACTTTTTGCATTGAACATCACTAGTCAGTAAATTCCCTATGTCAATTTTTATTCATTACATGACTCTCCGGAATATGTGATTCTGATTGGTCGATTGTAAAGGAATGGTGATGATGCGAGGACAAATGGACTACTTGCACTGAGCTTTGTGACACACTTCCATTTTCAAATATTTGGTCAGGGCTGTCAGTACCGATATGATGCCCAAGTAGTATCAATTATTAATAATGATAACTAGCTATTCAAACGCATAGCGCTAAAACCCTACTGCAACTGTTAGAATGGACCAGCAACCTCCACAAAAAACTGACTGGGCAGACCTTGAAACTTGGAGGGATCGTGGCACTCACACCATCTACAAAGTCACCAAGACTCTGACTCAAGACTCAAAGTCCCAATCGCTCTGATGGGGGTGCTACAGCTATCAAGTACTAAATCGTTCGTAACTTCTAAACCAGGGGTACCCAAACTCGGTCCTGGAGGGCCGATGTCCCTCAGAGTTTACACACACTTGCCTGGAAATTTCTAGCATGCCTAGTAAGAGCTTGATTAGCTGGTTCAGGTGTGATGAATTGGGGTTAGAGCTAAAATTTGCAGGACACCGGCCCTGTAGGACCGAGTTTGGGCACTCCTGTCCTCCTGTCCTAAGTGCATGCCTTGGATTCATCTGATTCATGATGAAATCTGCCTTTACTGAAACACCTATAACTTTTGAATGGAATGCGATATGTTTGCCAAACTCACAACGCATATGTAAGAGCTGAACCTGAGGTCACATGAAACAAGTCGTGTAACTTGGCCATTTGGTGGCACTATAAGAGGGAAAAACATAAAATGGCCATACCTATGCAACCATTTGTCCTATCGACATTAAATTTGGTATGTATGGTCTTGGTCCAAAGTGCTACAAGTGGCTATAAAGACATTTGCATACTTCAAAAAACATGGTCACCATAGGCTGATGAACTTTGAGCACCTGTTAGACAAGATTAATGGAGGTGGAGGAGTAAAACTCGGTTGGCGTGTTTGACTCATGGCCCTAAATGTCTGTGAGAAATGTACCCCCTTGAAAATGATTGTATATTGCACAGTTTTAAACACACACACACACACACACACACACACACACACACACAATATTTAGATCATACGTTCTTTCCGAACAATTTCTAGAACCACTGCTGTCAATCAAATCATTTGTTAAATGATTAAGAAAATGTAAAAAAAAAAAAATACTTTTGCAAACTAGGCAAAAGGCTATTAAGCCTCAACAAACACTCAAAACCTCGCAAAACCTGGTGAGCACATGTGACAGGTGATTCTAAACAAGCATGCAAAGTATTAGGGAGATCAGACCACAGTTGGCGCTATTATGTCATTAATCATAAAACATCATATTTCTAATGGTAAATGACATGGATTTGCCAAACATGCTTTTTTAAAATCATTGATTTAGGTCACTACAGTCTTGATAAATAATATATAGTGTTTTTAATATGTGCTTAAATGCCTTAAAGCGCTTGAACCCAGGTAATTGCTGATTGCAGCTATATATACGGTTCAGTTTTAGCCCATTTAGGCCATTCTTTAGTGCAGAACCACTTAAACTCTGTGATGTTTCTGGTTTTCCTCCCATGAACTGCTTGCACAACATTTTAATTGGATTAAGGTCTAGACATTGACACAACCATTCCAAAACATTAACTTTGTTCTTCTTTAAACATTCTTTGGTAGACTGACTTGTGTGCTTGGGGTTGTTGTCTTGCTGCATGACCCACATTCTCTTGAGACTCTGTTCTTAAACAGATGTCCTGACATTTTCCTTTAAAATTTGCTGGTATAATTCAGAATTCATTGTTCCATCAATGATGGCTGGCTGTCCTGGCCAAGATTCAGCAAAACAGGCCCAAGCCATGATACTACCACCACCATATTTCACAGATGGGATAGCATTCTTAAGCTGGAATTCAGTGTGTTCTTTTATCTGAAAATAATAGCTGCACATTTAAACCAAGTTAAATTTTGGTTTCATCCATCCATTAAACCATTCTCCAATAGTCCTCTGGCTTGTCCATATGAAGACATCAAGTCTTTTTCCGAGGTCCTCAGTAATCCCCTTTGTTCATGACATGATTCACTTCCAAAAACATGATCAGACTTTGATAGACTCCTGTTCTTTTAGGTAAAACAGGTCACATACTGACGTTTGATAGTCATTGCAGTGGCTGAAAACACATCTGCACAGATGGACTCTAATTTCACCTTTAAATTAACTGCTAGTCCCAGAGATTCACATACTTTTGCATTGCACAGATATGTAACACTGGATAATTTTTCTCAATAAATAAATGATTAAGAAAATATTTTCCACTTACTTGTTTGATCGGGTTCTCCTACTGTACTTTCACAACTTAAATGAAAATCTGATGCTGTTTTGGGTCATATATATATTCAATCAGCAAAATCTGCAAAGCCAGATATTTATTTATTTAGTGAGGATAATATTACAATATTATTAACATTACATGCATGTCAGGACAATTTTTTTGTCACTTTATTATAAGATTCTTTCCAATATTACAACAATCACAACAATGCAACTTAGAATGTTGTTTGCTGAAGAAAGTGTGAGAAATCAGGGTTTGTTTTTCTTTTTGGAATCAGGGTTTGTTCTTCTTTTTGCCCTATCTCAGTTTCTCTTTTAAAACAAAGAACCTGGATGTATAAGTCAAATGTGAACAAAGAAACCGCCTGTGGATCTGAATCACGAACAGAGAGGGCCCTGGGGGATCCCTTCAAGCTGGGAATTTGTCACAGGGGCTACATTTTGCCCTTTGACATGAAGCTGTGACAGCCCTGATTGTCCAGATTTTCTTTTCTGCATCTCATTTAATAATTCAAGGTAAACAGGGTTGGTTTTTCCTTTGTTGTGTCTCCCTGTTCAATTCTCACACTCACACCCCCACATTCTCACCTCCGATGAGCACGCCTCTAGCAATAAGAGCAATGTTATAATTACATTTACCTCTTTGCATAACAACATGAATGGCCAAGTTTATCTACAAGCTATACTGAGGAATGCAGGCAACATTTGGCAGAGAAACAGCAAGGGTCAAATACATTACATTAGATGTTAAAGGGATAGTTCATTAATTACTCACCGTCATGTCGTTCCAAAGCCATAAGACCTTTGTTCAGCTACGGAACACAAATTAAGATATTTGTGATGAAATCTGAGAGCTTTCTGCATAGACAGCAATGTAACTACCAGGTTCAAGGTCCAAAAAAGTAGTAATGAAATCGATAAATAAAGACATTGTTGAATAAAGTCGTTATTTTTGTTTTTATTGTGCACAGAAAGTATTCTTGTAGCTTCATAAATTTATGGTTGAACCACTGATGTCACATACTATTTTAATGATGTCCTTATTACCTTTCTGGGCCTTGAACGTGATAGTTGCGTTGCTGTCTATGCAGGGTCAGGAAGCTCTCGGATTTCATCAAAAATATCTTATATTTTGTGTTCCAAAAAGGTCTTACGTGTTTGGAACAACATGAGGGTGAGTTTTTATTACAGAACTTTTATTTATACCATCCCTTCAAACTGAGAAAATAATGTCTGTTGCTTTTAGCCTTTTCCAGCATCTGTAGGGTCTCTTATGTCATGTGGAATTGCAGTTTATTTGCTGTCTGCCCATGTGTCCAGTTGTCACACAATGAGAGGACACATATACCATGACACCATGGCCCTGCTACCCATGATAGATGTTCCCTTAAAGCTCCACACCCAACCAACATGCCCCATTACTCTTCTTCTGGACCTTGTCGGACAAATTGAGCGACGGTCTGACACAGACAAGATGCCACCTGGATACATAGTTCATTTAACATGGGCTACCAGAGCATGTAATGTATTTGTGGGGCATGACTCCTACCAAGGGTTTACTTCATCTGGTAACACATGGCCAAGACCTCAAATCACTGAGTCTGAAAGGACAGGTCCTGCTTCAGATGAAATAGCCATTACTCACACTTTCACATACCAGCTCACCTTTAGAAAATTACTTTGGCTTTTTCTCATGAGCTTACATTTTAAAGGCCCAAAACCTTGGCGTATCATTCATGCCGTAACTTTTAGGTGGCTTTTCCATCCTTTTTGAATGGAAATCTGTTGATAGACACTCGTGTAGCAATTCAACACAGTCAGAAGTGAAATAGCTCATAGAAACATCAAGTACAAACTTACATTTTATTCAACATCCATCAAGTGCTTTTATGAAATGCATTTGTCTAGACAGTGGTGGCCATAATTATTAGAACAGTAGTGTTTTCACCAGCTAAAAATGGTTTTAAGTCAGTTATTTCTATCTTTTGCTGTAGTGTGTCAGTGGGAAATATCAGTGTACATTTCCAAGCATTCATTTTGTAAATTAATTGTAATAATCCAGTGAGAGTTTGCACAAGGAGTCTGGCAACAGCTAGTGCTCAACACAGATATCTGATCTCATCATCATCCAGCCTGTCTGGAATGACATGAAGAAACAGAACAAACTGAGACAGACTAAATCCAGAAGAAAAACCTGACTGTAAAATTTACAGTAAATTGACATTTCCAGAATTGTGTAATTTTTTACAATTTGATTTTTTTTTTTTTTTTTTTTTTTTTAGATAACTCTTTCTTCTTAGTTTTTTCTTAGCAGGAATGTACATAAGGGTTGTATGCTATATGTTGTTTAAATAATGTTTATTGCCTTATTTTTAGTTTCATGTGTGTTATCATGATTAGATGTTTAGTGTTTGTGGGAATGACACTGTACATCTTCTATATATGTTAATATTTAAAAGCTGCTTGTGATGGGCTTTGGTTCATCATGTGACTTTCTCATCACCACCTGCTTTTGGTGATTATCAGTGTATTACAAAGGTATAAAACAGATTACAGTACTTCAATAGGTTGGTACATTACCATTATATCTGTCACGAACTGTGCTGCTATGGCTCCCTCTGTCCGCCTTTAGAGGGAGCCTTCAATGTATCATGGACCATTTTTCACTACATTACCCATAACCCCCTCCTCTCACCTCTCACCCCTGTCGGCCATCTTGCTTTTCTCAGTGTATAAGCCACACCCACACTCAGTCTCACTGCAAAGTTTTGCATAGTTTACTCTGTCAATTCCGAGCGTTATTTCCTGGTTGCCCTCCCGTTGCCGAGCTCCTTTGTTCCCGGTTCCCTGACTGTTCTCCGCCCGCCTATCGACCCCTAGCCTGTCCCTTGGATTACCCTGCTCGCTGCCGGCCCCAGACCTTCACGTTTGGATACTGCCGCTTCTTTGTTTTGTCCTACGTTCCCCATGTTTGTTCCTGTCTGACCCCTGTTTGTACGACTACGATTTCTGTTATTAAAGCTTGCTATTGGATCCACCTGTCTTCGTCACTGTTACAGAAAACTTCGCCATACCCGGATCCAGCAGCTTTATTTCACCCTCCCACTCAACCATGGACCCATTCGACCAACTACTCCAACTAAAACAGCACGGTATGCCCATAGGGTTTTTTGTTAATAAATTTTGTCACCTTATGTATCAGCAACCATTCTATGACAAAAATTATTTTATGGACATTTTCCGTCTGGCTCTCGATGAGCCTCTTAAATCAAGGCTGCGTTTAGAGTGCCCCCGCAGTTGTTTTTCGGATTATATAAACTATGCATTGTGGTGCGGGGGTTCATCTTCTGTTCCCGTGGCTGTCGCAGAGGGGAAACGCGACTACAGTGAAGAGGTTTGTGATTGTATCTTGCCACGCTCCTATTTCACAAACTCTTTGGATTATGCTTTGCAATATGGGGACTTGTTTTACTCTGAGGATTTCACAGAGGAGGATCACAAACCCACAGTAATGGCGGCTGCGCCGAATTGCGATCTCAAGATGGCGGCCGTGGCACGGCGCGATCACAAGATGGCGGACTTCCCAGCACACTTTTTCAGCCCAACCAGTCACAATAGACTTATTTCTTGTCTGGAAGACCCACCAATCCTGTCTGTCAAGTCCGCGCTCACTAGTATCCAGTCTGCCCAAAACCCCAAGTCAGTCAAGATGGCTGCCAAACCACAGCTTTCTCAAGTCAAGATGGAAACCATTCCAGAGCCAAATCCAGAGTCAAATCCAGTCACAGCTGTCCACCCAGTGTCAATCCCAGCCATTGTCCCAGTGTCTAATCCAGTGACAGCTGTTGTTCCAAGTCAAGTTACAGCCGTCGTTCCAAAGCCAAGTCAAGAGTCAAGTCTATCCTCAACTGCCTATCCAGAGTCAAGTCCAGTCACAGCCCTCTCTCCAAAGTTAAGTCAAGTCTCTTATGTCACTACAACATTCGACCAGATGGAGAACATCCTAGCAGCACTCCACGAGTTACAACAAGCCGCAGCTCCACCACCCAAGTCAAGTGTCGTTGCCGCAGTTCCCCCCATGCCAAGTCAAGCCACAGCAGTCCCCTCAGAGTCAAATCAAGACACAGCCGTTCCCCCAGCGCCAAGTCAAGTCACAGCTGTTCCTCCAGAGCCCAGTAAAGTCACAGCAGTTCCCTCAAAGCCAAGCCAAGTTACTGCTGTTCCTCCACAGTCAAGCCAAGTCGTCGCAGTCGCTTCTCCAGAGTCAAGTGATGTCACAGCTGTCACTCCTGAGTCAAGCACCGTCGTCGCAGCTGCTCCTTCCTCTGAGCCAAGTCATGTTGTCGCTGCTGCTCCGCCTCCTGAGGCAAGCCCCGTCGCAGCTGCTCCGCCTCCTGAGTCAAGCACCGTCGTCGCAGCTGCTCCGCCTTCAGAGTCAAACACCGTCTTTGCAGCTGCTCCGCCTCCACAGTCAAGTGTCTTCACAGCTGCTCTGTCTCCACAGTCAAGTGTCTTCGCAGCTGCTCTGTCTCCACAGTCGTGTCTTCGCAGCTGCTCTGTCTCCACAGTCAAGTGTCTTCGCAGCTGCTCTGTCTCCACAGTCAAGTGTTTTTGCAGCTGCTCAGCCTCCAGTGTCAAGCGTCTTCGCAGCTGCTCCGTCTCCACAGTCAAGTGTCTTCGCAGCTGCTCCGTCTCCACAGTCAAGTGTTTTCGCAGCTGCTCAGCCTCCAGTGTCAAGCGTCTTCGCATCTGCTCCGCCTCCTGAGTCAAGCGTCTTCGCATCTGCTCCGCCTCCTGAGTCAAGCGTCTTCGCATCTGCTCCGCCCTCTGGGCCAAGTGTCGTCGTTGCAGCTGCTCCTCCCTCTGAACCAAGCGTCGTCGCCGCAACTGCTCCTCCCTCTGAGCCAAGCGTCGTCGCCGCAGCTGCTCCTTCCGCTGACCCAAGTCATGTTGTCGCAGCTGCTCCACCTCCGGAGTCAAACGTCTTCGCATCTGCTCCGCCTCCTGAGTCAAGCGTCTTCGCATCTGCTCCGCCTCCTGAGTCAAGCGTCTTCGCATCTGCTCCGCCCTCTGGGCCAAGTGTCGTCGTTGCAGCTGCTCCTCCCTCTGAACCAAGCGTCGTCGCCGCAACTGCTCCTCCCTCTGAGCCAAGCGTCGTCGCCGCAGCTGCTCCTTCCGCTGAGCCAAGTCATGTTGTCGCAGCTGCTCCACCTCCGGAGTCAAACGTCTTCGCATCTGCTCCGCCTCCAGAGTCAAGCGTCTCTGCAGCTGCTCCGCCTTCAGCGTCAAGCGTCGTCGTCGCAGCTCCTCCTCCGCCTTCAGCGTCAAGCGTCGTCGTCGCAGCTCCTCCTCCTCCAGAGTCAAGCCTCGTCGCTGCCGCTCCTCCGAGGCCACGGATCCTCAAGTCAAGGGGGAGGTCGCACCTGCTCCCTGCACGGTGGTAGCGCCCAGCAACCCACACCACTCTGAGCTCTCACCCAGTCTCAATTCGGCCGCTGAGGCCCTCTTTATGCTGGGTATCCAGCCCAACCTGGCCAGGAGCTTGGGCTCAGAACCTTCTCTCTGTGTGTGTGTATGTCCGTCTATGCTCTATGTTACAGACCTGTCTGCTCTGCCCTGGGGTGACTCCGTTCCGCCCTGGAGGGCTCCAGTCCTGTCTGCTCCACCCTGGGGGGCTTCTGTGCCACTCTGGAGGGTCCCTGTCCTGTCTGCTCTGCCCTGGGGGGATTCCGCTCTGCCCTGGAGGGCTTCTGTCCTGTCTGATCCGCCTTGGAGGGCATCTGATTCTCTCTCTCTGTGTGTGTGTCTGTCTATGTTCTGTGTTACAGACCCATCTGCTCTGCCCTGGGGGGATCCCGTTCCGCCCTGGAGGGCTCCTGTCCTGTCTACTCCGCCCTCGGGGAATCCCGTTCTGCCCTGGAGGGCTCCTGTCCTGTCTGCTCTGCCCTCGGGGAGTCCCGTTCTGCCCTGGAGGGTCCCTGTCCTGTCTATTTCACCCTGGGGGGCTTTCGTGCCACCCTGGAGGGTTCTAGTCCTGCCTGATCCGCCCTGGAGGGCGTCCGACTCGCCTGATCCGCCTGCTTTTCTCAGTGTATAAGCCACGCCCACACTCAGTCTCATTGCGAAGTTTTGCATAGTTTACACTGTCAATTCCGAGCGTTATTTCCTGGTTGCCCTCCCGTTGCCGAGCTCCTTTGTTCCTGGTTCCCTGACTGTTCTCCGCCCGCCTATCGACCCCTAGCCTGTCCCTTGGATTACCCTGCTCGCTGCCGGCCCCAGACCTTCACGCTCGGATACTGACGCTTCTTTGTTTTGTCCTACGTTCCCCATGTTTGTTCCTGTCTGACCCCTGTTTGTACGACTACGATTTCTGTTATTAAAGCTTGCTATTGGATCCACCTGTCTTCGTCATTGTTACAATATCAGTTAATGAAATTATGTTATTTACCTGTAAATTTAAGTGAAAACCGTAAACTGTAAAAAGTTGCTTCCATATTTTTTACAGTAAAATTCCAGCAACCACAGCTGCTGGTTTTCTACCGTAAATTTTACAGAATTTTTTTATAGTGTATGTATATGTAGATGTACATTATTTGTGATCAGTTATAGATCATTTCTTTGATTTTGACCCAACAGTACTTCAGGGGATGATGGTTTGATAAAACTGCTATATATTTGATTTTTTTTTTCTCGCCCTTTGAAGCTTTAAGCAAGGAGCCTCATTAGCTGAAGGGCAAAAACCAAAGGAGGTTGGAGCGGAAACCAGTTCAAGGCAGTGTTTTGTAAAACCCTGTGTTGGATCTGTTTTCTCCCAGCCGCGTGTGCTGATGGCGTCATAGAATGCTACAGCTGTGAGGCTGGTAAACCTACCAAGTCATTACACACACTGAGGGAGTTCAGCATCCCTGAGTTCATAAACCATCATAACCGGTGACCATGGGGATATTCCACAGAAGACCGTGTGCTCGCCTATATGACTGCATGCATGTGAGCCAGTATGCTGACAAAGAGCAAGAAATGTGCACAGTTGCCACACATCTGAGCTTGTCAAAGAAAACAGCAGGAATTACACATCTGTTAGACTGAGATATAAATGCTGACAGTGACTCCTGTGAACAAAGCAACCAAATAAGAACAACAGATCCCAGCGCACTCCACTCATTAAACTGTGAACCTCCAGTATTCATTTCTGTGTATTCAAGCACAAAGTATAACGTAATATTGCATAAAACTGACCTTCTCCCTGAATTACAATTAAGAGGGCTCAACCCAATTTATAATTGCATCAATCAGCACTTTGGAGCCAGAACATTTGCCCTAAAAGGGCCATAAAGAGGAAACAGTTGATTACCCAGCAAACACCTAATGTGAGTCCACTGCTCATATTGGTAATGCAGCATTCAGAGCATCACATAATGTTTTCCCATGTGCTCTATACTAAGCTGCCTACAGAGGCAATATTTTAGGGCATCATAGGTGTTACAAAACTGCGCCTTAATTATACATTTTCTTAAAGGGCCAATCCATCCAAATATGAAGAATTTTCTTTTTTAATTGAACATTCACTAAATAAAATGCTGAGTTAAAAGCAACCCAGCGCTGGATGAAATATGGCAAACCCATTGATTGGGTTGTTTTGAGCCAGCGGTTAGGTTAAATGTTTAACCCAGCCTTCTGAGTTGTTTTATTTAACTCAGCTAGCCTATTGTTTTTAAATATATGTATTTCTTGCTCAAAATGCATTGAATTTATTAATAAATGAACATTTTTTTTATTAAATAATAAACATTTTTGAATTGCTTACTAATAAATATTCACCTTTTGATTATTACTGATGCTTCTAGTAATTGTGTCTCAGATTTTTAATTTTTTCAGCCTATTTTAGGTTTATTTTAAGCTAATTTTTAAACAATAGTTGAGTTAAATAAAACTACCCAGAAGGTTGGGTTGAACATTTAACCCAACTGCTGGGTCAAAACAACCCAATCACTGAATTTGTCCATATTTCATGCAGCATTTTTAGAGTGTTACATTTAAACCAATAAATCCTACTGTACCATGATCAAAATGCACTTTTCTAAGGCCTCTAAATTATTAACACAATCAAAACGTTTAATTTGAAAATACAATCTGCATGCATTGTGTCATCTGATTGATATTTTTTATGTATTTTTACTGTGAAGTCTGTACTGATTTTTATTAAGTAAATGTACAAATCTTTATATTGTTAGTATTTCAAGATGAACACAAACCAGACTGAAACAATTTAGGTTTATTTAATTATCTACAAGTGTTTTTCATGTTGAAATGTGAGTATTAAATATGATACAGGCTTTTTAGTAATGTTTATGTGTAAATCTCTCAGTCATTATTGTATTGCGTTGCATTATGTTTTGTTCCCTACAATAAAAACTACAGAGCTTTAATTATAAAACATGAGTATAAACATTTAAGTATCATCTTATTAAGGATGTATAGAGTGGCAAGTGATATTACATACATTTTATATTAGTAGTCTATTACACTGTTATAAAGATCTCATTGAGTTTGCATGATGCCAAGATGGTATAAAAGTGAGAGGAATGTTGACTATTAATATACTTACTGTTAATTTAATGGCTAATTTATTCTTTTAAGAGTTGTTTATGTTTATGCTAGTATTGTGCAGTTAGCTTGGCAACATGTTAACATCAAACTCTATTGAAATCAATAGACAGAAAGCAGAAACCAGTAGGCAGTAGAGCAGTGCTCTGTTTTGAAACAGAGATTTAGTGTCATTTTCAATAACATGCCTATAAACGAAAACCTTAGACATATGTCCTTAAACTGTTTTATTTCCTTCAACAAGTTGAAAGTTGAGTCAAACTTTCAGTTTTCATTATTTACCATTTGCATTTAGAATGCATACACTTACAGCACCTCCTTCGGGGGAAAAAACACACTACTGTCGTCAGCTCCTTAATGCAATACTTCGAAAGCATTTCTCTCTCTTTCTCTCTCTCTCTCTGGAAGCATCTGACCTGAAAACAGACTGAGGCCCAAAACTCAGAGACTACAATGAATAGCTGGGATTCAAAAATAAATTGAAATCTGGAATTACACAAAATGTTTTGGGATATTGAAAAAAAAGGTATGTTACATTGTGACAAAATATTTAAGAAATACTTAAGATTCTGTTCTGTTTCTTTGCCACAATATTTTATTAGTTATCAGTCTGTTGCACAAAACATACAACACAATACCACTTCCTTTTTTAATAAACCAGGTTTATGTGATTTATTAATTCAGCACCATGCTCTGCAACCACTCTCATTTTGACACTATACCGAAAGTCATTACACTTCACTTCTGACTGAATTTCACATTATTAATCATCACAGGTCATTATCTTTGTTGAATTAGATCTACAGCATTAACTAACTTATGAATTCTGCTTTTACACTCAAAAATTGTGTTATATAAAAACACTTTCATTTTAGTTTGATTCTTAAGAGCAAAACTCTAGAGGTATTATTAGTTGGTTACTGACATCTTAAATTCTAGCTAATTTGCTATTTTCAGCTACTAGTCAATGAATCTCTACAGCACTTTCAATGACTATAGTCACTAGAATTACAGGCCTAATAATTGCACAGCAAGTTAACAATTATGTCTCTAAGAATAAATGAGGATATTTGTTGCTTAAGCACTTGGGGCAAAATGAAGCATCAAAATTAGCCTAAAGCATAAGCATGTGGCATAATATAAATAGCATTTATTAGTTCTCACTGGGAATTACATTAGTGACTAATTGATTTCAGCAGGAACTGTCACAAGATAATGTATTGTGAAAAATGCTAGTAATTAAAACGGAAAATGAATGTATTCTACAATAATAACCTGTTAATTGGTAAACTGTAGATTACATTACCATATATGTAATATATATAATATTTCAAAAGACAACGTGTCATTTTTATGTAAAATATTGTACAACAAAATTCAATTGCTGAGTTAACATAAAATGTACTTATAATGATAATTTGCATTTTGTTTATTATTATTATTATTATGCCTGAACCACTATATTAGATTTAATTTAAAATGTTACTTTTTTCCATTTGTGTTATCAGTTATGTATGTTAGGGTGTTGCAGGAAAATATTGTTCATCATTGTGATGTTTTTATCAGCTGTTTAGGGGTTTAGTCTGACGGCACCGATTCACAGCAAAGGATCTTTTGGTGAGCAAGTAATGTAATGCTAAATGTCTTAAAATTTGTTTCTGATGAGGAAACAAACTCATCTACATCTTGGAAGGCATGAGGCTGAGTAGATTTTCTGGAATTTTTCGTTTTTGTATGAACTATTCCTTCCAACCCAAGGTCACTCAAAAAATGTACTTGTGGTGATAATTCTGCAAAATTACATTTTGCTTCTTCAACATTTCGAAACACTTCAAATGTCTAGTGAGTGGTGTTAAAAGTGTATTCAGTTTTATCCAAAACAAATGAACATAAATCTGTCCGTTTTATTATGTTGGTTGTTGTACGTTTCATGGCAGTTTGGAAATAAAAAAATCCAGTGAGTAGATCTAGAAGATTAATGTTAATGCAACCTTGCAATTTTAGCTTGCTTTTAACAAGATTTTTTTTTCCTTTTATTGTGACTCGCATATCATGGTTCTCATATCCACAATGGTGTACCAGGTGAGCTATCGAGCAAGTTTACTACATCAGAAAAGTCATATTATGGTTATGAGATGAAATCATGCATTATGGTAAAATTGTTTTGAGTCAATACAATAATATTGCCCAAGGAATTAGCAAAAAAAAAAAAAAAAATCTGATCAATAACCTACATACGAAGTCTCTGTTGCAGTAAGTACTACACTGAAAAAAACAATTAAACATAAACAAGTTTTTGCACGCACATTTTTTAAGTAAAATTTAAGTATGGGATTACGTAAAATCTACTTAACTAAGTTATGTACAATTAGCAAAGGAAATTAGTCAATTTATTGTGTACAGTTAGAGTTTGATGAGTTATTTCTAATTAATTATTTTAAGTTTACCCTGCAGTCCTCAAGTACAATTCACGGTTTGTAAACATCATAGCACTGAAAAAAAAAAAGCCATTAAAAGCATGTTGTTCACTTACAAACATGTACGTAAGCAAGCAGATAGCTGCGTATTGTTTACGGATATATGTTGACTCAAAGTAGTTATGAACCAAATGAACACAGAGATCTCAATACTTGGCACATTATACACTATAACGGTAACAATCAGTAGTTCTTGAGCATGAATGGGTCATTTTGAGTAGTAAATGAACTCTAGATGTTACAAAACAGCAAAAAATGTAAACTTATTAATTATTTGTGCCCAAGTGCATGATGGGAACAACGGGATCAAGACTTTAATATTTACTTAATCTTTGTAAAAATAACGATTCCATGTAAAATATACTAATTAATTCTACAAGCTTAAATTGAGCACTAATAATGAATTTACTCTTTTTTATTCTTGTAGTATCTAATGATGTTTACTAATGAAACTAGAAGAAAAAACTCTAGTTCCTATTACATTATTTATTGTTATGAAAAATAAAAGCAATAGTAACAAATATAGTTTAAGTCTCATTGTATGTTAATGTATCAATCCTCAGATCGTTTGTAATATTTTAGTAATCTTGTGACAACCACAGCTGCCTGTTTCTTGCCAAAAACTGTATAGCATTAGGCCTATACAATTCTTAACAGATTACTGGGTAATGGAATGAAATTTTGATTAATATAATCCGATGTACATTCATGATTAATTAATGAAAGTTATTATAGCTTGCAACTACCTATGGATTTTACAATGCTTTGTTGCTAATTAATCACACTTTGAAAGCTTGTGTAGTTTGACAGCGAAGCAGTACACCCCAGAAGAGAGAGAGAGGAGGAGAGAAACGGCACAAACACTCCCATATTTGTTCAGCGCGACACACTGGAGCGCACCGAAGACTCAAGCTCAACACCAGACATCTCTACCGCCTGCCTCCGTGCGCACGTCTATAGGAAAGAAATGTCTTGGCTCTGTGTGGTTGACCACTGCCCCATCAAAAAGGCAGCTGAAATTGCTGAAAGATATTCAAATCATCAGGGAGTTTTAAAAGTTAGCACACCATCTTTGGTATGATACGTTTGGCGTGGAGTGTTTGGCGGATCGCGCAGCGCTTCAGATTGGATGCTACAAGTTTGAAGTCGAAGCGCGTTTTGGATGAGAATACAACTGGAAATGGGGGATCAGAATGGATTTAACTACTATCACATTCCCCTCGCCGAACTCATCCGCGGATACTAATGGCACGAGCGCGCCGAGACCCCCGCCGCATTCACAGTGCGCGGCGGTGCTGATTGTTCTCGTGGTTACCGTGATCATTTTGGTGACCATAGTGGGAAACGTATTAGTAGTGGTGGCCGTTTTCACCAGCCGCGCACTGCGTGCGCCACAGAACCTCTTTCTGGTGTCTTTGGCGTCTGCTGATATTTTGGTGGCCACTTTGGTTATTCCATTCTCCCTAGCCAATGAAGTGATGGGCTACTGGTACTTTGGAAGCACTTGGTGTGCCTTCTACCTGGCTTTGGACGTGCTCTTCTGCACGTCATCCATTGTGCACCTCTGCGCCATAAGTTTGGACCGCTACTGGTCAGTCACCAAAGCGGTCAGCTACAACCTCAAGAGAACCCCACGGAGAATAAAGTTCATGATCACGGTGGTGTGGGTAATTTCGGCAGTGATTTCTTTCCCACCGCTTCTTATGACCAAACACGACGAGCTGGAGTGCTTGCTGAACAACGAGACTTGGTACATCCTCTCCTCCTGCATGGTGTCGTTTTTTGCGCCTGGTCTCATCATGATTTTGGTCTACTGCAAGATCTACAGGGTGGCCAAACAGCGCGCGTCCACCGTGTTCGTGGCTAAGAACGGGATGGAGCGGCAACCCTCGCAATCCGAGACCTGCTTCGTGCGTAAAGGCAAGTCAGAGATGGAGAGCCCCAGCAGCCACAGCTCAGGCAGCCGAGAGCGCAAAGGCGAACTCGACGACATCGATCTGGAGGAGAGCAGCGTCTCCAACAGACAAAGAAACTCGCGATTCGCCAAGAGCAGGAAGGTAGAAGGGGCACACGCATGCCCAAAGCAAAATGGACGGCTGTCATGGGCATGTAGCCGCGCGTCGGACCTCGATCAGGACTCGAAGGCGCGTCAGCTGTCTTTGTCCAAGTCCAAGCTGGCACAGATGCGGGAGAAGCGCTTCACCTTCGTGCTGGCAGTGGTTATGGGGGTGTTCGTGCTCTGCTGGTTTCCTTTTTTCTTCACTTACAGCCTTCATGCCATATGCCGAGAAAGTTGCACAATACCGGATTCTCTATTTAATCTCTTTTTCTGGATTGGTTACTGCAACAGCTCTGTGAACCCCATCATTTATACCATTTTCAACAGAGACTTTAGAAAAGCGTTCAAGAAGATAATGTGTCAGCATTCTACACGCACGTAAATGCACACACATATGTATATGGGTCAATGACAAATAAGAGTGCCAGGGATGATTAAGAGATGAAACATAAAATATAATATAATATAACAATATCTGCCTTAAAATGTCAAGAGGTGTAACCATTAATTAAAAGCTACTAAAATTCTTTCTTTGCACATTATATATGTAGATAAATTATTTTAAAAATGCATTCGAACTGTTTACAAATCATATTTTCATTATTATATCACGATGTATCTTTAGGATGACCTTATTTGACCTAAACAAATCATCTTGACACACTGGTTTTCTTTTCGCATGAATACAAAATGTGCATGTTGGCTACAGCAATCTGACTTCGACTTGTTCGACATACTTATTTTATTTTTGTATTTTATCTTTTGAACAAAAGTGCTTCTATGGTTGTTTCGTATTGAAAGATGTAGACTAACAAATGACAACTTTTTTTTTCTTTTTTTCTTAGATGGTTACACAGCTTTGGCAATTTTATTCTTTAGGCCAGAATGTGGCTTTTAATTCAGAAATTAGGAGAATTTTATCATATAACAGGTGTATTGAAGTAGGAATTGCATTATTGTTGTATTTTTGAATAATTTAATGGCTCCTGACAAAAATGAGCTTCACATCATTGACCCATAATGAATGTGTTGGCATGTAAACATCTTGTTTACCCATGTATGAGTTTGTCTGTGTGCTCTGTAAATAGTGTTACAGGATCTCTAAGCAGTTCTCTTGCTTGTGCACATATTTTGGACTGTAGTGCATTTGAGATTGTATCTTAAAATATACAGTATGTTTATTTCCTCAGATAAACACAGGCAGGTTTCCTGGTCAAAAGCTCCTTTAAAGACTACACATGATGTGGCAGTCCACTTTAATTATGTATTATTTATAGGAGTACATGTTCAAAATACTTTAAAACTGGATCAAAGCAGCTTAGATATGACAGACACTTTCATTAAATTGGTTTAGTGTACAAATACTTTAATGTTGGACATTTTAATAAAGTTTTTGAATTGACCGGTCGGTGTTTATAAAAAAACATTAAACTGTTATTATCTCAGAATATCAGAATATATTATAATTAATTTTCCAAAAAGAACATTGCAACTGTTTGCTCATTAGAAGCACATGTTTTTTAGTCTTGTGACGACACTTCAGACCTGAATCCTTGCCGCTGTCCTCGGTCCTGATGGGCCTCAAAGGCCTGCAAAGAAAACCTGGAGGTGAATTTGTGTCATCCAAAGGCTTTAAATACATGCAATATTCATTTGTCCTTTCCTCCCAGTATGATAATGTTAAATTAACTAGATCAGTCAAAGGCTGCATACTATGGCAAGAATAACTAGGTTTTTAAAGTCTACATTTGATTACCCTAATTTAAATGTAATTTATATGTTAATGCCACTATAATTATATAATAAAATGTCCACAGCTGAACTGAACAGTTACTCAATGTAGCTTATTCATATTATCTTTAAAATCAAAGATTATATGATAGATCACATTTTGTCAGCTGGTAAGCCTGAGCCAAATAGACATGATTCATGGACTGTTTTGTTTGTTTGTCTTTTTTTGGCAAGTAATCAAATCTTTGTTCCAGATCATAACAATGTTGTGATGTTACTCACCATAACTCCCCATGATGTTAATAAAATAAATACAATATTCTGTTTATAAGGCACTCATTTAAAATCTCAGTTTAGGGCTGGATTAAAGGACAACAGGGCCCTGTGACACCTCAGAATATTTTTAGGATATTTTCGAAGGTAAGACAAAAGTAAAAACTATTGATAAAAATAAATTTGTAATAATAATAATCAACAAAAATTGATCACAGTATGAGAGCAGGTTAAGGCTGATGTTAGCAACAATGGATGGTAATTTCCCCCCATTTTGGAGGATGTTATTTATGCAATTGATGAAGGGTCCTGTTGTGTTTTGTTTCAGTTATCTGATGGATACTGTGCGTGATTCTGAAACAACAATTGTTCAAGTTCAGGGGCCCCTGATTACACATTCGGCTCCAGTTCAATTTTTATGGATGCATTACACATACAAGACAGAGGGATCCTCACTGCATGGCGCCCCTGGGACGGCCCTCCACATGGCCATTCAGTAATTCTGCCCTGTTCTTTTCTGGAACCAAGTGCCCTAATAAGAGTGCTGACAGAACTGGTACACAGTTATATCTAAGCCAATCTCGCTCTCCTACTTGAAAGCTATTGAAAAACTTCCATCTCTGAAATCGGCTTCTGAGAGCAGATACGTCGTGTCCAATGACCAGAGACATATATCAAAGAGAATAAAAGAGAATAGCAAAAAGCGAGGACAGATTTCCTCTGAGGAAAATGTTGCCCATCATGTGCGCTATGTTCCACTTTTGACCCATCCAACATAGAGAACACTGCTGTTTCACAATAAATAGTGTGATGTTGTGGTGGACACACTGTTTACACGCTTTTAAACTCCAGCGTTAGATGTTCTTGTCACTTTTGGATGGTTAAATCATCAAAACATATGTAATATCTTGCTTCAGGCAATGCTTAGAAACCACATTTGGCAGAGCTCCCCACCAGGACTCAGGCGAGAAGCTTAATAAATTTTTCAGAGAACCATAATTGCAGTCGGTTGTCGTCCAGGGTGTGAAAAAAAAAATGAACAGAGCTGATGGTAAAGTGACTAAAAGCAGGGAGGCGTCCACTTTGCATGCACATTGATGACTGTTAGGGAAATGAGAGAAAGAAATCACATGAGAGTCCTGCTTTCCCTGTGAGAGATGGAACGGGGTCAGATCGGGGGAAGCCGGGGGCGGGCAGCAGCAGCTCCGGCGCACGCTAATCTGATGAGGGGCAGCATTGTGTAGCATGGCACAGAGGGAAGTGATGTGAAGACCAAGCACTCAGTTCGCACTGGAATGTGTGCAACATCAGAGCAAAACAACTCACATTGTTGCAATTAGGTTATGGGTGAAAAATTAGACAGGACAGATGCTTTAGCACTTTCATCACATGACAAAAGTATTTGGCTTAAAGAAATAATTTCATTATGTATGGTGGAGTCTAAAGTCTGGGATCACAATAAAAAAAAACAATTTAAAATCTCATTTAAGAAGGTTTTACCTTTTTGAAAAATAATAAACAAACAAAATTTAGATAAAACTTTACAAAAGTTAACCAACAATGAGTTAATTGTTACAGAATGTACTGGAATTTATTAACTTGGTTAACTTTAGTTAATAAAAATACTGCTCTTTGTTAGTTCATGTTGACTCAGGGCCATTAAATAATATCAACAGATACAACTTTGGTTTTAATTGTGTAAAATTAACCATTAAAATAAATTATTTTTCATTGTTAGTTCATGTTGACTAATGTTAAAGGGTAAGTTCACCCAAAAATGAAAATCCTGGCATTAATTAATCACCCTCATGTTGTTCCAAACCTACAGGACCTTTGATCATCTTCGGAACACTAATTAAGATATTTTTGATGAAATTTGAGATGAAATCTTTCTGAATCTCTGTTGAGAGCAACACAACTTAAGTGCAAAGCCCAGAAAGGTGGTAAGGACATCATTAAAATAGTCCATGTGACATCAGTGGCCTTAATTTTATGAAGCTACGAGAATGGTATTCATGGTATTCATTAAACGGTAGGCAAAAAGTACCTGGATAACCTGTTACATCCAGCAAGATTCTTAAGTGTGCATCCAGTGGACACTTTTGAATCTTTTGCACTACCCATCATGGTCTGTTTATACAACCTATTTCATGTATTTGGTGAAGTGTCAAGTTATAGACATTAATGAATTTAATTGTTGGCAGTTTTGCAAAAGTTACTTTTAAAAGTAATTCTTTACAATATTGCGTTACTCCCTTAAAAAGTAACTAATTACGTTACTTACTTTTTATGGAGGGTAATGCTTTATGTTACTTTGGCTACCTTTTTAAATATGGGCAGGACTTGCTTGTTTGTTTAATATAAAAAGTTATATTTTTAGCAAATGCAAAAGCTCTTTCACACCAGAAAGTGAAATAAAAGTAAATTCAAGTCTGTATAGAAATATGCAGGAGAAGAAGGTTCAACATTCTTCAGCAATAAAAAACAAAACAAAACAATAAAGCACAAATATTAGTTTATCTAAAGTAATTTTTGCTTATTAGTATGGTTGAACTGGATCAAATAGAGTCAGCAGCAAAGAAATTGGTTAATAAAATGGGATTAAATACATAAAGGATATTTGTGTTATTTAACATATTTAATATTTATTCATTTTAATGAATACTGAACCAGTTTTTTTGCGAGTGAGATTAATTAATGCATATTTACATTTAGTCTAGAACTACAGTAACATAATGTTTACACAGTGCACAATGCCTCTGCACTTTCGATTTATCTCAACATGGAGACAGGAGACTTGTCAGCCAATAAATGGAGTGGTATTAAGGATAGTGTGGATTTAGTGTGCTTTAAGGGCATGGGCTTTGTGATTTTCAAAACTGGGACAGTCTTCACACTCCCTGTTACTTGCATGCTATTTCAAGTGGCCAAGCATGTAGATATTAAGACAGGCCCTTACTGTTCTATGAGGTGTTGTGACAACATGACAAATTCAGTCCGGATTATATTCATGCTAAACACATTCATACTGTACAAAACATACTTTTTTTAACAGTTACAAGGTAAGTTATTTGTCAAATGCTGTTTCTACTAAGACAGCATGTGATTTCAGATGCAGATTCACTTCCTTCATTCCTAAATGAATCAGTGTTTTTGAACAAATCAGTTGAGTAAATGACTCACTCATTTAAACAGTCCCTGCTGAAATCAAATACTTCCCTATAGTATGCGATAAAAAGTATGGCAAAACAGTACAGTTGCCAAAATCATAGTATTTAAAAACCAGTAGGCAAAATCCGGATGACCTACTACTTCCTGCAAGATTCTGAATTGTGCATTCCATGGACACTGTACTATCTCATGAGGCCAAAAGAAAGGATTCATGAATAGCAGTGAAGCCATTCATAAATTACAGACAGTATGCGATTTCGGATGCAACGGGTCACTTGTCACCACCTACTGGCATACATTTCTATTTCTGTTAATGGTTTAGCAGATGCTTTTATCCAAATCAGCTTACAAATAAAGACAGCAGAAGCAATCAAACCAACAAAAAAGCAATATAACAATATATAAGTGCAGTGGCAAGTCCCATTTAGTCTAACGCAGTGCATGTAGTTTTTTTTTAAATGAAAAATTAAAAAAATAAATAAAAGGTAGACAGAAAAGAAATAGAATAGACATATCAAGTGGTTTTTTTTTTATAAATAAGAAAATAAGTACAATATAGATACAATAGAGAGTGGTAATGATAAATAATAAATAAGAATAAAATAAGAAAACAAAATATAGAGAAAATAGAAAGTGAGAGTGTAGATGCAAGAGATGTGTTTTTAGCCATTTCTTTTAAGAGCTGCTCGGATTGAGTTGGGCAAGTCATTTCACCAGCAGGAAACAGCTAAGGTAAAAGTCAGTGAAAGTAACTTTCTGACTCTTTGAGATAGCACAATAATGAGCCATTCACATGCAGAACGCAAGCTTCTGGAAGGGACATAAGTCTAAAGTAGAGATAGCAAACATCAATATCTTGAATTTTATGTGAGCGGCTATTGGTAGCCAGTGCAAATTGCTGGCTGTTCTAGAAGGTGTTATGGTTGATGCGCCTATAGCTGGATAATGGAATTGTGATGAAGTGTTGGGTTGGCTGAAAGTAGTTCTGTCTTGGCAAGGTTGAGATGAAGGGAATAGTTTTTCATCCAGCAAGAAATGTCTGTTAGACATGCAGAGACGGAGGAGCTGTTATCAAATCATCAGGATGAAATTAGTGGTAGAGTTGAGTGTCATCAGAATAGCAATGACGTAAAAAGTCACATTTCTGAATAACAGAACTTAGTGATGCCATGTGGATAGAGAAGAGAAGTGGTCCAAGAACTGCACCCTGAGGCATCCCAGTAGCTAGATGGTGTGACTTGGATACAAAACCCCTCTAAGACATCTCAAATGACTTATCTGAGAGGTAAGACTCAAACCACTGGAGTGCGGTTCCTGAGATGCCCTTTGCCATGAGAGTTGACAGGAAGATCATGATGTAGTGATGGCATAATGATGTAACCTGTAGAAAGAGTCTCTGAAAAATCCTCATTACTAATATGACTCTTTACAAAAATTGAGTTTTATTATTTAATTAGTATCACAAGTAAATTTAGAGTGAATTAATTAAGTGTAACAAAGTTTAAGTTGTAACCTCACGTTGACAGACAATGTCTCACAGAAGTGAGTACACCCCTTACATTTTTGTAAATATTTTATTATGTGACAACACTAAAGAAATGACACTTTGCTACAATGTAAAGTAGTGGGTTTACAGCTTGTATAACAGTGAAAATTTGCTGAACACACAGCCATTAATGTCTAAAACGCTGGCCACAAAAATGAGTACACCTCTAAGTGAAAATGTCCAAACTGGGTCCAAAGTGTCAATATTTTGTGTGGCCACCATTATTTTCCAGCCCTGCCTTAACCCTCTTGGTCATGGAGTTCACCAGAGCTTCACAGGTTGCCAATGGAGTCCTCTTCTACTTCTCCATGATGACATCACAGAGCTGGAGGACGTTAGAGACCTTGCACTCCTCCACCTTCTGTTTAAGGATGCCCCACAGATGCTAAATAGGTTTTAGGTCTGGAGACATGCTTGGCCAGTCCATCACCTTTACCCTTAGCTACTTTATCAAGGCTGTCTTGTAGTTGTGTTTGGGGTCGTTATCATGTTGAAATACTGCCCTGCTGCGCAGTCGCCGAAGGGAGAGGATCATGCTCTGCTACAGTAAGGCACAGCACATGTTGGCATTCATGGTTTTCTCAATGAACTGTAGCTCCCCAGTGCTGGCAGCACTCATGCGGCCCCAGCCCATGACACTCCCACCACCATGCTTGACTGTCGGCAAGACACACTTGCCTTTGTACTCCTCACCTGGTTACCACCACAGACGCTTGACACCATCTCAACCAAATAAGTTTATCTTGGTCTCATCAGAACACAGGACATGGTTCCAGTAATCCATGTCCCTAGTCTGCTTGTCTTCAGCAAACTGCTTGTGGGCTTTCTTCTGCATCATATTTAGAAGAGGCTTCGTTCTGGGACGACAGCCATGCAGACCAATTTGGTGCAGTGTGTGGCATATGGTCTGAGCACTAACAGGCATACCCCCCACCCCTTCAACCTTTGCAGCAATGCTGGCAGCACTCATACGTCTATTTCCCAAATACAACCTCTGGATATGATGCTGAGCATGTGCACTCAAATTCTTTGGTCGACCATGGCAAGGCCTGTTCTGAGTGGAACCTGTCCTGTTAAACCGCTGTATGGTCTTGGCCACCGTGTAATTCTTTTTTCATATCCTCTTTGACATGAGGTGCCACGTTGAAATTCCAGTGACCAGTATGAGAGAGTGAGAGTGACAACACAAAATTTAACACACCTGCTCCCCATTCACAGTTGAGACCTTGTAACACTAACGAGTCACATAACACTGGAGAGAGAAAATATCTAATTGGGCCCAATTTGGACATTTTCACTTAGGGGTGTACTCACTTTTGTGGCCAGCGGTTTAGACATGTGTTCAGCACATTTACACTGTTATACAAGCTGTACACTCTACTACATTGTAGCTAAGTGTCATTTCTTCAATGTTGTCACATGAAAAGATATAATAATAAATATTTACAAAAATGTGAGGGGTGTACTCACTACTGTGAGATACTGTATTATACTTAATTAACCACTCCACTCATTCAGGCAACTGAAGTAGGCACGGGACATTCCACCGAATGGGTAACATTTATGTCCCCAGAATATTACATGTATAAAAATGTATAAAAATGCACAAAAATTAACTTTAAAATACATTTTATTATTAAGCAAAGTGTATTCACATTTAGCTAACTTCAAAATTTAGAATGTATAATTAAAATCATTTATAAAAAAAAAAAGTAGAACACTAAAAAAATTGCAGTTACTGCATGTCCCCACTCCCTGCTTCTACAGTTTGCTAGGAAATATTATGATTAAAATCCTTCAGAATTTTTTTTTTCTGCATTTACATGCAACTTTATATCCAATCAATGATTTCCAATTTTCAAAAGAAAAAAAAAATCCATAACATCTTTGATAAAATACACATTTTAGTCGTGTCCCCAGGTTTTCACTCATTCCTGTTACCCTAACACATTTCCCCCTCTGATTAACGTGGAACATCCCAAAAGACCCTTTTTCAACAGAAAGTGGCATCATCCAGATCTTTTATAGGCATTGGGGAGACTAAATGTAAGTCTTCTCATTTTCTTTTCAATATATTTGATGATATTTCAACTGTGTCTGAGATGGTCAACCTCGGCATACTGCCCTGTTACTTAAATTATTTTTAGATGTTATTTGTTCATTCTGAAAAATACACGTTTGATAAATCACTAAAATGTGCTCAGTATCCTAATGCTATTAGTACGTGTGCCATGTGGCTATTTAGCATGTATTTGCTAAATCTTTGCTAAAAACTCAATCCTGTTACCTTCAGTCCTGTTACTTTTAAGCCATAACAGGACTGAGTAATAGTAACAGGAGTGAGTTGCATTCTCTGGTGCATTGATAATAATGTGAATATTAGTTAACGTAAGATGATTTACTTGATCTTTTTAGGTTTCACAGTTACCTTTACTTATATTGTAAATGTATGTACCATGTATTTACCAAATTACCACACCTGCAGAGTGCCAGAGTGCCAATCCACCACTAAGTGCTGCAGAAAAGCAGTAACTTTATCGTGAATGAAATATTACACATATATATTTATATAAATAAATAAATAAATAAACTAATTCTGTATTATTTATAAGCCTGTTTACTAGTTCTACTATCCTTGTGGGGACATTTGGTCCCCACAATGTGATAAGTACCAGGTGCACAGAGACACACATAAACACGCACAAAGTGTCTGGATATTCATTCCTCTTATGCAGTTCATTCCTGTTATTAAATCGTTTTGTTGAAAAATGAGATTAAATGACAGTTTTTTTTAATCTGTGTTATGTTCATCATTTATGCAATAGTTTACTTAATTACATGACTTCAAATTTTATAATCTTGTAGTTTAGATTTCCTGTAAAATAATAAAAAAAAAAGCCTTTGCATTTTTCTAAAAAATACACCTTGTGTGCATACAGGTCCTTCTCAAAAAATTAGCATATTGTGATAAAGTTCATTATTTTCTGTAATGTACTGATAAACATTAGACTTTCATATATTTTAGATTCATTACACACAACTCGAAGTAGTTCAAGCCTTTTATTGTTTTAATATTGATGATTTTGGCATACAGCTCATGAAAACACAAAATTCTTATCTCAAAAAATTAGCATATTTCATCCGACCAATAAAAGAAAAGTGTTTTTAATACCAAAAAAGTCAACCTTCAAATAATTATGTTCAGTTATGCACTCAATACTTGGTCGGGAATCCTTTTGCAGAAATGACTGCTTCAATGCGGCGTGGCATGGAGGCAATCAGCCTGTGGCACTGCTGAGGTGTTATGGAGGCCCAGGATGCTTCGATAGCGGCCTTAAGCTCATCCAGAGTGTTTGGTCTTGCGTCTCTCAACTTTCTCTTCACAATATCCCACAGATTCTCTATGGGGTTCAGGTCAGGAGAGTTGGCAGGCCAATTGAGCACAGTAATACCATGGTCAGTAAACCATTTACCAGTGGTTTTGGCACTGTGAGCAGGTGCCAGGGCGTGCTGAAAAATGAAATCTTCATCTCCATAAAGCTTTTCAGCAGATGGAAGCATGAAGTGCTCCAAAATCTCCTGATAGCTAGCTGCATTGACCCTGCCCTTGATAAAACACAGTGGACCAACACCAGCAGCTGACATGGCACCCCAGACCATCACTGACTGTGGGTACTTGACACTGGACTTCAGGCATTTTGGCATTTCCCTCTCCCCAGTCTTCCTCCAGACTCTGGCACCTTGATTTCCGAATGACATGCAAAATTTGCTTTCATCCGAAAAAAGTACTTTGGACCACTGAGCAACAGTCCAGTGCTGCTTTTCTGTAGCCCAGGTCAGGCGCTTCTGCCGCTGTTTCTGGTTCAAAAGTGGCTTGACCTGGGGAATGCGGCACCTGTAGCCCATTTCCTGCACACGCCTGTACACGGTGGCTCTGGATGTTTCTACTCCAGACTCAGTCCACTGCTTCCGCAGGTCCCCCAAGGTCTGGAATCGGTCCTTCTCCACAATCTTCCTCAGGGTCCGGTCACCTCTTCTCGTTGTGCAGCGTTTTCTGCCACACTTTTTCCTTCCCACAGACCTCTTGCTTGAGGGTGTCAATGATGGCCTTCTGGACAGCAGTCAGGTCGGCAGTCTTACCCATGATTGCGGTTTTGAGTAATGAACCAGGCTGGGAGTTTTTAAAAGCCTCAGGAATCTTTTGCAGGTGTTTAGAGTTAATTAGTTGATTCAGATGATTAGGTTAATAGCTCGTTTAGAGAACCTTTTCATGATATGCTAATTTTTTGAGATAGGAATTTTGGGTTTTCATGAGCTGTATGCCAAAATCATCAATATTAAAACAATAAAAGGCTTGAACTACTTCGAGTTGTGTGTAATGAATCTAAAATATATGAAAGTCTAATGTTTATCAGTACATTACAGAAAATAATGAACTTTATCACAATATGCTAATTTTTTGAGAAGGACCTGTATTTAGTAAATTTTTTGTGACAAAAATAAATTATTAAAACATTTTACTAACTATTTCTTTAGGTTAAACACTTTTGTGAGTGGAAGACAAAATAATTAGTTGACATGTTTCAAAACATCCTTTTAAAAAGAAACAGGACTGAGAAAAATGCATCCTTCCTCTACTTTGAAACCTTGTAAAAAATAAAACAAAGGTGCCTGAGGTGCCCAATATAAATTTCAAACAGTTTAATATGCATGTTGTTAGATACAAAAAAAGATAAAAAAGAGAATTTATTTTTTACAGATTTCGAAAGCAAATGTTACTCATTCGGTGGAATTTCCTGTACCACTTTTATGTAAAAAAACAAAAACAAAAAAAAAACAACTGGTACTATCTTGCATCTTAGTTTTAGTGAAATTGACCTCAGAGAACTTCAGAATATAAATCTTTAAATTAAATTAAACTTTATGAATATGTGGACATGAAATATTGATTTACTATTTAATAAGATTCCTTATATCTTTTTTGAGAATACTGTACAACATGGAGTTCAAATAGTGAATAAAATGATTTTGAATTTACTTTGGTTTGTAAGGCAGCAATTAAACGGGCTTTCAAGTTGAAGTGGGTTGACTTTGTGTAGTGTAAAGGTATATATGGCGGAAGAAAGCAGGTGTGAGGCAGCCATTTAAACGCTTGTGTTTTGTATTTATGAACTTCTATTTAAGTTGAGAGGACTACCTGAGCAGAAGTGTTCCACTTAAGGCTAAATTGGCAATTTTCCTCAGGCTTTTCTATAGGGCAATCACCAGTGTCAATGGGTTTGATGTTTGAATTTCTCTGGGGTGAAATCAAGAAACGCTCTATGTACTTGCATATTCATTCAGAGCATAATTATCATTGTAGAGACCTCCTTGGTCCCCCATCACAGGTGTCAGCTGTTTGACAAAGAAGTAAACACCATTAGCTTTGAGAGTTCCTTAAGACATAATAAAAAGGCCCACAGAAAAACATCTCTCGTCAGCGTTTTGCCACAAAAAATTAGCATATTGTGCTGCAGTTTAATTCACTTAAGTCTCAAAGGAGATCTTTATTAATACTTATAATTCTTGAAAATACAATTACTTAACATAATGATCTTGAGAACCTAAATGAGAGAATATAGCTTCAGTTTCAAATATTTTCCACCAGCATATATTTCATATTCTACTCTCTGGTAATAAGGTATTCTGAGAAGCTGGGGGAGCTTCTAAAGTCTCTGAGCTCTTCTCAGCCTCAGATCCATCACTGGGGAATGAGTTGGGTGAAGAAAATACCATCTGCTGGAGATAACCTATGCACAGAATCACACATAACCTTATTAAAAGAAAAAGCTTCTTTTCTTAGTCCTCTTGTTTCATTCTTTAAAAGAATCAAACGTCAGCAAATTCTCAGCTTGAGTTATTCCTCTGTTCTTGTCCTTTAAAATTTCTGAGGATGTGTCAAAATGAGATTGGAGTATCTCTGATATCCTCAAGCTTTGAGACACAGATGTAAGGAATGAATGCGGCGGCTGCCGAGTGATGCAAGACGGCGTAATGTATGCACAGGAAGTGCCTGGCTTAATAGGGCTGCTTGACAACATGTAATGATGCTTACAAGTCTTAATTTTAGAACATTTAAGTTCATTTCCTCTTTTGAAAGTTTAAAAAGACCCACTAGGGTGTTTTTGTGAAGGAATCAAACATCAAATCAAATGTCAAAATGACCAAGATAAATTACAAGACATTTCTGAAGTGATAAAATGATGTAAATTCGGGTGTGACTTAAAAACACCTTCTTAAGCACAGTCACTTGTTACTTTAAGTAAAATTTATGTGATTAATGCACACACTGTGATCATTAACAGCCAGTAAAACACAATCTCATAGGAAAACCAATTCGTCATTCACAGAATTCATGAAAGTGTGTTGAGCAGCAGCAGATACATGGTATTTTATAGCAGAACTATTTTGACTTCACAATCTATTATCTACAGTTGGATTCAAAAATTATTCAACTCCCCAGAGACTGCAGTACTTTACAAATACAAGTTTTTCTGAAGTTTCAGGATTTTATAAAAATTGCATCTACAGTTCACTGGCATATTAAAAGTGATAATATCAATATATCATGTTTTTAATAACACAGATATGTCATAATTATTCAACCCCTATTTAACATTGCTGTTTTTAAGTCACTTATTTTTAAGATAGGGAACAAAATTGTCTTAAAACACAATTAAGCCTTTGGAAACAGTTATACATACATTTAGCCCATGCATATGCTGCAGCTGAATAGCAAATATGTCAAAGTCAACAGACTTCTCACAAAAGCTATAGAGAATAAATAGTCGTAAATTAGAAAGTCTAAGGCTACCTGAAGATTTCCAAGACATTACAAGTACCCAGAGACAGAGCTGGCAGCCTTATTTCTTATTTTAAAAAGTGTTGTACCAGAAAACCTTTGAGGGTGTTGAGCAAAAAAGCACAATATCATAAAACGTTTGATCAGAGCAACTGAGAAAAGCCTGCAATGTGCAGCCAAAGACTTTTAAGATAACCCGACGAAAGGAGGAAAAACATTTCAATGCAGTGCATAAGAAGAACACTAGACAAGTATGGCCTTCATGTTGAGGCATCTTGCCGAATACCACTCTTGACCAAGAAGAACAAAAAGGCCAACTTGAACATGCTAAATTTCATTTGGATAGACCTGTGGAGTTCTGGAAGAATGTTTTAGAGTAATGTGACCAAACTGGTACTTTTTAAACCTATGGATCGGTGGTATGTTTGGTGCAAAAAAAAGGCAAAGCTTATAAGCAGAGGAACACTATCTCCATGGTCAAACATAGAGGTGGTCCAGTCCTGTTATGGAGGTGTTTTACTGTTGCAGGAAGTGGAAATCATGACTGTATGAAGGACATCATAAATTCTTTAAAGTATTAGGCCATTTTGGCAAGAAATTGCGATGCCTTTGGTGCAAAGATGATCAGTGGACTTTTTCTGCAGGACAGCCATTCCAAAGTAAACATCCAAATACTTAAGCTTGGTTCAGGGTTCGGTCGTAAAATGTTTCTGAGTGGTCTGTTCAGTCTTCAGATTTAAATCTTATTAAAAATATCTGCTTGAATTTAATGAAAGCAGTGGCAATGTGAAAACCAAAGATTATCAATGATCTTAAAGCTTTTTGAAGTAAGGAATGGGACAAGATTGCAGTAGGGAGGTGACAGAAACTTCTAAGCGCTTACAAGCAGTGTTTATTGGAGCTTATAAAGAATAAAAGATTCTGCACCAAATGTGACTTTTTCTGGTTAATCATTTTGAACATGAATGTTTAAAGGCAATTTATTATTAATCAACTTTACATTCTCAGAATCACTCAAAATGTAAATTAAGAAACTTTCTCCAATAGTTTACTGATGCCTTTGTTAAACTGTTTTCATAAAATTGTTGGTAACACTTTATTTTGATAGTCCACTTTAGATATTCTACTAACAGTAATTAACTTTGCAACAAAATGTCAACTAGCAGTTAGTAGAGTATTAGTAGACTGTCTGCTTAATATCTTCTAACACTTTCTTTGTCAACTTATTCAACTAACCCTAAACCTACCCTAAACTAACCCTAAAGTCTACTCTGAGAGTTAGTGAACATGTAGTTGCAAATAATGAGATTTAGTTGATATGTAGTTGACAAGTAGTTGACATGTAGCTACAAAGTTACTTACAGTTAGTAGAATGTCTAAAGTGGACTATCAAAATAAAGTGTAACCAAATTGTTCTCTGCGGCAAAATTTGTTGCAGGTAAATATATGGAAATATACTGGAAAATAGAATGCAATATATTAAATCAGTAATAAAATAACACATTTCCACATATGGGAAACCAAGCAGTTGCTGGCAGCCATTGACTTGCATAGTATTTTTCACAAGTAATCTCTACTGGTCATCATTTAAATCATATTTTTGGGGCACAGCTGGCACATAGAGAAAATCAGAACAGCTCAGTGGGACACAACAGAAGAGGCAAAGAGGGAGATCAAAACAAAATAAATGCCACACGCTTTCAAAAGCACGAAGAGAGAGTCAGCAAAGGACACAGACAGACAAAAGAACAAACAGACAGACAAATAGAGACACTCTGTTCCAAAACTTAGCATAAGCTGTTTTTTGTTGTTGTTGTTGTTGTTGTTTTAATCATAGATGCAGCATTATTCTGGTCAAATTATAAAGCAGCAGCCATGTTTATTCTCTGTGGAGAAGGCAATCCCAGAATGCACTGTGGGAATTTAAATAATTCAAGAATACGTTTAATATGGCAGAGTTTAAGAAATATTATTTATGAATAATTGTAATCAATAGTGAGTCAAACACCTGAAGAACACTTATTGTTTTATGCTTTTTTGCTGCTATGCATTTCAAATCACTTACTTATGAGGTTTCATTTCATGATCAGGATGCTCACATAAAAGACAGCTGTCTAGGAAGTAGACAGTGAGGCAGCTGACTATGCTTTGAAACAGGACCGGAGAGAAAAGAGACAAAAGCAATGAGAAGAAAAGAGGCTGAACTTCCCTCAAGTCTTCATTATGCACATTGAAGGCAGAAAAAGCCAGCACTGCCTCTAAGCATTACTGATGTCTCATCAGTAACATAAATAATATATTTGGCTTGCGAGACAACACATTTCTAATGAAACCTCAAACTGCTTATGATGAATAGACCTATAGGCACACCTGTGTTTGAATGAACAGAAAGGAAACAATTTAGACTACGCGATGATTTGTCGGCACATGCAAGACGCTTCTTGAAAGGCCTTTGATGTAAGAAAGGCTTGAATGCAACCTCTGCCCCCTTAGTGCTTCTGTAAAATAGATACAGGATTAGTTAACTTCAATGGAAACATGTAATACACTGGCAATCCATTCAGGGTGTTTCCTTGCCTACGGGCCAAAACACTGGCACCTACAATTTTACATAGGACAAGAGGTTGGATGTAAATATAAAATGATATCAAAATAGCCGCTATACACAATGTGAGGCACAAATAAAGTAATTTCAAGTTACCACTTTTCTAGTGTATATTGGTCAAAAGTTTGGAATATTTAAAATGTATGAATATTTTTTAAATAAGCCTCTTATGCCCAATGGTGAATTTATTTGCTCAAAAATAAAAACACTAATAGTGTAAAATATTATTACAATTTAAAATGACTGTGTTCTATTTTAATGTATTTTTGTTCAGCAAGGATGCATGTAACAGTAAAGACATTTGTAATGCTACAAAAATTTCCTTTTCATATAAATACTGCTTATTGAACTTTCTATTCTGAAGAATTCTGAAAAAAATGTATCCTAGTTTACACACAGACATAAATAAATAAGTAAATAAATAAATAAGCTGCAAAAGCCGCATTCAGAATTGAAAATAACAAGAACCATTAATAATTGAGCGACATAATGATTGCTAATAATTAATCACCAAATTAGCAAATCAGAATGATTTTTGAAGGATCATGCAACACTGAAGACTGGAATACTGGCTGCTGAAAATTCAGCTTTGCTATTACAGAAAGAAATTTTATATATATATATATATATATATATACACACATATATAACCAACTAAAAGTTTTAAAACATTTTTTATAGTTACTTCTGTAGAGTGCAATCAAGGAAAGCAACATTAGGATTATCAAAAACTTCATATTTGACAACAAATAAGATCAGTGGCAAATACATGAAATGTATCAGTGATCTGTGCTCTGACTGAAATACGTTCACATTGAGGGATAACAGGATATTTAGGAGCACCGATAATATCTGATAGCGAAAAAGGCTCAGCAGTGAACAATATTAGAAACTTATACTCAGCACAATCAGTGGGGTCAGAAGTGCTTGTGGGTCTTTGATGGGGTCAGCAACGGAAGGTAGATTAATCTCTCTGAGAATTCCATCTAGTTCTGCACAAAGACCTTTGACAAAAATTCACACACATGGGTTTACCAGCGAAACTCTTGAGAAATACAGTTTACATACCTCTTTTTACTTAAATATGTTGACATATTGCATGCTAAAGTGGGGTTTAGTTCACCCAAAAATGAAAATTAACCCATTGTTTACTCTCAAGGCATCCTAGGTGTATATGACTTCCGTCGAATACAATCAGAGTTATTTTTTTAATTCACAGGGTCCTCCATTGTTTTGAGTTGTTTGTCTTAATTGAATGGTTTGCATGCATTTGTAAAATATATAAATAATTTATATAAATTTATACTTTGATCGGAGCACCTAAACCCACCCCTGCCCAAACCTACCTACTTCTGAACAATATAAAACACAGGCAAATATAAAGACAGGCACAAGAATTTATTGCAAAAACTGACCATAAACAAGCAGTATAAAAGCATTACAAACAAGTCGTGTTGCATTCCAAGTCTTATGAAGCCATATGTTATCTTCATGTGAAGAAGATAGTAAAACAATGTTTTAATTGCTGAAAAGATACTCCCAAACATTAGCATGACGCATTCGGTCACAAGACACAAAAGAGCCAATGGCATTTCACAACCAAGGCTGATGTAAAGCTTCTTCTGGTGGCATTTTTTGAATTCGTGCACAGACTATGGCAAACACTGCACATTTTGCATCTCTCCTTTGTGTGACACACACATTTCAGGTCTTGAAGTCTCTACTAATGAGATGATTATCTGAATCAGGTGTGTTTGATTAAGGAGACATGGAAAACATGCAGTGTTGGGGGGGCTCCAGGAACATGTTTGAGAACCACTGTCCTAAATGAATAATTCACCCCAAAATGAAAATTATCTGAAAACGTATTCATTCTCAGGCCATTTAAGATGTACACTTGCCAGTGAAAAGTTTCGAACAGTAAGATTTTTATGCTTTTTAAAGATGTCTCTTCTACTCATCAAGCCTGCATTTATTTGATTCAAAGTACAGAAAAAAACAGTAAAAAATGTAAATGTAAAATAATGTTTTCTAATATATTTTAAAATGCATTTTATTCCTGTGATTTCAAAGCTGAATCTTTAATAATAATAATAAATAATAATAATAATATTCATGTTTTTTAAACAGCAAATTAGCATATTTGAAAGATTTTTGATGGATCATGATTTTAATTTGTTTTTTTGCTCAGAAATATATATATATATATCAGTGGCATTCCGTCCATAAGCTGCTAATGCTCCGCACCCAGGCCATCTGAGCAAATGAGTTGATGTAACTTAAAGATTAATAATGAGTTGTCCTGGAACCAGCGCTGTGTGAACAAAAGCCAGAACCAAAGCTGTAAAAGCTATGTAGAAGTGACGACGTGTGCGACTGTTTTACCGGCTGTTTTGAAGGCAGATCTTCTTACTATCCGCGCTGAAGCAGAGATCGCTCGCCAGTTTAGTGTAACAGTGCACATCACATTAAAGCCTAATGTTCTAATGTCACGTGTCTTTACAGGATCTTTACGGGTTGTGTGTAAACGCACGCACATTGAAGCAAAATCAAGCAATCCCACGACAATTCAGGAACACATTACCCGTGCGTTTTCCGGAATATCTGTGTGAAAGAGGCTTAAGAAACAAATCCATCATTAAGACAATCTAACTTTAAATCAGCTGTTTGGACTCTAATTCTGACAGTGCCCATTTACTGCAGAGGATCCACTGGTGAGCAAATCTGTCTGATAATAAAACTCATCTCTAAATTTTCAGCAAATTTTCATCTTGGGGTGAATTATAATCATTTACACTTACATTTTGTCATTTAGCAGATGCTTTTATCCAAAGCGACTTTATAAATGAGGACAATGGAAGCATTTAAAGTCAACAAAAGAGCAATGATATGGAATTGCTATGACAAGTGTCAGTTAGCATAATGCAGTACATGCAGCAAGTTTTTTTTTATTATATAATTAATAGGAAACAGATAGAATAGAAAAAGAAAGGAGCAAGCTAGTATCAGAGGCCTTTTTTGTTAAGAGTTAGAGTGTCAAATAAAGACAGAAGAGATGTGTTTTAAGCTGTCTCTTGAAGATGGCTAGAGACTCAGCTGCTCGGATTGAGTTGGGCAGGTCATTCCACCATGAGGAAACAGTTAATGTAAAAGTCTGTGAAAGTGATATTGTGCCTCGTTGGAATGGCACATCTTAAGATCATAAGACAGATAACAAATATAAAATAGGGCTACATTACTGTTAATTTTGTTAACTTAATTATTCCTATAGTGATTACTGAATAGTCACTAGTAGATTCCAGTTTATATTCCAGTAGTGGAAAAATAAAATAAAAGAAAGTAAAATTTACTTAATTTTTATTTTGCAAGTTTTTCCACGCACATTTTGAAAGTAAAATTTAAATATGGAATTAAGTAAAATCTACTTAACTAAATTAAGTAAAATTAGCAAAGGAAATAAATAAATTTAACGTGTTAGAGTTAGAATTTCTATTTAATTATTTTAAGTTTACCCTGCAGTCCTCAAGTACAATTCACTCAGCCATGGTTTGTAAACTTTACTCAAACATTATGTACATAAGCAAGTAGTCTCCTTATTGTTTCTAAGGTTATATGTTGACACAATGTAGTTACAAACCAAATTAACACAGAGACCTCAATACTTAGCACACGACAAAATTACAAAACAGCAAGTTATTTAACCTAACAACAAATACAACAAACAGTGTAAATAGCAAAAAAACAAAACAAAACAAAAAAAAATGAACCTTAATAATTATTTGTGCCCAAGTGCATGATGGGAACAATGGGATCATGACTTTGATATTTACTTAAACAATCTTTGTAAAAATAACAAACGATTCCAGGTAAAATATACTCATAAGTTCACATTTTAAATTCTACAAGCTTAAATTGAGTACTAATATTGAATTTACTCTTTTTTTATTATTCTTGCCTGAACTAAATTATTTAATGTAAAAATTACATTTGTTTTTCTGTGTTATTTACTTCACCACAAAATCATTTTTATCAGTGTACACCATTGCTAAAATTAGTAATGACTGTAAAATACACTACTAATAAAAAGTGTTAAAGGATTACCCCACTTCTAGAACAAAAATCCTCTAGCAATCTTCTCACCCCATGTTATCCAAGACACCAAGCCCCCTGAGAAAGACATTCCAAGGATTCCCCCCTACACAGTCTACCCCAACAGTGCCCAATGGACCAAAGGCCACAAATGCCGTTTCAGTGCAGCTTCAAAGGGCTCTAAACAATCCCAGCCATGGAACAAGGGTCCCATCCAGCGAAACGATCGGTTATTCTCTTAAAAAAAAAAATATATATATATATACACCGTAACCACAAATGTCTGTCCTGTCCAGTAATTAAACCTTACTCTTATTTTAATTATTTAAAACACATATACATGCTCCAGGTTGGTTTAGTCAGTGAGCACATTATGAATTGAATATAGCTTGAATATTATATCATATCATATCATATCATCATATTGCAGTCAACAGTTCAGTCAAGAGCTCTGTCATTCTTTATCTGTGTGAGTTATTGAGTCATTGTAATTCTTAGGAAGTGACATGGATCACTGGAGAAAAAAAAAACTAAACCCTGTCAGTCAAAGCTAAATCTGTTTTCGAAAACCTAGGCATAACAGACAGCAATGACGTGGCTTCCATCCATCAATCACTAAAACACCTTAAATCTGGTCAATCGCCAGAAAACATTGTCATTTGTGTCTAACTCCCCACAACATTTCAGACATTCTCTTAACCACTCTAGTTAAATGCGAGCATGGCCAATCCATTTGCACCACTCACCCCCTCACTGCTATTTTGAGTGGGGAAGAAATGCTCTAGATTAAATGTATTGCCAAAGAACAATGCTCATAAAGACTGTCACTGCAAAGTTGGAGAAGCTTAATTAGCTAAGCCATAGCCTGCAGAAAACTGCTTTAGCCTCAGCAAAAAAAAAAAAAAAAAGCAGTTTCTGTGGGTGCATTTTAATTTTGATGCCGAGTCATTTAAGGCTAAATGAGATCAGCTCACTGTGTCCTCTTACACAAAAAATAAATAAATAAACAGACTGCCTGTCTGCTTATTTAATATGAGGGCAACATGACTGAGAACAGTGTATCCTATCATTAATTGAAGGTGTTGTGTCAGTGCAGGCTGCAGAGGACTAGTAAATCAGCCCAGCGTATGTAAATGGGTCAATGACGTGATGCTCATTATCTTGTGTTCGGATTTATTAATGTAGTTAGAAATTCATTGGAAATGCATTAATTTATTTTCTATAATAAAAAATAAAAAATATTTATTTATTTTTTAATCCCAAATATTTTTGGTAATGTTTTTAAGTGGGCAAAAGTCAAAATTGTTAAGATTATGAAACTATCAAGAGATCATAATGTAGAAAAAAGTCTTATGTAAATGATGTAATAATGTAATGGTTTGACGCAATATTTTTTTTTATTGTTTCTTTAAAATATAGAAACAGTGAAGCAATTTTGTTTTAAAATGTTTTAAAAGAAATCTGCCAATGTAGTACAATGTGGTATAGTGAACAATTAACGTTTTTTTTTTTTTTTTGTAAATGTAGAAATAAATAAATACAATGACCCCTGTGGTTCATCATGACTGTGACATTAAAACTTATTTTTTAACACACACACACATTTGGTTTACGGGGTGTAATGCAAATGTTATAGTTAAAAAAGTGCTGTATAAATAAACTTAGCTTGACTTAATGATTTTTATACTGCACAAACTGTTTTTTCTATACCTTAGCCTAACCCTGCACCTTAAACCTACCCCCACACAAAAATTTCTGCAGTTTTAGGTTAAGCCTTTCGGTTTATGAGGACAAAGGAAGTGTCTTTATAAACCATGTTTATCATGGTTTGCAAACATATACCAAAACACATACATGCACAATTTCAACATTTGCATATATGAGAACTTTATTTAAATGGGGTGTTTTCACATTGTTTGCCTATTTTTCTTTTGGAGTTCCACAGGGGAGTGTACTTGAAAAAGAAGGAAAATATTGAAAACAAGTTAAGTAGAGACATTGAAGAAGACTCCAAATTATTTTGTCAAAATAAGCTTTCTTTCTTTACTGAAAAAAATCTGGTTTAGGGCTAACAGTTTAGAGATTTAATTATTAAACCTAAACTACAAATAAAGTATCTGGGATGTGTTCTGCATAGTAAGTTGAAAGGAGAAAAGATGGCTGTTTTAGCTCATTTAAAAATGGTAACACTTTATTTTAATGGTCCCTTTTGAACATTCTGTTGACACTAAGTAACGTTGCACCTACATGTCAACTAACTCTCATTAGAGTATTAGTAGACTGTCTGCTTAATATCTGCTAACTCTTTATTGTGATGGTCTCCCAACATACATTCTATTGACTATAAGCAACTTTGCAAGTACAGTGTCAACCTAATATAACTCTAACCCTACTACTCTACTAATACTCTATTAACACTCTAGTGACAGTTAGTAGACATGTGGGTGCAATGTTACCTACAGTCAACAAAATAAAGTGAAACACCCAAAAATGTTATTGAATAAAATTTTTGGCAAGACAGCTGGTTTTCTTAAATAGTAAAACCTTAAACATGTAACTGTAGCTGGTGCATTTGTGCAGTCACACTATAATTACGTTGCAACATTTTAGTAAAAAAGTTACATAAAAAATATAAATAAATATGTTCACTGTCATTCTACAAAGGCGAGCAGTAATGACATTTATCCTTGCAGGTTTCAGAGTGTAATGGGGAAAAAATATATGGGAAAATGGGAAAGAGCTCATTTTTATATACTAGCTCTGTTGCTTGGAATGGACTATCTGGTTGTATTAAACTGATACAAGTTGATAGTATATATCAAACTGAAGTTTTTTTTTTTAAACCTTTTTTATCATTGATGTATAGGAGTTGTTCTGTATCATAATATATATGATATCATAATATAATATCATCAATGAACAAAGAGTCAAAAACTGTAATCTAACTATTATCCATTGCCAGTCTCTTCTTAGAAACATAAGAACTAACTACTGTCCCTCACATAATTGCCAGATGCCATCGGAGAAACTTGGAGAAGTGAAGAAACTTCAGTGGAGAAGTGTGAAGAATTCCTGTTAGGACTTTCAGCTTTCAAAACCTGTGGATGGCTAATCAATGGCAAGTTGTGGAACATCAGTTTCTGGGCTGGATTAAAAGCAAGCTGAGCTGAACTGTGGATCTTACACACTGTGAACCATAGTAAATATAGCAGGAAGTAAACTGAAAATCTCTACCTTCCATTAAGTCTTAAGGCAACTCTACAATTTCAACATTGTTAATTAGCTTTAATATCTTAAAATCCCAATGCCCCACAAAGCTCAAAGCAATTTCAGTGTAAAACAAAAAGGGAAAGTAAGAGTGAAAAAGAGACCAACCATTGGTTATTAAGAGACATCTCTCCACTGAGAGGGATATTTCTACATTTACAAACAAACAGCCTTTGTTTTCAGACACTAAACGGACATTTGACACGTTAGCAGAGTACCAAAAGAATTCAAGTACAATTTTAATGAACAGAAATCTATGTGTCCACAGTCTCAAAATGCGATTCCTGACCTTTCTGAGAATTTATAATATACTTTTCTCCACCTGTAGCATTCTCAATGGAGTTCATACCCTTATCTCTGACAGCTTTTAGGTTTTTCACACCTGAAGAATCTACCACAAAGGGGCTTGACTCAGAAAAGCCCAAGTCAACCGGAGAATATTTTCCAGTGATTTTACCAGCCGTATGAAATATTAATGGCTGCATTTGGCATCTGTCATCTTGGTTCTCACGGTCCTTCAGATGTGAGTTTTGAACAGAGTTGTGAGTTTATGGCTTGGAATTCACACAAAACCACAGAGCTCTGAGAAAATCTAGATTTATTTATAACTGACTAGCAAGGCTGAATTTGAGGGGTTTTTATATCCAAGCTTGTGTCAGTGTGATGCAATTTAACAACTTTTTATGTCCCAAGAAATGCATAAAAAGGTTTTACTTTTACGAAGTGCAAAAAAATACCCTCAATTGTCACACTTCTATTTTGAACAAAAATTTACTTACCCTCATGTTGTTCCAAACTTGTATGAATTTCTTTCTTTTGTTGAACACAAAAGAAGATATTTTGAAGAATGTTAAAGGGGTTATCGGATGCCCATTTTCTACAAATTCTTTAGGGACTTAATGAAAAGTCTACAGTGGGGAAAAAAATTATTTGATCCCCTGCTGATTTTGAATGTTTGCCCACTGACAAATAAATGATTAGTCTATAATTTTAATGGTAGGTTTATTTGAACAGTGAGAGACAGAATAACAACAAAGAAATCCAGAAAAACACATACAAAAAAAAAGTATATACATTTATTTGCATTTTAATGCATGAAATAAGTATTTGATCCCCTATCATTCAGCAAGATTTCTGTCTCCCAGGTGTCTTTTGTACAGGTAACAAGCTGAGATTAGGAGCACTCTTTTAAAGGGAGTGCTACTTGACTTGACTTGACTAATCTCAGCTTGTTACCTGTATAAAAGACACCTGGGAGACAGAAGCAATCAATCATTTAGATGCCAAACTCTCCACCATGGCCAAGACCAAAGAGCTGTCCAAATATGTCAGGGACCAGACTGTAGACCTACACAAGGCTGGAATGGGCTACAAGACCATTGCCAAGCAGCTTGGTGAGAAGGTAACAACAGTTGCTGCGATTATTCACAAATAGAAGAAGCACAAAATAACTGTCAAGCTCCCTTGGTCTGGGGCTCTTTGCAAGATCTCACCTCATAGAATTTCAATGATCATTAGAACAATGAGGAATCAGCCCAGAACTACATGGGAGGATCGTGTCAATGATCTCAAAGCAGCTGGGACCATAGTCACCAAGAAAACAATTGGTAACATGCTACGCCGTGAAGGACTGAAATTCTGCAGCACCCGCAAGGTTCCCCTGCTCAAGAAAGCACGCAGGCCCATCTGAAGTTTGCCAATGAACATTTGAATAATTCAGAGGAGAACTGGGTGAAAGTGTTGTGGTCAGATGACACCAAAATCGAGTTCTTTGACATCACACGGGGGCAGCCGTGGCCTAATGGTTAGGGAGTCGGAATTGTAATCAAAAGGTTGCCGGTTCGAGTCCCAGGTCCGGCAGGGATTGTCGGTGGAAGGAGTGAATAATCAGCGCTCTCTCCATCGTCAATACCACGACTGAGGTGAGACCCTTGAGCAAGGCACCGAACCCCCAATTGCTCCCCGGGCCCACTGCTCCGGGTGTGTGTTCACGGTGTGTGTGTATGTTCACTACTGTGTGTGTGCACTTGGATGGGTTAAATGCAGAGCACAAATTCCTAGTATGGGTCACCATACTTGGCCTCACGTCTCGTCGTCAACTCGACTCGCTGTGTTTAGAGGAGGAGAAATACTGCCTATGACCCTAAGAACACAATCCCCACTGTCAAAAATGGAGGTGGAAAGATTATGCTTTGGAGGTGTTTTTGCGGTACAGGACAACTGCACCGCATCACAGGGACGATTGATGGAGCCATGTACCGTCAAATCTTGAGTGAGAACCACTGAAAATGGGTGGTAAATGGGTATTCCAGCAAGACAATGATCCAAAACACATGGCCAAGGTAACAAAGGAGTAGCCCAAGAAGAAGCACATTAAGGTCCTGGAGTGGCCTAGCCAGACTCCAGACCTTAATCCCATTGAAAAGCTGTGGAGGGAGCTGAAGGGTCGAACTGCCAAACGTCAGCCTCGAAAACTTAATGATGTGAAAAAAGGAGTGGGACAAAATCCCTAAAATCCCTCCTAAGATGTGTGCAAACCTTGTGGTCAGCTACAAGAAATGTCTGACCTCTGTGACTACCAAGTACTAAGTCATGTTTTGCAAAGGGGTCAAATACTTATTTCACTCATTAAAATGCAAATCAATTTATAATTTTTTTGAAATGCGTTTTTCTGGATTTTTTTTTTTTGTTGTTGTTGTTTCTCACTGTTCAAATAAACCAACCATTAAAATTATAGACTGATCATTTCTCTGTCAGTGGACAAACGTACAAAATCAGCAGTGGATCGAATCCTTACTGTTTAACATATTTTGGTTTAAAATATCTCAATGGTAATGTAAAAAAAAAACACACTTTTTACCTTGTCAAAATCAGCTCTTTTCACAGCAACCCATTTTGTTGCATGTCCCTTTAAATGCTAATAAGCTCTGCTCACCCCGTCCCTTTCTTCTGTGTGGTGACAAGTCATCCTGTTTGCTTTAGCCACATTTAGTCACAGAGCTTGCTGACTAGCATTTTATTAGAAAGGGAGGTTTGCAAAGATAAAAAAATTATTTGCGTGAACATAGACACATTTAGGTAGACTGGAAGGCACATTCCCTTCAAAAACAAAAGTAACGTTAATCCTCTGTGTCTTCAGTGGCTCAGATATCAGGAGTAAATGACAACTGCTATGATCTTTTATTACATCCTACAAAAAAACACCTCAATCACTCAGAAGCCATTCTTGTCTACGTTCCTGCTCCAATGTCAAAACAATGCCGGACTATTTCCAGCTCACTTAGGCCAGGTCTATGTCAATCAACTATTGTGTGAGCAGCCTATTATTTATAGGAATTAAAAAATACCACTGTGTAGATTTTTATCATTTTAGGTTGTACACACACTGCCAACAAACATTTATGTTCAAACAAACTTATTAATTGCAAATAATGTGCTCAGATAACATTTAAAAGTGAACATTTCACTTCTCAATTGATTCTCTGTTTGTCTCTATTTATTTTATTCAGCCATTGTCAGTAGGCTATATTCCTCGAATTTTATCCATATACTTACTCCAAATATTCATTAACGGGTCGAATAAACACTGTCATTAGCAAAAGGGCAAAAGTGCAAATGCTGGGCTGAGGCTAAATGTCTCTCCATTTTACCAGTAAATTAATTCTGGAATAATTTAATCATTTAAGCACCCATTAAGGCAGAGAAATCGCTTGCTCTCATACAATCACAAATGCTCACAAATATCCTCAGGGACATAGATAAAGGTGTAATCAGATGTGTGTATGTGCATGTTTGTGTGAGCATATTTATGTATTGTGTGTGTGTGCATATATGAAACAGAATGGTTTAGGGTAAGAAACATTTTGACACTGAACTGAAGTGAGAGGATGGGGAATTTGAGGATTAATCCTGCGGTTACAGACCTACGAGTAGGGCATACAAATAGGTATCATTAGTACATAGATGGGAGAGTGAACACATGTAATCTCATATGTATGTACCGACAGAAGATGGAAGGCTTGCTAGAAGCAATTTAGTGTATTGCTTGGACAGAGGTTTCATTAAGACTCACAAGAGACACTTGGAGAGGAGGTTCACTGAATCACAATGAGAAACTCACTCAATGACTTACCAGAGGAGAATGTTATTGATCACAGGTTGTCCTGTCATAACAAGATTCTTATTTGTTTCAAAAGTATCAGCTCACTCATAAAGCAATTTATCATTTTCAGGGGGGAAAAAATAGATCTTCTAACAAAATTAATTTAAATAAATGTTACTAATCAAAAAGGATTACCTGATTTTTCATTAAAAAAAAGAGAGGAAAAAACAAACAAAGGTTTCAATATCTCAAAACACAAAATGGACTAAAAACAATAAATGATTAGATCAAATTATTAGTTATTATTAGACACTCTTAAAAATAAAGGTGCCAAAAAGGGTGTTTTTGCAGTGATGCCATAGAAAACCCATTTTAGGCTCCCCAAATGAACCTTTCAGTGAACAGTTCCTAAAAGAACCATTTCAAAGAACATTTTAAAAATCTAAAGAACCTTTTCTGCCTTCATTTGAAAGGTTCCATTGATGTTCAAGGTTCTTCACAGAACCATTGATGCCAATAAACAACCTTTCTTTTTAAGAGTGCATTGAATGTCCATCACAAGAACTTTACAAAATGTTGAAAACTATTAGTGTTAATTTCAAAATGATGGGAAATAGATGGGCACATACTGTTCTTCCTCTGAAATTTGATCTTGCAAACATCTTATTTTGCTTTGCTTTCTAGCACACTACTGCTTAACCCTGGAAATTATTAACAAATAAACAAATAAAAACTGTAAATACCCAGAAGTGGTGTGCAAGATAAAGGCTTAAAAAGGACAGGCACTTGACAAGAAAGGAAGAAGGAAATATTCAAATGAGTGTAAATGCATTTAGATCATTATCATTTAATGCAAGCTCTGTTATCTTTGTGTCAGGGCATAAACTGTTGTTAAGTTAATAACTGCCACTGTATGTTTGAAGATCTATTTCAGATAATTCTGCCTCAGTGAATTATGATTTTGAAAGCTCTCTGACACTCTCTCTCTCTTTCATACAGTTTGACTATTTAAGTAAATGCAGATGATTGGTGAGCATTTGGCAGACTCTTGAGTGATTTTCAATTTTCTGAGAGAAAGGAGAGGGCTATGAGAATGCTTCACCGGCTTGGTTGGTTTTCAATATCCTGTTGGCAGATACTGATGATTGTCTCTGAATCAAATTAGTTTTCAGCAGTCTTTTAACACAGATTTATTTTTATCAACTGATGTAAGATGCCATTAAACCTCCACATAAACAGACTACAGATCACAGGACATCAGCCTGGAGGGGATACGACCAGGAATAAATGCAGACGTAACATCATCTTACTCAATAGACATGCAACAGTGTCTCTCATATTGTGATGGTATAAGCATCCATCTAAAAGGACAAGACAGAAAATCAACACAAACAGATTTGTCAGTCGGCGGTTAGTGGTGTGCCCTCCTTCCAGTGCTACTGTATGAATCACTTGAGAATAAATAAGTCTGTATCAGTCTGCATCTGGAGTCTTATATTTTGGCCAATGATATGATGCTCATTAAAATTACAGTTCACATTTTAATTTATGTATCTGTAGCAAAACAGTCAAAAATGCCAGGGTGATAAAACTGCCATGTTATAATAAAAAAGGTAAAATAGAAAAGCCTGATTAAAATAAATACATTAAGTGTATACTATTAAGTTATTTAAAAATATATTATAAAAGCTATAGCTTTATAAATCTTATTAGAGATTAACAACAGATTAAAGATCTCTGTTTTCATTTATTTGTGGGTTCTGTATAATGTTCTTTCCTTCTTTCTTTCTTTCTTTCTTTCTTTCTTTCTCTTTTTTTAACATTTCTTCTCCTCTGTAATATAGCATTTTTACTTCTGTGGATGTGGAAAAAAATGAACAATTAAAATGTAACTCAGACTCAAATACACCTCTTCAATGATCAACATCTTTTCATTACTGAATTAAATTCATTTTGAAATATTTTATAGGGCATAAAGTCAAAAATGTCAAAGTGATACAAGATCTGTGATATTTTAAAGAAGATAGTTAAAATTGGTTAAAATAATGAAATTACTAAAAAAAAATAAAATAAAAATGTTATGATAATGAAGGAAAAAAAAACACTGATTCAAATTATCCAATTATTTAAATATATCTATTAATTTATATATCTCTCTGTTTTCATTTATGGGGTCTGTATAGTGTTTCTTTCTTTCTTTCTTTCTTTCTCTTTTTTAATTTCTTCTCCTCTGTAACATTGCATTTTTACTTCTGCGGATGTGATAAGGGGAAAAAAATGAACAATGAAAAAAAAAGAAACTCATACATACAATGACTTAAATGATCAACATCTTTTAATTGCTGAATTAAATTCATTTTGAAATATTTTGTAGGGCATAAAGTAAAAAATGTCAGAGAGATACAAGATAATGAAGACAACCATTATCATTTCATAAAAATAAAATTGATAATAAAATAGTTATTAAAAAAGAAACGAAAAAGAAAGCCTTTCAAATATTTTAAACCCTTTTTAAATCAATACAAGTGGTGTAACCAAGAACTATGCAGAAAATTATTAAACTGGAAATTCTATTATAGACGACTTCTGCAGAGCCTTATAACTTTTGCTGAGGACAATATGTCTCTTAAAATATCACTGTCATTGAGCCACCTTTCATTAAAGAGTCTGTGACATTAACTGACACATTAAGCAAGAATCACATCAAGCAAATCACCTTATTCACAGAGTAGTCATGTTGACAGGACAAGCTAAGAAACATGCCACATGGCTAATTCCCATGATGCCTCTTGCATGCTGCAGTTATAGATAATTCATGTCAGCGTTGTGCAAAGCCTGGCATTATAATTACTTCTCCACAATGTGTTATGTGTCAAGTTTGTTGAATTATGGCGCAAATGACCTCTTATCTATGTATTCTGACTCTAAGCATTCTTTCTACATCTGGCCTTATTGTACACAAGTGCATAGGAAATGTTCATGTATTAAGTGGGTCGTATAACCAGGTTTACAGTCCCTCAGAGTATTTGACATTATGAATCACCATCCTACACAATCTGACTCCTTGCTGCCAGATACACTGTTTACGTCTTGATTAAATTACTGTTTACAAACAGATGCTCCACGGAGAAGCTTTCAGGTTCTTTTGACACCCTTGAAAAGAGCCGCTTGGCATTAGCGCTTCATTCAAATCGAGTTAAAAATGACGAAAATGTGCTATGTGGGGGATTTAAACAGTTAATTTCTAAAAGATTGTTGAAGAAGTTATGAGCTTACCATCATTAACTCAAGATTTGACACAAATTATGATTCAAATTCACAGACATGAGTTCATCATGCCCACCTCTGCTGCAAAGAAAGCGAATGCTCTATGGCTGCTGTCGACAGATTTACATTTCTCAAAGCACAAACCCTCAAGTCACAAATGATTGATTCAAAGTGCCACTGCGCTGACAAACATGATATAACTGATTATCTACGGTGTGTATCGTTCTGAAAGAATATGCCGATACGAATCTTGCAGTACTGACCAAATTTATATTAGCTTGAAAACATCCCAATTTACCACTGTCATAACATAATGAGAACCTAACATTTCTAAAAACTTTTTCTATCAACAAGAGAATATTTCTTAAATACATGCTGTAAGAAAGTTTTCTTTTGACTTGACAAGAACAATCAAGTACAGATTACATCACAATGATGTTCTGAGAATGTTGTTCTAAAAAACATTTTTATACATGACAAGAACAATTATCAGGTACAAATCACAGCAATCACATCAAAACAAACACATGGTTAAGTTGGTAGCACTGTTGCCCCTGGTTTGAGGTTGGGTCAAGAGGTCTTTCTGTGTGAAGTTTGCATGTTTTCCCTGTGTCAGCGTGGATTTACTCTGGTTTCCTCCCACTGTCTAAAAAAACATGCAGGTGAGGTTAATTGAAGATGGGAAATCCTCCCCCCAACGTGTGTATAGATCAACTGGTGTTGATTAACTTGTGTATAGATGAACTTGTTCTTGTCATGAATATAGCCATAGATGCTGAAATGGGTTTAAGAAGAAATAAACAACAAAAAAGACATTCCGAGATACAAATTTTAGTTTTAACTACTTGGAAAATGTAGTGAGCTAAGCTAACAGTTACTCTTCATTAAATGAAGCTTCACTACACTAAGACCGCTTTCTATTAACGTTACAAGAACCGCTTGTTATAAAAATGTTTTCTTTTAACATTAAAAGAACCTTAATCGTGTAAAACGAACATAAAAAAGGTTCAGATAATGTTGTTCTTAGACCGTTTTCTATTAACATTACAAGAACCTCAATCGTGTACAAATAACTTCAAAAGAATGTTCTGAAAATATTGTTCTAAGACTGTTTTCTCTTACCATTATGAGAAGCTCAATCATGTACTCACCTTTCCGAGTCTGTTGTTATAAGAACCTTTTTTTTTTTTTTAACATTACAAGAACCTCAATCGTGTACAAGTGACATAAAAAAGGGTTCAGATAATGTTGTTTTAAGACTGTTTTCTCTTAACATTACAAGTACCTCAATCATGTATCTATAACATCAAAAGAACGTTCCACAAATATTGTTCTAAGATGGTTTTCTCTTACTATTATGAGAAGCTCAATCGTGTACAAATAACATCAAAACAACATTCCGAGACTGTTGTTATAAGAATCTTTTCTTTTAAAAATTACAAGAACCTCAATCATGTACAAATAACATTAAAAAAGGTTCAGAGAATGTTGTTCTATGACCATTTTCTCTTAACATTACAAGAACCTCAATGGTGTACAAATGACATTAAAAAAAAGGTTCCAAAAATGTTTTCTAAGAATGTTTTCTCTTAGCATGACAAGAACCTGTTGTGTACAAATAACATCAAAAGAACGTTCTGAGACTGTTGTTATAAGAGCTTTTTTTTTTTTACAATACGAGAATATAAATTAACCATCAGTAACATTATTAGTGCATCTTATAAACATTATTTTAAGAATGCTCTGTCCTAACCTTTAAATGCATTTGAAAAAATCCACTTTTGCTAGTTTAAGGAAAATTAAAAATGGAAAATCACACCTGGCGATTGGTCTAAAAGGGTTGTCCCTATTTTCTTAATGAGTCATGGGCATAACATGTATTAAACCAATCAGAGACTCATCTTTCATTCCCTTTATAAGCCAGTTGCGCTTGCGCCATGGCGGATTTGCTATTTACATGGCGGAATTTGTAAAAAGAAATTCGCAAATGCATTTGCTATTTAGACAACGTGGTGCAGGACATAAAAATGATATCTGCGTCAGGCTGAAACTAGCATGGCGCCGCATTGTGCCAGGTGTATGGGCCCCATATCTTTTTTGTCAAGGCATTAAAAAAGGACCTATATTGATTAATTATTTTTACATCCTGTTATAATAACCATCGTTAACATTATCAGACATTATTATATTATGCTAAAAGATCATTAGAACCATAAAACTGCTCATTATCCATTACTAAAGGCTCATCTGAAGAACCAAAGCTTGTTGTGTGGCATCATTTCCTCACTGATTACCCAAAGGAAGCTTAGTAAAATAATTCTTACTATCACTCAAAAGTTTAATGTTGCCCTTATCGCCACTTTAAGTAATATAAAAGTGAAAAGAGGACAGGAAGTAAACCTACGCAACAGTGCCATAGCTCAATTTGTTAGAGCATGTGCTCTAATCACCACAACAAGTCTACTTGGCGCCAAACAGATAAACTTGTTTACATAAAACCACAAATGGCATGAAAAGAAACACAGTAGTCGCATTAAGATGCACTAAATGTCATCACCGAGACATCTTGCAGATTGGATCACATCCCTTTCAAAAAGAAACAGAGCATATCATTATCTAGCAACTGACAGTAAGATGGATCCTGCTTAGAGCCAAAGCAGGCAGAAGCCCATCCATTTAGATGTGTATTCTGATAGTTCACTGAGAGGAAACTCACTCAGCTCTCTAGAATGCCAAAAAACGCTGCCTCTTATGATCTGCGGAGATGATAAGTATTTCACCAGAAGTTCAACGCCTGCTTCACACGATCACTTGCATACATATTGCTCACTCTCTTTTTTTTATACAAGTCGGGGTATGAAATAGACTTATAAATCAACAGAGCGGTCCAGCGCAAAGAAAAGGAGTCCTCCTTTCAGACAGGATAGATTAGGCGGCGTTCCTGATGGATACGATTCTGCTGGTGACCATGGAAACTGCCGCCTTCCATGTCCCAGCCTGCTTTTAGATCAGAGAGCAGCTGCCTTTACATACATAAGGATTTTACTTAATGAATGGAAGCCTTTGTGAAAACGAAAGTCTTACTGAGAGGAAAGTGGTTTGACTTAGCGCCGATCTTTTATGGAAGTCTTAAAAAAATTCTTAAACAGTTTCTAAATTACCTATTCATTCTTTGGGGGTTTAACACTTTTTTTCTTGCACAATCTAAAGGGTTTAGGGTTTAAATGTTCCTTGGGGCTTTTAAAAAAATATATATTGTACAATCAAAAGGGTTTGGGGTTTAAATATTGACTATTGAGACATCTTGGGATTCAACAAAGGCAGAGAACAATGCTGGAAGCAAATCAATAAGTATTGTTCTATTCCTCAAGATGTTCTACAAAGCTCAAGATGACGCAAGTACACTCTAACTTGCTGTCTGGAAAGTAATGCAATATATAGACAAAAAAGAAAAAAAAACATAAGTAGCTCTTGTCTGTAAATTTAATCTAGCAATACGTAAAGGCATAAAACCATGCTGTGTTTACATATGAGACGTCTGTCAACTGCAATCTCTGGCATATACCAAACTATGACCTTAATGTGTCTTAGGAGGGTTTCATTAAGAGGTTCATCTGTATTTTAGACTCTGATTACCCTGTGTGGAGTTACATCCTGAATATAGCATCACAATGTATAACACTTGGCAACACATCAGTGGACTTACTTCTCCTGTGGGGTCGTTTATTGGCTGCTGGGAGCAAGAGTGGATCTGGGGGTCGGTGTCAAAGAAATATGTTGACGTCTCTTCCTGCACACCACGCTCTGGCAATGTTAAGTTGTGAGCCTTGAAGGACTGAGTAACTCAACATATGACGTTTGAAGATTTCTTGGCCCCGACCTCTTAAAAAACAGCAGAGAAATGTGAAGAGCCAAAGGGAGAAGCTGGAAAATATGAATAGCTGTCCGCAGGGGAAATTTTAGTCACACAGCTATGATAAAACAGCATTTTGTAACAGGTTATGGCATGTATATCACTATGACATACAGTATTAAAACAGATTTCTTAATGAGAAATATGGATTTTAAATGATAAATTAACTAGTGCTGTCAAAATTAGCACGGTTTACGCAGGCGATTAATTTTTCCAGTTTAACAGCGTTCAAAATATTAAACACAGTTAATGCGGTGGTGAGGCTAGGGTTTGCCACCCCGCACTCAACTGTGTCTTTTTTTCTTGACAAGAAGTGCATTTATTTAGTCACAGAATGCCTTTACGACCACATCAAACAGAAGATTTTTCAGACGTGCACTCAAACTTCACTTCAGTGCCAGGCGCTACTCAAACAAGCGCAGGAAAGATATCGGTGACAAGTGAGCTTCAGTAGAACAACAGTGAACTGCGGTCAGATGAGATGTTGTCAGGCAATATGTCTGTAAAAACAAATTTTCCTGCCCTGTCAGCCATTATACTGTGCTTGTAGCATGTGTGCTTCAACTGCATGCACAAATGTGGCGGGACGCACTGTAGCCTGTATAATTTCATATTAAAGTGTGAATGAAACTTCAAGTATGGAAGGCTAAATAGTTCAAAAACTTAAATTTTAACGTCAACAACATGTAAAATATGCATATTTAATGCGCATTATACATGTTTTTCACATGATAAATATGTGCATGAAAATTCAGCATGGTGTGAAATATGCGTATAACGCACTCGTGAAATATGCATATAATAAATACGCAGATTTTATGTGTTGTTGACGTTAAAATTCAAGCTTTTGAACAATTTGGCTTTCCATATATGAACATGTCAGGTCTTAAAGTAATAGCAGCCAAATAAGAGAAAAAAAAGGGAAATTACTAACTATTATTATTATTATTATTATTATTATTAATTTATTAATTAACTTTATTCAAGTTGAAGAAAAATTTCAAATTGATAGCTCTCAATTATATTGTAATGTTGAATGGCAAGAACAATTTCCTAAAGACAGACAAAAAAATCAGTAATATTGGTATCAGTGATACTCACCTTCCGTCATAAATAAATATATTTAACAAATATTAAAAATATACTGTCTTTATGTTGGTTCTATTGAATGTGAAATTATTGCAGTATAAAACTATATATTTAATAGTTGTTGTTTTTTTTCTAATCTAATTGACAGCACTAAAATAAACTTTATGGATGATGGTGGACGAATATGTCACTTTCCAGAATCATTATGTGGTTGTAACTCAATATATAATACAATAAAATGAATTTTGACGTCATTATGAATTTTTATCAAGTGATCTATACAATATGGTTGATTTTGTAGTGCTGTTTTAGCAGTATTAAAATTAGACTGCAGAAATATATCTAATCAGTTGAGAAAAATATATATTTATATATAAAATAATTAATTCAGAACAATTGGGACTTTTTCAATGGCAAAAATTGTCCCAATTAGTCTGATTTCATCCTTATGTAAAAATCTTAATATTAACAACATATTGATGTCACTATTTATGATATCTGTTGCATATCCTTTAGTAAAAAGGATGACCATGAAATATAGGTGCTCCCACTTGAGGGGAATGTCTGAGAGAGGCTGCTTCAATAGACCAGAAATCCAGAAAAATCACAAATTAGCAGCAGCAGTGGACACTCAAAACCATCCTCACCAAACATTGTCACATGAGTGCTTTATTTACACGCTGTCTCACATTTTTCTGTCCCACTTTCTAATTATCAGTGTTACAAGAGTAATTACACAGCCCAGTGTAAAACTTACAAGAGTCTCACAAGTGTTATTCTGCCTGTCAAGTGTAATCAAGATGTTACAGTTCATCAGAAATTTTTGGTCTCTTTGATGTAAATTTAGGTTCTGTAAATGGGAAACTAAAAAGCTGATAAAAATCGAGGATTCTTTATTTTGCATGTATATCATGCCTGCATGCTTTTAATTTTAGTATCTAATGGGGCATATGGTCCTTCAAGTGAAGGACCAGGTGTGTTTGCTTGAGGAGAGAAGAGTGTCTGGTTTCACTGGAGGAATGAATGCCTTAACATGAAAAAGGAACACACACACACACACACACACACACACACACACACACACACACACACACACACACACACACATACACTAAGCTTTAATGTTATTCCAGTCTATGGAAGTGCATGTATCTAATAATTATGAACATTTCTGAGGCTTTTACAGAATGAAATCTCAAATATATTGCTCATACCTCTAAACATATGTGTTAGACTTTGGCTCATAACTCGTCCAGCACTATTTGTTCTGTGGAATGACATTTCAAATCATATAGCTTGTTGAGAAGAAGTGAATTACTTTTCCAAATGACTGATCTTATGATTTTCATCTGCTGAACGATGAAACTGCCAGAAAAAAAATCATTAGAGGAGGGATCAGAGACTTATATAGAGACCTGAATATCCTAGAGATTTAAGGATCTGTTCTTTTGACTTGATTCAGTACGCTTCACCCCAGTAACCATAGAAAAAATCAACCAGAATGCCTTAGCTACCATATAGCAGTGCCCTGGCAGCCACCCACGAGACCCTAAAGCACAGTGAGAGTGACTTTTACACATGAAAACACTGCTTACATTTACACAAGCATGGTAAATGTCAGTGTGGTTATAAAAGTCTAAATCCCTCAGACATTATACATTATAACAGTGCAATATTTTGTTCCCCCACTTCCAATTTATTTATAAAGCACATATTAATACAGCAGCGTTGACCACAGTGCTGTATAATATAATAAATTAATTAATAAAATAATTACAAACATAAATAAACAAATTAAAACATCAATACAGAATATGGAATCATTTTGTGACAATTGAAAAATAGCTGAAATAACAAAAATGGAAAGATCTTGATAACTGGTTTATTGTGCAACTAATTCTGTAGCATATTGAAAAAGGGTTCAAGAATATTAAATAAATAATAAAATAATAATAATCTTAAAAATACATATTAATTTAATATAAAGAACATACTTTCTACAAACTAAAAAAAAAAGTGAATGATGAGTTCTTCAGCACTGTTCCTAAAACCACCACCACCACCAACAACAACAACACATGAACATTTTAATTAATTAATCTCGTAATCATGGTAATTACAACATGGCGTGAACACACCTTCAGTCAGCCATCACCACACCTGCCACTGATTGATTATTACCTCATCTTAACACACACAAGCAGTAACCTTGCCTACCCTCATTGTCTGGTCTCGTTTTGCACTACCCACTTTGAGCCGACCTGAGTACTAATCTGTGATATTTACCCTAATACCAACCTGTTAGACTTCCCTGTTGTTACCCTGTCTTCAGTAATCTTCTGTTTTCAGTAGTGATGCAAAGTTTGATTCATTTTCACGAACCAGTTCTTTTGAACAGTTCAGCCTAATGAACCAGTTCAAAGAACCGATTAATGGGTTCCCTAATTCATCTAAAATGTCAATAATATGTCAATATACATTTCTTTTCTAACAGCGCAGTGTCATTTTATATCAATGAAACATTAAATAAAGTTATTTGTGTGAACAAATTGCTGTTTATTACCTTTCGTTCTTTGAGGTTATGTTTGTGGACACATTTTTATTCACTGATCCTTAATGTTGGATACGACTCACAGCTGACCAATAGTAAGTAGCCTATGCAGAAAACGTGTAGAAAAAAAATAAAGACCTATAGAAAGAATAAACCAGTCTTATAAACTAACAGGTTTAGTTTAACAACTTAAAATATAATCTCCATGTACAAGTCATAGTAAAATTCAGGTTTTATGGCCTATTTAATAAACCTAGTCATTAACATATTGGTTTTGTTTATTATTAAAGAAACTTACATTGTGCATGAGCCTTGTTCAAGTCCTCAGTGATAAACACACATGCATACCACCAGTAACTCACTCGTTAGAATCCTCTGCGATCTTTGGCAAACTTTGAAAGTTTCAATTCAATTTCATCAGTTCTTTTTAAGTCAGATGTGCTACTTCAGCTGTGCGTGTTGCACCACTAACCTGAAACTAATGTTCGATTCAGTTTCATTGAGACTGTCCTCAAAGAAAATACGTCCCAGTTGTACGTTTTTGAATCGACCAAATACGATCCATTCTTACGTTTTAAAGTTAAGCGCCCTCTAGCGGTCGTAAAAATAATGACAGTGTCGCGTTGGATCTGACGTCATCGAATGACGTATGAGTTTTTATACGATTTCAGGGTAATTTAAACGTGTTTTACTAGGTGTAATTCGTATATATGACCACACCTAACCCTACCCTAAACCTACCCCTTACAGAAATAGTGCAAAATCATGATTTCTAGTGCATATTTAAAAAAAAAAAAACATACAATGAAAACATATGCGTTCTCTGGAATCCAACCTGTGTTCATATGATTATAACACTCCGCAGCGCAACGCGCTACTAATTGACCTACTCATAACGCTAAGGTTGAGTCAGATACCTGTTACTGATAAGGGAGCAAATGTTGAATACGCTTTACAGAGACGTATTTGAGGATTTGTGAAAACGACTTTAGTCGGTCGTATAAATTGGAGGACATGTTGAAAAGTCTTTAGTATTATTATATTTATGAAAGAAATATACAGCTTTCCGATTTTCTCCGGAAAAAGACGAACTTCTGGAGGCGTGGCGTGGGTGGAGCTAAGTTCGACGATCACTTGCGCTGGGATTGCCAATAAAACAGACATTTGATGTTGTTTCACTTACCATCTGCAGTTCTGAATCATTACCGGTATCTTTTGTAGCTGGGACCACTCCACCTTTCAGTATCAAACAATGTGCAAATCCAGCGTCGAACTGGTCCTCGTATATGAAACACACACTTGCTAAACTCCATTGCTGCCCCGGAAAAAGGAACTGCATCCACTGTTCACGAAACACTGGGTTCTTCAGGAAGCTGAGCAAAGTTATCTTTGCCTTACAACCATAACCACACTTCTTTAGAGACATTCTTCCCGAAAGAATCCCTTGCAGAGTGAATCCAAATGAAGCATGTTGATGGCGCGCTCTTTCTCATGCTCATATAAGGAGTTCCACCAACGATTACGTCATTAATGCCACGATCGAAAAAAATCAGCCGAAACTTGTACCAACCCGGAAGTAAGATTTTCGGCAAAGAAATTCTCTGTCATTTGTCCAAATTTTTTTTTTAAACTTTGGCCATGTTTAGCATGAGAATCCAACTCTTTAACACTGTAAACAACTCTGAATATACGAAACACCATTGTACCCCCCTTTAATTTCCTGTTTTCTGCTGGTTTCGCCTAGTCCTGAATCACCTGTGTTTCCGCACAGCACCAAATCTGTGTTATCATTGATGCTTTCGCCCAGCCTCCCACTCCCACCTCCACAGATGTTTCTGTGCCCTATGCACGTTCTGTGTCAGCCAAAAATGCCATTTGAGGATTTTAAGTCTTATGTTTTCCTGTTGAGCCAGGTTGTTCAGTCCTGCTTGCACTGTCTAGCTTGTCAGCCATGACTGCACTACCTATTCTCAGTCCTTCAACACCTCTCCTAGTCATTGCTAAGTCGCCTTGCCCTGAGTTCCACCTTGGACCTCTGTGCCCGTCACTTCTCCTAGGCCTTGCAACCATTCGGCTCCACTGGACTTCCTCATATCTCCGCCGGGTAATCATTCGGCTCCAGTGTGGCTCCTCCCTCTCTCTGTTCTTGTTTTCTTTTAAATAACCTTAAGTTTCTTGAGATTAGATCCTTTCCTCATTATTTTCAAACCAGCAGTGACAGTAAGGTAACATTTTCTCAACTTTCTGTAAAACAGTGTTGGATAAAGTGACCAGTTAACAATCATCTAATTAGTTTTCAAATATAATTATTATAATATAATAATATAATATACCCCCCCCCCCCCCCCCCCCAAAAAAAAAAAAAGTAAAAATCAAAAGCTATGTAGATTAAAAGATTAAAAGCAATGTTGTTATTTACTTTATACACTGTCCTTTAATTTCAAGCATGAAAGCGCAAAGTTAAGGCATTTTCAATTCCACTGACGATACTAATGTGTGTGGTGTGAAACCAACTTTACAAAGGGCTGATGTTCATTCGCACCTTCACAGTCCCTGTGCGCTTGACAAATTGCTCATAAAGTCAAGATTAAGCTGAGAAACCCTGGGGAAAGCATGTGATCTGCAGTGAACATCATGATCTATTTATTAACAGGAACTGTTTATAAATGGAATGCAAATGATAGGGTTTCAACTCTAGGAAGTGCTTTCAAGCTTATTTGTTGATAAGTATAAGTCATTGACTTTTTTATTTGATTAAATAGGACTATCAGGAAAAAAAGTTATGTCAGAATTTTTTTCCACAAAGTTTACTTTTTTAACCGTCACTCAATGTTCTGCTTTTTCACGCATCACCTGGTGCACTCTCAAAAACTAAAACCAGTCATTTAGCCACCACTATTTGCGGCACTGTGATTTAACTGTCATATTCGATAGAACAAAAGATCAGAGTAGCATGATGAGAAGTGACATTCTTTAGACTGAACTGAGACTCAATGTCTGCTCATCAGGTGTAATTAATGAATGGTAAAGTAACAAAGCGTTTCTGAAGCCTTTGATTCTCTCACATTCAAGAAAGAATCCCCATGGAGAAACTTACCTCGAGTGTCCTTCCTGTGAGAAACGAGTGGGTAGCAAAAAGGGAAGTTTCTCATAAACTATAACCAACAATGCCACCCACAGAGAACTGCACACAATGGACATAAGATGGAGGACCTAAAAAATCTCCAATTAGCATTTCAGCTAATGAGTTTTCATTACGTCCTGTCTGTTTTTTAGCTTCACTAGTTTTTTCCCTTTATCTACTAATATTCTCTTGATATTGGTACTTGATTGTTCTCAAAGGCATGTGAATAAACCATATAAGAGATTATAGACTTGTCTGATACTCATAGCAGGTTCTGAGCTAATGTATTTTATTGGCACAGACTTTTATCAGAGTAAATAGCCACTGTAATTAAGCTGTTTTTCCCCTTTATTTTAATTGTTTAACTTTTACAATAATTTGTTTATTTTTATTTGATTTATTATTCTTTATTGAATATTTTTATTTCAGCCCCCGAGACAGGAACATTTAAAGGTCAAATTCACTTAAAATAAAAAATTCAATCATCATTTACCCACTGTCATGTTGTTCCAAACTTCCATTCATCTTTGAAACACAAATGAAGTATTTCATGAAGTATGTATTTTCTCATTAAACCTGAGAGATCTCTGTTCCTCCATTGTAAGTTTGTTAACCAAATGGTTCATAAAAGCATTGTAAAAGTAATCCATATGAATCAAGAGGTAGGATTTACATAAAAGCCTAATTTACATCATGTCTCTTCAGACTTGGATTACACAGCTTGATTCAAATAGATTACGATTATGACCTTTTTATGAACGTTTTGAAGCTCTAAGCTTGGTGGGATGGACTGTTATTGGACAGAAATCAGGTTTGATTTAATAGATTTAATTTCATTTGTGTTTCAAAGATGAATGAAAGTCTTTTGAACAAAATTAGGGTAAGTAAATGATTTTTCATTTTAGGTTAGTTATCAATTTAAATGGTGCAGTGATTTCACAGTGATTTCAAAAAGATAGGCAGCTCTGACCAAATATTTACAGGAGAATGGCATATCATTCATATAATTCCCAGAATGCATTGCTGCAAGCCCAGAGAAAACATTCATAATAAAAGAAACATCAATTATAAACACTTTTTTTTCATCCTTTCTGTGATGACAAAAAGCAATTTTTGTCATAAATCTTTTCTATCCTGTGAGATGTGTTTTGAACATATTCAATAGTTTTTCTATTGTGTGTGATGTTTGCTTTCACAGCCTCCCAAGGGCTCTCTGGAGTCTGACACATATAGCCAGAGATCTTTGCTCTCCCTGTACCTTCCACAAACACACTGATTGTTAGCTGGTATTATTTCTCAGATGAAATCCCCGAAGTGACGTAGTCTGCCTGTTGTTAGCTCAGGCTCAGCCTGCCTGGATCGCACAAATACGAAGTTCATTAAAATGAATCCCTGTAGTAAACTCCAGATCTGCCTATATACTTATACAATTTGAGAATTAAGACTTTACGTAGCATTAGCAAAAGAAAACACTATCAGGCTGCTAGTACCGCACCATGCATAACATTAAACAGAGTCTGTATTTTTGTTTCAGGGTCATAACAATGGGCACATTTTACTGTGAAAGCGCTCAGCTGCTATATTGTGGGTTTTTCATAACACCTCTGAAATCACAATCTAGAGTAAATGGAAGGCGAGCAAAATGGAACAGGTGCACGCTGATTACAACACAGCAAGATGTGCATGACAACGAAGATGAGAATTTTTTTTTTTTTCAGTTTTATTTTACTTTTTTTATCGTTCAAGCAGATAGAAACATGTTTGTACAGCATTACATCATGTGCGCTAAACCTAGAGCATTGCTTAATCTTTAATGATATCATGGGCAGTGTGTGTCTCATTTCGTATTTCACCCTAAGGGAAAGGATTCATGGAAGGAGGTGCTTTAAAAACATGCCAGATTTAAGCCAAGCTCAAAGTAATAACGGCCCACTGAACAGAGGTGTAATTTTTTTCAGAGCCAATCAGAATAAATAAGCATCTTATCCGAGGATCATTAGGTGTCATGTTGTACCACTACAAAAATATATCCAAACCTTTTCTTAGTAAAATATAATAGATTTCTGTTAGTATTTACTCACACTTGTGTCATTTTAAACCTTCTTCTTTGGAACGCAAAAGAAGAAATTTTCTATGCAATTTCAGTGAATGGATGTAAAAGCTTTTGAGGTATATATATTAAAAATTGTCTATACAAATTTTAAGTCTGCTGAAATAATACGAGGAACAGGCTGTAATTCACTGAAAATCTTGAAAAGTATTCATTCTTCTGAGTCAGATCTTTTGGAATCGGTTGATCCAGTTCACAAAATCAGATTGATTATTTTATAAATTATCCGCTTTTTGAGTTAAACTCAACATAAACTCTGTTAACAGCTGACTGGTGTCAGGTGTCGTGCAGGGAGGACAAACGAGGTCGAGCTCAGATACAAAACAAGTCCTTTAATAACAAAATCCACAATAAAGCCACGTAGGAGACAGGCAAGGAGACACGCACACAACGACGAGAACGGACCATCAAACAATGAACAGAATCTAACTTAAATAGGGTGGTAACGAGACACAGACAGGTGATCGTGATAAACTAATAATGACTTAATGAGGGGTGGAGACAGGAACATGACCAAATAAGGACAGGACTAAACCAAATACAGACTGGACTAAACCAAATACACAGGACTAAAACCAACAGAAAACACAACAAAAGAGTCTCAAAACCTGATATAACTCCCCCCCTCCCGGAAGGCGCGACCTTGCGCCGAAAACAGAAACATGGGGGGGCTTGGGTGGGGGCTCAGGAGGGGGACGGACATCCGGGAGGAGGAGAACAAAGGGAGTCCAGGGAGGAGATGATGGAGGGAGGAGCCAGGGAGACGACAGGAGTGTCCAGGGTGGATCAGCAGGAGGGAGGAGCCAGGGAGACGACAGGAGTGTCCAGGGTGGATCAGCAGGAGGGAGGAGCCAGGGAGAAGACAGGAGGGAGATGAAACAGGAGGAGCCAGGGGGAACCCAGATCCCAGCCGTGACGGTGGCCCACGGTGGAGCCGACGGAGGGAGGAGCCATGGTGGAGGAAGGGCTGACGACTCCATAGGGCCGACCGACGGTGGCGGAGCAGGTGGAGGTGGAGCCCGAGGCGGAGACAGAGAGCTGATGATCCAGGGCGACGCCGAGAATCCGGAGGGCCAAGGCGGAACAGGTGGCACCTGCGACCGAGGCGGAGGCGGAGATCCGGAGAGCCGCAGCATAGCCGGAGCGATCGAGGACCGAGGCTGAGCTGGAGGGAAGGAGGAGTCCAGCCGAGCCGGAGGGACAGAGCGACGAGGCGCAGCCGGAGGAGTGGAGTCCAGAGGCGATGGCAGGGTGACGACTGACCGAAGCGGAGCCGTAGGGACGAGGGAGCCTGGTGGAGCTAGTGGATCGATGGTCGACGATGGAGACGAGGGAGCTAGGTGCCACAGTGCAGCCGCAGGGTCGGAGGGCCAAGGCGGAGTCCAGGACTCAGAGGCTGGAGGCGGAGCTGAAGGATCCTCCAGCCACAACGCCGTTGGAAGCTGGCTGACCCGCGGCGAATCCACTGCACCGATGTTGGTAAGAGGGTGAGCTGTGGGGCTGACAGAGGACAGCGGTGTTGTGGCAGAACCATGGACCATCACAACGGGAAAGAGAGGGAGGGTGGGTGGGAAAATGGTTTCAGAAATGTCCAAAACAGGTTCACAATAGTCCATTTCCGGTTCAGAATAATTAGATTAGATTAGATTAGATTCAACTTTATTGTCATTACACATGTACAAGTACAATGCAACGAAATGCAGTTAGGTCTAACCAGAAGTGCAATAAGCAGTAAAGTGCAGGGTATAAGTTAAATAATTTAAGTGTAGGTGAAGCATTTCTATAGTAATATATTACAAATGGATACGTACTATGAACATAATATATTGATGTCTGGTGTTGTATGTACATATTTGTTTATTTATGTAGCACTGTGGTCCTGCGAGACACGACATTTCGTTCCACTGTATGTCCACACATGTAGCGGAATGACAATAAAGCTCGACTTGGACTTGGATGGCTATTTGCTACAAGCAGAAATTTACAAGTGGAGTATGTACTATAAACAATATACAGATGGTTATATAATATAGACAAATTTACAAATGGAGTATCTACATAGTGCAATGATGTGCAGTGTTATATTAAATAGTGAATAGAATATAAAATACTGCAAGTGAAATTATGAGCAGAAGTTAACCAGAGGTAACAGTGCAGTGTATGTAATGAATTGCAGTATAATATATGCTGCAATTATACAATGATTGAAGTATAGACAGACAGGTAGTGCAAATGAATATTAGAAAGTCCTTTAGTGCATTTGAGTGATCCTGTGGTGCAAATTCAAGTTTAATAGTGCAAATACAAGTGTAATAGTTTATTGAAAGAGGTATGAGTGTGATGAGGGGAGTGAAGATGTGAAGGAGATGTAGTGGAATCAGCGAGGGGCAGAGTTTAGTAAGGTGACAGCTCTGGGAAAGAAGCTGTTCCTCAGTCTGCTGGTTCTAGTCCGGAGGCTCCTGAAGCGCCTGCCGGAAGGCAGGAGAGAAAATAGTCTGTGGGCGGGGTGAGAGGAGTCCTTAAGAATACTGCGTGCACGACGCAGGCAGTTTTTCCTCTGCAAGTCTTTGATGGCAGGGAGTGGAGTCCCAGTGATGCGTTGGGCAGTTTTCACCACCCGCTGCAGTGCTTTTTGCTCCGCAACAGAGCAGCTTCCATACCAGACTGTGACACAGTTGGTTAGTATGCTCTCTATTGTGCAGCGGTAAAAGTTCACCAGGATGGCTGGGGACATCTGATTTTTCTTCAGTGTCCTCAAGAAGAAGAGCCGTTGGTGGGCCTTCTTGACCAGGCTGGAGGTGTTGGTGGTCCAGGACAGGTCTTCTGAGATGTGGGTCCCCAGGAACTTGAAGCAGGAGACACGCTCAACAGCCATCCCGTTAATGTGGATAAGATCATGTGTGCCTCCTCTCTCCTTCCTGAAGTCTATAATCAGCTCCTTAGTTTTGGTAGTGTTAAGGAGCAGGTTATTTTCTGTGCACCATGTGGCCAAGTGCTGGACCTCCTCTCTGTAGGCAGTCTCATCGCTGTTGCTGATGAGACCGATCACCGTAGTGTCGTCTGCAAACTTGATGATGGTGTTTGATCCATTCAAGGCTCTGCAGTCGTGGGTGAAGAGGGAGTAGAGGAAAGGGCTCAGCACACAGCCTTGTGGTACGCCAGTGTTGAGCATGATGGTGGTGGAGCAGGTGAGGCCTGACCTAACATGCTGAGGTCTGTTGGTCAGAAAGTCCATAATCCAATTGCAGAGTGAGGTGTTAATGCCCAGATCTCCAAGTTTAGTGATTAGCTTGGAGGGGATGACGGTGTTGAATGCCGAGCTGAAGTCGACAAACAGCATCCGTGCATAAGTGTTGTTATTGTCCAAGTGTGTGAGTACAGAGTGCAACGCTATGGAGACTGCATCCTCTGTGCTCCTATTGGTCCGGTATGCGAACTGGTGTGGGTCGAGTGAAGATGGGAGACAGTCTTTCAGGTGTTCCAGGACCAGCCGTTCAAAGCACTTCATAATAATGGGTGTGAGTGCTACAAGGCGGTAGTCGTTCAGGCATGATGGTTTAGAGTGTTTCGGCACTGGCACAATGGAGGTAGATTTAAAGCAAGTTGGCACAGCTGCTTGAGCGAGGGACATGTTAAAAATGTCTGTAAAAACCCCAGCAAGCTGCTCCGCACATGCTCTAAGTACGCGGCCGGGGATATCGTCTGGTCCAGCAGCCCTGCGCGCGTTGATCCGGCTCAGTGCAGTACACACATCTGTGGAGGTCAATGTGATGGTCTGGTATTATTTGAGGGTGTAAACCCAGTGGCAGTTCCTTTATTGTCTTTCTCAAAGCGAGCATAGAAGTCATTAAGCTCGTTCAGGAAAGAAACATTTGTGTCTGTCGGGGTAGAATGGCTGGGTTTGTAGTCGCTGATGGCCTGGATGCCCTGCCACATGCGTCGGGGATCTGAGTTGGAAAAGTGATCCTCTATCTTTAGCTTGTAGCAGTGCTTGGCCTTTTTGATGCCCCTCTTCAGATCTGCCCTGGATGTGCTGTAGGCCTGTGCATCTCCTGATCTGAAGGCTGTATTGCGTGCCTTCAGCAGGAGGCGCACCTCCTTGTTCATCCATGGCTTTTGATTTGGGTATGTGGTGATTTGCTTCTGAGTTGTGACATTGTCTATGGTGGTGTTGATGTAATCCAGAACAGAGGAGGTGTAATTGTCTATGTCCGTATGAAGGCCACATGTGGCTTGAGAAGCAAATATACCCCAGTCAGTATTTTGAAACCTGTCCTGGAGTATAGAGTCTGGCCACACTTTGATGGTCTTCACTGATGGCTTCACACGGCTGATGAGGGGTGAATACTTGGGGATGAGGAACAAAGAAAGGTGATCAGATTGTCCCAGGTGGGGGAGGGGGGTCACAGTGTAGGCTCCAGCCATATTTGTATAGACATGGTCCAAAGTTTTGTTTCCTCTAGTGTGACAGAAAACGTTTTGGTGAAGTTTTGGGAGCACTGACTTTAAGTTAGAGTGATTAAAATCCCCCGCAACAATAAATGCAGCCTCCGGGTGAGCAGTCTGTTGTTTACTGATGGCCACATGAAGTTCGTTCATTGCGAGCTTGGCATCAGCGTCGGGAGGAATGTAAGCAGCGGTTATAAAGACTGATGTAAACTCCCGCGGCAGATAAAACGGTCTGCACTTAACCATGAGAAACTCTAGGTTAGCTGAGCAGTGTTTGACAACTATAACAGAGTTCGTGCACCAAGCTTTGTTAACATAAATGCACAATCCTCCGCCTCTGGTCTTACCGGTGTCATCAGCCGATCTATCTGCTCGGAATGTTTGGTGTCCAGCTATGTCAATAGCATTGTCTGGTATGCCGCTGTTTAGCCATGTTTCGGTGAAAATCATGACATTGCAGTTCAAAAGCCTCTTGCTGTGGTTAATGCGGAGTCGAATCTCGTCCATTTTGTTCACCAAAGACCTTACATTGGCGAGGAAAATGCTGGGAAGAGAGAGCCGGTGTGGTGTTAGCTTTAGCTTAGCTCTTAATCCTCCGCGCTTCCCCCTCCTTTGTTTACGGTCACGACGCCGCCTTCGAGCACTTCCGCCCGGCCGGGTAGGGTGCGCAGCCTCGATTGTTTTGGCGATCTCAGGAGCGAGATGAAGATTGCTGATAAAACTGTCGGAAATGCGCAAACTTATATCCAAAAGCTCCTGTCGGGTGTATAATGTTAATGCACAACTGTTTTGCACGAACAGACCCGAGATGAGCAGGAGAATTACCGCAAAACTGCAGAAACTGGAGAGACGCTGAGCCTCGCGTTGTGCACGCGCCGCCATCTTGACTCTTTATCCATTAATCCATTAATCTTTATCCTCAATAATCCATTGTAGCACAGTCCAGAGCAGGTTCAAAAATGTCCAAAACGTCCACAGCGCCCCCAGAATCCTGCGCTAACTCACCCTCATCGGCCGTGCAGTGGGCGGGGCTCTCCATAGCTCCCTCACGCTCCACTGAAACTTCCCCCGTCTGGAGCTGTGTTGCCGGCTCACGCACCTGGTCAGACGCCTTGGGCACAGGCTTCGGGACGATCGCTCTCTCTGTCACCTCCGGTGGTGATGGCTCAACAATCGCGGCAGGCTCTGGCTCTGTCTGCGGTGGGCTCAGGCTGCTCCACTAAGGATGATGGTAGGCTGGGTTCCAGGTTGTGAGTGGGGCTGGTGTCGTCGACGCAGCCAACAGTCATCGTGGAATTACACGACACCAGCACCGACTCAACAAACGCTGCAAAGTCCTCTCGAGGACCATCCCCAGACAACTGCCCTCGGGTGATATCGTTCAACCCGGCGAGATAGAAAGCGCAGAGGCAGTCATCTGGGTAATGGGTGTAATGACACAACACTAAAAAGTCTTTAGTGTGGTCCTCGAGAGTCCTTTCCTCCTGCTTCAGGAGGAGGAGGGCAACGGCGGGAATGTTCATAACGAAAGTAAAACAAACACACTGTACAAAACGGGAAACAAAACACGGGGGAAAAAAAAGGCGGTTTTAGGTCCGTTCTTCTGTCAGGTGTCGTGCAGGGAGGACAAACGAGGAGTACGAGGTCGAGCTCAGATACAAAACAAGTCCTTTAATAACAAAATCCACAATAAAGCCACGTAGGAGACAGGCAAGGAGACACGCACACAACGACGAGAACGGACCATCAAACAATGAACAGAATCTAACTTAAATAGGGTGGTAACGAGACACAGACAGGTGATCGTGATAAACTAATAATGACTTAATGAGGGGTGGAGACAGGAACATGACCAAATAAGGACAGGACTAAACCAAATACAGACTGGACTAAACCAAATACACAGGACTAAAACCAACAGAAAACACAACAAAAGAGTCTCAAAACCTGACAACTGGAGCCCAAGGTAGACTTTTAGCGAATAACAAATGATTTTTTTTGGTTTACCACACAAAACTATCATATGATTTCAAGCAACTTTATATATACAGAAAATTTGAGCTTTATGGTGATTTTCCAGTTTGTTTGTTTTTTTACTTTAAAGCTATACAAATATTCAAAACATGTTTTGTGTTCCACAAAGGAAAGAGCATTGTTCAATTTTGAAAGTCATGAAGCTTAGTAAATCATGACAGAACTGTCATTTTTAGGTAAAATTTCCCTTTAGATTTTGCCAGCGTCTCAACAAGAAGGACTAATTGAGGTGTAAGAGACATTATGTAAAACAAAATAAATACTCTTTAAACACTGACATTCTCAAACTTATGAATATTCCCTGCTTAACAATCAGAACCCCAGGGGGGTTTTCACAACAAATTACTGTCTAATTAATCTTACCACTGCATGTCTGGGAAATGCCATTCAGAGCGTTTCTAAAACCAGTGAAAAGGAGGCTTAATGTGCAATTCATGATCTTGCCAGTGTAGCAAAACACTTCCATATTCTCAACAATCAGTAACCGGGCCTCCTCATGAAATTCAAATGGATACAAGCAAAAAAAAAATTGACATTTCCGTATACATTTATGTCTCTCAGGGTGTTTCAGCGACTCCAGGTGTGGGTGAATTATAAATGTGTGAGCAGGTTAGGTTGTTTAGTATCACAGCCAGCAGATTTCACTGTGTAGGCTGAAATGGTTTCTGTGTCTATTACACGCCTTGTAGTCTGCCTGTTCGAAATGAAGTTAAAAATGGATAAGCATCTCCTAACGAAATCATGTTAAATAACAACACAGCAGAAACTCAATTTGGAAATGCATTGAAAATGCGTAGCTCTGAAACAAACCCACAATTTGACAGAAATGCTTTTTAAAATCAAATCAATACGATTTTATTTATTTATTTTATTTACAGTATACAATTCATAACATTGAATGAAGTGGATCAAACTTGCAAGCGGTTCTGCCCATGCTCAATGCATCAAAGCCATAATGTTGTGTGATGTGGAGCAGTTTGTTTCTTTTTCTTATGGGCCTGCTGCTAACATTCTCAGTGTAGGTGGCTGGAACACACGCTGCACTTTACATAAAAGTGAGGGGGAGGTGACTAGGAGTGCAGCTCATTTAACTGTGTAGGTGACTCCATCAGTGAATTCACTATCATAAGGACAGCAGTATATTATTAAGATGCAGGAATGGATCTTCTAGCAGAAGGGAAGGATCTAGTGTACTCTAATCAGGTTGTTGACTGACTTGAGCATGTTGTTCATTAATATCAAAAGCTTAGAGAAAACCAAATGAAGACAGCATATGGTGATTTTAGCAACAGAACTTTGCAATTCTGGCTGTTTGTGTTTCTACATGGAAAATGAACTTTTATTATGAATCTTTAATGCTGCTACATTGGCATAAATGTGAAAATAACAGTGTACTGCTGTTTATTTAGAGGTGAACTTTTTAAATATTCTTCTGAAGAGCATCTTGGAGAATAGCTTCCCTTACAAAAAAGAAGTTTATTCAAGTGGGCTGTTACTATACTTATTTTAAACTAAAAATAGGAATTTGTGTACTTCTCAGAAATGTGCTTTATATACTTCCCAGAAATATACTTAAAATGACATTCAAGAATATTTGACCTATACTTAGAAAAACATCTAAGCATATTTGAGCTATACTTGCTCTGAGAATCCATGTTTTCATTGTTACACCTTAGGGGCGCTATTGCACATCTTCTGTACAGAATTTCCAAAACACAAGTGAAGAAGAAACCGAAACAACAGATGCTTCCACATAAGCTAAACCAACCGTCAGACATACAACAGCATGTAAAACTGTAACGTTATGGAATAAAATGTGGACCCAGGAAGAGGTAATAATGACTGTCAAGCTTTGAGGCGTTGATCAACTCTCATCTACATTTTGATTATCTTTTTTTTTTTTTTTTTTTTAGTATTTTGCTCAAAATGTTGTTCATTTATTTATTTTATTTATGAAACTGTGTTTATAAAAAAGAATGCATGAAGCTAGAATAAAATGTTTTTGTATACAAGCAGATGTTCTTTCTTTTGATATTTTGTATGTTTAGATATTCATATATATTCATATTCATATATAGAAATTAATATAGGTTATATAAATATATGTTATACTTAAAGAATACTTAAAAGTATATTTTTTTATATACTAGAAAGTGGGCCAATTTAGTCCCAAAGAGTACTGAAATAGTACACTTAAAAGTATACTACTAGTACACTTATATTTGTATACTTACTGCATAAAGTATACTTAAAAATATACTTGAACTTTAAGTATACTTAAAGTAAACTTGAAGTATACTTCTTTTCTTTTCTTTCTTTCTTTCTTTCTTTCTTTCTTTCTTTCTTTTTCTTTTGTGGAATGGAAAGGTTCCATTAGTGTTAAAAGTTCTTCATGAGCTTCAAACTTTCTTTCTTGACCACTTTCTTGATGTTACTTGGGACTTTAAAGAGATAGTTCACCCAAACGTAAAAATTCTGTCATCATTTACTCACCCTTATGCCAGTCCAAAATGTAAATTGTTATGTGAACTATCCTTTTAAGACTTTTCAACTATGGTTCAGCTCATGATTTATGCCTGAAGTGACCATTTCTTTCTTAATATGAAACATTGTTTAGATCTGCTCTGATTCAATGCTAAATACTGTACTTTTAATAAAATAACACACAAGCAACTGAGACAAGTAGTTAGCACAATGGGATGACTATTTACTGCTGCTTGATAAAAAAAACAAAAAAAAAAACAATGATTATTTATTTTTAAATGCAATCACAGAGGGTTTGTTTAAAGTAAAGATAACCTCATACATAATTGAATAATTTTTGCTCCTCATGGTGAACATGTTAAAGTGTCTAGAACATTATTTTAATCATGTCTCACCATAGGATAGCCGTAAAAACAATTTCCTGGCTGTCACCTGAAAGCAACGCTTTCATCAAAACCCAATCATTTTTGACACTTTAATCCTAAACTGAAATAAACCTCTGCAGCAGAGACACAGGGTACAACATGGCTAAAGCAACCCTTGAGATAAAAGGTCTTCCTAATTTTATTTTCTCCTAACACACCTAGGGCCAAATAGCAACAAATATCACCACAGGACATCCCTAAACAACTGTTGTTTGCTTGTTTTGCTTGTTTTTCTACATATAACTTAAAAGATTATTACTGTATGTAGAATCCATAAAATTATCAGAAGCGTGATTTTTTTGTTTGTTTGTTTGTTTGTTTGTTTGTTTGTTTGTTTTGTGAAAGGTAATTAAATCAGTATGTTGAATATGTAAAGGCTAAAGGCAGAAAACAAAAATTACCAGTAATGCAATAAATTGTTTTCCAGATGGGAGAATGGATTTGTTTTTTTAAGAAATAGAAAGTAGTCTCACTATGACTACTATGTTGACAATGGTAACTCATTTGTGAAATATTTTAGCACTTACTAAAAGCAGAATAATGCTGGAGTTCTCATAAAACTTTATTAAATGTGATCAAAAAAAAAGTGTAATCTAAATCTAAAATGTTGCTAAAATCCTTGTTATATCAACAGTATGTTTATGATGACAAACATATGCCATTCTACAGGGGCCCCAAATGTGGGGTTAAAGTACACAACACAATCTGTAAGATTCAGGAAAAGGCCTTGCTCATGTCTATCAAACAATGTCATCCACTAGCAAATCAGACACCTGGAGTGAGCACAAACTCCCTGAATAAAATCTAGATTTTGATGGATTAGATGCCATGCCAGGATTGATGTTTCATTATGAATTTTTTATGGGAGAATTTTCACTCCATTACTTAACCCTTTTAAACGTATGTATATAAAAGCATATGATATCAATTTTAATATGTGCAGAAATCACAAATAAGGTGCACATGATTTACCTCCAACCCTAATCAAATACACCTGGATAATTTAATCAATGTCTTCTTCCAAGACCGCTTTATTATTCAACACAGAAGTAACCCTATGAGCAAGAATTCCAGTTCATTAGCCGCTATAGGGAAATAACAAGAATAACAATGTGCAGTAAATGGTAAAACTGTTTGCATCAGTGTGTGTTCATAATTAAGATATTACTTCAAACAATTACATAATTAAGATATTACTTGGTAACAATTTAAAATAAGGTCCCATTTAATAACATTAATACATTGGCTAGGATCAATTAGCAATTTTTTAATCTTGTCAGTGTTAGTTCATTAAAAAAAATAGAATTCTTTATTGTTTGCTCATGCTATTTGTCAGTACGTTAACTAATCGTCATGTTTACAAGTGCAGTTTACAGGTATAAACAAATGAAACCTTACTGTGAAGTGTTACTGGGTATTTTTGCTCTTTAGTCACTGCTAATGCTTGAAAAATACTAGATACTAAAATGTCTGACATTCAGCATTTATAGAGAGTGTGGTTTTCATTTAATTATTGTGTCATTCAACATGTAATACTAACACAATAATAGAGTTTGTGTTGACATTTTTGACTGAGCCTTTGACAGACACAGCATATGGTCTTACTCCAACACAGCTGGATAGGGAAGACTGCATGCAGAGCTGCTAATGTTTTGACTGGTAATACAATACTTAGCATGCTAATCCTCATGCCAAGGATCTTCCCCTGCAGCGGCGCTAAAACAACAAAAATCCACAACCCTACACAGTCAATGTTTTCATCAGTTCAAGAAATTAAAGAAAATTATTAATTATTACTTAAAGGAATAGTTCACCCAAAAAGGAAAATTTTATATAAATTTAGTAACCCTTTAAGCCATCTAAATGTAGATTAGTTTGTTTGTTCAATGGTACATATTTTGAGAAATTTAGCATTACATCACTTGCTCACCAGTGGATCATCTGCCGTGAATGGGTGCTGTCAGAATAATAGTCCAAACAGCTGATAAGAGCATAACAATAATCCACAAGCAACCCACATGAATCCAGTCTATCAGTTAATGTCTTGTGAAGTGAAAAGCTGTGTGTTTGTAAGAAACAAGTCCTTAAGATTGTTTAACTTTAATCCGTTGCTTTTGTAAAAAAATAAATAAATAAAAGACCATCATTTTCACACTTCCTCCAGTGAAAAATTCCATCATCTGTTGTCCTCTCAAAATTTACAATATATTTTGTTTAGAACTGTTTTCCCTTGAAAATGTTACTTGATCTGTGCATATTTCTCTCCTAAATCAGATGAAATGACTTTTTCACTGGGGAAACAAGACAAGAAGTCATTTGGATTACTGTGATGGTTTTTTTTTATTAACAGTTTGGACTCTCATTCTGATGGCAGAGTTAAATTAAATGTTACATTTCTCCAACTGTTCCAATGAAGTAACAAATTTATCTACATCTTGGAGGCCTGAGGGCGAGTTTGTGTGAACCATTCAAATTTTAAGAAATGTGTTAGACTTTAGTCCGGATTCAGTCATGCTTAATTTTTACAGGAATTAAAACATGGCTGTAAGGATTTAAAGTACAGTGCATTCAATGGATTGTACTGTCTTTTAATAACATACCAACAACCGTTCAGCTGGTGAAACGTCTTTCTGAAGACAAAAAAAATAAATGTTTTAGTCTCTGTAAAAACTGTTTCAAACAACAGCATGTTATCCAAGCAAAAGGCACATCCACATATTTGGTACTCAATAAGGCTGACATTCATAACTGCTGTAAATTTAATTACTGCCATTCGAGATGTTTCATAAAAGTGACAGCCCACAATATCTGTACTCTAGACTCAAAAAGAAGGAAGACCTGCTGCACTGCCAAAGCTTCATATTAATTAATCACTGTGCTGCTTGATCTTCTCCAATTTCTCCAATGCCTCCAATGCCATAGAGCCAGTTTCAGTTCTATGGCAGTCTTGCAAGGTCAACCAGCTTAACTCCTCATATAATGAAACTGCCAGGAACTGCCTGTTCCCATAAGATTATTTCAAAACAGACTAGACTGCAAAGGCATCTCTACAACAGTGCAATATGATTGGCATCACTTGGTTAGTCGACAGAAATATGGGATGCACATAATAGCCTAAGTGATATATTCACAGGGAAAATGTTTCACAGGGACAATAACACATCCAGTCTGTTTTGTTTTGCCAGCGAAAATAATTCTTCAAAGATAAAACTTCAAAACAGGATGTCACATCTCAGAACAATAAAAACAATATACTGGCATTACTAAATTAATCAGTTTAGTGAAGGATTCAATTACTTACTCATGACAGAAACTTTTTTCATTGTTGAATGAATCATTGTTATGGACAAATCTGTTCAATGAATGATTCAGTGACTCATCATGAATACAATGGCTGTATCTGAAATCACTTATATAGTTGGTAAACAAAATTCCATTTACTACCCCTATTGTGGGATAGTAAATTCACTATTGTAAATGGTAGTAAAGTGATGCAACTGATGCTACACACATTCATACTATATACTTTTTTTCTTTTTTAAACAGTACAGAAGATGTTTTATTTGCTATTTGTTTAAATGTGTTTCAGGTAAATAACCTTATATGAGTAAAGCTGGAGCGAACATTTATCAAAATCATGTTATAAAAGCACTGGGCTTTCTGTCCTGCAACAACCTCTTAATCAACATTTGAGTGAAATATACAGAGGCCCTCAATCAAACTTTAATTGCACCACCACCAAGTAGTTTAAAAGGATTTTTACAGCATCTTGTTTGTGTGGGTGGTCCTCAAAGCCCACATACTTGCTGTTCCTGGAATTATTGGTCACACTGTGGAACGTGTCAGATACTCAAGTTCAGTAAGTACAGTATGTACAGTAGGCCTATATTCCATTCAAAGCTTGTGCAGCACTATCATTGAGAACTGTCAATGAGTGAACTGATATTTATGCATGTAGTGTCTGGCAGGTCCCATGCTGTTTTTTACATACAATTTTTTAGGCAGCTTTTTTTCTCAATAATGAGAATAAATAAAATTATTTAAGTGTCATTTAATAGGAAAATACTTCTTTTATACATCAAGTTGAACTCAAAGAAAAGTTGGTCAGTTTAATTTCATGTGACAATGACCAGTCCCATTTTTAAAAGCGTGTTGTAATTAGTCAGCCATTTATATGCTTGACTATGCATGTCATTGCTTCTGAGGACTGAATCGGTGAATTTTAAAATTGACTTGTCAGTAGGAGCCACAGGAACCACTCAACGAAATGAATTAAAAAGTGTTCATCCAGCCGGTCTGAGCTTGACTGAAAAAACAACCTTTCATGTATTTATGACAGACCAAAGACAAGATTATGAAGTAATCTTCAGGCATGTTCATAAAATTCTGTGCCACATGCTGTAATAAAATGGAGGGTTCTCATCTTTCTGACAATTATAATGAGGCACTTGCAGGAATATGCTACTCTGTTGTCCCATTACTTTTTATGTTGTCACATTAAGTTTTTGATACATATTTTGTTGTGAGAATTATTGGATTTCAAATATTTGCCAGCATAAAATTAACTTAGTATGGAAAGTAGCTAACAAGAGTAGTAGTAGTTTTAAACTAATAGTAAACAAATCAAATGTCTATTTTCCAACATGTCAGCATTTTGGCTTAATAGTGATGTACAGTATCTCACAGAAGTGAGTACACCCCTCACATTTTTGTAAATATAACACTGAAGAAATGACACTTTGATACTATGTACTATCCCCTCCAAATAACTCAACACACAGCCAATAATGTCTAAAATGCTGGCCACAAAAGTGAGTAAACCCCTAATTGAAAACGTCCAAATTGGGCCCAATTAGCCATTTTCTAATGACTTTCTTTAGCCGTGTTACAAGGTCTCAGGTGTGAATGGGGAGCGTATGGTAAATTTGCTGTTATCACTCTCTCATACTGGTAACTGTTCAAAATGGCACTTCATGGCAAAGAACTCTCGGAGGATCTGGAAAAAAGAATTGTTGCTCTACATAAAGATGGCGTAGGTTATAAGAATATTGCCAAGAAACTGAGCTGCAGCACGGTGGCCAAGACAACACAGCGGTTTAACAGGACATGTTACACTCAGAACAGGCCTCGCAATGGTCACCTAACCCTAAACCTATCAATACTAGAGTGTAGTAATCTGGTGAAACATGTTGCGAAAGCTAAATATATGGAGCTGTATTCAGAACTGTATACTAAAACAATTACAAGTGCTCTCTGTTTTATTGCCTCTAGTGTACATTTCTGTTCGAAACTGCAGTGATTACATTTGTGTCATGAGATCAGGTAGCAAAGTGAAGAGATGATACTTGCTTAATCACAATATGAAAGGATAAACCATTCTTAGGACCAAAAAGCATTTAATGTACCACATATATCGTCTACAGCCTGCTGCTCTTGCCATTCAATGTGTCAAAAACAGCCCCAGTCTCAGTCTCATAACCATAAATCAAAGCTGGGCCATTGTGTGCCAAAGGCGCAAAATTTTTCTCAGCTTCATATTCTGTCAGCTGTGGCAGATCCTCGGGAGACGTGCGGCTCTGATCATTGTTCCGGGTTTCCCTGCAGCACAGTGTGACTCTTGTGATGATGTTATCCATTGGTTTGAGTGAGTGCATCCAGAGAGGTAGGTGGTCCCAGGTTTGCAGCCACCAAGGCAGGAGGTGAGGCTTTTGTGATTGCAGTCTATTCACAACAACAATGCAGAGGAGGACAGCAACGCATGGTACACAGATACCAACCAGAATTTGCCATCCAGCCATGGAGAGGGCAAAGATGATGGATGGCAGGAGGAGAAAGCAAAGAATCAGGTACAGCACAGCAAACCACCGGTATTTTGCTGTCCGTTCACCCAAAAATCGTGCCATGCGGATGGGGAGACGGCTAAGAGGAACTGGGTACCAAAGTAATATGCCCAGAATATTGAAGATGAAATGACACAGAGCAACCTGGGAGAGAAGATGTGCAGAGCATCATGAGGGATAGAACATGGTTTTATTTGCTTTATCTATGTAGTGGATCTGCGCTGTTAGTCTTCTGGGAATTGGTGATATGACTTCTTTTTAGTCATTTACCAAGTACTATCAAGGCCAAGACAGCCAATATTTTGATACTGATATACCAGTCCCTCTATTAAATGTGTTTGTAAGATCATTTAGGCTAAATTTAGAGAGCCCCTAAAGGGACATTGTGGTGGGAAAAAAATGGGAAGAGTGGATAAAAAAATCGGGGTGAGGGAAAAATATTTTTCACATTTGTACATTCTCTCACAAAACTTTTGTGTTCCCTCAAGAACCCGTCCATAAATTTCTGTATGGTAGGATAACATTTAATGTTTAGCACTTTCTGTTTATTTTCTGGGCCTATCTGCTTTGTATGTACAATTTATTAATGAACTGTATACTGAATTCAGCAGTTTTATACCATTGACCTACTCCAATAATTAAGCATTTTCTTTCTATGGGGGATACGCTTAACGTGAATATAATACAATAAAATATAATTGTATCAATTTTAACTATTATTATTATTATTATTATTGTTGGATGATTGATTTTTCTCTAACACCTGTTCATCTTTTTTACAACATTAAAAATTGTCTATTATCTGACCTTCTGTTGGAGGAAACTTAAAAAAAAAAACATTATGAAATGAAAAATATTCATGATACTGTTATAAAATAATTTGAGAGTATTAACACTTCATGACATTTTAATGACAAATTCAACTTGTACCACTGTAGTTGAGGTCAAGAAAAATATTCATGACAGGCATGACATAACTGAGCGAATGACACTTAATGTGTCATGTCATGATTGTAAAGGTGTCATGTCAGTCTTATGCACACCCCTTCAAGTAAAGTGTTACCCTATTTGCTTGATCATCAAGCAAAAATTTTATAAACAGGAGCAGCTGTATTATTTAATTTTTCTGATTAACTTTTATTAGGAATTAGAAATGTCCTTTTCAGTTATTTTTATTTCTCCTATAGCCTAACCGACAACCGATGATCATTAAGCCATTATTAATTGATACGTGGCTGTGACCCATTAAAAATACCTAAATTTGTTTTCCAGGGATACATTTTATACATGCAAAAAGCAGCATAAACAATTCACATGGTCACTCACGCACCAACAGTGCTTCTGTGAATGGAGGAAACATTATAAAGCTATATATAAAAGAAATAAATAGGCCTATATATGGGAAATATATTTTTCTAAATAAATAATAAATAAATGAATGTATGGAGCTGTATGAACAACTAAGCTGTAAAAGTAAACAGTGTTTGTCCAAACTCAACTGGTTTTGTGAGGGAATGCAAATATCTTTGCGAGAGAATGCAACAATATTTGCGAGAAAATGCAAACATTTATCAAGGCAGTATGATATGGAAGGATTATAAATGTTAATTTATGGTGACAGTATAGACATTTATAATGCTGAAAGAAATTTATATTTTTCATAAATGCTGTTATTTTATTAACTTTCTATTTATCAAAGAATATTGGGGAAAAAAGCATCATGGTTCCAACAAAACAAGCAGCACAACTTTACTATAAGATTCCATTAGTTAATGTTGATGTTAATGAACAATAGATTTATTGTAATATTTATTAATCTTTGGTAATGTTAGCTAATGAAAATACATTAATTACATTCATTCATTGTTAGCTCACAGTGCATTAACTAATGTTTACAAGCACAGCTTTTGATTTTAATAATCCATTAGTAAATGATGAAATTAAAAAGATTAATAAATGCTGTAGAAGTATCATTTATCCTTAGTTCATGTTAATTAAAGTAGTTAACTAATGTTATCTAATAAACCTTATTGTTGCAAAGTGTTATCAAATAAATTTAAATACATTTTGTCTATTTAATTATTATGTTTACGTAACCTTTTTTTTCCCAAGAAAATAACAAAATCACGAAAATAATTCAGCCCATTTAATATTAAATTAGAAAGCCATCATTCATTATGAACAAAATTTGGATTTCATGGTGACTTTAAAACTAATGAACATGGTAACTTCTAATTTAAATAAATATAATTTAGCACACACACATTAATTATAATAATAACCATTCAGTCGTTATTTGGTGTGAAATAACAATAAATTTGCTAAAATGAGAGGAAGAAATTGTTCCTGTTCTCCAAAACTAAAATTCTCAAATTCTCTCACAATTTTTTCACTGTGAAGCTTTTGATTAATTACATATTTTCTGCTATTTTTATAAATGCAAAAATACTTTACTTTTTACTTTTTAAAATAATAAAATCACTATTTAAATCCTTAAATCAATCCTCTCCATACAACATACTGTTGGAAGCATCAATATTCTAAGATCAATCCACCATTCCTAGAATCCTCTAACACAGTCACTGTTTAATTAAGTGAGAAAGTTCATGTCTCAAATGGGATCACCTGAAAGGCCGCAGCTAGCTTGTCTCCTGGGCTAGCTAATGCGGCTAAGATGGCTGTAGTGGTTGTTCCGATATTGGAGCCCAAGGTCAGAGGGTAGGCCCGCTCGATACTTATCACACCAATACCTGAAAGCACAATGAACCTGAGAGTTCACCAAACCAGAGGATTCTGTTTCTAATGAGACCTTCCAATAAGGTCAATCTAGCCTTATTAAGAGCAAATTGGATGACCATGTTTGACCATGACGGAACTGGCATTTACCTTATGAAAATAGCCTTGTCCCAAATGGCACACACAGCCCTCATTGATTTTTAGGGAATAATCTGCAGTGAAGACTGTATATGGGTTTGTTTAAAAAAAAAGGATGAATCTAATTTTTTAGTCTTGACATATTAATTTATTCAAAAATACATAAAAATGCAATTCATACATACAATGACAACTTTTGATTTAAAAAATTACTATTATCCTAATGCAGAAAAATCTTCATATATGTTTCCAATTTATGAATTAAAATGTATTTTGATATATGGTTGGGCATAAAGTAAAAAAAATGTTCTGATACCATAATGAAGAAAAAAAAGGCTACAGTAAAGAATAAAATTCTTAAACAAGCAATACATATATTACATTTAGAAAGTTTTTTTAAAGAAATTCCAATTGTAACTGCACAGTCATAAACTTAAGTTTACATTTTAAAAAGTATGGTTTTTTGTTTGTTTGTTTGTATCAAAAAGTACGTATTTTACTCTTTTTAAAGTTTTTTATGCAACCACATCAAGTGCACCATTTGAAATGACTACCTGTGTGTTCGCCTTTGAGAGGAAGAAATAATGTTTGAAAAATATAGTCTGCACAAATTACGGCTTCCATGGCAGTTCTTAAACTCTTTGGGATTAGTGGTCTCCCAGGCAGCATAATTAGAATGTAGTGGATCCATAATCTAGCTGTCATGCCTCACTAGAAAGTCTAATCACTGTGTAGCTAATTACAATAAATCCAGGAGCAATGTTAGACCATCACTCTTTCATCCGCCAGAAGGGCAGGTGGATTAGAAAGGGTTGAGAGCACCAAGTGAACATCTCTGTTCTCTTGGCAGTGGTTCACCCTTCCTCTATTTCATTTCCCTCTCCCTCGCTCTTATTTGTTGACGCATAACAACTTATGTCTGTCATTTCACTGGGAAATCGAGTGCGTGAGTTACCGTATTGAGTAAAACCTTCACATTATTCACAGGCCAGAAAAGACCATTGATTCTCAGAGCACAAAGCTCATAGAGTAGTGAATACGAATGAGTGGAAGTCAACAGTCAACCCTGTGAGGTCTAAAGATTAACTCCTCTGAGGCTTAGTGGTGTCTAAATGCAAATATTAGTGCATTACTCAGAGGTGCTCTTGGGTGTAATGAATTTCTCAGGTCATCTGGGAGCACAGCTAAATTATATAGAAGAATTCAAACACTTTGCTGACATTTTGTTCAACTAAGAGAGAAAGGACTTACCTATCAATGGAGTGATGGCAGAAGTGAACACCGAACTGCTCTGAACAACAAAGGTCATGCCAGCACCAACCAGAATTGCCAGGTAGCCAGTCAACCAGCCAAATGGGAAAGGAAAGTCTGCAGGAAAGTGTTTTGTTTATATCTCTAGAAAATGCTGTAAAAATGACAAGATACTCAGGGCTCCCTTTGGGGTTTCTCAGACTGTAATGCTGGATGAAATTCTTAGCATGCTTTCCAAAAGGGCAGCACACTTAGAAACTGACAAAGTGCTTATTGGAGCCTGTAAGTTCCTGCAAAAACTCAAAAGACTACCAAGTGGTGTTTTTGCTATTGATGCTTCAATAGAGCACTTGCCTGATAAATTATAACATATTTGGTCACACATTAGTTCGGGGACCAATTCTTACTATTAACTAGCTATTAACTACAACTTTTGCCTCAATAAACATCAAGCTTATTTATAAGTAGCAAGGTGGTTGTTTAGTAAGTTTAGATATAGGGTAGAGTTACAGAGTTAGTTCACCCAAAAATGAAAATTAGCCCATTATTTACTCACCCTCAAAGCATCCTAGGTGTATATGACTCAATCTGAGTTATATTAAAAATTGTTCTGGCTCCTTCAAGTTTTATAACGCAAATGCATCATATTAAAAAGTAAATGAAGGCCTCATGTAGTGAATCAATGTGTTTTTGTAAGAAAATTATCCATATTTAAAATTTGAGGGTGAGTAAATAATGGGCTAATTTTAATTTTTGAGTGAACTAACCCTTTAATGTTTTGAAAGAGCACTTAAAATAGGTAAAGATGATTCTTTATGAACAGTGCATGTTTCCAGATCAATTCTAACATATCTGGTTACACTTTAGGGAACAATTCTCACTATTAACTATTGACTACAACTTTTCGTAGCTTATTTATAATTAGCAAGGCGATTGTTTAGTTAGACTAGGTATAGGGTAGGGTTAAGGGATCTAAATTATAAGTACTTCAATAAGTACAGCATTTTATAAGTACTAATAAATAATTAGGTCCCTAAACAAAATTGTTACCACATATTTAGAGATCAGTTTAGTAAGACTATGCATCGATTTGCAGATTTATGCATTGAAATGCAGATTTATGCAATATAACAGTGAATAATGATGAAAGATTCCTAGACAAATATATACAGTTGTAGACAAAAGTATTAGCCCCTTATAAAATATTTCATTATTTTACAAATAAGTGTTGTTTAACAGAAAGACAATTTTATCAACACAGCATTTTTAAACATAATACTTTATTCAGGAAGCTTTTAAGGTTTGTAATACAAATAGAAATAATTTTAAAAAGTCTACTGGTCAAAATTATTAGCCCTCTGATGTTAATAATCAATAGTGTATCCCTTTTGCTTGATAACAGCCTTTAGTCGTTTGCTGTAGTTCTCAACAAGTTTCAAGCATGTCTCCTGAGGAATGCCCATTCTTCCTTAGCAAATCTCTCAAGCTCCTTCAGATTTGTTGGTCTTCTGGCACAAACTCTGGACTTTAGTTAGCCCCACAGATTTTCTATTGGATTCAAGTCTGGGCTTTGTGCAGGCCAATCAAGTACACTCATTTGCTCATTTGGAAGTATTTCTTCACCAGAAGTGAGGTATGCTTTGGGTAGTTATCATGCTGGAATACAAAATGTCGACCCAAACCAAGTTTTCTTGCAGACTGTCTGAAGTTATCTTTCAAAATCTTCTTATAGTCTTCCTTTTTCATGTTTCCTTCAACCCTGATGAGAGTCCCAGTTCCAAACGCACTGAAACATCCCCACAGCATTATACTCCCACCCACCATCATGTTTCACTGTGGGAACGGTGTTCTTGGGGTTGAATGCCTCTCGCTTCTTTCTCCAAACATAGGCAACATCTCTGTGGCCAAAAAGCTCTAGTTTTGTCTCATCTGACCAAAGGACACGTTTACAGTATACATCACATTCCCCCAGGTTGTCCTTAGCAAACTTCATTCTAGCTTGGAGATGTCATGACTTGGCTAGGTCATTCACTAGTGTCTTGGCAGTTGTTCTTGGGTCTTTAGAAACCTCTCTCACTAGTTTTCTTTCCAAAGTTTTTGAAATCTTTCGCTTCCTGCCTCTGCCCGTCTCCACTGTGTTGGTCTCTTTAAACTTCTTGATAATGCATGTCACTGCAGTTCTTGACACTTGAAACCGCTTTGATAAACGTGTGTATCCTTCTCCATCTTTCTCCATCATGAGCATTAACAATTCTTTCTCTCAAGTCCAAACTAATTTCTTTTGTCTTTGCCATGATGACAGTGCATATTATTTTACTAGTTGGTTCGCAAGATACTAATCCTCAGCTTAAAGAGCAATTTAAAGGCTTAACTAGGTGAATTAGGTTAATCAGGCAAATTAGGTTAATTTGGCAAGTCATTGGACAACAGTGGTTTGTTCTATAGCTAATCAAACTAGTAATTTCTAGAAGAAAAAAAAAGGAAATAATGTGACAACATTTTCTTGCTCTGTTAAACATCACTTGGGAAATATTCCAAAAAAAAAAAATTCACAAGGGGGCTAATAATTTTGTCTTCAACTGTAGATCTATGTACAGTATATGCACTATAAAAAAAACCTTAAAACTGTTAAACTGTTAAAACTGCAATATATGCACTGTCATGGCAACATATGTTTTTCCATTACTTTATATCAATCAAAGCAGTTTCATTTCATTTTTAAGTCAGTTCAATATTCATTGGCAAATAAATCAATGGATTATAATCAATGTTAGATGAGATGCCACAATAAATGATAAATTAACTGTTCAGAATAAATCTGCAGAATAAATGCTGATGTTCTGCTTGGACGGTCAAGATTAATAAAAACATGTATTGAGATGTGATATATCTTTGTCAGGAGAACAATAATTGGGATATATAAATAATCTCTTACAGCATTTTCCATGGCTCCTCACAATCACATTAACTGTGTAAATAGATAGTTCCCACCTGTGTTGATGATTTTTTGGATAGCTTTGGCCACTTGTCCCTGGAGAAGGGAGTTGAGAAGCTTAACCAGCAGCAGGAGGCAGGTGCAAAGCACCAGAAGTGAGGAAGCCAGCAGAATCAACCCCACAGCCAGATCAGACAATCCCGTCTCCACAAATAGATGAGTGCCTGTTCCAACACACACATGCATTTACATCTCCAGTCTCCTGTGGAAATGTGCCCGTCACTCACGCGCTGACAGGCATGTGTTCAAATTAACAGTGATTAGCCCATCATCTGCTGATTATGGTGTGTTAGAAGAAAGAGGATTTCAGATTCTTACAAATGACCATTATTTATGCATCATGAAAAAGTGGCTTCTAAAAATGAGGCACACAGATATAATTAAGGGCTTTAGTCATTGACTGTCCCCTGATAAATATGGAACTATTACTTTTTTTACCTTATTATGATGGCTCTTGTATTTGAAAGATGATAAAAAAAAAAACTATGCAGCTTATTGCCTCTAAGCTATTATATGAGGAAGGATGACTCAAAAGCACGTTGAAAGTTTAAAAAACATCTTGCTTCCTAATACTGTTTGTTACTGTTGTTGATGTCGAATGTGTAGTTAGTCATTTAAAAAAGCGTATGACTCAGCAGCCGTTTCTATCACAGGATGTACTAATACATAAAAAATGATAGTTATTAGCCTGAACAGACTTTGAGTAAATGAAGAAGAGTCAAACAGTCTACAGAGGGACCGAAAAATCAGTTTTCTTTACAGCAAAAAGGGTACATTGTTTGAATAAAGTATTTTTCTGTATTAAAAAATCGTCAAGTTTGAAGGCATGTAGAATCGAGAACAATACTGCGTTATTTTAAAAGCGTACGCATGAAATGACTAAAGGCTGATCAATCAAAGGATGGCCTTTGCTGTCTTTGTCCATTTCATTCTCTATTCCTTTGAAATTTGATAGAGTTTCAACTCACATTTTTTAGCATTCATGTGTAGTGATGTGGTTTGCGCTGTTGAGTTTTCTGAGGGCACAAAAGAAACATTCTCTTGGATCTGTGGATAATAAATTTAGATAACGTCAGTACATCAAAAGATCTTCATCAGTAGGCAAACAGAGAAGTCGCTCACCGTTATATACGTATGGCACCAAACTTTTATCAGGCTCTTATTGCGCAGCACCTCTTGCCCTGTTGCTATACCTACGATTACGTTCTTATCCAGCTGAAAGAGAAAAAATTTAATTGTCTTTTAACACTAAACCCAGATTAATGAGAGACAGAAAAGTACTGGAGGGCAAACAGTGTGATATTTAATTAGGCTACACAAGTTTTAACAAGCTCCAAAGCACTTAACAAGAAAACTAATGACCAGTTTTCTTTTTGCTTATAATGACACCCAACTGGCTGTGTACCGAAAGGAATAAACTATCCAAAATGGAAAATCTGTTATTATTTATTCAACCTTATGTCATTCCAAACTTTCTCTCTTCTGTGGAACACAAAAAGAGATGCATTCAGGCTGCTGTTTTTTTTACATATCATGAAAGTGGATGGTTATGAGGGGATTTCATGGACCAAAAAGGTCAAAAGGCTAAATAAATGTACTACATTCTAAAGGTGCGTTCACATTTTTGTGAAATTTCACAAGAAAAAAAAAATTGTGACCAGTCTGAACCCACTTTCACACAAAATTTCCAGATTGTGTGGAAACCTATTGAAATTACTTGATTTCACCTGTGATCTCATGATAATTCATATGTATTTTATTTCAAATGTGGTTCAACAAAACACACACTTACTTAAGATTTTAAAGACACTAAAACGTACAATACTGACGCATTTATAGCACCTAAACGTACAATACTGACGTATTTTCAGCATTTTAACCTAAAATACTGACGAACTGACAAAACCTAAAATGTAAATTATTTACATATGAACTTTACTGACTTACAAATTAACCCTTATAAATTTTGAAATGGCTGCATTGATTTGTATTATTATTGTAATCAGTTGTTATTGTTATATATCAATTGCATTATGTTTTCAATTGCATTATTAAATTGTTCACCTATTTCCGTAATATGTAATGATTCAAACGTGTTATTTCTGCTGCTCATTTCGAAGAATACATAATGTTAACAAGACAATGCTTTAAAACCTTAAAATAAATAACATTTCTGCAATTGGAATAAATTTTATTTGTGCGCTGTAATCCAAATTTTCAGAATCCATACAACTGCGAGCAATAGAACCAAATCCAAGCCTTTATTCAGCGATCTTCATCTCCATCCTGAGCAGCGAGTGTTTCTTGTGAGGTGTGGATTTGGATTTGAATAATAATCTGGATAATATTTTCAGTGATTAACAACTTAAATTCTGCTCTGCACATCATACAAAACTATTGTATTCCACCATAGAGGGCCATATCATCATTTGGATTACTTTTGGTACTGCTTTTGACATTTTTGCAATTCATAAATTATTGCGATTGCACTTATCTGTCATGTTTTTTTTTTGTTGTTGTTTTTTTTTATATACTGTACAAAATAGTTATGTCAGGTTTAGAGGTAGGAGTGGGATTAGCAACTGTAAAAAAATATCTTATTAATGCTATTGTTACTAAAATGAGAGTTGTCTATAAGCCATTCTTGCTGTGTGCTTAGGGTCATTGCCCTGTTGGAAGGTAAACCTTCTGCCCAGTCTGAGGTTTTGAATTAAGGCTATCTCAATATTTTGGTGCGTTGAGCTTTTCTTCTACTCTGACGAGTCCCTCAGTCTCTGCCACTGAAAAACAGCCCCACAGCATTAGGCTGCTACAAGCACACTTTACTTTTGGGATGGTACTCTGGAGGTGATGAGCAGTGCCTCGTTTCCTTCAAACATGTTGTTTGGAATTAAGGTTCATCAGACCAGAGAATCTTGTTTCTCACAGTCTAAGTGTCCTTTAGGTGTGTGTTTGTTTGTTTTTTTGCAAATGTGTTTCCATGTCTCATTGAGGAGAGGATTGAATCTTGCCACACCACAATAAAGTGCAGATCGGTGGAGTGTTGCAGTGATGTTTGTCCTTCTGTAAGTTTCTCCCATCTGCATACATGATCATGGAGCTCAACTAGAGTGACCATCAGGTTCTTGGTCACCACTCTAACCAGTCCTTCTCCATCAATTGTTCAGTTTGGCCAGGAGGCCATCTCTAGAAAGAGTTGTGGTTGTTTTAAACTTCTTCCATTAAGGGACTACATGCTTATGTGAACCTTCAGTGCAGCAGATTTTTTTTTCTGAACTCTTCCCCAGAAGTGTGGATTGATGCAATCCAGTCTCTGATCTCTACAGGATTTGTTGTTATTGTTGTTGTTTTTGCTCTGATATGCAGTTTCAGCTGTTAGACATTTTATAAAGACTTGTGTGCCTTTCTAAATCATACCCATTCAATTGAATTTGCCACAGGTTAACTTCACTCATGTAGTAACATCTACAATCAATATGAATGCTCCTGAGCTAAATTTCAACTGTCCCAGATAAGGGTATGAATATTTATACAATGGAATAATTTTGGTATTTTTTAATTTTATTTTTAATAAATTTGCACAGATGTTAAAAACCATTATGCCATCATGGTGTATGGAGTGTAGATTGATGTGTAAAAAGGTAATTTAAAGCAGTTTAACATAAGGCAGCAACATAACAAAATGTAAAAAAAAAAAGAAAAAAAAAGGTGTATGAATACTCACAAGGCACTGTATGAAACCGATTATCAATAAAATTCTAAAATGCATTTACACAAATATTTTCTAGTCTTTAGATAAAATTATGCAGTCATTTTTACGTTTTAACCTTTAAAATGCATCCAAATTAAACGTTTCAGGACTAATAATAACATACAAAGATGTACATTTTGTGCTTCTAAATGTTACGTAGACTTATGTATAAACAATGACTAGGCTGAAAATTTCTATTTGCTTCAAATGTAAATGTGACTGTACCTTCCCTTATCAGAGAATTAGCACAATTATTAAAATGTATTATTAAGTTTTAAGTTGGTATGAAAGAGCCTTTAATCTTCTAAAGCCAGCTTTATATGAGAAACTGACCAATATATAGATCATTATTCAATGAAAAATGTATTGTATAGCTTTAGAAAACTTTTATATAATGCATGAGTCATGTGAACCACAGTTACGATACCTTTACTGTACCTTTTGTCTTTTTTCAATATTGACAAAAGACAAACTATGGACTATGGACCAAACTTTTCATTTCTGTTTTTCATAGAAGAATGAAAGACATCCTTGATGATCCTTGAACACATTCTTATCAATTACAGTACAAAATAATACGGCACCTGTATAATCCGTTTGGTGATGGGTTCTGTGATGACTTTCAGGAGCTCCGGACCATCCTCTCCGGTCACGATGTTAAAACTTTCAACCACCGCCTCCGACGTGAGCCTCATCACACCAGTGATGGCTTCCAGCGGCAGCAACACCAACACTGACAGCCAGTTAAAGCAATCGTGCACTGTGGCACCAGCAAAGGCTCTGAAACAGACCCACACAGAAAGTGTCATTGAATAACTCCAAACTTTTTATTGATGGTTGAATGCTGACAGTATGAGGTAGGCTATTGTATGCTTTCTCTCTCTCTCTACCTTTTGAACTCCTCTCTCTCCCCTGCCTGCATCAGAGCCACAATGGTGTTGGTGACAGATGTGCCGATGTTTGAGCCCATGATGATAGGAATCGCGGATCCAACATCCAACACTGCATGAAACAGAATGCAGAAAGCCAATCGATAGAGTCGGTGAGTCACGTTTCATTAAATACAACAATCGTCCTTAGGCAGTTGTGGAAAAACACAGGGGCTTCTATCGTCCACAAAATTCATTCTCTGGAAACAAGCATTAGACAGCTCAGAAAAATAGCCAACTGCAATATAAAATAACGCCACAGCAACAAAGCAAAAGTGAGACACAAGTACAGAGGGTTTTTATGCCATGATTTGGTCAATTACCCTGATGTGTGGCCATACTGGAGATACTCGGATGTAAACAGCATGGATTGCACAGTTAATGTACTTTTGAATATGTTCTTCTGCTAATTTATGCTGTCTAAACCACAGAAAATACATGTGGAAGCTGCTAAATCATATAAAGAAGGACTTAGTAAGCAGGAAAGTTGCAATATATTGACAAACTAAAGTTAATAGGTTGTAAAGATCCATATGAGCAGAATTAATTAAGATATTAGCTTAATGTTTCACCTACCTTACCAGAAATGATAAGAACAAACATAAATGTTGTCAAAATTCTTCCACTGGAAATCCTGGTTCACTTTTTTCCTCACACAGTCTTGTGTACTCTTCTCCTTTATTTGTTATAATCTTTGGCAGTCTATAGCACTCCAAATGTTTTTTTTTTTGTTTGTTTGTTTTTTCAGAATGACTGATTAGTACAGCCCAAAACTTGAAAATAATTGACAATTTTCAAATAGCAATAATCAGCTAAATTTGCAAGTTCTGTTTGGTTCAGTGGCATTTTTTGTGTTACGTGACGCCAATATGGTGACGCATCATGAAAACACTCTATAAGATGGCGCTGTTTGTCTTAGTTGTGTTTTGATAACACTTCCTATGAATTCTGAAAAAAATATTTCTGAATGTCCTTTTGTGTGAATTTTACCAACGATAAAAATAAACTGTATAGAAAGTGAGGAAAGTAAAGTAAATGCGAGCAGTACTAATGACAGTGTCAACAATTTCCGGAGAATGGGCTCCAATAGCATTGGATGTTTCTCTGTAGGGGGGCGTAACTTGCAGTAGGCATAATTTATAGGGCCATGGTTAGTTACTGCCATTCACATTTCTATTCCATGGCCTCAAGGGATGACAATGACATTGGATGCACACTTCAGAATCTCAGCAGAAATAGTAGGCTATCTGGGCACTTTTCACCTACTGTTTTGTGAATAATATCAATTTGAACATATTACACGTACTGCTTTTTGCCTACTTTATAGTACGAAATAAGCATAATCAAAGACACAAAATGAACATTAGAAAATATCAGCCCTCTAGATGGCACTAATGACCAATCAGAATTGAGTATTCCAGACCAGTGTATAAAAATGTTTAAGAATTATAATATTCTAATATATAAGTTTTTAGGCTAGGCAGAGCATTACTGTGTTTGTAATGGCTGCGTATGACTTACATCCAGATGAGACCAAACTGACAACAATGGAGGTGGAAGTGCTGGAACTTTGTACCAAGACGGTAACTAGTATTCCCACCACCAGTCCTGCCACAGGGTTAGAAAGGACAGCGTTGTCCTTAAATATGTCCCCTGCAACCTTACCTGTCCAAAGATACAACACAATCCACTCACAGCTTTTATTTCCACACTGAGGATGTGATATTAAGATTAGCAGTTAGTGGTCACAAAGTAACCAGCTTTTCACATTTCTTTTGGAAACAGAATATTTACAATAGTTACTGTATCAGAGAACAGTGGAAAATGTAAAACAAAAAAGGTGTTAAAGGTTACCTCCAGCTAACTGAAAGGCTGAGCTGAGGATGTCCAGTGAACAGATGAACATGTACAGAAATAGTAGAAGAAGAGGTATCTTGCAAATATTGACGAAGATGTGTTTTCCCATTGTCCTCATCATATGATTCTGGCTAAAAAGTCTGTTTAAAAGAATTTTGTAGGAATACAAATTTTAGATTTTTCATAGCTTTTATATAAATGTATCTGTAGTATTACATGTATTCAAATTATGGCAACCAAAGTATTGAAGAGAAGAACACACTCAATTTATATTTCTATATTTTTTATATACATAAATATATCCTTCTGCGGTTCAGATGACGTCATGGGACATCTTGCCATAGATCACTGGAGGGTTTTTTTCTTTTATAATTATCCAAAACAATCAATCAATACTTACTTTTTTAAAATAGATATACCACACATACACTGGTATTCCTATCATTATGGGAACATTCCATAGATGTAATGGTTTTTCTACTGTACAAACTGCATTTTCTATCCTTATCCTACCCCTCACACCAAACGTTTTGGTATTTCAGTTTTTCAAAACACTTTCCCATTTCAAAAACACATTCTGTATGATTAATAAGCCTGTTTTCTCATGGGGATCTAAAAAAAATTCCCACAATGTCAACATTTACTGATTATTTTACTTCTGTGGACATTGGGTCCCCTGAATACCAGTACACATAAACACACACACACACACACACACACACTGTGTATGTACAACCCATATTCAAATCCAGATTATTTCCAAATGTTTTCTTTTGATTTGACAGAGCTGGTTAATTTCTTCAAACATGCATTTGGCTCCAGAGTCATTACAATGTGATTTGTGAATTCAGTGAAACTTTTAATTAGCTTTAATTTCACCCCCTTCTGTGTGATCCATTTTCGCTTATCCAGGACTCAGAAAGGAGGAACACATTTGATTCAGTTCGCATAATTAATAGCGTCAGTGATGCTTGCTACGGTTAAGCATCATTGCAATAAAATGAGTTTGCAATGCCTTGTTTTTGCTTTATTACAATTAGATTGTATTGCATTTTACCACCATTTCATTCAGTGTCTTATTCATGAAAAATCTGGTATCTGTGTGTCTCACCCAGAATGTTATGACTTTAAAAACTGAACATTAATAACTATAAATTTAATTCTGTTCCTGAACATTAAAAGCTCAATAGACTGAAACAGTTCTGAATGACTTCATTTCTCTCCCCTCTCCAACCTCTTTTTGATTGTGAGGCAATTAAACACAAGAAATTAGATTATAAAAAAAAATTGCATGATCAATACGTACCTCGTCATGTAGTGATGCACTGCTCATCTGGCTGTCTGTGTATGCATTTATCAGCCATCATTTATACATGCCATTTCAGTTGAGGGACAAAGTCACTCATTATGCAGGGCATAGTTAAAATGTAAATGGAAAAACGAGGAAATAAAAGTTGTTTATTTACTAAAACTACCCACAACCTCAAATGATTTTATTCACAATGCTTTAGCTGTGACAGAGGATTTCGATACGCATAGCTCAATAGTTGTTCATGTTGTTCTGAGGGGCCAGAGAATGGACAGTGGGACACCAAGTGGTGAGATTTTTTCAAGACATTGATAAATGGTTTGTGTACTTGCACACCTTGCTGTGCTTTTTCAATTGCATTGCCTGATCGCAGATAGCAAATGACTTGTGCATAATGCATACATGCATAAATTATTGATGTTTAGATTTATAGAAGTGTAGTAGAATTTTCACCCAAAAATGAAAACGTGAAAAATGTAACATTTTTATTTCACCCTCAGGCCATCAAAGAGGTAGATGAATTTGGTTCTGAACAGATTTGGAGAAACTAAGCATTACATCACTTGCTCACCAATGGTTCCTCAAAAAAAAAAAAAAAAAAAAAAAAAACTTATTTAACTCAAAGAGTGCATGGTCTGTGTATATTTCTCTAGTGATTCAGACGAGATGACTTATTCAATGCAGAAAATATGGATAGATGACTCATATATTAGCTGAAAGCAATGGTTTGAAGTTTAAAATGTTTTGATGGATTTGTTTCTTACAAACAAGCAACTTTTCACTCCACGGGATGTATTATTGTGATGATTTTATCAGCTGCTTGAACTCTCATTCTGAAAGCACCCATTTACTGCAGACGATCTATTGTTAAACAAGTGATATAATGCTACATTTCTCTAAACAAGTTCCAATGAACAAACAAATTCATTTACATCTTGAATGGACTCAGGCTGAACTATTGCTTTAAAAATCTGATAATCAGTAACACTATAATTCACTGCTAACTGTAAGATGCATGAATGAATAACATTCTTTCAACTTCTCATGAACTCCACAATGACAGAATCCCTGATGTAGTCAATTGTTTAAAATGAAATGACCTCACAAGAGCCTTATTATCCCAAACCATCTTGCATATAAGGCATCAAAAGAAGATTATAAATCATATATAATCATATATAAACTCATTGCTTTGTTTAAAACTGGTGATTATTTACTTTTTTTCATAGGTTTAATTGTATAATTCTCATTTAATTTCTCAAGAAGTTGCTCATGTTGGTTTGATTGTATTATTTTGTCCATTATTTGTTTTCCCAGAAACTAGTCAGACATTCACAATAATCGAACAGAAACAGTGGTAAGTTCAATAAAAATAGCTTTCTCCCAAAACATTCCTATAATTTACGTCTCGGCCAGCTGGCAAACAGGACACCCACGAACAATGAAATGAAATTTTGACAGAATTGATTTATTTTCTTATAAAGTGTCACTATGAGCACATTATTTCCTGAAACTCTAATTCTCTAACCCTGGTACCCTGTACTCGACTAGAGGCCTGAATCAGTAGGTAAGCCAGCCTTCAGCATCAATCCGTACTCCTGCGGTGAGCTGACTATGGTGATGTGACAATGGAGCAACAGCACTAATGATCTGGGCCACAGTCATTTTCAGTGCCGAATAAGCAGAAATAATTTAGAGTGGGTGAAAGCTCATGATGTGAACACCCGGCATCTGTCTGTAATCAGTTTGGGGACACTGGCATGGTTGTTAGCAATAGATAAGAGCTAGTAGCCTTTGAATGCAATGGATACATTTGGAAATATAAAGCTGATAATATACTTGGTGCTTAGAACTGAAATCCAGATTTTAGTGTAATTGGTTTAATTCAGTCATTAAATCCCCAGAATCATTATTTATGTTATATTTCCCCCACAATGCAAAAATAATGCTCTTAATAAATATTTAGTATTTTTTCCAATAAATATGTCTGAATAAACTTAAAAAAAAAAAAAAAAAACTCTTGTTGCACTGAATATATCTTGAAGTTTATATACACTACCAGTCAAAAGTTTTTGGACAGTAAGATTTTTAATGATTTTTTAATGCACCAAGCCTGCATTTATTTCATCCAAAATACAGCAAAAGCAGTAATATTTTGAATTATTATTATTTTTTTTTTCCTGTGATCAAAGCTAAATTTTCAGCATCATTACTCCAGTCACACCATCCTTCAGAAATCATTATAATATGCTGATTTGCAAGATCCAAAGATTTGCATTTATCTGAAAAGAAAATGCTTTTGTAACATGCACTATGCCATTCAAAAGCTAAAAGCTTTTTTCTTTTCTGAAGAAATTATAGAAATTAATACTTTTATTTAGCAAGGATGCTTAAAAAAGTGATGATAAAGACATTTTTAATGTTACAAAAGATTTCTGTTTTAGATAAATGCTGTATCTATTCATCAAAGAAGCCTGAAAATTCTACTCAGCTGTTTTCAACGTAATAATAATAATAATAATAGTAATATTTTTTTTTAGCAGTATATCCGAATATTAGAATGATTTCTGAAGGATCATGTGACTAAAGTAATGAATGAATATTCAACTTTGAAATCACAGGAATAAATTACATTTTAAAATAACAGAAAACTGTTTTGTGCTGTTTTTGCTGTTGTAGCTTAGTTTGGATCTAATAAATGCAGGCTTGGTAAGCAGAAGAGACTTCTTTATAAATCTTATGTTACAAAATATTGAGGTTTATGCTTAATTTAACCCTTTAATTGCCACTGTCATTTTTGAACACAGATGTGAAAATGCAGTATTTAAACTTAATTTTTTACAATTCCTGAACAAAAACATTTTGTGATATGATTTTGATGTACATTTTCCATCATAGTACAATGTCTGATTTAAAAATGGTTTTCAAACAATGAAATTTGAGATTTTAAGTTTTTAAGTGATATATAATTTCTTATGATTTCTAAAGCATGATAGGGAAACAAGGCAACAAAGAAAGTATTTTTGTGACAAAGGTCAAAACTCCTGTTATGAAGTAGATTTATGAGGTGCACTCTTGTCATAAATTAATCTATTACTTTTCCTACATAATTTGTAACACACAAAAAAATGGTAAAATATCTATTTAGAAGTCTTAGACCTTTCCAACGATATATAGTTAATATAACTATATAAATATTTATATCTGAATACAAGAAATAAAAAATATGAACCTATCATTATGAATCACGTACACAGTTTACTATGATATCCAGTTGTGCATTTATTTCACAAACATTATCAGACTCAAGAAGAAACTAATTCAAGAAGGAACAAATTCAAGAAGCTACACATGATTAGTGTTGGTTTACTTATATGCTAACTAAACTAAGTAAAACTAAGTCACAATTCTATAAACAGAGACATTGAATCATCCTCTTGTTATCACCCATAATTCCATTTGATCTGTCTAAATCTCAAAGCCCCGAAGTTTGAATCCAGCAATCATTTGAACTCCTCCGATGAGGCACTCAGTTCTGAGGTCTCCTATAAAATATACAACACATTAGACACAATGTAATCGAGGACATCAAACACAAACATGAAGCACATAATAAAGCAGCTCTGACAGCACAAGCAGCACTGACTGGTCTTTGGTCTAATCTTTGATCAAAAATTTTTTTTTTTCAAAGTCAAGCTCTAAAGCTGCCCATAATCCGTCACTTCATGTTTACCTCTAGTTGTTCGGTTTCTGGTTTAGCCGGGAGAGATTTTTGTGGTGTATGAAAGGCCTGTGGCATGAGGGCAAAAAAAGAAAGACTTTAGAAAGCAGTAAGAGGATTTCTGAACACATGCACATTTACTCAGCAATCAAAATGAGGACATGCACTCTCCAAACATGTTTTCTTTGCTGAGGAAGAACACTCACAGGTGTAGTATATTTTTACACCTTATCTACCTCTAAAGATATGATTTGCACTAATATTTTTTGGTCTACTCCTGTTGGATAAATACATAAAAGAGGAAAAATGGAATGACTGACAATTGACTCAGTAACAGGTTAAATTTACAGTTTGGCTCAATGACAGTGTCCAGACTTAAATAATGTTACATTAATTATAATGACAAGGACAATTTTAAAAAGTATATTATTATTATTATTATTATTATTATTATTATTATTATTATTATTATTACTTTCATTCATTCATTCATTAATGTATTTATTTACTAGATTGGAATAGAACAAACCATTATTTATTAAGAGGATGTCACTATGCTTTCAAAGAAAGGCAGATATATTTTGTCTATTACAAAAAAATGATAATAATAAACAAATTAATAAAATAATACTTGTATTAGCAATAATAGTGATATATAATAATAAATAATAATAATATAATACAGTTGAAGTCAAAAGTTTACATACACCTTGCAGAATCTGCAAAATGTTAATTATTTTACCAAAATAAGAGGGATCATATAAAATGTTACTTTCATTTTTGAATTTGAAGATCAGGGTAAATATAAATGTGTCTTCTAGGGAACATGTAAGTATCTTCTGTAGCTTCTGAAAGGCAGTACTAAATGAAAAAATATGATACTGTTTTTCCTTATAGAGCATATTTTTGTTATAAATTTAATGTCAAAGTCACTTCGCATTCAAAGAAAGATACTTTGTCCCTGAGTAAATGCTCTCTCTCTCACACACACACACACACATTTTTATACTGTACAAACTGTATTTTCTATCCTCCTAAACCTACCACTTTCTGCATTTTTTTGATTTTCAGAAAAACACCATTTAGTATGTTTTTAAGCCATTTGATATAGGGACATAGGATGTATCCTCATAAACCACTTTCAGATTGTAATACCTATGTTATACCCATGTCATAAACCACATAAACCTGTGCACACACACATAAACGCACACATTCAGAGATTATTCGACCACATCACTAGATGGTGCTGGACAGCTGCTGAAATCCTTGGTAGAGTGACACACTGCTTGTACCACACTTCACAGTTTTTATTGTGGGCAGTACTGTGCGTAAAACAGTAGTGTGAGGTCAATAAAGCATTTTAAATTTAGAAGCTGAAAATAGACACACAGTCCCCCCTCCCCTTTAATCATCATCCCATTTGATGCACAAATGCCACCCAGTCATCTGCACATAAGTCGCATTAAAGATGCGAAGTCACTTAAATTGAAATGTGTGGGACATTAGCATTCTATAGAGCCACTACCTTTTTGGCTTGCTGTACCTCCTCTGTGGACTTGGATCTATTTTTTACTGTCTGTTTTTGTGGGGAGATGGTGGACACCTTGGGGGAATGAAAAGAAAATGGGTTAAGGCCAGAATTATGAGTCATCTGTGTTTTCTATTAGGACAGTTTCTGCTGTATTTTGTGATGCTTTCTGCATATGGTTCGGTTTCCACTTACTTTATTCTCTGTCCTTTCCATGTCTTGACTTTGAGAGGGAATTCAGCTGTGTCTCTAGATAATGTTGTCAACACTATTGGTTATCTGAAAATATAAAAGAGATAGAGAACAACAACATTAGCCGTGATAATACTTCACAAAGAGCAGTCTACATCTTGAATGTCACTCTTTTGTTTGATAGGATGATAACCATAATTGGTCCACAGAGATTACGGGTCTACTTTAGAAGCCTGGCTCACTTTCATAACTTTTTGTACCACGTCTCTGTGGAATATTTGTCACTGAACAAACCGATTCCAAATTGCTTCTGGCGGGAATCCCATGACAAGGTACTGTAGGCGTAGCTGAGAATGAGACATTTGTGAGGTAAAGTGAAGCAGGAAAGGCACCCTTGAAAGCACATGTCAGCAGAAGCCTGATTTGAATTTCCCAAAACAATAACATTTTACATTTTCTGAAGACTGTCATGTTGATCTAGATGTTGTGCAGTCACGTAGCTATGCGGTTGCCAAGGTATTGTGGGTAGTTATAAGAAAATTAGGTGGTTGCCACAAGTCATTTATGATATATTGCTCCATATATGATTTTTCACCAGTGTCGGAAATTGCCACCATTCTTGTAAGAGTGATGAACTCAGTGACCACTTCAATAATAGGGAATGTTCTTTGCTCGCTTTCTGTATATACAGTCATTTATTCCCAGTTTGAATAACCGTTTGGTTTATTAACATGAAACCTTGATTTTGTAATGCCTCAAAAAGCATCAAATTCATAAATAGTTGTCGGCTTGTTTCGCCTGTGTAGCCTAAAAGAATGTAATTTTTCCACACACAAAAACATTTGTAATATATATTTCATTAATCCACATTACTGAACATTATTTCAATATTAAGGGCAGTAACTGACAATAAAGATTTTTCATGTAATATTACAACACTGTTATGTAAATAAAATTTGCCCTTACAAAGATAAAAAATGACTCAATTATCAGATATTCCCTTTAATGAAAAAGTTAATTTTTGACCCTGTTTTTCACCTCTTTTTGTTCACCAGATAAATATTTTTAATTTTTATGAAAAACAAAATGACTGGTGCCTACATTCATTTTTTTCTGCTTTGAGGCCTGAAAAGTTTTTAAGAAACCATTGCTCCATTTCAGTAATGATTTGTGCTATTCAAACCAGAATCTGGAGCAGTGAAGTGAATGCTGTCACTGAATCATTTCTGTACAAAAGGCACACTTTTGAAAAACTTTTGAAAAAACCAAGCTTTTGAAGCAGAAATAAGCCAGCTTGTGGCTGGCTTAGGTATTTTTCTTTCTGCTCACATCATATCTGAAAGTGCTTGTGTAGAAATATTGATGTTTGCAAAATATGTTTATGAATGCCATCTCAGCTTCAAATAAATTATATTTGGCTTGTTCTGTTTATATGAGATGATTTGAACCTCCATTGTTGTTGACTGCTCAGAACCTTGACTGCATAAATGCCTTTAATAATCTCAGGCTTTGGCAAACTAAACCTAGGCTGACTGCATCTATTTGCTGTGTGCTTAGTCCTTCCGTTCACTGATATGACTCATCAACACCTTTCAAAGCTCTTCATATACAGTCACAGGGTAGCTTGTATATTGACCGATGCATAGACAGAGCTTTGAATCAAAGCAGTTGAGGTACAATATAATATGACTAATCTAAGGCAAGCAGTTTATAAAACAGCACAATTCTTTTTGAAGTACAGAATTACAAAAAAAAAAAAAAATTGTACTGTCAGGGTTTACTTTAGACTCGCAGTGAAGAAATAGCTCTGAAAAGGCATGAACACAGTTATTTTTGTGCCTGACTTTACTGAATATGCATTTGAGTTATCCTCTCAGACACAAAATTTATAGGAGGAGAGTATTAAAATGAATCACCCAATCCAAATTACTGGTACTTGCGCCATTATGAAAGCATGTCTTAAAGCAGGCAGTAATTTGCACAGCTCTTGGTTGCGCTAGTCATTATGGAAATGATCTGGCTGCTTCTGTGTTCTTTAATGTGCGCATTGTCAGTAAATCACATGCAGAATTTTTCCCTCCCGTCAGCGCTTTTATGGAATTGTGCTCTAATGATAATTTGCCCTGTTTAGTAAATCTGGCCCTAAATCTGCTACGAACACTGCTACTGGACTTGGACTATGGACTTGCAAATGGCAATAGAGACTGAGATGTGTGAGCATGTAAGATATGCTGCTGCTGCTGCATGAAAAAGCAGACATAAATCCATAGCAATTTCAGCCAGGTGGAGCTGGGGGAGAAATGTAGGCTACTCATCATCAGAATTATCTCCTTCACTGAATCAAGCTGCTTGTGGCATTGCATTTAATTTTTCTTCTGAGGTAAATTCTGGCTTATTCCTCTTAGCACGTCTTCTTCCAGAAATGAAAATTAGCCTTGATGAACTTGATAAATGTTCACATTTGTTACAGAAGTGATCTGGGCATTTACCTACATTTATACACATCTCACGTCAATGTTTAAAATTTGAAATGCGGAGCTGCTTGTGGGTGTGATTACATTAGAGATTGAGAATGAGTTTAGACAGGGAAAACTACATCTGATACAGATTACTTTATCAGAGAATATTTTCTCTGACCTGACTTACTTTATTTAAAAGTAGACATTTCAAGCATTCTATACATATATTTCTCATGTCTGTGAGGCAGGTATTTTCTGAGATTCAGGTTGTTTTATTTACATATCTGTGAAGAGAGGTGACGGAGACCAAGGCAGCAGAGATTTATTATTACATCCAACAAAAGAACACCTCAATCGCTTAGGAGCCATTCTTGTCTATGTCCCTGCTATGGCTTCGAAACAATGGCGATCAAACTGTTACAGCTCATTCAGGGCGGGTCTGAGGTAAGATGCCTGTGTCAATCAATCTATCATGGGAGCGGCCTCTGTCGGTGTTACATCACACAGACAAGAAGCTGAGAATGGTTTGATTGAGGGGAAATTATATTTACAGATTAAATAAAAACCACTAAGTGGATTTTTATCATTATAGGGTAGATGTGTACACACACTGCCAACAAACATTTATGTGATGACCACTTCAACATAATATTGGGGGCAGCCAAATTATGTGACATATTTGAACTTTTTTTTAAGTAACTCAGTAGTACTTTCCCTGGTAATTAGTTACTTTCATAATGATGTCACTCTGTTACTAACTCAGTTACTATTTGTGAGAAGTAACTAGTAACTATAACTGATTACTTTTTTAAAGTAACACTGATTATTAGACAAAAATAGTTTTAGAGGAACTATAGAGAAATTGTCACTCTGCAGGACACTTGAAATGTCACAGCAACTGAATGAAGGCCACCAGCTGAGGCGAATCTGACCTCAAACATGAGATTGGTGCAAATGTCAGCACCTAGAAGACAGCAGACGGTGACTCATCAAACCATCAGCTCATGTGTATTTGCTGACAGGAAAGAGACTACGAGGGTGAAGTAGAGATAGATAGATAGATAGATAGATAGATAGATAGATAGATAGATAGATAGATAGATAGATAGATAAATACAGAGGGCGAGAGTGTCTTAAAATGAGATGCAAATTTTAAGCAAGAATATTTTAAAAATTGCTTCCGTTTCCTTCTGCATCTCCTTCAGTATTTTGTGTATATGTCCTTAAAACAGAATCCTTAATCAGTATTCAATAGTTATTCTAAACAAGAGTGTGGCACGGAAGCTGCTATTCAAAATCTCACCCAGGACTGAGGCCAATTAGGACTCTACAGCTCTTCCGACTACATCACCAGACGGTATTACCATGGCAACAAGCCGGTACCAGGAGCCTGACAGATGAAGGAATGAATGTGATGGGCGGTGTCCCTCCAGGGTGGGTTTAGATTACAGGGACCCCTGTCTCAAAATGTTATTTTTCATCTTTGAAGACAGAGCAAGGTAAACTTTGTGCCTGCACACAGTGTTCTGGAGAACAATGCAGTTTGAGTTTATTCAAATCAGTAACAGGAAATGATTAGCTTGACTCATTTAAGTTGACTTATTTAAGTTGTCTGACCTCACCTTTAAATACACAGAATCATTCATGTCTTTATTGTGTACTTTGCATCTGTTATGAAGAATTAACTGGCAGATGAGTCAAGACAATTAAGTTTCATAAACCAAGCAAACTAAATCTAATGATTCATCAGAGATTGGTTTTGAACATGTTGTTCACAAACTCTGAAACAGTTTAAAAAAATAAAAAATAAACTACGTCACTATGAGAAATTTATCTCAAATTTTGCAAAATAATTTGTAACTTTAGGTTTAGAGCTGCAAATTTCCATTTGATATATTAAATCATTCATAGAACTGTGGGACAGCACTATACACACAAGTTACAGATTTCATATGTTAAATCATCTTTAAAGTTAGCATGAATTGAAAACTCTCATATTTTAGAAATTCATGGTATAGATATTATTGTGAAGTTGTCTGTAAAAGTATTATTTTTTTACTTTATTTATTTTGTATTATCAGCACTTATTTATTTTGTATTATATATATAATTTTATTTTATTCATGCATTTATTTATTTATTTGTTTATTTATTTATTTTTAAATGTTATAACTGGACTAAAACACTAAGACACATTCTTTTTGGTGTAAACAGAGCACCGCTAAAAAAGAAAAAGAATGAAAAACACCAATTAAGTATATTTTAACAAGCAAATTTACATCAATTCTTCAATAATATATACACATAATTTTACTAATTTGGCTAATTTGAATGAACACTGGGAAGTGTAGCTGTGTTGTGTTTGGGTCTAGATACAATGTAATGGGCCAATTGTCACTAAAAGGATAGTAAAACTTACTCCTACACCTACATAACATCTTAACAAAACTGAAAATGGTTACTTGTTGGGTTGGGGGATATGACATATCATTCACTCAGTATTAAAAACAATAAAAGCCGATGGAAAGTCCCCAACATGAAAGAAAAACAAGCGTGTGTGTGTCTCTCTCTCTGTTTTTGATTGAACTGTTCTGCTTCTAACACACACACACACACACACACACACACACACAAATACAGGGTTAAAATGACATCAACACCCTAGACTAAAAGAAAATATATATATTTTTAAATAAATATTAAAATAAAAAAAATACAAATCTGGCGCATATGCTGTAATTAGCAGAACAAAAAATAAAATATATATTTTTTAAAAAACATAGCGTATTGGAGTTTGTTAAAGTGGTCTTACCTTGCAAAACCTGTTGTTATTTCAGTGTATACTCATTGAGGACAGACACACAGTTATGCGGCACTGTTCTGCTTGAAACAACACAAAAAGGACGAGTTAGAACAGTAACAATCGTATCCTCACAAAGACATGCTCAGTGATGTAAGGCAGAATCCTCACCTCAGATTCGCCTCCCTCCCTTCAGTCTTCTTTCACTCTCTCTGCCTTCCCATCCCTTCTCTCGTTCTCTCTCTCCCTTTCTCTTTCTTTCAATGTGTGCCTCAGCTTGGGGGCTGGTCATCTGATTGAGTCTGATTATTTCACTACACGATGTCCATTCAGAGACCATAAAAATAATGTCCATGATGAAGACTTTCCCCAGGAGAAGGTGCACTAGGGGAAAATGTGTGTGTGCTTGGTTTGTGTGTGTTATTAAAGCCTAGGGAACCATCAGCATCAACTTTACGAGCTGAGTACACTCCATGCATTAGCTTCATCTCCCTCCCATGCCTCTATTTTACCTCCTTCCATTTCTGTCATTTTCTCTCTATTCACCCCGGGGCAGTTGCATGTCTTTGAAAGACACACCATGAGTGAGCGAAACCCAACAAACCTTGAGAGCTCCTCACAGAAGCCCATCCAATATCAATATCTTTTAAACCATTTAAAATCTGCATGAAATTAAAATTGTATTTAATTTAGGTTCATGGTCTTATTGTGGACAGTTAATTCATTATTGCAATGTGAATTAATGCTTTCATAATCTTGTAACAACCTCTGAAATGTAATTTCAAACAAATAACGGTTAAAAATCCATTTAGGCATTCTATGCTATACTGTTGTGCAAGCAGAACTTTTCTAAAACCATACTGCATTCATTTAAAGGGGTCATTGGATGCGACATGCACTTTTACAAGTAGTTTGAACTTAATTGTGCATTGGCAGTGTGTGTACACAACCACCCTATAATGATAAAGATCCACCCAGTGTTTTTTTTTTTTTTTTAAATCTAGTTAAATCATTAAAGTTCATATGCATTTAAAGAAACATGAAACAAAATGGCTTGCTCTGAACAGAGCTGATTTTTTTGTAAAAAGTGTGCTTTTAGAGTCAACAGACATTTCAAGTCAGAACCTCGATGATACGTATAATACCACATAAAACGTACACTGTAAACCCGAACAGTGAACTTTACTGAAATTAAATGAGTTATTTTCACTCAAATAAATGAAAAGTTCATTGGACTTAATTGAAATAAGTTCTCTAAACTCAAAATGTTGTTGTAGTAAACTGAACTTAGAATGATTGAGTTTTCTAGTTCCCAGCATGCTTTGCATCAGACGACATGGAAAATAAATGTTGAAATTAAGTGTTATTTTGTGTTTTTTTGCACAAGATTAACATAGGGAGACATTAGTTAGTACTTAAATGTTGTGTTATGTTAGGGTTTACATAGGTTTCTGTTTTGTTGAATTTGTTTTGTTACCGTTGTGGTAAAGAGTAGAGCCTGTGGTTAGGTTGAAGATGGACAACAAAATTTGAAGGCTACATATACTGCACGTTCTTTGACAATTTAAATGCAAGTATATATTAAGAGTCTTTCTGATAACCACTTTAGCATGTGTTGATGTGTTATAGCTAATTAGTACTAAGTATTTTTGCATTCATTTTTTTTATATCTGGTTAAATTAAAACATTAAATATGATAAACAGTATTTTTAAGTATACTGTACTTAAATATTTACATTTCATTTTATTTAATATTTAAGTTTTTATTTGTTATAATTTATAAATTGTGTTTACTCAAAAATGTTAAAAATGTTTACTCAAAAGTTTTGAGGTAATCGGTGTCCACAAAAGTTTTGAGTTTTCTGAACTTATCGGGTTTTACAGTGTACCATATGTATGTTCATCTTTTTCAGGAAAAAACAAACAAACACTCTTTTAGCGCCACTCAGTTGACATTTCTGTTGGAAACTGCTGTGAAATGTACTTCTGTCATGACAACTCAAGGGATTGGCATGATAATGTACATGACAATGTTAATGTATTTGGTCTTGGTGAAATAGATCTGCTACACTGCTGCTGCTGAGGCAGAGCAAGTACAGAGACTTGCTACTGCCAATACATCCACAACATGCTGCTGTAAGCATGTAAGAAATACTGCTGCTGCACATATAACATATATGAATAACCCCCATAGCATACATAAATCACCTTGCAGCAGATCTATACAGGTGGAGCTGGGGAAGGTGGAGGGTTTCTGAAGCATGCTGCAAACTGATACATCTAGCACTAGTAATGTATTTGAATGTTGAGCAGTGAGCTCACTGGATACTGACACAGGAGAGAACCAATTGGCTGTGCCATGTGATTATGATGTCATGTTGTCAATTGAGTTAGACCCATCAGACTGCATTCTAGAGTTTCATGCCAGAACTCTATTTATTGGTACATATTTCACGACTCACAGGTATGTTTTCAACATGAGAACAGGTTGGATCATCTGGTCCAATTTTGTAGAGAACTAAACAAAATTTGAAGAAGTGGTGAAAAAACACTGACTAACACTGATTATGACTACTCTAATGGGTGGAGTCTCAATGTAAAATATTGAATGTGATCAACCTGAGGGGAGTAATTAGGTAAGATTTGAAGGGTTCAAAATTATAACCATTGGGAAAGTGAATTTTTGGAACTGGTGGTGCCACTCAGTAGTGGACAGTAACGTAGTTTTACTTCGTTACTCTACTTAAGTACATTTTTCAAGTATCTGTACTATACTGGAATAGTTTCATTTTGGGTAATGAACCTGTTAAATCAGTTCGCAAATCGCACCAAATGATTCATTCACTAATTGGAATGATCCGATTGCAGCTGTTCTCGAGTCGACAACTCACTGATTCAAATGATCCATTTAGAGTAGGGGTGCCCAAACCTGTTCCTGGAGATCTGTGCAGGAAGGTAGATCTCCAGGAACAGGTGATGCTGTGAAAAGTAAGTTACTAATGTTGAGTTTTAGGATTAATTATTGTAACTGAAAATCATATTTAGGTCAACACTGTTCACTGAACTAAATCTGCTGTGGTAATCTGTTTAAGCCCACTGAAATGCTTTAATGCAGTCAAAAAAATGAAACATAACAATAACACTGATTAAATAAAATAACTCATGCACGTTTATCTTCCCCACTGCTGTAACATTAGCAGTTTTATTAATTATATGCATTTAGCACTATGTGACGTTTTTTTTTTTTTATTGTTTGGATTAACTATAGCTGAGTAGACAGATATGAATGTTTATTCATAACCATACTGAAAATAAGTCAATATTGTTAGCTGATGTGCTAACAATGTGCTGGTGCTAAGCTGAGGTCATTTTTAGATATAAAGTCCAAATATTTTTATTCAACCACCTAGATAGATTACATCTGAAGGAAAAAGAAAGGATGAGATGTTCAGAGCATGGTAACTACAGTAATTATCAAAGTTGGAAGTGATGCCCTCTATGGGCACTTGGCCAGGGGTGTTTTTACAACACAGACGAGGTTTGAGGAGAAAAAAAATCATAATGAAAATATAATTATTTATAAATATAATTATATTTTTCTTAAAATGTTCTTGCTAACTTTCAGCCTTATTCTCATATCATATATAAACAACAAAAAGCTTTAAAACCCTTTTTTCTTACTGGTGAAAATTAGATGGTCAAATCTGTTTTCTCTCAGGTACATTGCATTGCAAGCTCACTCTCATCAATGTAGTCCATATCAACAACAAAAATATATCTTGACTCCATGTACTGGTTATTTTGGGAAAAATCACAGGAATTTTGAGCAGCTGGATTATATAAAAAAAAAATATGCTAACATAAAATTTAATTAAGTGGCCTATATAAAATCGCAAAATAAATCTATCTATCAGTACTTTTTACTTAAGTACATAAAAAGTGTAGTAGTTTTGTACTTTTAATGGAGTAAAATAGAAAAAGGAGTACTTTTACTGGAGTAATATTTTATTATACGTATCTGTACTTTTACTCAAGTACTTGATTTGTGTACTTCAACCAACACTGGTGCCGCTATAATGTTGGTCCTAAAGACCACAAAGTCGGTCAGGTTACTATTCATTACCACCTCTGTAAGTGTGCCAATTTTCATAATTTTCCTGTCTACTGTTCATAGGGTTGCTACAAACTCCATTTAAGCAGGAATTATAAGAAAAGTAACAGATAACTTACAGCACCATTGGTGCTTGGCCCACTAATTACAATTGTGAAAAGAACCATTGATACATTAGGCACACTAATGAATATTAGACATGCTAATGGGGTGAACTTAAGCCTCCATAACTCCAGTCATTCTGGTATGGAACCACTGTATGGAACCCTACTTTTTATGATCTGATTAAAGGCAAAAATCACAAAGGAAATAATCAAGTCCCCTCTAATTTCCAATTATTAAAAACCTCAATGAAGTACACAATGTCTTCATAAAAACAGATAGAATGTATTTTTGTTACGTTTGTTATCATTTTGAAATAAATACAAGCAGCTGGACATTAACGTGCAGAATAACATCTACTGTAAACAATATTTCCTAGAAATGCTTTTATCAAAAAAAAAATAATAATAATAAAATCCTAATGACAACTGTCCATCAATAAAGACCACCATGTTCACATTCCTGCAACATTATTCTCTATTCTTCATGCTCCAGTGTGACTGATCATTAAAGCAAAAGATGTAACATGTCCGTTTAGTTCACACCACAGTTTCTCGAGCTGGGTTTGAGCACTCATTCTCTGATTGTCCTTTCCCTAATGTGTCTGATTGTACTGTAGGAGAATCCACTTCAAGCGACCCCATACTGGAGCAGGAGTCCTCCAGTGATCTGTTTGTCTCAGCTTCCTCCACTTCTTCCAGGGGTAACTGGAGGAACTGAGGCAGCATTAAATGTTCTTTCTTTAGGAGGCCTCGCTGATCATCAGCACTGCAGCACTGAGCCCGGTTTAACAACTCCACCAAACCTAAAAGTCCCAACACATTTAGATAAACAAGTTGGGTTCTGCTATGAAGACAAGCAAAAACAAATGACATAATCATCATTTACCCTCCATGTCATAGGTTCTCCTCAATCCAGGGTTCCTCTGCCGGGCAGTTGATCTGGAAATCCCTGGAGGGAACATGTTTGCATCCACAGCACCTCTCCGATCCTGGTGACAGAAGCATAAGATGTTAGACCACAAAGAAGGACTGAAGAATATCAAGACATTGAGTTCCGCTGTCCTAAAGCAGTACACTCACTTGTAACGAAGGTGGCGAGAAGTTCCCTTTTGGGCTGCTGGCCTGATCAACACCTGCTAGATATATTAGAATTTTCATCTTAGAGTGAACTGTTCTGATTCCAGGGAAGAACAAGTCAACCATAATTTCCCATTGAAGAAATATTGATAAAATCCATCTATATATCATATTTAAAACCCAAATATGTAATTAGTTCTAGTGTTAGAGAGGTTTATGCTGTACAGGGCCCACAACAACAACACAAATAGAAGATGACATGTTCTCCATAGGGGATGACACTGAAGCTCTCACACAAGGAGTGGAACACAAATCAAATGGATCATTGTCTGTCCATTCAAGCTCAATGGAAAATTCCATGGCTCAGCATCTATCTGTGTATCTGTCTTTCTGTTTGTTCTAAAACCTGAACAATGTAGAATTAAAAAATATATTTTTACATACCTTTATCTAGGATTAGTGTCTTATTGGCCAGAGAAGTGACTGCTGTGTTCATACTTAATATCTGTCCAGTTCCACTCTGAAAACAGAGAAGAGAAATGATAAAACATGTGAAAACATGACTGACAAAATGGCTGAATCAGACAGATCAATGTAATTTATAATAGTATTTATTACCTGGAATTTAATTAGAATTATTTGACATAATTACGTTACTTAGCATTTGGTACATCTGAATAGCATAAAATAAGCATGAGAGTTTGCTCGCTAGGGGTGTGCAGGCTCTTTTCTCTTTGACATCGCTTTGCAACAGTACATATTGTGAAATAATTGTTTTGAACTGAATTGAAGTTACTGTGCATTGCTACAACAAATACTATAGAGCATCTGGAGGTTTATTCTGCCTAATAAATGTATTGAGTTTTTCTGTGTTCTGTGTGCAGGTCTTTGATGGACATAAAAAAATACAATTATTTGTTCAGTGGAACTGTCCTACTTTTCCAGCTGCAGTTTATTAACTAGAAAAACAGAAAAATCTGTCTCCTTATGTGTTTGTGGTCCATCAAAAAAGGTCAAACTATTAACTTTCAACAAAGAACAAAATGCTTGTTCCGGTCACTGTAGGCGTCCCTCTCACCATTGTGACAATGGCATCCTGTGGCCTGAGGCGGTATTTCTGAAGCATTGCCGCAAGGGCATCTAGCAGTGTCTTATTGGACTTCACCACAACTGCCATCGTCTTTCCTGTGAAGGCTACCTTCACTCTGTAGAAGAAACACAATAAAAAAACATGCACATAACAGATTGTTTGCATTTAAAAGGTCTACCCAAAAAAGAAAATTCTGTCGTCATTTATGTACCCTCATGTTGTTCTAAACCTGTATGACTTTTTTTCGTCTGTGCTCTGTGGATCACAAAAAAAGGCATTTTGAAGAACAGTTTCTGTTCTCATTTACTTAAATTGTATGGACAAAACAATGCAATGTAAGTGAATAGTAATATTAGTAAGTGAATCCAAAACTTTTTTGTTATCAACATTCCTCAAAATATTTTCTTTTGCATACAGCAGAAGTCATCATACAGGTAATGGAATAACATGAGGGTGATTTAATGATGACAGAATTTTCATTTTTGAGTGGATTGTCCATATAAGTTATATGTTTATTAAAAACAAATTTGTTTTGTTTTGGGTTTTTTTTCTCTAGCACTCACGCAAAAGTGACCCTCAGTTCCAAAAACACCTGCTGGTCCTTCAGCACAGAGCTGTCCTGGTCCAGTGACAGTGGTTGCTATAAATAACACAGAATGGAAGATCACAATACAAAATAAATACATAAAATCTAAATTTTAGATTTGTAAAGAAATTCATATATAGCCATACTTTTTATTTGTCTATAAAAACATTATATAAAAAGGTTTATGGTTCACAATAAACAAAATTCAATAAAATGTGTATGTATATGTACTGGTAATGCTAATGCAAATGTTTCACACTTCTTACTTTGTCTTTGCCCTGTAGATAAATAATGATGTCTGACAGAGGAAGGCCTCTTTTTTCACACAAGCCGGTGAGCATGTTGCGGACGGTGACGCCAGGTCGGGCCGGGGTGAGAGAAGCTGTACCATCAGGCAGGAAGACACAGCAATACTTATCTACCCTTCCGTCTGCAGAGCGTGCCACTAATTTCTCAACCTGCAGCAACAGTACTGATATCAGCTGGTACTGGCATGACATGATATAATACTGGCATTAGTACACTTTGCAGCAAGTTACCTCTGAACTCTTCACAAGTCCAGTCTTGAAGCTGATAGGTGGTTCTGAAAATGGCCAACAGAGAACAGAGAATTTATTAGACGATCTAAAAGCTTTTTCTTAGTTTAATTTGTCCCATATTGAAGTCATTAAATTACCTCCCCAGGACCCTCTCTTCTCTTTGCGCTTGTCCTTTCCTATCATGCCTTGCAGATTGACTTTCCTCCTCTCTACCACATCCTCACCATCTGATGTTCCTGGCTTCACCTTTAACCTCTGGAAAACAACACTCAAATGAATTTCTTATCAGGGCAAAACATTTCTATTTTGCATTAAGACATCCAGCTCATACCTCCTTAGTTTTATCGAATTTGACCTGCTCTTTGGGTGAAGTGCTGCTGGTGTGTTTTGCTGTCATGACAGGTCTGCCACGTGGGTCTAGCCCTGGCAGAGGCCTGCCCTCCACATTAGCTAGCATGCAGTTCTGATAGAGCTGTGAGCGCACAAAACGAGTATAGCTGTCAAACTTCATCAGTTTGAAGATCTGGAAGGAGGGAGAGAAAAAGGAGAAGATAGGTAAGGACACTTCTGTTCAAGAGGGAGTCAAGGGATGGCGGGCTCTTGATTTGATTGCTTTTAGTAGCTCTGGATAATTGGAGTCATGATTGCGGTCTGTTCTTAAACTAAAGTGGTTTGACTCACCCCATATGACACCACAAAATGCCTTTGTCACTGTTGATTGTAGGGGGCAAACATACTTTCAATATGACACATATCTCCTTTGTTAAGCCTCACAAAAGAGCCAAACTATAAGTATCAGGTGTTGTATAGGTTTTCACAGGTTTTTGAAATCTCTACTGTTTTTTGTTGTTGTTATTATTGTTGTATTGTGTCAAGGCTGAAAGCATTTGAAATTGATTGAAAAAGATACTTAAGATGGTGCCTGCTTGCAATGAAGACAACTTTGATTATAATGGGAATGCTCTAGTTTTTCTTATTGCGTTGCGAAAAAGTGTACATGGAGCATTTGAGATTGGAATTTACTGTCAAAGGCATGGGCCCTGAAACGTTTTAATGATGAAATTATTTGTTTGAAGTACCCTAATATTTATGTATACCTTAAATGCAATGTAAAACCAATATTGCAGATTTTTATACCAATGTTAAATATGAGATTTGTGAAGATAAACTGGGTAATTCTACTGGGTAGATCTATGCTGCAAAGAGCGCAAGATTTTATTTACACTACATTAAAATAGTAGTATTTTCTGCTATTTATACTACTTATCACAAAGTATACTATTTATACTACTTATGCACATTATGCAATAATAACATTGCGTGTAAATTATCATTTTAATTCACATTTTCATATGGGTGCCACCTCATTGGGACAATATAAGCCCTCGCTACACTTACCCTAACCCTACCCGATACTTTCTTTCCAACTTTTCAATTATTTCCTTCATTTTTATTGAAAATAAATGCTATTCTGATGTAATATGAGATTTGAAAAAAAGGAGTAAAAAAAGTTCTGCAAAAGGTGGATTCAAACCCAGGTCGATCGCATCAAAAATGATTTACTTTGACTTTACTTTCAATCAGCAGCACCATGTATCTCATAATTCTGAGCAAGTTTCAGCAAGAAGCCTTCACTCATGACAACAGCAGTGTAGTCAAGTCCAGTTTATTTGTATAGTGCTTTTCATGAAACATATCGTTTCAAAGCAGCTTTATAGCAAATTAAAGTTTGTTCAATAATTAAAGTTTGTTAAATTAAAGTTTGTACAATAAAGTTTGTTAAATTAAAGTTTGTACAATAATTAAAGTTTGTTAAATTAAAGTTTGTACAATTAGTACAATGTTAACAGTAAAGTTGTAGCAAATCTAGTTCACCAAGAGCAAAATTCTTATCAATAAAATGCTATTGTCATGATTGAAAATTTTATCAAACAACACAAAACCTAGAGAAAGGCAGCAGACTAAAAAAAATAATTTAAGATAAAAAAAAATTGAATGATAATATAATGAATTCAATTTAGCATAGACATTTCTATCTGGAAACAGTGATTGAAAACCCTGCATTAAGTAGGGTATGATATCACATACCTGTTGCTGGGCTTTTTGAAAGATGTCAGGATGAGGATTTTGTACATCTTTCTCCTCGACTCGTACCCTGTCATCTATGTTGATGGGAGAAGTTGCGTTGCTGGACAGGAATTTGTTATAAATTAAGGACGCCTCTCTCTTAAGCTAGGGTAAGAAAATATATGTAATATTTATGTTATTTGTGTGAATTAATTAAAAAAAAAAAGAAACAATGATAAAATAGCGATTAGATATAAAATACTAAGATTTACCTGCTCAGCTTGATGGGCAGGTATCTTGCGAAACTTTTCACATGCCAGCCAGAACAAGATGTTCTCAGCACTGACCTCAGATTTCAGAAATGCCTGTGGTGAATACAGACAAAATTTTAATTTTGGGACACACTTTCTCTTTGACCACAAGAATATGCCTCAATTCCAGATGAACTGCATGGGTTGATGGGCATATACACATCATAATTATCCTCACCGCCTGCATTATTATTAAAAACAAGGCAATTTAATTTCTGGTTCTGGCTGGCTTCTCTGCTGGCCACCAAATGAGGAATTCACAGAGGTTTATTCGTCTCACAGCTCTCTCACCTAAACGCCTGAATGTTTCCTTTCCCCCACAAACTCTCTTCCAGCCCCCCCTTCTCCACACCTCTCATTTCCCTATAATTACAATGACTCATACTGTGGGCTGTTTTCCTCCTCACCTCCTTTTTTCTGATTTTACACATTTCACAATGAATTGGGGTTGAATTACTTGCTCTGCGTGGTCGGTAAACAAATGAGAGTGCCGAGCAACATGGCAGCAGCTCTCAGTGGCACTCTGTTTATTAAGAAGTAAGCAAGTACAGAACTATGACGTGTACACTTAGAAACTAGTAGCAAAGGCTTATTTCTAGGACGCCACTTCTGCTTTTTGTCTGCTGAGTAAGATAGACAGCTTATTGTATGCAATAGCTCATACAAAATCACCATCCATTTTTTTGAATTTTGATATTTATTCAAATCTGGCAGTTTTTTATTACATTATTAATTTAATATTATAAAAATCAGTATTCAAATTAATAGAAAGATTTTCTAAGTTGTCTGTAGCAGCAGTTTAAAGTAGGACTTTAACGTTGAATTGCTCCAGTTGTTTTTAATATTAAAAGGACTAAATTAATGCTAAAAATAGACAATGTTATACATATTTAATTCCAGCAACCTTCCTGCCAAGTAAACTCAAGTGCTATTAGAAGAACCATTTGTGAAATAAACGTTTACAATAAACAAATCAATATCTACCCGTAAAGTCCATTTATGTGTCATAGCTATAAAAAAAAAAGCAGTTGTTATACTCACTGTGAAGTATTGTACACCTGTTGGGTCCTCCAGGAGTCTCTCAAAGCTGACTGCCCAGCTGGCCACCTGACCCACCCCTCTGCTCCCTTCACTGGGTACGGTGGGCAGACTGGTGTTACTGGTGGAGTATGGTGATACTGACCGATCATCTGTTTCCAGCACATTCAGTTCTATTATTCATGAGACAAAGAGGATGTTAAAGAGCACTGGCAGGCTCTTTAATAAAATAATATAAAATTATATATATAATTATATAGATTATATATATAATATATAATATATTAATAAAATTGCAATTTGACATGATTACAAAGTACATTTAAAGGTGTAATTAAGTGTGTTAAAGAAACAGTCATGTGACTGGTCTTCAAGTACACTTAAAGTCCCCATGAAATCAAAATGTAATTTTTCCAGCTTTTAGTATGAATATGACAAAATTCACATTTACAAGATATAAGCATTCAAAACTCATCTGCTCTGTCCCAAGCTGTGATATATATGAAATGCTATTGGCTGTTTAAAAAAGGGGGTGGGGCTGCTTGATATGCCCTGCCCTGTCTTCCTGTTTCAGTTGAAATTATATCAACACTTAGAATATCACTGCATGATTCAAAGCACTTCAGTGGACCTATAAGTGGCTTTTCCAGCAGTCAAGCACGCCGGATGCCCTGCAGTCTAACGCTGCCTGCTGCATTCACCATCCCTCTGGCCATCAGCCTCATGTGTCAGGAGAAGGCCGCCACACCTGATCCCTCAGCCGAGAAGGCCGCCACACCTGATCCCCCCGGTCGAGAAGGCCTCCACATCTGAATCCCCCAGCCAATGTTTTCCTGTATCTAGTGTCTGGTCTCACGTCTACAATGTTACTCGTCATTTGCTATGTTTACTAAGTGTATTTTTCCTGTGTTCGTTCATAAAAGACTGCTTAAAAGCTATTCTGGTCTCCTGCATTCTCCTGCAAAGACGTAACATGACACTTGTTTTACCACCCTGTAACGGACACTATGTACGCCATTAGAGTCATAAAACAAGAAATAGATTTTTTTAAATATTATGTTTTCCTAATAGTAAAATATCCCTTTTTGTAAACTCTAAATAAAAAGTCTCTATTTTAATGCATTTTTTATTATTAGATTTTAAATCTTGAAAAATGAATTCGACATTTCAGTAGCCCCCTTGTTTGTACTGAAAGAACAATTCACTTAAAAAATACAAATAAATTTACATTTATTTGAATTAGTCCACACAACAAGAACATCATTCAACATTAATTTATGTAACATTTAATTTCCTTTCTACAAACTTTTAAAAAGGTTTTTTAAAACAGGTCTATTAATTTACATAATGAATTGCAGGCCTATAATTAAAATTATTAACATGCAGTCATCAATGAAAATTCAGAGCAGCTTTATTTCATGCACCGATTTTTACATATTTACATATTATTACACATACATAACAGTTACATACCATTATCAGCATACTGTATTTTAAAGTAGATTGTCTCAGAGAGAATATGCACCGTTAATGCAGCGTTAGCCTTTTTTTTTGTTGTTGTTACTTTCAGTTTCTCTATAGTGAATTGCTACATTCACTCTTGCACAAAGTTTGCATGTTGCTTGCTTGTGTTGCTTGACCCCTTCCCCATAATACCAGTTTATATGTCACATATATATATATATAGTGTGGGCTGTGCAGGTTGCTGATGGGGCTATAGCCCCGTCAAGCCCCATCCTAGCGCTGCCACTGATTAGATGGAAGAATTATGGATCAGATGGTGGTTGACCTGGTAGGCCTTGATCAAGCTGAGTACGGGACAAGTACCAAACCCAGCTACAATCTTCCAAAAACTTAAAGTCTTGTGTAGCTAATAATAAACAGTTTATAATATTTATTTAACAGTTTAAATGATGGATTTGATGGACTGCCAGTTGGTGGTTGACCTGGTAGGCCGTGATCAAGGTGACTAGGTGACTCCTGATCAAAAGCACTGCATATAATACAGTGAAAATGAAAAACATTGTGAATCGCAACCTTTTCTCAATAGGCATGTGAGCTGATTTAGCCCTGTTTTGTCTTTCTTGGGCTGTGGCAATGTATGAGACTTGCTAAACACTTCTTTTTCTGTACTATTCATGACTGTGCACTGATAAACTTACTGGGGTAAGACAAAACTGGAAAAAAACTGTTAATGACACTTTCTACAGCTCTCTTCCTTTATTCCGGCACTTCACTTGTAACTTGTTTTTGTGGTCCTGAAAGGCAGTAGAGGAATTTCCCAAGCATGATTTAGAGTCACACTGATGACTAGCATCAGGCGTCTGATGATAATACTTGGTGCTTTCGATGATTGTCCTCACTTCCAGACAGTCACATGACTTTCTATACCTCTGTCTGTCTGTCTGCCTGCCTACCTGTTTTTTATCTCCCGGTCTCATTATGACACTTGAACAGAGAGAGGAAACTGATGTGGTTACACCTGCCCCCCCAAAACCGGATGTAAACAGGTCAATGGTAAAGTGCTAAACCTAGATGTATGACTGCATTAGTGCTGTTCACCAGCCACGTGGATAAACCATGAAAACACAGATTTCCTCTGATGCCATTGAAAATACATAATAGAGGGGAACATATCATTCATCCTCCATCTTCACTTAAAAAAAACATTATTAATGCATAACTCACCTCCATCTGAAACTGCCAGGGTCTGTGGGAGACAATCAAATAATATTGATCAGAGTTGTAATAAAGTACACTAATCAAAAATACATATGTTGGATCACGGCGTATAGTCATCTGTGGTATTTGAGACTCAGTGGAAGCACATTTCTTTGGAAATAAATGTCGTTTGATTTAATGCCTGCAGGCGATTGAGACAGACTGAGGGAAAGAGCTCTCCGCTCACAAGCAACAAAATGTGACACAAAATTGAAGTCTGAGATAAAATGGCTGCTCTTTTTCCCCCCAAATTGCATATTAACTGGTATTATTGTTCTCTGATCTTCTCATTCGCAGAGGGTAATGTAGTAGAGCTTATATCTTCAATGATATGCAGCAAAGAATCAAGCAGAAGTGCCAAAAAACACTTTTTAAAACTTTTTTTTTTACCTGAATGAAAGAACGTAGTTACGACTGTACATTAGTTTGTTCAAGGCCACTTTCAGCCATATAACTAGACCTGATAAGGTTAAAAATACTCAACTCATTGTTACCAGGCGCATTTTCATTATCATATTCATATTTTGTGGCAGTTCTCTGTTTGCGTACACAAACCAACACACACCTTTACAGTTACACCCTCTGAACGTACCTTAAGTCCGTTGGATATCCCAATGTTGTTCCCTTTCAGAGACATATCCTTTGATTCACATGTACTTTAGATTATTAATGAGTGCATGAGTGAGTTGTTTCTGATGTGCGTATGAGATGTGCTCTGAACACAATATAACTTCCTGCTTGAACAGGAAGACTTACCATGGTAACATGCCACAAGAGGAAGTGTGGGCATGTTTCAGACAGAGCTCTTTTTTGAACATTATTATAGTGAAACCGTGGCTGCAGTTCTTCCATCATTACATAATGAATGAAGTAATTTTTGTAGAAGAAACTGGATTATAAAGAAATGATTAAGTACTTGTGACATTTAACATTTATTGTATTGTTACTGATATGTTTTTGCACTATTCCTGGCAGATTCTGAAAGAGCACATTTAGATTAGATAAAATATTATCTCTCAAGCAATCATGACCAAAATACCACTGCACTTCTGTTGGTGAATGTCAATCAAGTTGCTTTCAAACACAATCTAATCTATCGTTTTGAGATGATTCAACCCAACATTTAAAAGTCATTACTGGAATTTCAGCTAATGGCTAGCATAGCAGTTACTCCATGTGCTTAGCAACAGTAGAGAGATGAGGAAATGAGGGCTCTTCTGAAATTAGTCAAAGGTTTTACCTTGTTGAGTGTGTGTGGGTGACAGTCTGACAGAGTGTTGTGTCTCCCAAGAGTCCTTCGTAAAGAGTTGCGTCGACCAAGGTTTGAGAACCCTTTAGTGATTTCATTGAAACTCAAGGTCCTCTAAATCAAAATTCACACAAAAGAAATATCACCGTAAATTGTAGGTAAACTATACAATTTACACACACATTTTAAATATAAAAATAATAAGTGTGATATTTTACATTATGGTTCTGCAAGACAGACAGAAATACTGTCAAAAAAATGTGTCCAAAAATATACAATAAAAAAATCATTATATTATATTATATTATATTATATTATATTATATTATATTATATTATATTATAGCAATATTTTACATCATAGTACTTGCTATCCATATCCTGACACACAGAATAAATCTCTTTATTTTTATGAATGTCTTTATGAAAAAGTAGATTTACTACCATTGAGACCAAGTCAAACATACAATTTCATTAGGTCAACACACACTAAGTTATTTCAATTTGGCACACATCCAAACTCAGAACTAGCTACAAATATAACTGTGAAAAGCAAAATCCAATTAAGATGGAAAAGAAACAAATTAGCATTCATAGTTTTGAATAACTATACCCTAAACATAAAGAATGACAATATTATCGTATCTTGACCCAGATATTTCCACCCCACCAGTTGTATAACACAGGTAAGTAGTGAAAGGGAAATTTGCTACCTTTTCCTTGGACTGGACAGATGGTTTCTGTTGATGGTGAGACAGAGAGATCTCCATGATGAAGCTGGTTGTGTGCTGGAGACCAGCGAGGTAATACAAAATCTGTGCTAGAACTTCTGGGCTCACAGAAACAACGTGTCACTGTGCAAACACCATAAAACACAATGCTGCTGGGTATAAAAGTCACTGAGAAGGAAAACACACTGACGCACATTCAGGCAACAATCATCGAGAGAAACCTGGGCATGACTGGCTATCCGTCATACGGCAGACACAAATAAACTGCACAATTATCATAAAAAAGTGTTTGTCCCACATGTTAGTATGTGTAGAAGATGTGGTCAATCTATCTGAAACACACTTTCCACAGGTGATTTGTTTAAATTCTGTAATGATTTTCAACCTCATGCAATGCGAAGCTCAATAATCCCAGACTTGCCTGTAGATATCAAAATGTCAATGACAATGTATGGTAAACATTTAATGCCAAACTGTACCAAACTAAACTAAATACATAATTCATGACCCTAGACGTAAGTAGCACAGGTATATTTGTGGCAATAGCCAAAATACATTGTATAGGTCAAAACTGACGATTTTTCTTTTATCTAAAAAATCGGATAGTAAGTAAAGATCATGTTCCATGAAGATATAATTTTTGTTTAGGAATATGCATTGCTATAAACTTAATTTGGACAACTTTAAAAGTGAGTTTCTTTTTTATTTTTTTTCCCCCTTTTTTTTTTTTTTTGCAATCCCTGAGATTAAAGGTTTTCAAATAGTTGTATCTCGGCCAAATATTGCCAGATCCTATCCACACATCACTGAAAAGCTTATTTATTCAGCTTTCAGATGATGTAAAAATAAAAAAAATTTACCCTAATGGCTGGTTTTGTGGTCCAGGGTCACATATATTACTAAGGCCATTCAAGATGTGAGTGATTTTGTTTCTTTATCGGAACAGATTTGAAAAAATATTGCATTACATCACTTTCTTACCAATGGATTGAATGGGTGTCGTCAGAATGACAGTTTAAACAGCAGATAAAATATCACAATAATAAGATGACTCCAGTCCATTAATTAACAAAAAGCTGTGTTTGTAATTACCACATCTATCAATACAATTTTAACTTTAAACCATTGTTTTCAGCTAAATTATGAGTCCTCTAATATAATATGCAGTAATATGCTTTCTCTAGTGAAAACTAGATTCGACTTGTCAAAATCAAGAGATGCACAAAATGCACAGATTAAACACTGTTTACAAGTAAAAACAGTCCAAAAATGTTTTCTAAAAATGTGTGTTTTTATTTTTATTATTATTTGAGAGGACAACAGGGGATGGACTTTTTCACTGAAGGAAATCATTATTATGGATTTTGGCCAGAGGCAACAGTTTAAACTAAAATGCTTTAATGATAGATTTGTTTCGTACAAATTCATAGCTTTTTGCTTCATAATACTTTAACTGAGCTCTACTAACTGATGTTTATATGGTCCCTAATGGGCCTTTATGTATTTCAGCCCATTTAGAAACCCTTTTCTTACTAACAGTAATTAGTTCACTATAGCCTTATAGACGTTCAAAGGTTTATTGTCAAATGGAGAATGTGTTTTGTGTAGTGAAGTTTTTCATCACCATCCTGTCCAGCCAATTGTCCAAACTGCCCAAAGCAGGTCCAGACCAGAAAACCATCCAGAACCAGTTCTGTTTTGCGTCACCAAAGCTCCTTCTGTTCTACAATGGCTGACACCTGTTCCTCTCAATTCATCAGTGCAGCAGTCCGTGCAACCATAAGCCCGTTCTCCATCCCACTCTCCATCGCTCTCACAGCTGGAGAGATGAGCTCAGCCAGCAACAAAGGCATTTGTGTTCCTGTGTGTTTGAGGAGATAGCAAATGTGGTAATTAATGACCCTTAGCAAAAATGAAAGAAAGAGTTTGTCTTGATGTTCACACTGAGACTTGGTCTAAAAGATTTGGTTGTCACAAATCCTCATAAGAAATACTGAATAAAGAGTATTATTATATGTGTATTGCTTTAGAATGACAGTAATGTGTCATGGAACAGAGGTGTGCTTAAATTATCTACAGTCACATTATGAGCCTTGGAGAACTTGGTGGAAATCGCAGTCATTTTTATATGAAGATTAACCATAGAAAAAAGACAATAAAGGAACAAGTGAGGAAAACTGTTGACATACAGAGTGCAACAATATAAAAAATGTTGACCATATAGTTAATCTGAAGAGAAATTTTGTTTATCTTGTTTGCAAAATTTTTGAGGCCACAGATCCCCAATTTTTTTATATTTTCCTTGCAAAATCTAAAATACAGTGCCTTGCAAAAGTATTATTTTCACGTTTTATGTTTCAGCCTTATGTGAAAATGTTTAAACTACTTTTTTCCCCACATCAACTTACACTCCATACACCATAAAGACAAAGCAAAAACAGATTTGAGACAACTTACTTAATAAAACAATGAAATAAGCATAATGCGTAAGTACTTTTACATCCTCAAGACTTTTTGGTCATGATCTGACAAGCTTTGCACATCTGTATTTGGCAGCTTGGATGGGTGCTGACAGACATTTTCAGGTTTCTCCAGAAATATTTGATTGAGTTTAAGCCAAGGCTCTGGCTGGGCCACTCAAGGACATTCACAGAGTTGTCGTTAAGCCACTTTTGGTGAGTGTTTAGGGTCATTGTTCTGTTGCCCAGTCAGAGGATCTGAATGCTGGGTTTTCATTAAGGTTATCTCAGTATGTTGGTGCATTGAGCTTTCCTTCTACTCTGATGAGTCCCTCAGTCACTGCTGCTGAAAAACAGCCCCACAGCATGAGGTTGCTACCAGCACACTTTATTTTTGGGATGGTACTCTGCATGTGATAAGCAGCACTTGGTTTCATTCAAACATGATGAGGTTCATCAGACCAGAGAATCTTGTTTCTCATGTCTGAGCGTCCTTTAAATGCTTTTTTGCAAACTCCAACTGGGTTTTCATGTATCTTCACTGAGTTTGGCCACACTGCCATAGAGACCAGATTGGAAGAGTACTGCAGTGATGTTTGTCCTTCTGTAAGTTTCTTCCATCTGCATATATGATTATGGAGCTCAGCTAGAGTGCCCATCAGCTTCTTGGTCACCAGTTTAACCAAGGCCCTTCTCGATAAATTGCTCAGTTTGGCCAGGAGGTCAGCTCTAGGAAAAGTCCTAGTTGTTCCAAGAGTCTTCCATTAGCCTTTTCCACACTTCCGTGTTTCTGGCTTCCTGATTGCTGCTTGCAGGGTAAAAGTTTTTTCCGGTGACAACACTGATCGTACTTAACAAGAATAGGTTCGGGAATCAAAAGCTATTTTTGCAAATTAGATGCTATGAAATGGCTTGAACTGCCAGTGTTTTACTCTACAAAGAGCAAACATTTCACAACTAACTTTTTGTGTCAGCTTTGGGGTCAGCAAATACTATGTTTGTTGAATTCTGAATGTTGGGACTTATAATTCAGTTAGTGTTGAATTTTGCTGTATTGTCTGTTTGGTGCTGGCTGTGCTTTATGACTCTCCATGTGACATTTTTTGTGATTATTATTACTATTAAAGTAATATGGTATTATCTACTTGCTCTCCTTTATTAAAATGATGGCGTTAATGTATGTTGTGTATAATGTGCCCTGGGAAATACATATTAAAATAATATAATACATATTAAACAAGAGATGACTCAGATTATTGGCTTTATTCCTATTGGATCAGGATTATGTTGTTGTATTGAGTTTATGCTTCAGCCCGACTCAGAATTGTTTATTTTTTTTCCTTGTAAAATGTGCATCTGGATATAAATGCTTTTATAATTTATTGTGACGTGGTGATTCGAGGGAAATGACTGAGTAAACTGAGAAAATACACTCAAATGTACAGGAGATGGAGAACAGAAACTATCCGGTGCTATGTTGAGCATATTATCTAGATGAGTGAGTCTGAGTGGCCATATAATTTAGAAACAAGTAAAATGTTATTTCTTTATTGATTATATAACAACAACAGACAAAACAGAACAGGTAAAAGGGCATACTAATATAATAGGTTAATTATGGATAATGGAGGCTACATGCTTCTGTGAACCTTCAATACAGCAGAATTTTTTCCTGAACTCCTCCCCAGATCCCCAGCCTTGATTCTTAGCTCTACAGGCAGTTATTTTGACCTCAGTGCTTGGTTTTTGCTCTGATACGCATTTTCAGCTGTTAGACCTTTTCTGAGAAGTGTGTGCCTTTCCAAATCATACTTATTCAAATGAATTTGACACAGTTTAATGCTGAGTGCTCCTGAGCTAAATTTCAAGTGTCCCAGAAAAGAGTATGAATACATATGCAATGGAATCATTTCTGTTTATTACTTCTAATAAATTTGCAAAGTTGTTACAAACCTGTTTTGTGCTTTGTCATTGTGGTGTATGGAAAAAAAAACTAATTTAAAGCAGTTTAACATAAGGCTGCAACATAACAAAACGTGAAAAAAATGAAGGGGTATGAATACTTTTGCAAGGCGAAAAGTAAAAAACATCATGTGTGTAAACTAATATCTCCAGAATATCTATTTTTATTTTTATTTTTTAAATATTTTTTATTTATTTGCTGAACTATTTTTGCTTCATGGCACCCCGTTTCAACCTCAGAGTTTAAAAGCTTAAAAAAATTACAGTGTGTGACAATGTCAAGATCACTTCCGAAACTACTTTTTCTCAGGAGAAAAATCTAAGGAGAGCAAACATATTACTATATTTGCTTTGACTCTAATCTCTGTGCTGAGAGAAATTATATTAATGACATCTCATTTGTGATTTTATATTTTCCTAAGGGATCAATTAATTTCAGTAAGTCAATACATGTACAGTATGTGACTAGTAGGCTAATGTAATCATGGAGACTGAAATTAATGTAATTATTGTTAATGATGTTGCTATAATTAACATGCCAGACTGTTGGAAATGTCAGAGACACTAACTATGATCATAGAATGAGTAATAACTTTCAAAGTTTCACTCATGCTGGGCAGTAAATGCAGCAACAAGAGAAGCTGCTTAATGCTAGGTTAACATCTTTGGAGGAGTTAGTTGGTCATTCAGTAATTGGTTCCTGATCCCTCTGAATATTATGGAATCCCTACAAGAGCAAACAGCCAACAATAGAGTGCCGTGCATCTGCAGAGCAGTGATAAGGGCCCTCGGGATGCACCATGGAACTTCTTCATTGTGAGTCTGGATTCTGACTGCTCTGTGGATAGAGATGCTCCCCATTGCTTTCATTAACAGGGGAAAAAAGAACATTGTGGCTCTTTGGAGTAATACAAAGGAAGCGAAGGACCATTTCTAATCCCCGGGAAGTGTTTCTGCAAGGGAAAGATGAAGTCTTGATGTTGGCCTCTATTCTGCTACCGAAACAGATCTGCGCGAAGCCTTATCTGCCAGCTTGCATCTACTGAGGTCTTATATCGTAAGGGAAAGTAGCTTTAAATATTCAATATTTAGAGGGATCTTGGAATAAAGACTCTCTATTTCAAGCACTGTAATTGTTCTTGACACAGTTGTTATAGTGTAAAAAATGGTAACACTTCTTATCAAACCTGTATTTATAATACATTAAAATGGTATGCTTAAGGCATTATAATAAATTCATAATGCATTATAAAAATGAAACTTGTTGTATCATCTCATAAATAATCATAACAACAATTATAATACACACAATGATTTGTTACATAATGAACACCATGTTAAATCCACTTTATAATAAGTCTCATATCTTTTGTTTATTTAAGATCCGCACAGTCTACATCTTGTGAGTAGTTAGGGGTGTCTAATTTGAGTGTTTCCTGTGAGGCTAATATTAATTATAATGTGAGCTAGTTTAAGCTGGGTTCTAATACTTTCAGCTGAAACAATGCAATGTGTTTTTTTATATATATATATATATATATATATATATATATATATATATATATATTGGGTTACACTTTATTTTGATGGTCCCCTTAGTCTATTGATGATAAGCAACTTTGCGACTACATAAGCAACTAACTCTCACTAGAGCATTAGTAGACTTTTAGGTTAAGGTTAGGGTTAGTACAATATGTTAACATATTTGCAAAGTTACTTATAGTCAGTAAAATGTCAATGTGGTCAATCAGCTATTTTTAAATGCTTGATTGTGTTTAGGGGCAGGGCCGTAGTTGGGGTTTGCCAGTGCAGGTTGTACCCGTGGGCCCTGTTTGAAATGGTTTAATTTGTATATTTGTTCTATTTATTTATATATTTATTTGTAAGTGATTCCAACGATATTGTTTCTTTGTGCCTTTATTGTTATAGTTGAGATGTGGACTCTGCTATTCTTTAATATTGAGAATGATTTTTAGAACTTTATCTTTATAATTGTCTTTATAGTTATCATTCTTGTTGTGAACAGGCCTTTAGCAGATATTATTCACGACTAAGCAGAGAGTGGGACTTTTAACCCAAAGTTTGCAGGTTAGAGTCTCAGGTCTGACAGGAATTGGAGGTGAGGGCTTTCTTCCACCCTCAATAGCATGACTGAGATGAAAACCCAACTGCTCCCTAGGCGCCGCAGCACTATGGCTGCCCATTCCGGGGGTGTGTTCATGGTGTGTGTGTGTGTGTGTGTGTGTGTTTGTGTGTGTTCATTACTGTGTGTACGCACTTGGATGGGTTAAATTTAGAGCACCAATTCTGGGTATGTGTCACCATACTTGGCCACACATCACTTCACATCACTTCACTTCACTTGACATGCAGTTGCAAACCATCAAAATAATTAAACTGATATTTATAATTTATCTGATATATCTGACAAGAAAAAATATAATTCTTACTTATTATTATTATTATTATTATTATTATTATGTATAAGTGGTCTTTGTTCACTTTAAGTATAGTAAGTTACTTTACTTATAGCAGACAAAGACCACTTATAAATAATATGACCACATTATAAACCTCTTGGGATGTTTTAATGAAGACTTTGTATTTCTATTTAACAGTAAAAACACTACTGAAATGTACTAAGTTTTTGTGCTGATCTTAATCAATGGCAATATATGAGAATTATAAGACATTATAACTATGGGAAATAATCTGTTGTAATCTAAGTGGATGCATTGTGTTCACTGTGTGTTGTAAATCATTTTTTAAAAAGCTTTAACCACAAATTATTTTAAAAACAAATTATATTATAATGCATTAAAACTGTTGTTATGATTATTCATGAGATGATACAACATATGTTTTTTATAATGTACCATTCATTCATTATAAAGCCTTAAGAATACCCTTATATTGTATTATAAATACATACTTCATAGAAAGTGCTATCAAAATAACTAGTGGTTTGTTGGAGCTTGTGTAAACCACAGACCTTCAAATACTCCACTACTTTCAGAACAATATAATCAGAGGTGCTTCAATTCTAATTTGTTTCCGGGTTTCCACAAAAATACGTCATTCCTGCAGAACTCTATTAGCTAAACCCGAATCCTTTGATCCCCACCATAACACTGTTCCCTACCTCAAAATACACCCTGAAGAACCCTAATTTCAAATATGAATACTACTGCCCTCTGCTGTTTGGGAGAGGTATTGTGAAGCTGCATTCCCTGTCTCTACAAGCAGCACTGAAACTGACATGTGATCTTATCTCATATGATTTGCTTAGCTTGTTTGTTCCTGTAACTTGTTGCTTCGCAAAACAACAAGTGAGATGTGAGGGCCAAATGTTAAAGGACAGGGGGAAGACAACATGGAAGAGAGAACTGAGAGAGAGTCTCAGAGGCCTGTTCTGAAGCAGGTGGTTGTTAAGGATAATCCAGGTAAGTCCTTAATGCTGGAGATGTGCTGGAGGAGACGAGTGGAGGGGAGGCGGGCGGAGGCTAATTGTGGCCTACTAATCCAACCCCTCCCCCACTTTCACCCACCTCCACATCCTCCCCTATGTCACATATGAGGAAGGCAAGGCACATAGAGAAGCAAAGGTACTGCTCCTTTTGAAGTGAAGAGGATCCAAGAAACAGTAGACGGATAAGAAATCCAAACACTTACCTGGATATATCCCACATAGAATGTAGCTGCGCCTTTCCATCTCTCTCCACATCCTCTTCCTACCACAGATTCACGGCACTATGGGAGAAGTCCAAAAGGTAAGTGCTTCGATCTGCTTGAGGGCCTATTTGGAATAAAGTATATAAAAAATAGTTTATTCATGTTATACACATCACTGTGATGAATTTAATGGATTTACCTGGAACTTAAAATAAAATTTTAATTAGATCTTTTAGGCACAAATGCTTGTTTTCAAGGGTTTGTTTTCAGTCATTGAGAAGCTAAAAGGCACTACAGAGCAGGAGCTGCGGATAGTCCTTCTCGGTCTCGATAACGCCGGAAAAACCACTTTGTTAAAACAACTCGCCTCCGAAGATGTGAACACCATCACTCCAACTCAGGTGAGAAGAGCAGCTGTGAGGGGCTTTCACAGCACTAGATTTTTTACAGTTTGCTCTTGCACTTTCTTAATATGCTTGTGTTACTTTGACAGTCAAGACACGTGGGGTTATGAAAGAAGCACACCCCCTCTGCCTTTCCAGAGTGTACATTTACTTTTTAATGATGTGTTATGATTTGCAAAAACATGTCTCATGAGTAACTCAGCCTAATTTGCTGAGACTGTTGAAAGGTGTAAAGTTATTACTGGTGTGAAATGTTATCACATTTCTTGTGCTTTTTTACTGCTTTTTTACAAATTTTGTAGAAATATTCTTTGAAAGTTACACTTCAGTTACAGAACTGGACAATTAAAGTCATTCTTTGGCATGAAACCAATGTGTATCTTTAGCTGCATCTTGGATAACACTAGACTGTACAACCAAAATGGATGAATCAGGTTAATCAGTGATAAAGAGGGCAGACTGTGGATGAATAGTACAGAGAAAAAAACTTAAAAAGTAATGACATAATCAAGTCTTTGACTTTGGGGATAGATTTTGGGAGTCCACCTAAGAGAGAGGAAAAAACATAACAGATAGAAATATGAAATATAAAAAAAGTGTAATATAATATAATGTAATATAATTTTAAAAAGCGAATCTCATGAGAAATAAACTAACAACTATGAGAAATAAATTAGCAAATGAAAAATATAACACACATTAAGACATCCAAAATCAAGCTGTCAGCCAATCCTCAGTCCTATCAATAATATTATAATAAATTGCTGCACTTTATATGCAAAAAATATTTTGTCAGAATACACAGCTTCTTTATACACAGTAACCTGTTTTAGTCTAAGGTAAACTTTATTTAGAAAGTATGTACAATTTTAGCCTTTATAAGACTGATGGCTAAATGTCAGTTGTTTCAAAAGTCCTTGCAAATGGCTTGGCCTTTGACCCCCTAAAAAAATATAAATGTAATTTATTTAATTGTGTCACTGTAGCATTACGAAAGTGATTCTCTTAATGTTAATTTTCAACTTCAACCCATGAGACAAAAAAAAAAATAAATGCATCCACTGAATACAATCACTACTAGGTAACCACTTGATGACGGTTACTGTCCTAGAAAAATACTATCCAAATAAATGGTATAAATAGACATGTTAACATCTCAATCTTCCAAGAAAGTTAATAGGATCAAATGTGGTCAGTCTGGTTTACTGCTCTGTTTACTGTTGAGGGGTCAGGGATTGAGCATGCCATCACTGTGTGTACACGTGCTAGTTATTAGCATGAAGTCAGCTATAGAGATAACAAAAAAAATCTCTAATATCAATTAATAATATAAAAATCTGAATTAATCCACCATTGATTGACAGAATCATACATTTGAAGAGTGGCTATAATTGGTGGCTATTAACACAACATTTAGTGTAGATTACTTTTGCACAGCTTGCTACTAGTTAAGATGTTGGTACACCATTTCTTACTTAAAATATCCTGGGACCTAGATGTAATGTGAGAGTATTTGCTGTTTCGCATGTGATTTGTTAACAGACATTATATGCCACAGCCAGTTAAAGCTGTAAAGAGCTGAGGCCTGTGGGGAGAGAAGATCCTCTCTAAGAATAGCACCACAACAGTGTCTTTAATCCCATGGTTAAAGATTACTTAACCATAAAGTCTCAGTAGTTGGAGGCTGCTCAGGGGCAGGATAAATTTAGACTAGGAGAGTTTAAATACATTGTGCCTCTACCAGTGGTGTTGTCAGGACTGTGACCTAATCAAGCCTTCATTATGGAAGCATGTTTCGGACTCATAGTAAAAAACTATGAAGGTAACGGTGAGATAAATTTTAAAATAAGAATAAATTCACACTATGAGATGTATATATAGAGAGAGTTTCAAGATATAAAGATGCATTATGTGATTTAAGTCACTGTTGAAGATGTAAGAGGCATGATTACAAGTTATTGTCATGGCTGTGAGATATAAAGTCACACTGGAAGATTTAAGTCAATTTGAAATCATGTCATACTGTGGGGTTTAAAGTCACTGATACGATATAAAGACAAAAAGTCACAATTGTAAGATTTAAATCCACAGTTGTGATATATAATCACAATTGTGGGATTTAAAGTCCATTGTAAGATATAAAGTCACAATTGTGAGATTTGTGTCACATTATGAGATATGAAGTCAAAATGGTAAGATATAAAGTCAACTGTGAGGTTAAAGTTATAAGATGTCAATCCACAATTGTAAGATTTAAATCACACTGTGAGATTTAAGGTTATGTTTATGAGATATTGAATCACAGTTGTGAGTTTTTAAATTTCACATCTCAAAATGTGACTTTAAATCTCAGAATTGTGACCACATATCACAATTGTGAGATTTAAAGTCACAGTGTAAGATTTGAAGTCACAATTGTGGTATTTGTGAGATATGAAGTCAAAATTGTAAGATATGAAGTCACAACTGTGAGATTTAAAGTCACAATTGTAAGATATGAAGTCACATCATGAGATATAAACTTGAAACTATGAGATTTAAAATCATTGTTATGACATAATTGTAAGATGAAGTTACTGTTATTGTCACAAATGTGAGATTTAAAGACACCGTTATACGATGCCAAGCCACAATTGTAAATTTAAATCACACTGTGAGATATATAAAGTTGAAACTCATATAGTTTTTACATTTCACATTTCAAAATGTGACTTTAAATTTCACAATTGTGACCACATATCACAATTGTGAGATTTAAAGTCACAGGTGTGAAATAGCAAGTAACAATTGTGAGATTTAAAGACAGTGTGAGATTTAAAGTCACAGGTGTTAGATATCTAGTCACAACTGTGAGATTTAAGTCACATTTTGAGAAGTGGAAATTGTGAGGTATGAGGTCACTGTTACAAAATATCAAGTCACTTTGTAAATTCACAACAGTGAGATATAGTTACAATCGTGAGATTTAAAGTTACATCAGGAGAATGAAGTGACAATGTGAGATAAGTTCACAATTGTGAGACTTGTTTCTCCAAATATGATTTTAAAGTGATATTAATATGCAAGTACAAGACTTAATGCAACATATACAGTCACAACTATGAGACATAAAGTCGCTTTAACTTCAGAAAGCAGAGAAAGTCTACAAAAAAAAATAGAAATAAATAAATAAAGCTGTATCATGCTAATTTTGTTCTTTCAGGGTTTCAACATTAAAAGTGTGACCTGTGATGGCATGAAGCTGAACGTGTGGGACATTGGAGGACAGAGGAAGATTCGACCATTCTGGAAGAAGTACCTGGAGAACACAGATTTATTGGTATAACAGCAGCGTTCAGATTAAAATTTCTAACGTTGACTTTCTCAAAGACATTAACCATGTTGTGAGAGTATTTACAGTCATTGCATTTCTATTTTGTGTATCAGTCAAAAAGCTTTTTTCTCTTTAATAGTCCCTTTTCTCTCTCCCTTTTTTAGATTTATGTGATTGACAGTGCAGACAAAAAGAGATTTGAGGAAACAGGATTGGTAAGACTACAGAGAATCAATATGTGACAATCACAGCTTCTCCATTTTTTCCTAAAAAGCATTTTATCTGATATATTAATGCGTCAAGCAATCCACCTTCAAATTTCTTTCACTTGTAATGCGCACAGGCTGGATGTCTTTTGTCTCAAACAGCTGTCAGCACAGATCAAAGGAGATATCATTCTATGTATCTATGGGCGATTTCTAAATTAGATGATTTAAAGGAAAATTTCAAAACAACATTTTCATAGCTTTAAACTTTTTATTGTGTATCATTAACTGGTTCCTCAGTTCGAAGAGTGTTGAAATGGCAGTTTATTTGCAGTTACATTATTTTGGACTCGCCCCCTTAAATTTTTAACTTCCCCTCTAGAAAAATACATAGCAAAGTGTTACAATGAGGGGAATTTTACTTGGGTCTTGCTCCTGAGAAATTCAAAAGATACTTTTTAACAATTCATTTGGTATTCGTACGTGTAAACTGCAAGCTTTTTAGAAAACAACTGAGAGGGGAATAAACTTTATCATGGTGGAAATGAGAAGTGAAAAGGGAACCCTTTTTTATCAGGCCAACAAAATGAGAGTTTGAAGATAAAAAAAAAAGCATTCATTTTAAGATAAATGTATCAAGGTATATTAAATGCAGTTTTTTAAAAAGGTATCATCTAAAAATGAAATTTGTGTTATCATTTGCTCACCCTCAAGTTGTTCCCAACCTTTATAAATTGAACACAAAAGTAGATATTTTTAAGAATGTGGGTAACTAAACAATTGCTGGTACCCATTGACTTTTTAAGGGCATAGTCTTGGGTTCAATCCTTAGTGTACATACCATACAACCATATAGTATAGGCCAATACTACATGAATGGAGATTCACAATATGCTAACCTGCTGATTACACTCTTTTTGACTCCTCTGCATTGACTTTCTTCCACAGGAGCTCTCAGAGCTCATTGATGAGGAGAACCTAAAGGGTGTGCCATTGCTCATCTTTGCCAATAAACAGGACCTGGCCACAGCCTCTCCGGCCAGTGAGATTGCAGAGGGCCTCAACCTGCACACATACCGAGACAGAGAGTGGCAGATCCAGGCCTGTTCTGCCGTATCTGGGGAGGGTGTACAGGTTTGTAAATATCTAGTGAGATTATTTCCATTTTACCCTTATAGGAATAGTTTATCACATTGGTTTTTCATTTTTTCTTTCAGGATGGCATGAACTGGATCAGCAACAATATTATAAATAAGAAGAAATGAATCTGCTCACTTCCAAGTGTTATTTTGTACAATTGCTCTGATTCTTCTGCTTGTGTAAACCACACATAAAATATTTACTTCAGAAAACTCTTTTTGTAATTATATTAATGATCTTTCTTCTTGTTTATAAATTGGCTGCCAACAGAGACTTGCAGGAAAACAACTAAACAAATCATTTTTCCCTCTCTTATCTCTTATGCTCTTGCAGAGAGTTTCTGTTGCTCTCTGAATAGACAAGCTTTCTTTAAAATCTGCAAATCATGCTTTCGCTGTCACGTTTTTGAGAAATATGACATACCAGGGCATAAATAATTCACACAAGCAGATCGCAGCCTAAAATAAGGATGAAGAATCGTTGTATCCATCACAAATACATATAGTCTTCTTAAGCTGTTTTGACAGTTGTCACACTGGAGAATTATCTCTAACAGAGCAAAACTCTTGTACTTTCTGTAAGATAATATGTCAAACCCATGTAATTATTATATTATTTTTTCTCCAGTCTCAGTATGACTGGATTTGGTAGTTTAATATCATGTGTGGACATCATGTGTATGATTATGTGAAATCAAACTGTGACATTAAATTTTCTCTAGTTGTTTAAGATTTGTTGTTGTTGTTGTGTTTTCCAACATTTTTGGAAGATCTAAAAAAAGATGTTCACGCAATGGGTGTGTAATAGTGATATTAATCGCATGACAAGGAAGACAGTTCAAACTGTCCTTTTAATTGTAATCTACAGAAGAACAGGTATTTCAACTAAACATCAACTTAAGCAACATCAATAACCAGCAGGGAATGAACAGAAACGGGGAGTACTTATAACAAAGCAAGAGAGGGACTAATGACTAAATCTGTCAGTTAACAACCCTGGTGGTTCCCTAGACAAAAAACGGAGAGGATTTTTTCCAGTGGATTTTGGATTATTGCAGAAAATAAGCTCTATAACTAACAAAGGCTTGATTATCATCATGATAATCTTCACAAATGAACACAACTTTTGTGCACAACTAAATACAATCACAAAGTAAAAGGCTAAACTAAAACTTTAAAGACTACACATGGTCGCATGACTTTTACGTCACCACCATTATGTTTCTGTCACAAATCATCCCGCTGTGGCTCCCTCCTCTCTCCGCTAGAGGGAGCCTTCATTGCACACATGGACCATAACACACTCCATTACCCATAACCCCTTTATATTTAGTTCACCACTTGGACTATAAATACAGCTTCTTTCCACATTGCAAATCGCGAAGTCTTGATTAGTTCACCTTGTCAATTCCGAGCAATATTTCCCGTGTTTGTCTTCCCGTTGCCGTCCCTATCTGTGCCCTGGTTCTTGATTGTTCTCTGCCTGCCTGTCGACACCCTTGCTTGTTTGTTGGATTACGTTTGATGCTAGCTGCCCGCCACGAGTCCCCGCTCGGTTTTAACTACCCCTTTGTATTTTCCACGCTGTTCCTGTTAGCCCCTGCCTGACCGACCACGATTACTGTTATTAATAAAGTTTTGCGAATGGATCCTCTTGTGTCAGACTCATACGCCAGAGTTTCTGACAGCTCTTTCAGTCTTTATTTTAAAAACATTTTCCATGAAAGTTTGAGTTAGAGAAATGTGTCCCCAACAACCTCTGTAGTATACCATTTCGCCACTTGTTACCAATCGCCTACAAGACAAGTAAAAGCTTGAAAACAATCACAATGTTTTATGATGTAGGAGTTAAAGGTGAAAATATCTTGAGCTTGTGTTAAGCACAGATTTTATTTAAGGCATTTAACCAAAAACCCATTCTAAAAAATTTCTGGGCAATTAAACCGGAAGTGATATCATGTTCATTTTATGGCATCCCTGCAGCACTCTATTTAGCCAAACACTGGAAAAAAAATATCCCCTTCCAAGACCCTTGGCATCCCTTCAGCAAAAGGTATTGAACCTCAGAGGCAGACATAATTGGAAATGACTCAGAGTCTTGCCTTCCTCCCCGGTCACCAGCCTGCACACTTAGTATTATGGCCAGTGGATCAAATTTTCATTAGTGTGGATGCTGAAGCACCACTGTGCTAATCCAAGCCCATTAGATACACACCTCACTTGCTATAATAAGACAGTGATCTAACTAAGGCAAAAAAAGAAGGTCCACAGTGTGTCTGATGTGGTCTCACATAAGCATTTCTACCTCGGGACGGCATACATCATTTAGGCTTGCATAAAGACGAACTCAGGATTTTAAATTGGTAAGTTTTGCTGTAATCAAAGGAATGGTTTGTTCTGTGATCTGTGCGGCTCAGTTTTCAGGTCTGATTTGAGATCAAAGGAGGAATACATATGTATCTATTACAAGGAAAGGGTCGAATCAGATTCATTTGTTGGGGGGAAAAATATAAAAACTATTAATCCTACTGGACTGGTTTTATTGAAGGGTGGACACTGTTAATATCACCATGCCTGTGCCATACACTGTCGTACTCAAGAAAGAGCAACTGGAGCTGTGCTCAGACACAGATGGAGGTAAGACACATCCGAAGCAGTTTTTTTTCAAACAGCATGTCATCTCAATGGATCAGACTAATTCAATTAATTCAATAAAAGCAAAAATGCAAAACAGACTGTAAAGTGAACATTTTCACTTTGTGCTCTGGCATGTCTCAATTGCTTTGACTCGGTTCCCAAACAGTAAGGGTATTTGTAATGTAATATAACAGCAGGAGACTAATGCTTTACTCCAGGAGATCATGACTCACCCACGCCTGATTGGGAAAGATTTGAACCCTCTTAAACATTACTGAACAAACAGCAGGCTGAGGTTACACCCAGATGCCTTTGTCAAATTTAATGATTTAATCACAGTCATACATACTGTGCTCATGAATGGAGAGCAAAAGATGATGACAGAGAATGTTAGACATTAATTATGAATGATAATACAGTATTAAAGAAAACCTGTCTATAAAAAATGGTTTTTCATTAACTTTCAGAGGAATGGCAAGTAATTAATAATTTATAGTGAGGTAATTACTAGTTTATAACATTGGAATTAATGTCATAGAGGATTGTTGTTCTGTGATTATTATCAACGTATTGCAACATATCTGTAAAGGTAAATCAGCAAGTTTGAACCTGGGGAAGAAGATCAGTGTTCCTCAGGATCTGATGATGGAGGAGCTCAATCTGCTGTCCAACAGAGGATCTATTATGTTTCACGAGAGACTCAAAAGAGTGGAGAGGTTCACCTTGGAGAATATAGCACAAAGGCACCTCAGTGTAAGTTATCTTACTGTGTTCACCAGGTTAAAGTCAACATGAGATCAGAATTGGCCCAGTTTTTTGGCCTGAATGATACCAATAAGCAAATAGCTATTTTATTGTTTTAGGATAATGTCACAGGCAAGACTATTTCTATGCAGGTTAACTTAAATATTGTGGCAGGAAACATGTTTGAATAAAAAGTTTTACCTTTGAGATATGCTGAAATTGTCTTGAGGGTGAACTTGCCCTTCTGCCTCCATGTCAATCGACTGCAAACTCACATTCAGGTCCCGCTCTTTTTTGAAACGCACACTTTTCTTGATCCAATCAATCCTTGGTGGATAAAAATCAAGTCCCACCCTGTTTTATAATATTAATAATAATATCCTGTTTCACTCAGAGTTGCAGAGTTGACTTTTACTTTACAGAAGTAAAATGGGTTGTGAAATCTATTTGAATGTGAAACTGGAGGTGCCCATTCCTCCTCCTAGAGGGCCAACTTCCAGAAGAGTTTAGCTCCAACAGGCTGCCTAGATGTTTCTAATCACCCTGATGATTCTGATTAACTAGTTAGGCATGTTTAATTACTGCAGAGGCTGAACTCTGCTAGAAGGCCCTCCAGAAGCAGGACTACACACCCCTGAGCAAAACTAAAGATGCTTAGTGAGCAAATCTACTAGTAACTCAAGGGTGTTCAATCCAGCACCGGGAGGACCACCTTCCAGCAGAGTTTCTTGAACTAATTAAACACACCTGAACAAGCTAATCAAGGTCTTGAGATTCACTAGAAACTTCCAGGCAGCTGGTTGGAGCTAAAACCTGCAGGCCCAGGCTCCAGGAGCAGCACTGGACACCCCTGAAGTAATTAACCCAAATGGTTCTGGTTCAGAATGGTTCAGTGAAGAACCCTGAACATTCATAACACCAGTCCATTTCACAAAAAGTCCTTTAAATTATTAAAATGTTCTTCACACTAAGAAAAAAATCATTTAAGAACTGTTCACTGAAAGATTCTTTGGAGAATCTTTTATTTTTAAGCGTGCAGGTTCAGTAATAATGGATGATCTTTTAACACTGTCTAGCACTTAGCGGAAACACTTCAAGACCAGAATGCCACACAAGGAGAGAAAGAAAGTGATTGCTTCACTTCTGAAATTTACATCAACCAGCCTGGAAAGAACAGCTTAGTCACCGCACTAAAGCACACGGTTGCTAAGAAAGGAAATCCAAGTGTGCTTGCACCTGGTAAATACAGAAAAATGTGTATCTTTAATTCTGTATGAGTACATTAAGATTTCTGTTGTTCTCAAAGTCAAAGAAAAATCTCTCTCACACAGGTTATGGGGGGCCTTTGAAAGAGGTTCCTCCTGAAAAGTTCAATGTCACTGTGATTCCCAAGTCTTACCAATCACCCTGGGAGGAAAAGCCCATTGACAATGAGACTCTGTTGGCTAACATCAGTACCTATCTGCCTGAGCCACCTTTCAAACTCACCCCAGCCAACTACAAATGCTTCAACAGGTACAAATGAATCACAACATAATGATACTTTCACCCTCATTAGTAAACTCTGCATGAAGTGAATGTTCAATTAAAACTTGAAACAAAGATTAATTCCATTTACTTTCTAAAGCAGGGGTTCTCGACTCTGGCCCTCGAGCTCCAACCCTAATTAAACTCGCCTGAACAAGCTAATAAAGGTCTTTAGTATTGCTTAAAAGTTAAAGGCAGGTGAGTTTGATCAAGGTTGGAGCTAACTCTGCAGGAAAGTGGGACAGATTGGAGTTAATCTATATTTAGGGGTACATTTCATGTCATCCAAAAAGTATTATTTTTTGATAAATAAACTACGTGGTAGAAATACATAAGCATAATTGCTTTTAAATATGTTAATGAAAATTAACATTAACATTTGATTCATTATTTTGGACAAACGCTGTGTCAAATGAAACATGAAGTACTACATGTTTGATAACACATTTGTTTGAAAGTCTATTCTCCAGAGTTTTTGAGGTTATCTAACTGATTTAAAAATAGGATTTTGAGGCTTCATAATGGGCATTCTGTGGGATGCTATCATGAAGGATGCAACTTTTCTTTAATATAAATCCACAGTATGCTAAATTTTATATATATGTCAAATCTATATTATTATATAGGTTTAAGTCAATCATGACAAATTGACAATGCAAATCATGGCAATTCCTATGTAATTTCTGTGTAATTACCTTTTTTTAATCAAAAACACTCTTGACACTAAATTGCCAATGTCGTCAACTGTGTTACAGTTAACATTTCTGAAGTGAGAAGTTAGTCAAATTAACAATACATGAAATGTACCCCTAATTATAGAATGACTCATTGCGAATAATTCTTCATTGCATGCATTGTATTACTTTTCTACTGATCGCTACACAAGCTATTAAATAATGTTGACATTTAGTTTCCCATTGACAATCCTGCTAAAAATCCTCAGGCATAATTCAGATTATGGAAGTACTGATCTTCATCAGACACAGGGGGTGGGGGCAGAGCTGTTGAAAAATTGTGAGAAAGGGAAAGCTGCTCTACATTATAAAATACAGTTGAGTTCAAAAGTTTACATCCCCCTTTCACAATCTGCAAAATGGTAATTATTTTACCAAAATAAGAGGGATCATACAAAACATATGGTATTGTTTATTTAGTACTGACCTGAATAAGATATTTCACATAAAATATGTTTATATATAGTTCACAAGAGAAAATAGTTGAATTTATAAAAATCCAGAATGATCCACATTTTTTGTTTTGTTTGTTTGTTTAGTGATAGTTGTTTATAAGTTCCTTGTTTGTCCTGAACAGATAAACTGCCTGCTGTTCTTCAGAAAAATCCTTCAGGTCCAACAAATTCTTTGGTTTTCCAGCATTTTTGTGCATTTGAACCCTTTCCAACAATGACAATGACAATGGATTCATATGCAACTATTACAGAAGGTTGAGTCATTGTTTGAAAGGGTTCAAATACACAAAAATGCTGGAAAACCAAATGATTTATAGGACCTGAAGGATTCTCACAGTGCTTCATGTATATGAATGGGACACTAATATGTTCTTTTGGCACAATTTGCTTGTCAAGTTTCCCTGACTTTACCCTGTAAAGTAGCTTTCCTCTAGGAATCACACACAACCACTTCTCTATCCCATAAATTAGTAGTTTAAGTAAGTAGCAAAGGTCTCTCAAAATGGTGGTTGAATTAAGGAAGGACATCAGCCACTACTAGTAACAGTATACATAAAAGACTTCTTAGTATGTCTGGCGTGGGAAGGCTGCCTGCCAAAATATTATTGGTTTTAAGGTCAGGCCCTGAAACAGAATTTGTCTCTTGAAACCTTACGCTAGTCCTGGCTCATGCATCAGTATGTGGGTGAAAAAGACTTGTTCCACTCAGCTGTTAGGGAAAGCAAGACTATTTTTAGCAATAAAGCGCAGTCATGAACAACAATAATTGTCATTCTTCACAGAGCTCCTACACCATTTGGTGGGACAGCAGGTACTGTGAGGACTCTGCCACTACCTGGCTTTGAGATGCTGCAGGCTCACACAGAGCCACACCTGACCTGGGACACGATGTGCCATCGCCCCAATTTCAACCGTGCTCCACGTGGCTGGGGCACCCAGTACGGTGCAGAGTCTCCTGATCTGTGAAGCTGACATACTCAACTATTCTGGCAAACTACAACTGAAAACTGAATTTCTCAAGGGTGCCTAAATTGCTACTGTGAATTGTGAGCTGAGCCATCAAATACCAATTTAAAGTTTACATACATTGTCTATTAACATGCTATAACAATGTTTACATAATCTTTCACACAATATTTCAAAATGTGAAGCTTCTTTAATGTAACCACAAACCAGACGGATGTACGATTTAAAAAAAAAAAAAGTCTTAAAAACAATTCAGGACAATACACTTCAATCTTTACAGAAAAAGGGGACGAGATGGACACTAGCACGAAATGTAATATGAATCCTGGAATATTCTAGAGGTGTAGGACAATAAAGTGTCAAACAAATAAAGACTTCAGGTGCATGAAATAGTCAATAGTGCCCCCACTTGGTAATCATTGGTCACTGCAACCAATTCTTTGTCATTCGGCTATAAAACAGCCATATCATGTGTTTCATATCACTACATACAAAACATAAAAACTGACAAGAAGATAACAGAAACCATCAAGGGCTATTATAAATCAAATGCTTAAAAAAAAAAGTTAAATGTAATGGTTTAAATTCTAAGCTGGTATTTTTCCAAAATTTTCCTTGTTCATGATGTATTCCATCCTACACTCTTACTCTGAAAATGATTGACAGATATAAACACTTATAAATGAGGGCAGAGGTGACATCACTCTGGGTTCAGTTATTCAGCCGTCATTGCTGAAACGTGAGGTAGCTATATAACAATCTAAGGACCTCCATGGCGACTTGCATGGGCGCCCATCCTCTGAGGATCCTGGGATGGGTAGTGGACCTGTCCGGGGGGCCTCATGGCCATTGGAGGGGGCATTGGCGGGGCCATGGGATCCATGGTGTGGAACATTGGTGGACCAAAACCTGGAGAGAGGAGATAAGGTTAATGGTTTCTCAGAGTACAAAAAAAGAGGAAGGAGGAAGTAAATGGGATGAAACTCACCAGGTGGTGGGGGCATGGCAACCCCAGGCGGAGGAGGAAGTCCCAGGTTCATAACAGCAGGGGAGCTGGTGGGAGCCAGGTTAAAGTAGTTGGTGGAGGCATCTTCGTCAGACACAGGGGGTGGGGGTAGAGCTGTTGAAAAATTGTGAGAAAGGGAAAATTCACACATTGCTCTACCTTATAAAATACAGTTGAGGTCAAAAATTTTCAAAAGAATCTGCAAAATGTTAATTATTTTACCAAAATAAGAGGGATCATACAAAATGCATTTTATTTTATTTTTTTTAGTACTGACCTGAATAAGATATTTCACATAAAAATCGTTTACATATAGTCCACAACAGAAAATAGTTTAATTTATGAAAATGACCCCGCTCAAAAGTTTACATACGCTTGATTCTTAATGCCATGTTACCTGAATGATGAATGATCCACAGTTGTTGTTCTTTTTTTTTGTTTGGTTTTAGTTGTTCATGAGTCCCTTGTTTATCCTAAACAGTTAAACTGCCCACTGTTCTTCAGAAAAATCCTTCAGGTCCCACAAATTTAATTTTTTTTTTTTGTGTGCGCGCGCGTGTATCTGAACCCTCTCCAACGATGACTGTATAATTTTGAGATTCATCTTTTCACACTGAGGACAACTGGAGGGACTCATATGCAACTATTACAGAAGGTTCAAATGCTCACTGATGCTCCAGAAGGAAACAATGCATTAAGAGCTGGAAACTTTTCGAATTTGAAGATCAGGGTAAATCTTCTGGGAAACATGTAAGTATCTTCTGATGGACAGTACTATATATAGGTAGTATATATAGGCAAACTTAGAAAAATGTAAACATCTTCATTCTGTTCAAAAGTTTAAACCCCAGGCTCTTAATGCATAGTTTTTCCTTCTGGAGTGTTTGGACCTTCTGTAATCGTTGCATAGGAGTCCCTCAGTTATCCTCAGTGTCAAAAGATGGATCTCAAAATCATACAGTCATTGTTGGAAAGGGTTCAAACACACAAATGCTGAAAAACCAAAGAATTTCTTGGACCTGAAGGATTTTTCTGAGGAACAACGGGCAGTTTAACTGTTGAGACAAATGAGGACATGAACAACCATCACTAAAAACAAACAAACAAAAAACCCGGCTGTGGATCAATCAGGTAACAACATGGCATTAAGATTCAAGTGCATGTTACTTTTGAACGGTGTCATTTTAATAAACTCTGTTGTTTTTTTCTTGTGGACTATATGTCAACGTGTCTTATGTGAAATATATCATATTCAGGTCAGTACTTTTTTTTTTACCAGTGTGGATCAAGCTTTAAATAAATTTGAATGAATACCAGGGCTGCAACAAGCGATTATTTTGGTAATCGATTAATCTAACGATTATTAGAACGATTAATATCGACTAATCGTTGATTATTTCACTGATTAATCTGTAAACTTTCATTGATTATTCATCTTTTACAATTAGTAAAAATATTATGTTATACATATTCTAACATATAGGTCACTTCAGCTTTACTAAAACATTATGTAATTACAATTATTATACAATTACTTGGTAATACTTTACAATAAGCCTCATTACTTAACATTAGTCAATATAAACTAAGAATGAACAACTTTTACAGCATTTATTCATCTTAGTTAATGTTAATTTCAACATTTACTAATGCATTTATAAAAAAAATCACAAGCTGTGTTTTTTTAACATTTGGTAAATGCACTCCGAACTAACATGAACAAACAATGAACAGCTGTATTTTTATTAACCAACCTTAATGAAGACTAATACATAAATGTAATAAACTCATTTTAATTCATTCATTTTAATTAATACATTAGCTAATGTTACAAATGATACCTTATTGTAAAGTGTTACCAGTTCATTATACAAATAGATGTATTTGGCATTTAAAATGAGATGGCAGACAGAGAAACTGTCTTATACACATTCTGCCTAACATCTCCTTTTGCAAGGCAAAATAAAGGTAAGTGATAAGATGCTCTGTTTTTTGGATAAACTATTTTATTCAAAACATGTCTTAAAATACCTTTTAGGGTTATAACCAAAACAGTCCTGAGGTAGATCAAGTTTGAGGTTTGATCTCTGTAAACAAAACTATTACTTTAATTAAATTATTTGTTTCCACTAATAAAAATATTTTCTCATTAGCCAGCTCCACACTGAAGAGCTGCTTTATAACAGGAAATCAAGCTGTAATTCTAACTGAAAGCGACAGGTTTTTCATGGTAAATACCGCAAAGCTGTTAGCTATCTATTGCATAACGGACTATATAAATAAACATGATGTGAGCAGACATTACAGGAGTAAGTTAACGTTACTGAACTGCATACATCCGCATTGTTGTAATCAGATGCATTTTTAACTGCTGCTTTCACACTGCTGTCAGTTTTTGTTGTGTTTATTTTATTACTGAGAGGTAAGCGCACAATATATATTTACATATTCATCAAAACGCCGCTCAGATTCTGCTGCGTTTGCTCTGAAGTGCTGTCTTCTTCTCTTGAATTGCCTCCATGAGGGCTGTCTTGCGTTACAGCGCCACACTGATCAAACCGCATTATAGCAGGCATTACGTCAAATGAGATCAAACGACTATTCGGAAAAAAACAAATATTTGTCGATAATCTTTTACTGTCGACATTATCGATAATGTCGACTAATCGTTGCAGCCCTAATGAATACACAAGCTATCCATGCAAATCACAATTAATAAATACACAAGTACAATATTTACTATATAAAACATGCCCATGTGTAAAAGACATACCACCAGGGAGGCCGGGCACTGGTTCCAACCTGATTCCACTCTCCGTCACCCCATCCTTCTCTCTCTCTTTTCCTCGAGCCGCCTGTGACCTGAACGACACACAACAACATTCAGGGCTGTCACCACATAAATATTACCAAATTGAATGTCAGATTTTTCGTGCACAATTAGACACCGACCTGCCCCATTTAACATTAAGTCGGCGTCCATTAATGATGAGTTTATTAAAGGACTTCTCTGCAGCTGTCTCTGCGGCCTGCCGTGTGGCGAACTGGATGAACGCACACTGCTGCCTTTGAACGATGGTGATGGTACGAATCTCTCCAAACTGGTAGAAGTGATTCCTTAGTTTAAAAAAAAAAAAAAAAAAAAAAAAAAAAGTAAACATTTACAATATAACATAACAAAATATACTCTTTTAATAGTCTTAACCTATTATAATAATAATAATATTTACTTTATTATTTTATTTCAGTTTTAGTCATTTTCAGTTAGCATTTTTTTCTTATTGCAGTAAGTAGCCATGGCAATATTTCTAGATTTATTTCAACTGGCAAACATATCTTTAATAGTTTTAGCTTCATGAACTCTGAAGTGCATTCACCTGAGCTCAGAGTCTGTAACGTCTTCTCCCAGCCCTCCGATATAGAGTGTGGTGATCGACTTGTCATCCGGAGTGTCCAGTCTGGGCATGGTGGAGGCCCGCTTCAGGAGTTTGTCAGCCACAGGATCATTAATTCCATAGAAACGATCCTTAATATTCTGATCAGCCAATGGATCATCTGGATCTGTGGGCTTTTCATGCCTGTGAAATTAAAGCAATATTTTTAGTGTCAAAAACAATCAAAATTCATAATCACTCCATAAAAATGCATGAGGTTTATTAAGCAAGCTACTTGATAAAAGACAAGCAGCAAAATGAAAATCATGACAACCAACACTGGGTGTTTTCTGAAGTAACAGCTTGAAATTGAGAATTGTAGGTCATAAATTATTTTGTTTTACACCCATAAAAATTCTTAAAGTTTTGCTTACCTGTATGGACATTCTTCCCCTCTCTTGCACTCCCCCTTCACCCAGAAAGAACAGATGTGTGGCCTGTTCCTCTTGTAATACGGTGTGGTACGAGCTAGTTTTAGCAGCATATCACTGCTGCTTGGTGCCTTTCCAAGCAGCCCCACAGGCCTGGTGCCATCAGAGTTAGCGATCTACAGAACAAAACATTAGTATTTGACCCATAGATACTTTTATGTATTACTTGAAGCTGTTTAGCATTTGTATTTCTATACTATGTTACCATGTGGAAATCATAACATCATAAAACATGAGTAAATGTGTAATGTACAGGCAAATTACCTCTCTCTCCATATTCTGAGTGTAATACTCCTTATTCACATCTGATCTCGGTACTTCATCTTTAACGGACAGCCCAGTGTCACGAACCTGAATGGGCAAACCTGGACAAAGACAAAAAATAATACTTGTAATTTTTACAACAACGCTGCAAAATTAGTCTTAATTTATCTGAATTATTCCATAAGAATGTTAAAATTAGGATTGTGTCCATTTCTAAACATTTATATTCTGCATTCTGGACTACTACTAATATAGCAATATTTTTTTACACAAATCACCTCAATCTAATGAAAACATAAATTTGCCAAAACATAATTCGAGTATGGTTACAAATCACAGCATTACCGTATTCCAGATCCAGAAGGCAGGTTTGGCAGACATTCTTCATTTTACTGCAGGTCTGACACACTTCTGTCTTCTTAAAGCGCATCCTGACCCCAGGACACCATCGGAACACCGTGAAAGGACGTGCACAGATCTAGAGGATAGCAAATATCGAGAATAAAATAAAATGCCGTACTTACAAAAAAAAAAGTTTTTTTAAAAAAATTTAAAGACAGGCTTCCCACACTTTTTGACCAATGTATTTTCCAAGACTTCTTCATGAACCGGATAAGGATTTTGATTTTAAACAGATTACTTGCATGAGTTTCCATTTGAATAACAGGTACTAAACTAATGTATTAGGCATAAAAACTATCCTAATAACTATAAGAACCCTGTCAGGACAACTTTTTTTTTTTTTTGAGGATGAATGTAGCAGTAATGTTACCTTGCACTCCTTGCCAAATTTCTCTTTGGTCTGTAAAAACAAATACATGTACAGAGTGAAAATGTGTTTAAATACAAAAAATACAACTTCAATTAATTTCAGCTATAATTAATGATGAAACTAATAAAAAAAAAAAACTTACCATCCGGATGTAAGGGTTTTCTCCCAAGCATGTTTGACAGAGAATGGGAAAATCCTGTTCAAATAAGAAAAGGTCAGTGCTGTGCATGCATTTATTCATTAATAATTGTACTTTCACGTATATAACATAAATTTAATATTAAATAAAATAGATTCATATAAAATGCTATTAAATGTTACGAATACGGTTTTGTTAATCAGACACTCGTTCACATGTTAGTGTACATAAGTAATATACTAATTAACGTTATATTATTCATTTCTCATCATTTCATTTCAGTCTCAAAGGGATGTTTATTTGTCTGAACAACAAAGATCAATTTCAACACCGCGACTAGACAGAGTATCTTCGCGTTATTCTGGTTGCACATGTCGGTGCCCGTTTATACTGTACACTCATAAAACAACATTTTAAACTAACGTTATTGACGAGATGACTTTTTTATGTTGAAAGGTTTTTCGTTAGCCATGAGCTAAGCCACTACACAATATGTTCGAATTAGGAAAGGCGTTGATTTGGCGAGCTCATACAAAGCATATAAATGCGCCATTCGTGAAAAGTAATACTCCTTTATATATTCTTGAATAAAAATATTTTATACTCACCGAATCTTCCCAGTTTTGCCTGTTGTAAGTGTTAGACCCTAAAGACGTCGCCATTGCTACAGGCTAGCGCGAACAGAACCTTTACCTACAATGCCTTGCGTCTGTAGAGGTGGAAAAGTATCACAGCGCCCGCTATTGTTGTGGAAGAAAATACACGTTTCGCCTCAAGCAGAATAGAAAAAGTCTGCACTAATGATTTAAGAATTTAATTTAATTCAATGTTCTGTAATATGCTGAAACCTTCCCTGAAACAATATCTTACTTATTTCGGTCTTGCCAGCTCACCCATGTCTGGAGAAAGACATAAATGTCTTCACTGTTTATCAGGTACAAAAGCACTCTTTGCCTTGAATGCAAAGACAAATATTGATGAATGTTTTATTATAAATTTTATTCCTTCAAATCTAACATCCAGAAATGATATTAAAATTTAATCTGTAATATTACAGTACTGGTGGTATGTGTTTAATATTTGATTTGCAAATGTTTTCTTTCTTTCAGCGTTAAAGGTTATGAAAGTTTAAATGTACAATTCATGTTTGTGAATTATTGTTATTATCACTTTCAACATTTAGTAACAAATCTAATTGAAAGTTATATTGTGGCAATTTGCTTTATCTCTGTATCTGAAATGGACTGTGGTAATGTTATTGCAATTCAAAGATCCACTTTATGTATTTTGTAAAACTCACTGACTGCAGTGTGGAGGGACTCAACATATGTCACATGACGTAGAATGTACAAAGGAATGTAGGATGAGCAATAGCATAATAACCACTCAAATGTCATTACAGTCCCCTAGCCCATTAGTGTCAAAGCACTGAAGGCCATGTGATTTAAGACACTGCAGCTTATAAATAAAGAGTGACTGAGATCGTGTAGACTGACTCTCCACTACAACTGATAAATGCACAATGACAAGGTCTATCAGGCTTATACTTTTGATGTTAAAAGGCATTAATATTTGAGATAAATCTAAGTTTGGAAGGCATGTGTGTGATTCTGTCACTATACAAGTATCTATCATATTTTTTAAACTACATTTTTGTACGGTATGGTTTGTACAAAAAAAGTATTTACATAAAATACACACATTAATTAAAATTAATTATCCATCAACGCAGATGACACTGACCACTGCTAAAATCCATCAAACAGTTATGTCTTATATCCCGCTACTTTGCTGTCCACTAGCGGCGAATGCGTGCGCTGCAGCTTCTGAGTCTGAGTGAGCTCCAGCCTGTGGAGAAGAGGGAGTCCAGTTTGTGCGCGAGAGGGACAGTCAGGCTCGAGTTCTGTTGGGTTCTGCCCAGCAGAGACGCACTGCTTACTCCGTACTCGGACCGGGACGCTCGATTCTCCATAGAGCAGAAGGCATAGAGTATCAGGCTGAAAACCTTCCATGCTACATTCATATTTCAGGATTGAAGACTGTCTCACTGCAGCTGCTGCTGGCTGATATTAACTTGGTGAGTGGGTCTTTGAATTCTGGACCATCTAACTTGCTAATATGTAAACTAAACGAATTATGTAAAAAAAGCGTCTGTAGTCGTAGGTTTTGTCTAGGTTGGCACACGCCCTGGAGGTAGCCGAATTATTATAACCGCGCAGGGATAATGGCTATAGTGTTAGTTGGAATGGGTAGCAGGCTAGGTTCTATGTGTCCGTCTTTAGCATAACAGCAGCCCCAAAGGCTGTTTCAAAACACAGTGAGCTGTCTATGCAGATAGCATATTTGGGCGTGTTCGAGCGATTCCCAAAAAGCTGTCTAGGTAGGCAGCTCACAAGGTTTTGAAACACAGCTCAAAGTCTCTCTGGATCATGAACCTCATTTACCTTCTCCACTGTTTAGCTTAGCTTAGCCAGTCTGCTACTGCTCTGGACCTGTTCTGTGTTATATAAACATCTACATTGCCCCAGTATTCTCTAAAAGCGTTTGTAAACACAAAAAAGCGCTGGAAATAGGGTTTTATGTGATAGTTTTATCCGTCCACCGCAACACAACTCGACATTAGCCGCCGCACTGAATCTAAACGGGTCGACTAGCTGTTAGCAAGCTAACAAGCCAGAGAAGAGAAAGAAGTTTGGACTGTATTAAGTTCATTTTCTCCTGCGTTTGAATTGGATTATTTGGGGAGTTTTATGGTTCTTTTAACGATTACAGGTCAGTATATTTTTCTTTTCGGAGTTGTGGGTAATATTATGAATGTATTTGTAAATGCATTTATGTTATTTGAAAGTGTTATGTGGGTACACTGATGTAATTTGACAGTATTCCGTTTTCCAAAGATGTATCTTTTAAATGCAAAAAAAAGAGCAAACTGGTATTGGCTCAGATCTGCAGGTTATGTTTTTGTAAAGCATATTAGTGAAACTAAAATGCCATTCTTCATTGCATGTGCAACCCAAAATCAGTCCTTATGTACAACAAACAATACTATGACAGTATTTACTATTGTCAAATCTCCTGATGAGTAGATACTGTGGTATGATTTCAGATTACTATACAGTGTTTAGTTGGTAGGGTTGTAAAAAGAATGTGCATGTTAGTTTCTAATTAGATTTGTGGCTTTATTTAAGCCTTTAATGTATTAGGGAGCTTATAAATGCGTTATAGTGCTGATGAAGTAAGTGGAGTCTTAAGGTTTCTCATCAAGATTTAGATTAACCTTCATGTGTCGAGAAATTTAGCCACTCTGGTCAAAGCGAGTTGCAACCCCACCAGATAAACAAACAATGTGCATGAGACTGGTCAGCATTGGTCAAATATTTTGGCCCATGCATATTTACCTGTGGTACACTGACTTTCTGTCTGAACAGGGGCTTTGGGAAATATTGGCTGTAGGCGCTGAAAAACAGCTTTGTGGGAAATCAGTGCAGTGGTTGCGGATGGAATATCTGTTAGTGCACAGAAAAACATGTTGGGGCAGCATGAGGCGTTCATAGTGGTTTGTTTCTAGGATTAGGGCAGAAGGCTCTTGTTTTGCTGTTTGAAAAGCTGTATCTGAGTGGAAAGGTTAGAAGATTCAATAATGAGAAATGACTGGCATTCTGAAGCTCCTCGCTGAATAGGCAGAGACGTTGAATGTCTGTGCTCATGCAGGTATTTATCTCTGGTTTGAATGTGAATGACGGAGTCAGATGGAAACCGGGGGCATGAAAATGGGTGGCTCACAATTTGTGTGGCTCTGTGTGCAGCAAGATAAATATCAAATTGAGTTTTTCATTAAAGAATGGAAAGAGACCTTGCCGGCAATGCAGAGAGAACCCAAGTATGACCTCGAGTCAATAAAAAAGAATTTCAGTCTGCCTCTGGCTAGCGGCGAAGAGCTGAGAGTGGTGAACTTTGAGTCAGCGAGTTGTGTGGCTCTCTCAACATCAGGTCCTGGTGTTTGCCTTCGATTCATTGTGTCCTAAAAGGAATATTTAAAGGTTCAATACAAGTTAAGCTCAGTTGAAAGCATTTGTCTGCAACTAGCGATTATTTTGATAATCCATTAATCTGTCAATGGTCATTGATTAATAGGATTAAAATAGCCAAATTATCTAAAAAAACAACAAAGTCAGAATTATTGCACTATGTCTGTTTGTTGCGCATGTGGGCATTCATTCAGAAGTCTGTAAGCTTTAATAGAGACTCTTCTGGACGAGACTTTATGCAAAATGGAACATTTGTGTGACTTTTAAATGTTTACAAATAAGGATATAACCGTAAAATGGAAGTTACGCACTAGGGAAAAAATGTATTAAACGCATTGGTAGGGGCACTTTTCTTGCAGCATCTCACTTTTTGTTTTTTTGTTTTTTCCATCATGTTTTAGATGCATTTTATCCATAGGAATATATTCTGCCCTACATTTGTGCCATAATGTTGCTTACTACAGAAATAATTTTGACTCAACCTTATGCTTTCTTTTAAATCATAAATGCCAAGCTTATAATTTTGTAAAACACTAATTCTTCTGTAGGGTTGGGTATCATTTAAATTTTATCGCTGCCGATACAGATTCTGCATATCGATTCCGATTCTTATCAATTCTTATTCCGTTTCCAATAAGATAAAAAAAATTAAAGTTTTATATATTTATTCTGTCTTTTGCAGCTAAATAACATCAGCAAAAATCAGCAGCCTATAGAACACTTCGGGCTACTAAAGGGACTTTTGCCTTTAGCAAAAATAACTAGACTTATATAAATTTTAAACATTTATTTGTTAAAGACAAACAATCAGTAATAAAATAGGAACAAACTAATCAATTTACAATAGCATAAATTAATACAACTGAACAAATTTTAGGAATAGAAATTGAAATCAAATTTTTAAAAACACTATAGTTTTCTTTTCATTAAAAAAATATAGAGTAATCCTCATTAAAGGTAGATATTCAGTCGAGATAAGTGAACGATTTTTTTGTTGTTCTTTGATTAACATTAATGACAGGCAAAACGTTTATTAGGCTGCTGTTGTCTCTTTAAAGGTGCAGTATTTAAGATTGACAACTAGCGTTTAAAATGGGTACTGCAGTCCAAAATTAAAATATTGGAGAGAACCATTTATACCGCTTTCTCCTACTCAGACTTGACACGGGTTGGCCAGATTGAGGACACGCGACTGCCTTGCACTATAATTTGATGAGTTTATTTACTGTGTTTTAATGTTCCTTTGCTCATAGATCATTGTGCAGTATGTAATATTGCCAGCTAGTCATTGAAATGGGTACCGCAATTCCGTCCCGGAATCTGTCCAAAATGCACATTTCAGAGTAGAATTACTGGCATTAGTTTTCAGAGTAACAGTTATGTAAACATAACATGTTTCCTAAATATCTACAAATATATTATGTTATTTTTTGGCTTAAGAAGAGTCAAAATCTGACATACAGCACATTTAACACTGCACGCGGATCGAAAAATAGTGTTACACATTGTCTTTCAAAACGGTTTACGTTCAAGACAACAAGCAGCTGTTTATGATGATATAGCCTACTGATATAGCCATATCGGTCGGTAAATGTGAAACAGAAATCAGTTCCGGGCTAGAACAACCTTTTCAGCAGTGGAAATGCACTAAATGGTTCGAGAACTGACGCAGACTGGGAACCCACACCGGGACCGCAGTTTTCTGTGCCTGCGCTTCAGGTGTGTGCTCCGCACTCAAACTGTGTGCAAGTTCATTTTCTTCCTGTGCTTAAATTGGTTAAAATCACATTAAAATGAAGTGTCTTATCAAATACCTGGTTCTTTGACATTTGAAATGGAACCGGGTCTCGATATAACAATTATTTTGTTTAAAATGTGTATTATTTAAGCTAAGTTGCGAAATTGGATACAACTTGCATAGAAATCATGTTACTATGCATATTGTTTATGTTATGGCTATTGAAACAGTTACAGTGACTTACATTCTGAAACAATCCCATTCACTTTCATTGTAAGTACCTCACTCTAAAGGTGTATTCACACCTGTCTTGTTTGGTTCGATGGAATGCAGATCTTTTGGGCAGGTGTGAATACAGCGATCACACTTGGGTGCGAACCAAACAACCGTAACAAGATCCAGCTGAAGAGGTGGGTCTGGTTGGAACTAATGAATGGATGTGTACTACATGTGGTTTTGTTTACAATTTTTGGTTCGCTTGCAAAAAAAGCAGTGTGAATGCAAACCATGTTGTATTTGATCCTGACCAAAGCAAGTGTACTAGCGGACTTTCCTGGTGTGAATACACCCTGATTCAGATTTTTGCTTCTTTTCATTTAAAGGAAAGGAGGGGCAAGTGGAAGCCATTTTATGCTAATTTTTGTGGTCAACTTGAACCCGGGTTATTCTTTAAAATACTAATGTTTTTGTATTGATGATTATCTTGTAACCCAGGGCAAAATGTTTATGCTGAATGAGGCTAGCAGCAGATGATTTTCATATGAGGTTGGTATAACAGCAGTAATGCCTAAAGCGCTCCAGTTGCGGACATTCTGACCCTTCCCCCTCAGGTTAAAACCCCCTTTACTAGTGGATTGGTCCCGGGTGAGACAGCAGTCTGTAGCGCATCTAATGCACTTGAGCCCTCGCTGTGCAGTGCCTTGGGTTCACCTCTCATGACTGGATAGAGCCAGGGGGGTGGTCTGCCACGAGCAATCAGGCAAATTAAGCAGGGCAGTGGGAAGCGGAGTGCGCTTAGAGCTCGATTTTACTCCCGCAGCACATCAATAGCTTAGCTTTCTTCTCTTTCTCTGAATAGCAGTGTTTTTGATATATGAAACATTAGGGCAAGTGCATTTACGTAACTGATGAAGAAAATAGTTTTGGATCCGTGTAGTGGCCGTTTACTAACATTACAACAAAGCTTTCAAATTACTAGTGATTGGGCTCCTTGTGTAATGCTATCACACATTTGGTTTTGAAAGAATTATGAATTACAGTAATATCCCAAATTGCATGGGAGCATTTGATTTGATCAAAATACCCTTTTGATCATTGGCTTTCAAATGGTATGATTTTTTTAAAAGGCATAGTTTGACCCCAAATTTAATTTAGCCTATTCTCCCCATATGTTATTCCAAACCTGTATGACTTTCTTATTCATTATTGTCTAATATATGCAACTTTTTAATGTTGTCAGTGTCACTTTGAGAAATAAAATAAGCCAATATATATGTGACCCTGGACCACAAAACCAGTCGTAAGTAGCACGGGTATAGCAATAGCCAAAAATACATTGTAAGGGTCAATTATTGATGGCCAAAAACCAGTATCATGTCCAGAATAGTCAAAAAATCTTTTTTTTTCATCTCAGAAACATTGCAAGACTTCGCCCCATGTTATCCCTTTCTGTTGCTGAAAAATTGATAAACACTTTTATATTTTCTCGTATCGACTACTGTAATGCTTTGCTTGCTGCAGTTTCTAAAACCACCTTAAGACGTGACGTGACGTGACGTGTGGCCAAGTATGGTGACCCATACTCAGAATTTGTGCTCTGCATTTAACCCATCCAAGTGCACACACACAGTAGTGAACACACACACACACCGTGAACATACACCCGGAGCAGTGGGCAGCCATATTGCTATCGCTGCGGCGCCCGGGGAGCAGTTTGGGGGTTCGGTGCCTTGCTCAAGGGTCTCACCTCAGTCGTGGTATTGAGGGTGGAGAGAGCGCTGATTAATCACTCCCCCCACCGACAATCCCTGCCGGACCTGGGACTCGAACCTGCAACCTTTCAGTCACAAGTCCGACTCCCTAACCATTAGGCCACGGCTGCCCCAAGTTTTTTTTTCTTAAGTAAGCTGCAGTCAAAATTTAGCCGCTAGAATTCTGACAAGGACCAGGACAAACGAGCACATCTTGCCAGTTTTAGAGTCGTTGCACTGGCTCCCTGTCAGGTTTCGGATTGATTTGAAAATTCTCATGCTGACCTGTAAGGCTTTGCATGGTTTGGCACCACATTACTTGTCTCAACTTTTAACTATTTATACTCCAAGTCGCGATCTCCGTTTCTCTAAATCTGGTCTTTTAGTGGTACCCCCTACTCGTTTACGATCTGTGGGTGACCTTCTCTTCCTTCTGAGATCAGACATGTGTCATATGGATGCTGTTTACTGTTTTTCAATATTATTGACATTGTTTTAATTATTTTAATTTTTATGTTTTACCTTTTTTTTCTGTGTAAAGCGCTTTGAGATGTACCTTTTAAAGGTGCTAAGAAAATAGTTTATTATTATTATTATTATTATTATTAGGATATTATGTGAAGACCATATTCCATGAAGATATTTTGTAAATTTCCTACCATACATTATCAAAACTTAATTTTGGATTAGTAATATGCTTTGCTAAGAACTTCATTTGGACAACAAGGCATTTTATTTATTTTTATTTTTTCACTTAATATTTTGATCCTTTTTTGCAATCTCAGATTTCAGATTTTCAAATAGTTGTTTCTCGGCTAAATATTGTCTTATCCTAACAAACCATACATTAATGGAAAGCTTATCTATTTATCTTTCAGATGTATAAATCTCAATTTCAAAAGATTAGCCCTTATGATTGGTTTTGTGGTCCTGGGTCACATATTTAATCTGATTAAATAATAGCCAATGTTCGTTTTTTCTAATTTTCTTACCTATTGTTAAAAAACAAATTCCAGAAACCCAAGAGCTTTTCAATACCATTAAGCCAATAGTTTAACATAATGATAATTTAATTTCAAGAATTTTTGGTTGCATAAATTTTACAATTTAAGTTATTCCCACCACCACAGATTGATTGCACATGTTAAAACCATTTTTTAAATTCCTTTTTTTTTTTTTTTTTTTTGGTAGCCTGTGGTCAGTGTGTGCGCTTTCTCAGTTTTCCTAGAGAACTTTTGTTTTTTTTTCAGCATTCATGCTGATGTGAGTCATTTTGGTGGTTCTGTTCTTGTAGGTGTAGTTTTAGTGCAAAGTCTGAATCCTATAATTTGCTATTTTAATTCTAGGTACACGTCAACTAGTGCTTGAGATGAGATTACAGGTCAGGGTAATAAATGAAGAATATATAATGACTATATCTAAACCATTAATTTTGTTAGAACATTTTAATAAAGAAGCGTCACGTGCCATGAGTTGCGATGGGAAGTGTGTTGCATAATAGCTGTGTACTCTGTAAAACTGGTAACACATCATTATTTCCATGTTAATTTACTTCATGTCTTCTACCACCGGATGTGGACCTCTGAATGAGGTCAAGTGTTACAGGAAGTACGTAAAGGCATCAAAAAAATCAAGCTTAATATATCTTTCTTGGTTAGAGATTGGTGGGAGTTAGACACAATATGCTGTGTTTTGAAATTTACTTTTTTAAAACTCTCAAAACTGCAGATCATGTTTTTGTTTAAAAGGTAATTACATATCTAGTCAATTAAAAAAAGTTTTGGTTTCCTCGCAGACTTCTAATTTCCATTTGGCTAATGACAAAATGGGGAAAAATCCTATACTTAAAGGCTAGAAACACGCAAGCATCATGGAGGTAACTTTAGCCACTCACATTTTCTTAAGGAAATTTAAAGGACGAGTTATTTGAATACTCTCATCCGTTTCCTAAATGACGGAGGCCAGGAATATTGAAATATTAAAATTTATATCTCATTTGTTGCATAATATAAGAGCCTGTGCTTTCCCCCCATGTTTGATTAATGCACAAACGTCTCATGGTTGATTAGTTGACATGAAGTGCACACATGAATTAGCCTAATTGCTCTTCAGTAATTAAAGGCAACATCGTATGACGAGCGACTCCTTGCCAAGGCTCAGCCAGCGAAGCTTGAAGTTTGAGTCGGTGACAGATAATGTATTGAACAGGCTCTGGAGTACATCCTTTATCACTTCTCTTCTTTTTATAGTTGTTGACAAGTGACTCAAGATGGTGGTGGTTTCTCATCTTGTGAAGTGTAAGTGCACTTCGGGTCATTGACTGAAAGTTGGTCAGGTCTTCTTCTGAGTGCAAAAGCAAAAGTTTTAATGACCATGGTTATCTAAATTCTCAACTGCTGCCCTTGAACTGCCTGTTTTGTTTCATTTGCTGTGACAGGTCTGCTTGTTATCAGCCTTTTTAGGGATGTTCTGTTCATTTAACTTATCAGGAATATTGTGAAATTGCATAGACTGAAAAACAGCAAATATTTTAAGTGTTACTTTATGCCCTGAAAATAAATTAGTTTATTTGACTTTAGTTTAGGGAACTATGAAATATGTTAACAAGTTTAATGGAAATTTCATTGGTTTTTCTACAAATTGATTATTAAAATCAATCAATGTTACCAGAGCTAACATGAGTACAATTGTTGTTTTTGCCTTGATGACATGTCTAAAAAGAAAGTGTATATGTCAGAAGAGCTTTTTTAGCAAACATTTATTAGATATTCAGGCTGCTTCGTAAGATGTAAATAAACATACAAGTCATAAAATATGTAAACATGCATCACTGCACTGCTCATGTGCATAAGATATTTTTGATTGAGATATTTTTTTGTCTGTGAAATCCAGGCTTAAGTCTCATAAGTCACACAAAAGTTTGATTTCAACCATCAGTTTCACTGATTTCAATCTTTGTCTTGCTTTACTCAGTTAATATTCAAGATATCAAGGTTACATTTTTACAGAATGTTCTTTACCTTATGAAGAATGATTTTTATGTAGAAAACAGTAAATCACAAAAAAAATGACTAGCTGTTTTCACAGCCAGGGTCACATTTATTAGATGATTTAAGGTCTCTGCCACCCCTTCCAGTCCAAATGAAATTTAATTCAGAAAAAGCTCAGTCAGATTGACTGAAATGTTTGCATGAAGGCTTTTCAGTCCAGTTAAGCCAGTTAACTAACAGATTATTTGGCTGCATGTAAACAGCAATTGAGAACCACAAAGAATTCCATTCATATAATATTCATTTTCCACTCTCTTTTGCACTGCGGGACGTCTGCACCATAATGCCATTCGCTACACTGCAGCGTCACCGGTGTGCGGCATCACGACAGCACCGGCAGCCAACAGCTGAGAAACTTGCCGGTGGTTCTGTAACGCAATCACTCTTAATGGCATTGAAACGTCTGGGATTCTCTCTAAATCTGATGCTGATACATTTCAGATGCATGTTATACAAGCAATTAACTCTATTGCTCTGCTACGCCAGTATTATCAAAATAATGGACACTTAGCAGAAACTCAACCAGCTGTTTTTCCACGGCTAATCTTTTAATGTTGAAGGGAGTCGAGGTAAAGGCATTTATTTTTCCTCTGAGTCCTGGAATTATCATTCATTTTCTTTTCATAAGCCCTCTTATCATTAAAAAGGTCCTACAGTCTTTCAGTATCCATTAAACGTGAGCATAATTGTGGGGTCAGACTAATCTTTCGAGTCTAATCTGTAGTATATCACAGAGAGGATGGGTTTTCATTGGTTAAGCCAGATACAATCAGAGAAAAAGTAATGCGCAACAGCAGTCAGATCTGGTGTTTTATGTGCTGATGTTGCCTCATTCAACCCTAGTGACATTGGGGTGGTGAAACTTACAAAATGAGATGTGAAAAACACCAATCAAAACCCAAGTGATTTGTGGAGGCCTCAAAAGAGCACTCGAGTGTGATCAAATCCTGGCTTGGGTTTCAAAAAACCTCATTATCTGTACTCCCACAAACACAAATTATCGTTCCACCCTGAAACGATTTCTCGCATACACCCTTAAATCACGCTTTCCTCCCTCACTGTAGCTACTATTTAGCATTTCATATAGCATTTTACTCTAGTGCTATAGTATCCTACACACTTGTTTATACATCCAGGTACATGGTTGGATTTCATGTACCTTGTCAACCTGTTCAAGGAGTTAAGGGGACGGTCCCACAGAGTGCTCCCCACCTGTGTCGTCCTCTGCCCTCTTCGCCAGCCCCTAGGTCCCCTCCGACGCTGATTCTGTTGGACGTGCAGGGAAGAGTAATTAATCTCCAGGAGGAGCGTGCCAGATCGGGGCACTGCATAACAATTTGTCTTCTTCGCCGGGGCGTTGGCAAAATTTTAGCCTGGCCCGATCTCCCCCTGCTCTCTTCCTGCTGGAACGTAACACTGAGCAAGCTGTCGCTTCGCCTCTCCGTCAACACGCCAGTGTTTGTGTTCACTTCGCCCCAGTATCGGCTTCTCGTCATCCGAGCAGGGGTACATCAGCAGCTGGCCGCTTATCTTTTGGCACGCCTGAGACACTCTACTTCATTAATAGGTGCCAGTGTTGCTATGATGGTGCCTGGAGGTCAGGTCCACATGCAATCCACAGTGCTCTGAGATGGAAACAAACAAACCTGAGTCAAGCTCTAATCTAACAAATGTGGAATGTCACCTTTTTTCTCTTTTATTCAGTTTTAGTTTAAAGGGATAGTTCACCCAAATATGATCACTTTGTTATTAATTACTCACCCACATGGTGCTCTAAACCTATAAGACCCTTGTTTATCCTTGGAACGCAAATTACGATATTTTGAAATCCGAGAGCTTTCTAGACCTGCATAGACCGCAATGGTCCTACCACGGTCAAGGCCCAGAAAGGTAGTGACGGCATTGATAAAATAGTCTGTCTCACATCAGTGGTTCAACCTTAATTTTCTAAAGATATAAGAAGCTGTTTGCATGCAAAGACACAAAAATAATGACTTTATTCAACAATTTCTTTTCTTCCGTCTTCGACTCGCATTCACAACAGCATCAAGCATGGGTGTGGTGCTGCTGACACAAGAGCCGGCATTCTGACGTAGAGGCCAAATGCGCAGCGCCTTGCTTGCAAGCAGAGGAATAGTGCTGCAGATACTGATGCGAAAGAGAAGAAATTGTTGAATAAAGTTACTTTTTGTTTTCTTTGTGCAGCAAGTAGCTTCATAAAAGATCAGTATTCAATGTTTTATGTTTAATCTATCAAAACATCATGGATTTGTAACTGCAGGTTACATGCATTCATGTCCTGCATTAAACCGTGTGCAAATACATCTAAATGCCACTTCAGATGCATTTTCTGTGTTTCCTCTGCATTGCAAAGATTTTGCAAATTTTGTTGATACTAATTTGATTTGGTTGGTAACAGCCCAAATGTCTTATTATTCTAATTCACTGATTAAATAAGAATTTGACTCACACTTTTACAAAAATGGTATTTTAAGGGTTAAAATGCCCATAAAAGGTAAAATCTATTTAAACTTACTGGAAAAGATTCCACACAGAATATGAAGAATATCAGAAAATTTAGGAGTCAGCTGTCCATGGTAGTCTTTAAGATGTCAACACAATAACACACACAGCAAAATAGTCTAATAATCTAAGTCTAATTATCGTTATCGATTAAAATTCCAGAAAATATCGAGATTATATTTTTTGTCAATATCGCACACCCCTACATGACGGTAATTAATGACAGAATTTTCCTTTTTGGGTGAACTATCCCTTTAAGCTAGGGCTGCACGATAATCGCATTCGATTTGTGAATATAAAAAAAAAGTTTGAGTCCACTTTAAAGTTCAGCTACAATAAGTCAAAATAAAACCCTTTTTAACGCTTACTTACTAAATGCTAGGGCCCTGTGATTTCCACGATGCAGAAAACGCGGATGGAAATGCAGAATCCAGTCATAAAAACTGAATTTACCGTTGAACGCGGAATGTAATGTAATTTGTCAAAGTTTGGACGAATTAATGAAAAGTATGTCATCAAATTAAATCAAATGGCGGCATGGACTAGTCTGTAAATATTAAGCCACAAAAGACTATTTTAATCAGGGCTCGCAAAATTTCAAAATCTCTGGTAGCCCTTCGGGCAGGTACTCTTTAGATTTTGGTAGCCCGAAAATAATTTAACTAGCCAAAATAAAAATAAAAAAATAAATAAAAAAATACCTTTTTTAAAAAATATAGAAAATCAGATAGGAGTCTAAATGTCAATCAAAAATATTTTAGAAGGAGAAGGAATTTTATTTCACTATTTACAGGGTATCTGCAGAATTTTTAAATATCAGTTTAAGGCAATTTATGACCCTTTTTAAGAGCTGCACAAGTAAAATGAACAGTATAAGTGGAGTTTGACAGTGTATGGTAGCATATTGAGCCATGAAATTATAAATTACAGTTCAGATACAGTTCACAAAAACCAAATGCGTTATACAACAGCATTTTAGCCTTTATACTATATTACTGTCTCAATTGTTTAGATTTTTAGAGGGCACATTAACTTCTTTTACATTTACAACTCTATGTGTTTGCTGCATAAAAACATGGGTCGATATTTGCAATAATCTGACCACAAATGATTGGAAATGCAAATTCATTCTCTGCCACGAGTTGGCGCTTTAGGAGTGCTGAAATATTACGATTTCCATAGAAACGGCTGTACACAAAGCAGCACCGCGCTCATCAATCGCTACGATTTTGCGAGCCCTGTTAATATATGCATGGTCTTTGTGTCTCTGTGTTTATGAATGGTGCAGATGCACGGTTTTGCTTACTACACATACTGAAGCACGCATGACGCTTGCAGTGATTTCAACAATCAATAAAAAAATGTCAATAAATGTGGACATAAATACATGAACAACATCTCCAGAACTGCTCTGAGAGTCACTTCATTAGCATTTGACCATTCCATCGGAGTAAAACATATTGTTAGTTTCTGGCCGCAGCTGTATCCAATCTAGCCACATACAGTATCAGTTACAGGTATTCACAGCAACCCGTCAAAATAAAAGTTTGATTTAACTTGAAGACATATGACAGAAATATGTTTTTAACATTTAGAATGTATGTAATACTACTACTACTAATGTTACTGTTGTAATATTAATAAAACTTTATTTTGTTAAAGAAATAATTACGTTTCTTTTACTTAATTTTAATAGTAAATTACCTTGTAATTGCTAAAAAAAGGTTAATTTTTATTAATCAATTAATCAATTATTGATAATTGATCAATTAAATTATTTATGTCTTCCGTTGATAACAAGAAAAATGTAAATACACAACACAGAATTTCTGGGAATAAAAATTCACAAGGCTATTGTAAAAATAAATAAAAGTTGTGATGCATTCAAATAATCAGACATGCTAAAACCAGAATTTGGTAATAATAAATTATAAGGTATAAACTATATTTCATAGGACCCTAAACATGTAATGTTTGTTAAACCTTTAATAAGCTTGTATTAAATTGCATACATTTCATGATTTTAATTAATTAGACATACTTTTTTGACTAATAAGATTTTATTTAACCATTAAAAAGGAGTCCAGAAATATTTAAACGGAAACAAATGGAGAACAATTAAAACAGAATTTTGGAAAAAATTAAATGGATGTCATAGGGCCCTAACTAAATTATTACTAATACTAGTTTATCTGTTTACCTGCATGTTATTTCAGCATTAGCTGACAGCAGAGAACCATGAAAGTACAAATTCATTCTTCTGCAGAACACAAAAGAAGGCATTTTAAAAGATGTTTCAGTGTTGTTCGCTTTCTCTCATACAAAGAGTCAATAGCTTTTATTGTTCTGACCTCATTGACTTTCAGTGATCAAAAACAACTGAAACATTTAAAATAGCTTCTTTTGTATTTCATAGAAAAAAGAAAGTCATACAAGTTTGGTATGACGTGAGGAGAGTAGATGTTGTTGTTGCTGCTGCTGTTTGACATTTCTTGATGAAATTGCTTAAACCCACTTTCATGTCTGAGATGTATTAACTTTTCCATATAAGTTCCTCTTAAATTGTGCCATCTGTTTTTTTCCTTCCCCACTCCAACAAGCTTGCAGATTGAGTTCATTTGGAGAGATCAGACAAGATTTTTAGTAACCAGCCCATGCTGGGTTAAATTTGTCTTAAGAAGGCCTGCACACTTCCTGACAGATGGACAGCATTTGGAAGGGAAAAATAACTGCTCTTGCTCTGAATTTTTATAAGCTGCTGGTTGTAGGCTGGGGTCTGGTAAAATGGCCACGACTGTTGTCTGAAATTTTAAGGATCTTTACAGACTGTTTCCATCAAAAGAAACAAACCAAAACAAACCTGCAAGTTCATGCGATTTTTGTCTTATGACAATGCTGATGAGCTGACACCTGTATTGTGAGACGCGTGAGCATGTAGTTGTGTTGGCATCTGTTTGCGTTCTCTGATCTGGTCACACTTGTCTTTGGCGGGGCTCCAGGAAGGCTTTGCTCCTCTGGCAGCAGCGGTAATGCTTGGATGCCGGTGCGTCTTTGTTTCAAGCCTGTAAACAGCAACGCGCAGAGAAGAATATAGTATCAAATGTACCAAGCTGAGAAACCTGCACTGTTTCCAGCACACCTGCCTGCTCGTGGTTTCTCAGCACAGTCCAATTGCGAAAATGCGCTGGAGCCACGAATGCTTTAATCTGTGCGTGATCCTGTAATCCAGCAGGCGTGAACTGTGCGGAGGTGCCGCTGCAGGTGGGCTCTGCTGACAGCAGCGCTATTGCCACAGCATCTGTAATCACCACTGATACCAGCTAAACAATCTCAGCTGTGTTTAACATCCGACCTGATAAATGAATGAACCTCATTCACCAGATCCAGGTATAACAATGACTCATTAGAGCTGTTTGCGACAGTGCTGTTGCTCATACATGGGATTATGGTTTTTCAAAACCCCTAACTCTAAATATTTAATGACAGCACATAACTCATCCTGCACCATTTGTGCTGCAGACATGAATGAGGTCTTGCATTTCTAAGCAATCAGCGAATCACAGAGCAGTAATTGAGATGGTATGCAATAATATTTGTGCAATTATATTTACTTCTGAACAGATCGTCATAGTTCATGCACATTGCAGACTAAAACCTGTATCTAACTCAAGTGAGTGTATTCTTTTTTTTTTTTTTATTTCCTTTTGAAAATATTGTATTTGTATCTCGCCATTTCGTCTTTGTTAGCATTTCTATATTTCCAAAAATGTAACAATGCACTAAGTACAATTTTGCCTAAAAATAAAATGTTATTTACCATAGATTTACTGTTGTAGCACTAACTGCACCATGGTATTGTGTCAGAAATGTGGGTTTTTGTGTCCAATTTTATTATGTTATTAATGTAGATATGTATTAAATGTATTAAAGGAGGAGTGATGGAATATAATTACAGTTGTTTTTTTTGTGATTAAGCTATGGTGTTTATGCATTTATATTAAATGGCTACTGTTTTTCATACAAATACATAGAAGCCATATTGCAATTTAACCATGGTGTTGAGGTGCTATATCTGAGGTTTTAACTGATTATCATGATCTAAGTGTATGCTACTAAGGAAGACCAGTGGTTAATAAAAAAAATTCTAATCAGAATAATTACATTTCACCATGTGAAAATTAGGTACAATTTTTACCGATATTGCTGATTTTAATAATGAACATAAATCTACATCTGAATCCTAACTCAAGCTACTATCAAATGTGTATTTCTAAGAGACAATTTTTTATATTATTTTTATAAATATTATAAGGCAACACAAACCTGTTTCTTGATTTGAAACAATATTACTCATTAGAACATGTAGAACTAAGAATTGTATTATTATTATTATTATTCATTTATTTTGTTAGGGAAAAATGACTGGAAAAGTGTAAAGATTCCAAAACGTGAAGTGTTTGTCATGGTCTGACCATAAAGAATAGTTTAAAACCACAATTAACTGTCTGGATTTAAAACATTCAGATTGGAGCAAAAATCTGCATTTAAATTTCAAAGAAATAAAAATTTGACATTTATCATTTTAATTATTGTAGGGCTGTCAAACGATTAATCGCGATTAATCGCATCCAAAATAAAAGTTTGTTTGCATACTATATATTTGTGCACTGTGTATATTTATTATGTATATATAAATACGAACACATTCATGTATATATTAAGGAAAAAGATTTTAGATTTATATTAAAATATTTATATTTATTTATAATCTAAATTGTATACAGGTATAAATATATATATACATATAAATATTTTGTTTTAATATATACATGTATGTGTGCATATTTATATGTACATAATAAATATACAAAGTAAACACACATATAGTATGTATACATAAACTTTTATTTTGGATGTGATTCATCACGATTAATCGTTTGACAGCCCTAAATTATTGATATTGGCTGATATGAAAAAAAAAAATGCTCATGATAATTTTTTTTGTCCATATCCCTCAGCCCTAATTTCTATATAATTTTTTTATGATTTTTATATTTATTTTTTAATAAATGTATTTAAACACTTTTCTAAATAAAAAAAAAAAAACCCACTAACATTAACTATTTAAATGCTACAAGTGTTCTGTATAAAAATGGATATATTTATTTTGAGATTTTCTCAGGTTTACATGAGTTTTACAGTGTTATTAAATTATTAGTTTACTGTAAATTGCTGATTTACTGTGAGCATTAGGACCTAGGGTCTAGAGCAGTGGTCCTCAGTTTTTTTTTTTCATGAGAGCTTGAATTGACATTCAATAGGAGTGCCACTTCCGCAAAGTGTATCAAAAGTTACACCCAGGATGTCTGCTTCTCAATCTGTCATCCCTGAACATACAATATGCAATACAATACAAAGGGAGTTATTTTAATTCGTTTTTTCAAAGTTATTTATTTAAAGTTATTTGCTTCTACATTAGCCTATCATGTATCTAACTATTCAAGAGCACAATCGGTGTAAAGAGCAGGAAAGATGGCCAAAACAACTCCGCCGTCAATGTCATAAGGGCAGAACAAGTTTAAATATCTTTCTAGTCTATATTTCCATCCTGTATTTCTGCTGTTTTGGATAATTATTTGTAATTGTTGTTTGTAATAGAGAGTACAGACACATGTATTTAATGTCCTCATTTAGCGAGACAGCAGACGCAGAAAACACTGCAAGCATCATGCGCGTTATTATGTGTAAACAAAAACCGTGTGTCTGTGCCATTCATAAAGACACGCAGGATTCATAATTAAATTGTATTTTTGCAGCTTAATATTTATAGATACTAGTCCATATCGTGATCTGATTTAAGTGTAATGACCTACTTTTGATTTATTCATCCAAACTTTTGACAAATTCTGTGATGTTCTGCGTTATATAGTATTCTGTTCTTATGACTGGATTCTGCGTTTCCGCATCGTGGAAATCATAATTATAATGGCCCTAATTATAATGGGTTCTATTGTCTTTTGCTGCGTTGCACGCTCACGTCCGGTGAGACACGGTTTGAGTTTTTTAATGGGTTCTGTTATAGCCCTGCCCTGCTTGTTTTAAATGTTTTTTATGAAATCTCTGTATATTGATCATATCATCATATTGTTTACTGCCATGCGAGCCACAAATTAAAGCTTGGTGAGCCACGCAGTGAGTAACACTGGTAGAGGCATGTTTTTAAAAAGTTGTCTTTAACTTGAACTCTTTAGAATGCAAAAGACTGTAATTCAAACAGTGGAGCATCGCACTAACAAAGGTAAGATCATGGGTTTAATTCCCAGGGAAAGCAGGAACTTAGCATGTTTACATAGAAAAACTATGAAAAGCAGTGCAGTGGCCTTCTAGCATCCACAACATCACACAATAACTTTTTTTATTTTAAGTGAATGTTGCAGTTATGTCATCTGCCGCTTTAAATGCTCGAGTTCTTTAAAATCCGGTGGATCCTGATTGGCTGTCAGTGTTTTTAATGTTTATTAATTGGACTTCCCTATTCTCATGAAAGTAAAGCAATTATTAAAACTTTATAGTTAGAATTACCACAAGGGTTGTCTAAATGGTTTCCTATATTTGTAACTGTAAAGCATCTGCATAGCAATGCCTGGCAACCACACGCACCTTCATAGGAGTTCCTAGTGTTTGTTGTTTCATCTTGTGCAGTTTTTAGTTGGAGTTCAGCACTCTTGTCAAAATTGACAGGTAAACAGACTCAGACTTTCAAATATCAGGACGCAAGGCTGGGCTTCCACACTTAAAGTATTGTAAGGCTACTATTTGTCTCACTCTTGTCTGAACTTGTTTTTGTGTATGTGAAAAGGTATTAAAAATTGAAGGCATCAGTCCTTGTAAATGGAAGACTGATGAAATGTCATTAGGTCATGCTTTGGCGGAGCTGCAGTGTTGTTTTGCTTTCCCTTCAGGCAGCTGCTGCCTTTTCTCCTTGCTTTACGTTTGCTTAACTGTATTTAGGCATCAATGTAGATTTTTATTTTTTTCAGGCCTCATGTGTGGCGGGGGACAGGGGTCATTCACCGCTGTACGTGCTGGTGAAGAGAGCACTCAAAAGTGTAGAATGTGTGTTGAGACTGATCTTCAGGCTGTTAAATGGGCCTCCAACCAACATTTTTACATTCCCTAATAATGAGTGATTAAATCCTCTAATGAATCCATTGGTATTAGAAGAACATCGGCTGCTTTGTCTGTGTTTGTAGCTGATGTCAGCATGTTTTAATTATACCTTACTGTTCAAAAGTTGGGGGTCAATTTAATGAATACTTTTTCAGCAAGGATGCATTAAATTGATCAAAAGTGACAGTTAAGACATGTTACAAAATCAGCATCAAAGCGGCATATTAGAATGTTTTCTGAAGGATCATTTGACACTGGAGACTGGAATAATGGCTGTTAAAATTTTTACTTTGCCATCACAATATTGTGTAAATTTAAAAGTATAATATTTCTCTATATTACTATTTTGTTTTTTCTTTTTTTTTTTTTCATAAATGCATCCTTGCGGTGCAAAAGAAATCTTCATTAAAAAAATTAAAAAATCTTACCAACCCCCAAACTTTTAAATGGTAGTGTAGTTTGTCCTTTGTTTACTGCTAATGCTTATTATAATTAGTTTGTTAAAATGTATATTTTATGTACATATTATGTACTTTATGATAAATTATTCAAAATATTTTAATAAATGAATAATTTAACTTGATTCATTTTTTGCTTCTGCTAATAGATGTTTTTATCCCCCCCCCCCCCCCCCCTTTGTGGACTGTATAATAAATAGATTTTGTATTTTGTATCAAAGTATCCGAGAGACTAGGGGAAAATTTATTTATTTGGCCTAGTAAGTATCCAGATATAACCTATCTAGCAATGCACAGCAAATCAGAACAGCTTAGCAACCGCATAACAATGCCCTGGCAACAGCAGCATCTTGCATTGCCACATATTCTAATTATATTTGCTCCATGAAGTTGCGTCATTGTTTACAGATCTCTAAGACTGTGAAGAATTAAATTATCTTGAGCATGTCTGGAAAGGTCAGTGACAAAAGCGCACAGTCGTAATCTCAATCAAATGTGAGAGCGTCTGAGCTTCTCGCCTCTGCAGAAATATTTTATTCGTAAGACATGGATTATATCCATCACAACCCGTGAGAAGTTCACAGAGCAGCCTGCTGCTTTTGGGCATTGTGGCTGCGTTGTTTTCCTTAGCATTTGCTCGCTTGTATCAGCTGAGTTTCGGGGGACCGTTACACCCTTCTGGCATGGAGGCAGTTTTGATTACTTTTGCGGAGGAGAGGAATTGAGTTCAGATGTCAAGAGCAGTGGCAAAATGACTGCCTTGTTTTTCTCCCCCATCCACGTTGTTTTGGTGGAGAGCCGACAAAAGGAGGCTTTGTCACAGAAAACGGCATTGAAACATGGAGCAGAGACAAGGGAATGGCAGAGGTTCAAGTCCAGCAGCCCCTGAGCTCCCGCAACGTATTGCCTTATTTCAGGATAAAACCCAGCAGCCTTGGTGTCAGTCCTTTGTGCTTCTCAGGGTTAACAAAGTGATCCACATGATCCTAAGTCTTTAGGACAGGTCTAGACTACCAGTCAGAAGTTTGAAATAATTAGGATTTTTTATGTTTTGTGAACAAGTTTCTTTTGCATACCAAGGCTGCATTTATTCGATCAAAAATAACTAAAACTAAAACGTAATACTGTGAAATATAGGGATATGATCAATATTGTAGTATCACAATGATATGTCCTGATATCATCGTTGTCACATGATGCTATTAAACGATAGGTCTTGCAGGCAAAAAGTGTAGATTTTAAATGTATATTAAATCTTCTTATTCTAACATAAAAGGTCTTTGGGCCATCATGCTTTGGCACAGTATCTGTCAAACTAACTAAAACCAGAAGCTCAATTTGACTTAATCCCTTCTTCAAGTCTGTTTTCAAAGCAAAGCGTGCACGTCCTTCAGGTGATCAGCTCGTGATCTGGTGTTTTCCACATCTCAGAACGGCTCAGTTTCACAGTGAATGCAGTGAACTCCTTTATTAAATGTGCTGTGAGTTTAGCTCACGTTTGGGTACGCAACAGCCTCCAGTTATGCTTTATTTTAACATTTGCATAATTCCCAACATTTTAATAGGCAGTATTTCACTAGATTTGTAGTGAGATGGGTGTTTATAAGCCTGTTTTCACTGAAACTGGAGTTTTCTGTCAAAATAAAAGCTCTACTGCCATTTCCATCAAAATAAAAGCTTAAAAGTGCAGTATGAATTGCTGATAACGGTTTAAATGAATTATAGTCCAAATTTTGTAGTGCAAATTCAAAATATCTCTTTTTGTAGAAATAAGGAAAGTAGTAATGTAAAGCAAAAATAATATACTATGAAATATTCATTTTCATTTATTTTACAGTGCAGGTGTTTTAAAAAACATGGCTATTACTGTCATAGGAACAACAATAATATAAATATAATGGTTCCTATCTATATCAGCTTAGAAAATCACAATTTTTCATTTTCTGTTGGCCTTTGTACACAATGTAACTACAGAAGAGTCAAAATTTAAAAATATTAATAAAAATATTGAAAATCTATGGTCATTTTTGAATGAGATGCTAATGGTCTAATCTGATTAAGTGATTTATGCTAAGATATGTTAAAAGTGCAGACCAATTGGCTGAATGGATTAAAAATGGTAAAACTCATCTGTCTAACTCTAGGGGAGTTGAAAAATGAGCCTATTTAAAAAAAAAAAAAAAGTGGAGTGTTCCTTTAATTATTCCAAACCTTGACCGGTAATGTACATTTAAATGCCAAACTGTCATATAATGTATTGAGCTGCTGTTGTGTTCCTTAGCAAAGCCCTTGACCTCATATTGCTTCAAGAGATTTCTGAGGTTGTATCATAATGGTGTCTCTTCCTCTGATCTCTTCATTAGCTCTATATAATTATCACTAGCGCCATCTCTTGAGACCTCATGTTTATGCATATTCAAAATTGATTAGCGCTCAGTTAAGTCCCCTGCTCCAAACACGTTTCCATTCATGCGATTCTGCTTCCTATAGAACACCTTGACTGCCAAGGCGGCTGTGCCTTAAATATGAAATTATTCTGAATAGCCATGTGTGATTTTACTGCAATCTTCTCCTTACCAACTTGCGCTTCTGAATTGCTGACATACTGGCTGCTTTCATTTCCCCATCTGAATTTTTTACGTGCTCCTTTGTTGTTCCACTTTCTACTGCCTGGAACCCAGAGGCAAATCCGATACGTAGCATCAAACTCGCGTGGGTAATTTTTCCTTTCCTTTGCTGTCTGTATTTGTTAGGATAAATGTAGGCCGAGAGGAAGGGAACAAGCCCGCATGTCTCTTTGTAGACGTCTCTGTTAGCTCACGAAGATGACAAGCAGCATTTCTCACGATATCTTTTACTCTGTCAGGCGCTCACTGTCCTGGGCACAGATGGTGCTGGGAAAGCAGATGGGTCAGTCATTTAGCTCCCCGTTGAAAGATTGGTTTTATATAAATGAGGACTACAGGGTTTGATATGAAGAAGATTGGAGAAGATTAAATTTGTGTTGTTGTAACTGTATCATCAATATAAAATTATATAAAAAGCGCAAACGTCTTTTTTTTTTTTTCATCATTCTATTTGCTAAATTGCCATAGGTCAGAGGTGATCACCTGATAAACCAGATCACTGGAGTGGATAATACTGGCTTTTTTGGAAGATCGAGTCGAGATGACCTGCTTGCGGTCATCAGCAGGACAGTTCCCATAATTCCTCCATGAGCCACTGCCATTAGCTAATAGAAATGGAGGATAGTTTGTCAAGGAGGCTGTTCAATGCAGCATGGAGTTCTCATTTAGTAGCCTATTCAGATGGTAATTGTTTTTCATGGGGACGTCTGTAAAAATACATTTGCATGGCTTCTCAGTGATAAAGAAACGTATGCATTTTTTTCACGTCAGAGGAGCGAGTTTCGGGAACCTGCGAATCTGGAAATGCACTTCTCGTATGGTCAGTCATATGTTCAACATTTATTTAAATATCATATTTAACTCTTTCCCCATCAGTGCTTTTTTTTAATAAGTTACCAGCCTCCACCAGCATTTTTGATCATTTCCACAAAAATTTCATGGTCCCCAGAGTATTTTTCTGTATGAATATCTGAACATGCAATATGTCAAAAGCAAGAACAGAACCACTGCTTTCAAACAAACATAAAAAAAAAACTTTTATTCCAGGTTTATGCATTCTTTTTTATCAACACTGGAATGTGGGTACATTGTTGGGAAGAAGAAAAAAAAAAAAAAGGCAATATTTTGAACAAAAATTGCATTGGATCAGTTTCAGAACGATGATCAAAACATAGATAAAATAGATTGCTTCCATTAACACCCCCCAGAGCTTGCATAGTCCTATGCTTGTTTCTGCTGCTGCTTCGCTGTGGATATATATCGTATAAACAGTGAAATCATAGAAAGATGGAAAATTCTCTCAATGGCGGGGAATAGGCATGGGATGATAACCGGTTTCAAGGTAAACTTCGGTTTGGAAAAGTCACGGTTTCAAAACCACTACAATTTTCCATCATACGGTCCCTTTTTTTTAAGCATCAAAGGCAGAAAGTGCCAAACCCTCTAGTTGTGTAGAGCGAAGAGCACAATGAGTCACATGACCCGACCCCTCCCCATTGGTTGGTGCAAGCAGTCGGTGAGAGTCACCTGTGTGTAGGATGGCCGAAACAATGGCCTCCCGTCGCAAAAAGACGAAGTCTTCTATATTTTTACGGTAACATAGACTAACCATCTTCCGTACACAATGATGTTCCGTACAGATGATGTATTAGTGCCGATCATTAAATAAATACTTTCAGGTCATGCATAAAATATGAATGCATCCTCTTTATTTCTCCCACTTTTACCCCCGATCAAGACAGAGATCCACCTCTGTTTGTTTTAGTGTTGAAATAAAAACTATTTGGCTTGCTACCGAGGCAGATAACTTGGCTAATTAACTAGTTAACATCAACTAGTTTCCTCCCTCAAGCAGACTAAAGTACTACGTTTCTGTGATTTAGTACAATAATTAAATTGAACTGGTCTATACTTTTAAGCCCCCTGCCATTGTTTACATGATCTCTTCAAAGTCACAACATTTAAAACACAAACAAACTGCTGGCTCTCAGGTGTCTTTGCCACTCGTTGATTGTTGAACAGAGAAGAGACTGTGTGTGTGCGTGTAACGCTCATGCTCTCTCTCGCTCTCCTTATGTGTATGTGCACACATCCAGGAAAAGTGAACATTCCTGCATCAAATCTTGGACTGAAAGGTGAATGTGTAGAAAGTGAGCATGTCTCCTTGTTGAGCTGTTTTTTTTTTTTGTTTGTTTGTTTTTTTTCCAGAAATTATGTTTTGATTATGTTTTTGATTATTGAGTTGCAGGTTTAGGTCCACTTAGTGGCTGCACTTAATTTAATTAGGAAGAATAAAATTATTAATTTAAATTATTTAGCCTGACATGTTTCTTAAAAATAAATTATATTGTGTTCAGTGGAAGAATTTTTTTTCTTTTACCCAGACATTTAAAAATAGCATATTTGTTGTAATTTAAATATCATGGTACTGTGAAACCGTTATATTTTTATCTAAGGTTATCATACCATCAGAATCTCATACCGGCCCATGCCTAGCGGGGAAAGAGTTAGAAAGAGTAATAGGAAAATTGATATGCTATGATTTAAACGGATTACTGTTTTGTATTTTATCTTTCCAAATAATTATTACATTTTCTTTAATTAGCAGAAGTTAATGAATGCAACCTCTTTACATAAGGAAAACAATTTACCTACTTGGGTGACTGGTAATATGAAAATAATTTTTTAAATATTGCGTACCTATTTTGAAAGTTTACTTATTTAAATTCTCAAATATTATAGTGTGCAGTATGAAAAAAAGATTACCTTTAAGTGAGCTTTTGATGATGACAAATGAAAAATGGAGGAGATGAACAAATCACAAATACATATCCAATATCGACCAATGCTGATCAATTAAAGTCTCTAATATCAGCTGATGATGGATATGACATTGATATGTCATGCATCCCTTGACTATACTTGTGCAAAGGCATGTGTGCTGCTTAATTATGTATGTATGCATATAAGCACGTCTCCGAAATCCTGCTGGAGCTCATGCTCTTCAAATATGCTTTGAAAAGCTGTGGTTTGAAGTTCATGCCATTGCTGGGTGGCTATACATTACTGTCTGTTGAGCAATTGATTAAGATCCGTCGGACTGTTATCATCACACCACTTAGGATGCATGAGGGATCGAAACGGAGCCAAGCTTTTAGTTCTAGCTTTATTTTTTTTTACCACCCACTAGTCAGGTGCCTGCTGTTTGTGAATGCCAGCAATGATGGGCAATTCTTGAGAGCTTTAGCCAAAGTACTTGTGCCAAAAAGACTTGTGATTCTCAAAAGCCTTTGTGCTTGATTAAAAAAAAGTCCAAATTGATGGGCGATCTGCGAAAGAATTACAAAGCAAGCACTGGCGTACCCCTTTTAGTCTGGGGAGGTTTTATTCATGGCAGTCTGGAGGTGGTTCTTCAGTTGAATTCCTCTCCAGAGATGTGCACCTACCTACACAAAACCCTCCTACTGCGAAGCCGTTATTGGGTGATGGTAATCAGTAAGCATATTTAGCCTTGAATCTGTGTGGCTGCCAACAGATGGTCCTGCTTCTCTGTTGTGGTAAACTCTTCAAGGTTACAGTTCGTTTAGACGGTCTTGATCTACCACTTCTGCTTTTGAACATTACATATTAAAGGAATAGTTCAGAGAAATTAAAATTCACATCTTTTTCCAATCACATTCCCCTCTCTTTTCTCTTATTTCACGTTCTCTCATCTGTACCTAGGTGGAAGAATAAAATGTTTCTTGGCTTGTTTCTCTGCCTTTGATCTCTAATTAATTCAAATTCATCTGCATGTTGTAATTCAATCTCATTGATGTAATTTCTAAGTGTAGCTCTGGGTTTGCACAATAATCTAATTAGAAAAACATTCCAGATGTGTTAAACGGATTGAAATTCAAAATCCACTTGATTTTAATTTATGGTACATGAAAAGGAAAAATTAGGGAATGACAAGCCCCCTTAAGGTAGTTTATATGACAAGTTTCTAGCTTTGTGAAACAGAATAATAATGTAATTATTGTTATATATAAACTATGAAAAAGTTACTACAATTTAAATGGTCTCATGACACAAGAACCAAAGGCTTTCGGCATTGTTTGTGTCATACGCGCTGCATCTTCACATGGCATATTTGAACACAGAAATGAAAGATTACTTTGCGTTTTAGTCTGTTCATCACACAAAGCTGTCAGAAGACATATCACACAGCTCGCTTGGAAAATGGTTTTTAAAAAATTATGAAATATTGGTTATTATATGATACCTTCTTGCCCATTTGATTAGAACTCCTTGTTTACACCGTTTAAATATTTTGTAATACATTAATTAAAGATTAAAGATTTTATTTTTTTTTAAGTTACTTCTGCTCACCAAGCCTGCATTTATTTGATCCAAAGTACAGCAAAAACAATACATCAACACAACTGTTGTATATTTGAATATATTTTAAACTGTAATTTATTCCTGTGATTTCAAAGCTGAATTTTCAGCATCATAAATCCAGTCACATGATCGTTCAGAAATCATTCTAATATTCTGATTTGCAGCTCAAAAAAACTGTTAAAAACAGTGGAGTATTTATTTATTTATTTTATTTTTTTTCAGGTTTCTCTAAAGAATCTGAAATAGAATTTTTTTTTGTAACATTATAAATGTCTTTATCATCACTTTTGATCAATTTAAAGCATCCTTGCTAAATAAAAGTATTAGTTTCTATAATTTATTTCCCCCCAAAAATAAAGTGTATAGCGTATAATGGTTAAAAAAACCTTTTTATTTAAGATAAATGGTGATCTCTATTCTTTAAAGAATCCTGAAAAAAAAAAAATACTCAGCTGTTTCAAATATTCATGATGATGATAATAAAAATGTTTCTTGTACAGCAAATCAGCATATTAGAATGATTTCTGAAGGATCATGTGACACTGAAGATTAGAGTAATGGATGCTGGAAATTAAGCTTTGATCACAGGAATAAATTACATTTTAAAATGTATTCAAATTTTAAAACTGTAAAAATATTTCACAATATTACTGATTTTGCTGTATTTTGGATCAAATAAATGAAGGTTTGGTAAGCAAAAGATAATTATTAAAAAAGAAAAACACATCTTACTGTACAAAAAACTTTTGACTGGAAGTGTGTGTTTATAATTAAAAAAGAAAATATTATTATGTTAAACAGTGGAGTAGACTGTTTTTTTTTTTTTCAGGTTTCTTTGAAGAATAGAAAGTTCAGAAGAACAGCATTTATCTGAATAGATTTTTTTTGTAACATTATAAATGTCTTTATCATCACTTTTGATCAATTTAAAGCATTCTTGCTAAATAAAAGTATTAGTTTCTATAATTTATTTCCCCCAAAAAATAAAGTGTATAGTGTATAATTGTAAAAAAGCTTTTTATTTAAGATTCTTTAAAGAATCCTGAAAAAAAAAAATACTCAGCTGTTTCAAATATTCATGATGATGATAATAAAAATGTTTCTTGTACAGCAAATCAGCATATTAGAATGATTTCTGAAGGATCATGTGACACTGAAGACTAGAGTAATGGATGCTGAAAATTTAGCTTTGATCACAGGAATAAATTACATTTTAAAATGTATTCAAATTTTAAAACAGTAAAAATATTTCACAATATTACTGATTTTGCTGTATTTTGGATCAAATAAATGAAGGTTTGGTAAGCAAAAGATAATTATTAAAAAAGAAAAAAAACACAAATCTTACTGTACAAAAAACTTTTGACTGGAAGTGTATGTTTATAATAAAAAAAAATTATGTTAAACAGTGGAGTAGAATTTTATTTTTAATTTTTTTTCAGGTTTCTTTGAAGAATAGAAAGTTCAGAAGAACAGCATTTATCTGAATAGATTTTTTTGTAACATTATAAATGTCTTTATCATCACCTTTGATCAATTTAAAGCATTCTTGCTAAATAAAAGTATTAGTTTCTATAGTTTATTTCCCCCCAAAAATAAAGTGTATAGTGTATAATTGTAAAAAAGCTTTTTATTTAAGATTCTTTAAAGAATCCTGAGAAGAAAAAAAAACAACAAAAAAAAACTGTTTCAAATATTCATGATGATAAAATGTATGTAAAATGTTTCTTGTACAGCAAATCAGCAGATTAGAATGATTTCTGAAGGATCATGTGACACTGAAGACTAGAGTAATGGATGCTGCAAATTTAGCTTTGATCACAGGAATAAATTACATTTTAAAATGTATTCAAATAGAAAGCAGTTCTTTAAAACAGTAAACACATTTCACAATATTACTGCTTTTGCTGTATTTTGGATTAAATAATGAAGGTTTGGTGAGCAAAAGATAATTATTAAAAGGAAAAAAACAACACGTTACTGTACAAAAAACTTTTGACTGGTAGTGTATGTTTATAATTTTGTTAATAGTAATAATTTATGTGAGTAATTAATTCATTTCTTTAAGTCATGCCTCTAGACAATGTTTGCATTGTATGGAACAGCTGGAATATTATAGCTGAATGCAGAATCCTGACAAATTTTCATTATTTGCGTGAAGTGTAAGGATGTCCTATTGGCTCAGAGCCAGTGTGAGAGAGTTACGGGTTAGCTGACAGAAGCCTCTTATACACAAAGATTCTGGAAAATACACAGATAATGTGTCCTGTGATATGTCCCGGAATCATTTGATTTTGGTTTATTCACACTGCCAGTGATTTTCCGGAATCTGTGCATGCGTTCACACACATCCCGTAAAGATCCAGTGAAGGATGTGATGTGTAATGTGACTCGTACTGTTCCACTAAGCTGGCAAACGATCTCAGCTTTAGTGTGGAGGAGCTCCTTGATCTCTGCTTCATTCCAGTTTGCACATTGCACACACATTTTTTCATCATAAACATTGATCAAAACACCCAGTAACATGCACCATCACTATGATACACCCTTTACAGCATTGGTCCTGCATTTTGTTCTGGAACTGATGCCCCGATCAATCCCGAGATGTGTTTGTGTTCACACAGAAGGCACTCTGGCAATTGTATGGCAGTTTTTACGGGATCAACGCTCTGTGTGAAAGGGGCTAGACTGTCTCTTGGCTCATTGGGCCACTGTTGCATTGTCGCTACATCTTGCGTTTACTGATTATGCACATGTGTTCTTATGCCTTGCCAACTTAAACATTTGGTTTTCTCTGATGTACTGAACATTATTGTTGTGAACTCCGTTAACATTATCTGGTTGGCTGACATAGACGAGGTCTGGCGAAGTTGCAAGAATGACTTGTGATCGTCTTGAATGAAATGAAAATAGATGGGCCATAATTTGTCATAATACAGACGTTTTTTTAGGGTGGGTTTCTTTACTCCAGCGTAATGTTCAGGAAGGGTGCTGTGTCTCAGTGCGCTCATAAGCCACCACCTGGGTTTGGGAAAGGACCTGGAGTCATGCCAGGGTCCGTCGTGGAGAAGGCCAAGCCAGCGACGCATGGATCCAGAGCTGTCAGGGCTCCAGCTCCTCCTGCTCTGTCAGCCTCTTCAGCTGCTGATTCGGCCAGACAGCTGTGAGCTGCATTCCATCCCGGATTTAGGGGGTGAAAACCATTACTTCACTGATATCCAAGATGGGTATCTTGCACCGGGAATGATTGGACCAGCTCTGCGCAGTGACCCAAGACTTAATGTTTACAAAACGTATTAATTCCGTCTGTTCACATTCCTATGGGCTGCTATGGATGTGAAACAGTTATTACCACATGCTGCTGAGTGAGAGATACCTCATGAAATTGAAGTTTTGTGGCTTGTAGTCAATGTCTGTTCATGCATGAGGTGTCTTTATGCTGGTGTACTATAACAGAAGTTGCCAAAATAAAATAGGTTGTAACATTTTAAACATTTTAAAGGGCATAGCTTTTTCCAAAATGTTTAAATAGTCATCTTGTTCTTCAATTTAATGGGATCTTTAAAGTGGGGATATTGAATGTTTTTGTTTTTTATTTTTATTTTTTTGTTGTTGTTGTTTGGTTGTTTTGTGCTTTTGCTTTTTGTTTTATTTTGTTTTGGTCTTGTTTTAGTCTATTTTGTTTCACTTAGCCTATTATGTCACAGTTTCTTGCTCTAAACACTGTAATTTAGCTTAGTTACATTTTCCAAAATCTTTTTGACCTTTTAGGTTTTGTTTTTTGGTGTTTTTGTTAGTTTTTATTTATGCATTTATTTATTTATTTATTTATCGTCTGTTTTTTGCTTTTTTGTTTTGTTTTAATCTTATTTTAGTTTATTTTACACCAAAGACTATAATATGTCACATTTTTCCAATCTCTTTTTGACATATAGAGGTATTTTGTATTTTTGTTAGCGGTGTTGTTGTTGTTGTTGTTTTTTTGTTTTTTTTTGGTGTTGCTTTTTCTATTTTTTTTTCTATTTTTTGTGCTTTGTGTTTGTTTTGTTTTAATCTTGTTTTGGTTTATTTTATTCCATTTAACATATTATTTTACAGTTTCTTGCATTAAGCACTGTGATTTAGCTTTGTCACAATTTCTCTTTTGACCTTTAGAGGTAAACAGGGTGTTTTTTGTTTTGTTTTAATCTTGTCTTAGTTTATTTTATTCCACTTTGCCTGTTATGTGACCTTTAGAGGTACACAGCGTGGGTTTGTTTTTGTTTGTTTGTTTTTGTGTTTTTTTATTTTTTTATTTAGTTTGTTTTTGGTGGTGTTTTTTGTTTCTTTTTTTTTAGCTTTTGTGTTTTGTTTTAATCTTGTTTTAGTTTAGTTTTTTTTATGCTTGGCTAATGTCTGCATGTTAAAATTTGGTATGGCAGCATGTCTTAAACTCCTTAAGACGTAAACCTTTTAAATGCAAAGTACCGAATGGTATAGAAACTCAATGCCTCGAGTTCCTGTCAACTGTCCCCTGGTCTCAGAATAATGAAGCGTAATGGAAATCTTGCCACGCTGTTGATGGAATATTGAAGTTGTAGCCCAGGGACAATGTTTGTGACATTTTGTCAGTTTTTAAATGATTTTCTGTCTGATGCAGAAAAGCATAAATGCCTTTTTCTAAAGGTAATACTTCACAGTTGTCATTGTAAAGAAAAAGCTCTAGATAACAAAACCTCCCCCAAAAGTTTTGAGCAGCTGTTTAGTGAATGCTTTTTCTGTTACGTCTTGGCATTTGTGCACACGGGGGAGCAGGGGAAATAGCTATATTGAGGTATGTGGTTCTGTAGTGATATCCTGGCTTCAGGGATATGAACTGTGATAAAGAGCAAAGCAACTTCTGTTTTGGCAAGAGGCACAGGAAAAGAGATGACAGGCCGAAGGCATGAATTTGATAAATTTACTTTAAATGTACAGCCATTTTAGGAGGGTTTTGTCCTCCTCTCCCTGTCCTAAACTCTGTTCTGTCTAAACTCTCTTATGACAACAAATCATATTTGGAAAATGGGGAAGCATTTTGACACACAATTTGTGAGGAATTTGATGCTGCTGGTTCAGTGACAAATGACACATTTTTCACTGAACACACAGTGACACATTTTTCCTATTTTAAAAATTTGTGTGCAAAGTTTTTAGGAATGTATTCTTTGAATTCATGTCAGCCTTTTTATACCATTTTCAGCAAAAGGGTCTCTGAATGATTTTGAAAATGTCATGAGGTTTAACCATAAAGGAATCATGTTTATTAATACATTAATACAAGTCACATGTACTAAAAGTGTATGGAAAATGTTTTTTAATTTTCCTCAAACATTGAATACATGTAAATGTACACTACACATCTTAATAATTTTAAAAAAGTCATCAAAATGAATCAACACATTTCTTACTATATAGAATCTATATAGTAGCCAACATTTGAAGCAGATCAAAACCTTACATCTTCTAAAACTAAAACAATACCCATTCTTGTCTTAGGACAACTTTAAACTTTTTTGATCCACTTCAGTTGTTGACTACTGTATATATTTGTGTATATATGTGTGTGTAAAAAATAAATAATAATAAAAATAACAAAACTTATTTCTCTCCCTAATGATAGTAACTGATTATCCTATAGTAACCATACTACCTATGGTTTCCTTTTCAACAAAGTCATACTGAGGCTTTTTTTTCTGCATGATATTATATTCTCAATCACTACCGCTTTTGCTGAGTTAAGCTTTTTTCAGATGGTGTAGCATCATGTGAACTCTTTTCTATTTCTGAACTAGGATTTTGCATGTTTGTTTTCAGTGATTTTGCCTGCAACAAATCCTTCATAAAGTTTTCTTGTTCAGTCTGTGAGGACTTAGGAACTCGTGAGCTCTCTTAATAACCCTCGGATTTGCATTTGTCCAGAAAGCGAGCTTGCAGCAGTTGTGTGAGCCAGTGAGGAACAGCCTCAGCTGTTCAGACAGGCACCAGTGAAGTGTGAAGTTGTTATTTTTGGCTCTATTCCTTGTGCTCACCTACACTGTGTTTTGATGCTCTTTTAAAGTGGCTCTTGCCAGCCGGATATATAAGGGGTCTTGGCCCTGAACAGCTGCAAAAACCATTCTTTCTGCCTGTGTTCTCGCCTGTCACTCCTCAGGACAGATGACGGCACGCGGTGCTGATTTTGTGCACCTCTGATTGTAATCCGCCACTCAAGACCTCTCCACGCGAGGCCCTTGATTAGAGAGTGGTCATTAGAGTAGAGAACGATACCATGCGCTTGAGCGCCCGTGCGTCAGCGCTTGTGGCCGTCTGCTGGATATCTTGCCTCATGGTCGGACAGATCAGCGTTATGTTAACTCTTTTTGGAACATGGCTGGAAAAGCATGTTTGACTCTTGCCTCTTTGCCAGAATGACAGACTGCAAGATATGACTTTTTTCTTTTTGGAGGAACTGGTTGGCAGGAATCCAGAGCTGCCACTGTGTCATTGCCAATCCCTTGGTGGCTCCAATCCAACTGCTCGAATTCAGCACTTTCCCCTCCCACTGCTGTAATGTGGCCTTGCTAAGATAATGTATCTTTTTCAGGATAAAGCACAGGTCTCGGCGCTAATATTGATGTGACGTTTACTCCATTTGCAAGAGCTCCTTGTTCTTGTTTTCTCCCGTCAGGGGCTACAATGCATACTGTAGCTCATGCATGAAAGCTCAATTTAAAGAGTTTTTGCAGGCCACGAGTTCTCTGACTGCTCCGGTAGGAACCGGATAAATTGACCTGTGGTTGCCGGAGCCGTGGAGCATCAAAACAGGGCAAATTCTGCTTGAATTATTCATATAATATATCTTGAAGCACACTGACTTGCTTTTTGGGGGCAGTAACTGGATTTAGATACTCTAAATGATCTCTTAATGCACTCTGCAGCTTCAGCCAGCCAGTGAACAGCAGTGACTCAACCGTGCTGTTATTTAGTTAGTTAGTTAATCTTCTTATGGAGTGGAATGGTTATTTAAAGGGATAGTTCACCCCAAAATTGTCCTCATTTACTCACCCTCATGCTGTTCCAAACCTGTTATGACTGTTATGAATATTTTGAAGAATGTTGGTCATCAAACTGTATTTGTTTACCATTGACTTCCATTGTATTGACCAAACAAACCAAAAAAAAAAACACACAAAAAAAACCTGTTTATTTATTTTATTTTTTATTGTATTTTTTGTTGCGGCCTCTTGGTTTGACAAGAGACTGAATTGTATAATATGTTTCCTTAGGCAGGATCGTGATCCAAGATCTTACTATGATTCTTTTTTATGTTTTCTATGTTTTTAAAGGGTTACTCCACCCCGAAATTAATTTTTTTTTTTATTGATCACTTAAAAGCTTCGTTCCTCTTCGGAACATAATTTAAGACATTTTGGATGAAAACCAGGAGCTTTTTGACTGTCCCATTGACTGCCAAGTAAATAACACTGTCAAGGCCCAGGAAAGTATGAAAGACGTCGTCAAAATATGGGTGGAGTAACCCTTTAAGTACCATTTAAAGGGATAGTTCACCCAAAAATGAAAATTCTGTCATTAATTACTCAAATATTCTCGTAGCAGCTTAAAATTACAGTTGAACCACTGATGTCACATGGACTGTTTTGTTGATCTTCTTGATACCTTTCTGGACCTGGAACGTGGTAGGATTTCATCAAAATATCTTTGTATTCCAAAGATGAACGAAGGTCTTACGGGTTTGAAGCGACATGAGGGTAATTAATGACAGATTTTACATTTTTGGGTGAACTATCCATTTAAAAGTTATTCACGGTCTAATAGTAACATATCGCTAAAAACATATTGTTAAAGCTACAGTGAAACCAAAATTTATTCAGACACCTTAAACATTTCTCACATTATCACAGTTTATTCGCTATAGTTTAGAAAATAGCCATAATATATAAAGTTAAACTGTGTCAGAACAAATTCATCTTGATAATGTCAGATAAATTTGATAAAGTTATGTTTCAAAACATGGTCAGATCAAAGTGTCCACTGTGTGAAGAATTTTTGGGTTTAAAAGAATTTACTTTTTTTTGCTGTCCTCACATAACTTAACTATAGTGTCCTGCATCCACTAGTAATATAAAAAATGATATATGGTGTCTGAATAATTTTTGGTTTGACTGTACGTTAAGCATTTACTTTGAACAGTTTTCTGTAGGGGGAAAGAAAAAACCTGTATTATCTTATCATTTGGATTGTGGTGCTGTTATCTTAGAAGTAGATGTTTTATGCTAAAATGTGTGAGAATATTGGTTGTCCCTGGTTGTAAGCCAGATATTAAGCTATGTTAATGTCTGCACAAGATACTAAAGGATCTCTTAAAAGGCATAAAGAAATAACGACACCACATTTCATTTATGCAAAGATATGGTGCCCACAAATATTGTTAATAAAGCTTCAGCTACTTCAGATGTGTAGTCAAGCAGAACATCAGAGCCTTAGTTAAGTTTTACAGTGTACTTTATAATTAATGGTTTTGAAATTGCTTGTAAATGGTGTTCTAGCTTCTGTTATTTTTTCATGAAGGCTAGGGATGCTCATTTCACAACCGCTGCTCGTCAACCAAACATTAACCGTTAACTGATCAAATTAGAATAGTAAATTAGTATAAAATAAAAATATATGATGATACATAAAAATTACAAACAAATATTTTATTTTAACTCGCAAACAGCAGCATACACAGCAGCAGAGCAACAATAAAAATTCACATATCCTCAAATTATCACGCACCAGCAGAGAATAGTGTTGCAAAGACCCTGACTCCCAATCTCCTTTTTGAACGCACCTTTAAAAAGAAATGTATCTTTATGGATTACATAGCCTAATGAAATAGAATTGTTTTGTTTCGTTAAGCAATCATTTAAAGCTGTCTATTTATATATTCACTGAAAAAAATGCAAATGATCGCGCTGGCGCCTCAATGTCCTGCAAACCGGTTCCAGCTTCCACTCTCCAAAAATGAAATGCACCTTGCGCACATTTATCTAGGCTAGCTACTTTAACTGTTTTAGATCTATAGATTTTATTTCATGCAAGTCGTGATGATTTGAGAAGGCAAATTTTTCAGACTATGAACAGTCTTCCGCTGGCCGCTGTTCGTTACTTAAAAAACAAAAAACGTATATTTAACGAGCAAAAAAAAGCTCCAAAAGTTTTTCTAAATTAACTTAATAAAAAACGAAACAAAATATAATCACTTTGCCATTACATAACAAAATGTAACTATTTTAATAGGTGAAGAAGACGTGCATGGCGACCTGCTGTAGGACTGGAGCGCTGCCTGTTAACTGTTAGTCCCGTGGCAAAAACACTATCACAAATATCTGCGGTCAATTTGCGGTTCGGGGCTTCTCTTCCAGTGGACATATGTGTGTTTCTATTTCTATCTATTTATGAATGCAGTGGCCAGTAGGAAGCGGTTAGATTACAATCCTCTCAGCATCCAAAATGCCGGTAGTGTTCTGTTCAGTTCTGCTCTACGTTCGTGAACTATCATTAAAACAGAAAATGTAGACATGATGTAAATAAGAGATTAATTGAGCAGTTTAAAGGTTCTTTTATTACTCTTTATTAACTTTGAGATAGCGATGAACTACATTAAGATGTGTGACAGCTTTTTCAAGTGATTGTAAGGGAGCGCCGCGCCCATTGCGCACTTTCTAGGCTATAATCCATTCAGAATCCATTCACTCACAGATTCACGCCATTTATCCAATATTGCCGCTTGCCACTGTGTTACGTATAGGCTGCATCAGTTAAATGAAGGTGAAGCAGGTGCTTGCTCTGCGAAATTTGTCTGTATAGCCATATTTATATAAGCCTTTTAAACCGTTTAACTGATATCATTAATCGGTTAAAATTCTTACTGGCGGTTAACGGTTAAACGGTCAATGTGAGCATCCCTAATGAAGGCATTGGCATTGGGGCAGCCGTGGCCTAATGGTTAGGGAGTTGGACTTGTAACCGGTGTGTACGGTGTTCGCTACTGTGTGTGTGCACTTGGATGGGTTAAATGCAGAGCACAAATTCCAAGTATGGGTCACCATACTTGGCCACACGTCACGTCACTTTCACTTATTTAAGAGACTTTTGAGTCTCTGTTGTTTTATTGTTTTGATGGTTTTATTATTTTATTTATTCATTTGTTGTGCCTTTTTGTCTGTTCTGAAAACATGATTTGACAGTTTTACTTTAGTTTGCCTAATGTTTGTTCTAGTGATATGTGGGTGCACCTTCTTGATAATTGTGACACTGGACCATAAGGGTCCATTTTTTTTTTTTTTTTAATTGAGATTTGTACATAATCGGAAAGCTTTCCATTGATGTATGGTTTGTTATATTTGGCCAAGATACAACTATTTGAAAAATCTGAATGCTGAGAATGAAGTTCTTAGCAATGCATTTAACTAATCAAGTTTTCAGATTGTTTTCAAATTCATAAACAGTTTCATTTCTGAAATCAAAGAGTGTGTATGCAAGGAAATATTGAGTCAAAATCAGGTTTAAATGTAACAAAATTTTAAACTCAGTTTCACCCCGAGGATTGAACAGTATCGTTTCTATCAGTAAAATTTGCTGTTGTAAACACTTTTGAAAAATAAATAGGGGAACCAAGTGAGCTGCTGTGGGAGAAGTGCAAGATTCAAGTTGTTCTAAACATGAGATGTGCCTTATATTTAGCACTTCAAATGAACCCATAAACTGTAAAGTTTAAAGTGACTAGCCCTCCTGCCTGTGTTGTTTAATGCATTTAAGACCAGTTTTCTTCAGCGCATAAATTACATCTTAGTGTTGTAATCTTATCTGTAAATGTCAGGAAGTCAGCGAGTATTTCTATTTGGCATAAAATCTCATCTTGGCACCAATGAGTCTCTATTAAACTTTAAACAGTCAGAGCACAATAGAATGGAAGTGCAGTAATTCAGGCTAAATTATAAATGTTCTAAACGGTTTTGCATCCAAAAGTGGAAGTGCTTTAAATCTCTTCCCCCATAAACTTCAGTGCAAGTAGTGTGTTGTGGCAGTATTGACAGAGCCGTTGCTTATTCAATAAACTACTGCTTAATAAAAAAGGAATTTGATGTTTTTTCCCTCGGCTGTACTGGAAACACAGCGATCTGTAATTTCAAAACTGAGTTATATACAGAAATGTCATCTTTGTGTACCATTACATCTCTATTTAATACACTTTAAATCTGTCCAACCACTTTAATTGAATGAATCTAAGCAAGGCCTGTTTTTCTTCAGAAAACCTGGGTGGTAATCTGTCTGAAACCCACCAGCGTGTCCCTTATATTCTCCCCTGCTTGCTCCTGTTATTGCTTTGTTAATCGATGTGCTCTGATTCGTTTCGCAGGAATGCCTGCAGCGTCTCGGAAGACTCACCTGCAGATCCCGAGCTCAGGCGAGCAGAGCCACTTTTGATGAGATTCTGGGAGGACCACACTGTCAACTGGTAGGATGGGAGCCCGGTCAGGGTTTATTGCTTTACCAGTTGGAACGTTGTTGTGTGGTCTTGCTGTTTCTTGTAATGTGCTTGCACCAGCTGCATGTCTGTCAAAGGACAGAACACTTGAGTAAACAAATTCAAGTACTCAAATGGTCACATGGTTGCCGTAGTCCATATAGTCATTGACTTCTGACAAAAGTCAAAATTTACTCATTGTTGTTCCAAACCTGTGTGACTTTCTTTCATCAAATGACTAATATTTTGAAGACCGTTTCAACTGTTTCCTTTTAAAAATGATAGTCAAACAGCATTTGAATTCAGTTCTTCTGATACAGTATAATGATTTTTAGTATCATCTTTCTATCCATTTACCAACCGGTGTGACCTTTTCCAGGAAGTTTGCTTTGGTGAGCTGCTTTGAACAACTGAAACAAACTCCAAACGGACTTCATTTTGGCCAGATTTTGTTAAAAATGATGGTATACTAGTCTGCTGTTCAACTTCACTGGAAGTATATAAGGGCCTTTAGTTCGTAGGATGATTTTTTGGCCATGCTTCATTATTCTATTAATAAAAAATGGCAAATTGCCACATCCTGGCTGGTTTTTGGTTGAGGAAGTCTGTAGAAGCCTGTATCGAAGTTCATCTTTGGAATTGAGATTGATGCATCACGTATGAAGCATTTCCCTTCTATATTCAAAGAGAGAAAGATAGGCACATGAGTCACACTGATGGCAGGTAGCAGTGTTTCTGATCAGCCAAAGATTTGGAGAACAGCCCGACTGTATCCCTCACGCAGTTCACATTCCTGCCTGTGGGAATGCATGAAAAATGAAACCTTGGATTCCTTAACAAATTGAAATTCTGCCAATCTGTTGTTTTGCTGTGAGCTGTATTTGATCATTTAGGTTAAAATGCCTCATATAGACACTGCAAAGCATTTTCAGATGTTTACCATGTTGTAACATACCTGCACATACATGTCTCACACAGCTGTGTACTTGGGGCCTGATGGTGATGTGATGCTCATGGGCATCACTGATCTTTACATCAACTCCTCTTTTGTTTTTCACCTTATGGAAGTGACGGTGGAAGGTGAATTATAAACTTTCATAAATAATTGAAAGCCATCAGCTGAAGTGAATTATTAATGGGTGAAAAAGGCATCGCTGTAGATGTGTAGAGATGGGCTAACGTGAGCTTGTCTTAGTTTCATGAAGCACAGACGTGTTATTTCCTCTCCCCTCTAAGCTATATCTTCAAAAAAAAAACAATAATTTGATGTTTTCAACACTGGTTTGAAGTGTAAACTGCTTTCAAAGAGGTTTTCTGCACTATTATTGGTAGATGCAAGGGTCTGTAGTACTTAGCATTTGAAAAAGTGTAAGGGCTAACTTGGATCACGTGATGTACCTCGGCTAATCATACAATGGCCTCTGGTCTCCTTCTCTGAGTACAGCCAAATCAGCAGTGTTACCATTAGCTATTCCACTTTTTTTGGCTAAAGGTTACTTATAATTGTCTCTGCACATTTAACTGCAACAGGAAGGTGTTTTACACCAAAAATATTAAACAATTAAGTAAAAAAATACAGGTTTTTTTTTTTTGGCCTTTTGATCAGTTTTTCAAAAAATCTCAAGTCTCTTTTGCATCTTTTTGCATCTCAAGTAAATGTATTTTGATATTTGCACTGGAAAACGACAAAAATACTGAGAAAGAACATCACTTTTGTGCAGTGTGATCAGAAGGCACTTTCCCTTTTTTTGTTGTTGTTCAGCTCTTTCTAAGTACACTACCTGTCAAAAGTTTTTGAACGGTATGATTTTTAATCTTCTGCTCACAAACTCTATACTTATTTGTTACAAAATACAGCAAAAACATTAAAAGTTTGAAATATTTGTTTTGCTATTTAAAATAAGTTTTTTTTATTCAAAAATATTTTAAAATGCTATTTATTCTTGTGATTCAAAGCTGATTTTTAAGCATCTTTACTTCAGATACATGCTCCTTCAGAAATATTGTGAATAGAAAGTTCAGAAGAAAAACATTTTATCTGACATAGAAATCTTTGTAATGTTATAACTGTTTTTATCATCACTTTTGATCAATTTAAAGCATCCTTGCTAAATAAAAGTATTCATTTCTGGAATTTCTATCCCCCCAAAAACACTGACTCCAAGCTTTTGAATGGTATAGTTTATAATTTTACAAAAGCTTTTTATTTCAGATAAATACTGATCTTTGGATCTTTCTATTCATCAAAGAAACCTGGAAACATGAACTCAACTGTTTTAAATGTTAATGAAAATTATCATAATAATAATTGAAGGATGACAGTGTATATCTGTTGGAAGTTGTATTTTCAAACCTTAAAGTGTGTGCTTGTTGTCTGCGCTCCATTTAGAAATTGACATACGGTTCAGTCCTTAAAGGAACACTCCACTTTTTCCGCGCGATGCTAATGGTCTAATCCGATTCAATGATTTATGCTAAGCTATGCTAAAAGGGCTACTGGGAGAACCGGAGATCGGCTGGATGGATTCGGAAACGGTAAAACTCATCTGTTTAACTCTGGGGCAGTTGGAAAATGAGCCTATTTGCAAAAAAAGTGGAGTGTTCCTTTAAGTTTTTACTTGGTTTTAAAGTCTTAAATTTACCTGAAAAATATAACTTGCTGTGCGGTTTTGTTAAGTAGCACAACTTTGCCCTTGTTTTAAAGCATTTTGCTTCTCATGCACTGCATAACCAAATTAAACAGACATGTCTGTTATAAACAATTTGTCATGTATTATAGGATGTGTCAATGTGTATAGGATATGTCAACAATAATAAAAAAAACATATATATGACGTGGCATCACTCCAATCTTATCTAACATAAGAGAAAAAAATAATACAAATTGTGAAATGTAGGTCAGGTGAGCAGATTCTAGTTTTAGAATGTAAAAAAAAATACTGTCTAATGTGTTTCATCAGAATCTAGGCTGTGTTTCCCGTAAGCCTAAGTAGATTGTCAAAACTGCTGGCACCAATGGTTTCTATGATCTACTTAGGCTTACAACACTTTTGGGAACCTCAGCCTTGGTCTATGCCAGATACCAAGTAGTGGCTTGACTTTGACTTCCTGTGAAATGACTCTGGAATGGCTTGGCAAGGTCTGGAGAGTTTCCTCCTTTTGTGGATTCTAATTCTACCTAATGAATTCATGAATCAGTTCAGGTCTTTTCTGACCTCTGACTAAACTCTCGATCCTTAGCTGGAGCTCAACTTGCTTGACGTGAAACACTGAGTTCATTTGTGTCTGCTTTGTGTGCACTATTACACACCTGTTTGGCAAGTTTAAGAAATACAGTAATGAAAAAATATTATTTGCATTTACATTTGCATTTCTTTTTTCATTTAGTAGACGTTTTTATACAAAGCGACCTACAAATGAGGAATACAATGAGTGATTATTTTAAAGGGGGTTGTATCTAAATTGTTTATAGGAGTACAGAGTAGAATAGAGCTGAAAGTAGGAAATATAGAGGAGGAACACTTTCAAAGAATTAGTGCATAGTATATAGCAAGTGTATAGAAATATATACACCACCAGTCAAAAGTTGAACAGTAAGATTTTTTTATGTTTTTTGTTTTAAAGAAGTAATTTATTTGATTTCAAAGAACAGCAAAATTTTAAAAATATTTTAAAATAACTAATTTCTAATTGAATATATTTTAAAATGTAATTCCTGTGATCATTACTCCACTCACATGGTCCTTCAGAAATCATTCTAATATTTTGATTTTCTGCTCAAAAAAAAACATTTATTATTATGTTGAAAACAGCTGAGTAGATTTTTTTCAGGTGTCTTTGATTAATAGAAAGTTCAGAAGCATTTATCAGGAATAGAAATACATTGTAACATTATAAATCAGCACTTTTGATCATTTTAAAACATCCTTGCTAAATAAAAGTATTAATTTCTATTATATTATAAAAAAAAATACACAAAGACTTTTCTTTAGATTCTTGGGATCTTTCTATTCATCAAAGAATCCTGAAAAATGTACTCAACTGTTTTAAACATATTGATAATTACAGCAATGATAATCAGCATATTAGAATGATTTCTGAAGGAGTAATGATGCTGAAAATTAAGCTTTGATCACAGGAATAAATTTCATTTTAAAATGCATTCAAATAGAAAGCGTTTTAAATAGTAAAAATATTTGTAAAAAATCAGTTTTTGCTGTACTTTGGATCAAATAAATTAAAATATACATTTAAATAATAATAAAACTTTAAATGTTCAATGGTCAGTTTTTTTTTTTTTTAATTAATACTCTTATGCATCAAGAATGCATTGAATTATACATTTAAATGCATTTTTGATATTGCAAATTATTTCCTTTTCAAATAAATGATGTTGAACATAAGATTATGATGATGATAATAATAAGAAATGCTTTTTGAGCACCAAATCAGCACTTTAAAATGATTTCTGAAGAATTGTGTGACACTTACTTCGCCATCACAGCAATACATTGCATTTTAAAATACAATCACAGAAAAAAGGTTCACAATATAACTGTGTTTTGATCAAATAAATGCAGCCTTAGACATAAAAAGCCTCAACATGAAATGAAGAAAAAATTGGATGAATCATAATTATATACCCACAGTGTCTGTGCAAATAAACAGTGGGCATAGTGCAAAGAACCTGCACTAACAGATGGAATCCACACTGCGTTGGTTGTGGTTTCAACAACAATTTTAGTAGATAAGCGTCTAAACAACCACGAAAGAGTTCTTTTAACACTCGTTCTGTTGCACTCATGTAAATACGGTTAATTATGCGCCCAAGATCATTTGCTGTAGACAATAGCAGTGCCAAGAGCACTAGACTTGTGCCGTCCTCGTCTTTTGTGCGAGTGTTTTTAAATGTAAATGCAAACCTACAACTGTTGCGGAGGGCGCCTGGATCATGTCCATGAATACTAATGAACAGCCTTTTGAGCAAATTCACCGTGATGCTTAAACAGTACTGGTTTACTCTTTTGGTCATCCTGGTTTTGTTCTCCCTCTCCTGATTTATCATTCTGTTTAGTGATCGTCTCAGCAGTGGTCAAGGTGAGGTTTGTGTCCGTTCCCATTTTCAGAATGATTCTCTGTGGATGTAACACTGTCTGGGCTCACTATATGGCCTGTGCTGCTTTGTCAAAGGAAATGAAGGTGAGATTTCAAACAGCTGACAGCTGCATATTGCCCCGGACCTCTGATGACTGTACCCGACACACTCCAGAGTCGTCCTGCCCTGCCAAATCATCGCAATTCCACACTTGAAAGAGATTTTTCTGACAAAGCATTGTCCACACATGGTTCAGGTGGTCACGGGTCCTGCGCTTAGTTGAGTTGCGGAGTGCATGAACCGCTGGGATCGCTCACGCCGGCAGCTCGGCATCTGGCATTAGCATTCACTCTGAGCCATACGGAAAAGCGAGATAACCTACCATGCTTTTGTTGTTCTTTATTTGTGCGTAGCATTAAACGTACACAAGCTTGATTACTAAAAAGACTTTACCTACAGAGAGGTGTATTAAACCACTGCCTGTTTATGTGTTTTAAAGTGCAGATTGAAAGGAGAATGTGGTTTAGCATAAACATTTTTTGTATGCAATATAAGACTTTATAAGGTTGTTTCAAAGGGCTGCCACGGGAGCCGTTTGCTCATTTTGCTCACAGAGTTAGGAAGATGATGATGCTCAGCAAGAAGAAGAAGAAGAAGAATTATTATTATGCTGTTTAATATATCATTTATTACATCAACACCTTTTTAAACTATTTCATTTTTAGTTTTTCGTTTTTAATCTGTACTATAATTATAATTATTATGATTTAGATTTTATGTACTTATTACATATAACATTATAACATTTTATGTTACATTATTATCGTTATTTAACGTGGATTTTTGCTCAGTTTTTTTTTTTTTTAGGTCTGTGTGTGTGTTTCTCTCTTTGACCCTTTAGGACTTCTATGTGCAAATGAACACTATTGGCCATCATTCTCCGCATCCTACTTCAGTTGACAGCCGACTGCTAGCTGGTGATTTTGTTTTTTTTTTTTTTTTTTTTTTTTTTTGCGTGTATATGTATACACATGCCCATCCTCACTCAGTCCTGTTCCCTACACGCCCCTCTGTGTGTCTTGCACCACTGCCCTCTAACTGCTGATTGATCGAATCCGCCTGGAGACCAACACCCTTCTTTCATTTCCCAGCACCTTGGGAGACAAGAAGCAGGTTGCCTGCCAGCTTCACACAGCCTCCTTTGACCCTCAGAGTCGGCACGGATGCAGCACAGCAACAGGAGTGGTACTTCGACCCACTTTAGCAGACACAGAGGTGCTTTAACTTTAGCTCGTGTCCTTTTTGGGCGGCTTAAATGGAACAAGCACCTGGTATCGATCAGTCTCCCTCATGGGCTCCACATGCTTGCACTTTGTTGCTCGCTGCAGTCGTAATGCTACTAACATTCTCAGACATACGCACTCATTCACAATTAAACATCCCCCGGTTTTCCTGGCAGCCCCTCATGTTCCTTTCGCAGTCCCAGAACAATAAGCCATCTCAACAATCTGAGCGCACTCTCTTCATGATCCAGGGCAGTCATCAGCAGGCCACATGTGCTAGCCTGCTTCAAGTGCTCGAATGTTCTCCAAGTAGGGTGGAGACTGAGAAAAGAGCTGGGATGCTGGGTGGAAATGTATTCCCTCTTGTAACGTTCAGCAGAGATGCTACCGCTGCTCTCTCGCTCTTTTCCTCCCCAGCTGCTGTTCAACTCAATTATCTGATTCGCTGAGTAGTCTGTTCCGCTCTCATAATGTGCGGTACTATTAAGAATTCTCTGCATGCTGTGGGGGGAATGAGGCCTACAGGCCTTGCCCCCGGGAGCCATCCTTCAACCCAGAGAGCTCGGCGCTGACGCAAAACAAAAAGAATCTCTGCTTTTTCCACTTAATCCTCTATATTTTCTTCCATCGATTCACTCTACACATAATTTCTTTCAGAGAATTATTGTTATGAGAGATAATCTTTAGGATATTGCACTAACCTTTTGAATTGGGTTCAATTCTTGCTTCTTTGTGCTTCATCCAGAACATCTCAGCTTAAAGTTATTGTTTGTCTAAAGATCAACCTCTTGGTTTTTAAAAACTGTAACAATTGGGTCAGTGATGGGATGCTCTTTTTTATTTAAAAATACATTTAATTTAATTTATTTAAAAATACATTTAAAGAGCAATTCATAAAAGGATCGATGATATATCATTTTATAGACCAATTTGGAGTAGACGTCACAGTTACATCACTTGCAGCTGCACACCTATTTTGGTGGCAGAAAAACACTGGTAACAAGTGGAGTGAAATGGGAAAAATCCACTATATACATTTATAATATAAAATGTGTTGTTGTGCCTTTGGATGTCAGAATCGGTGCAAATCATTATTCTAGAATACTGTAGTTAAATTGAAGCTAAACATTTAAATCAACAGACTAAGGAAGAAACCCTCTATGATAACTATTTTTTTAAAGCATAAGTTGTATTAAAAAAAATAGGTCTACATAATATTGACACATGCAGTTCATAGGGAACATATTATATTAGCCCTACAGTTACAGCATGAAATACTATTTAAACCTATAACATTTTATATTAAACTATTTTATCTCACAATTTTCTTGCAAAAGCAAGTTTATATCTTGCATTTTGGCGTTTATACCTTGATTTAACTCAACAATAGCGAATTTGTCTATTCTTAGGGGGAAAAAGCCTGAAGTGTTGGATATAATCTCGAGAGAATGACTTGATTTTTCTTATCAGAATTGTGAGATACAATCTTAGAATTGTAAGAATAAAGTCAGAATTTTTAAATATAAACTCAAATTTACCTTTTTTTTATTCTTTTATGATTTTTATGGTTTCTGCCACTAGATAGGCTCTGCCCACAAAAAACTCATCACTGTTTGCAAACACTGAATTGTTCTATTAGCTTTATTTTTTTAAGTTGTGAATTAATCTTCATTTTGACATTGTAAGTATTTAAAAAATGTCAGTTGATACACCAGTCCTGATATCATAATGAAGAAGCCTCAGTGAAAGAATGAAATTCATGTAAATAACTTTTTATATGGTCTTTTTTTATTCGTATCTGTTCATACCCATATTTAATAATGTTTTTGTTGGTGTAATATTTTCATAACTATACTTACAAAATTATATCATAAACAGGTACTCATTACTGTGTAAATAGTTTGTTAAAATATAAAATTGTTTAACCTGTTATGATG